>JAQQAC010002594.1:33654313-33732505 GCA_029783875.1 Phataginus tricuspis
ATCATTAAATCAAATCCTATCACTCTTCTCAAAATTCTTCAGTGCCTTTCCCTCAGAGTAGAAGATAAAGTTTTAAAAAGTCCTGCCAGACCTTAGGTAATCAAGCTCCCTGATACTCTCTATGAAAGTCATTTTCTACCATTCTCAGCCATACTAGCATGCTTGAACACTCCAGGCCCTACTTGAACATACTTACAGCTTATATAGTAGCTATTCTCTTTGCCTGAAATACTTAGGATCTTTTAGATGTTTGCTTAAATTTCACCTCCCTGAGACTTATACTGATATCCCTATTTAAAACCAAAACCCCCTATCTGTCCCCATATGTGCACTTCTCCCACCTCTAGTTTTGTTTTACATTGTACTGAACACCTTTTTTAAAACCATGTAATGTATTTATAATGTTTACTATCTGGGTTCCTCCCCTACCCAACTAAATGTGAGCTTTGTAAGCTTCATGAAGTCAGGATATTCTGTCTCATTTACTAATGAGTCCTAAGAGACTTAGTACATAGCAAGTTAACTTTTTGTTGGATCCTGCCTCCCTTTCCATGGTACTCTTCTATTTCTTTTTCTGTTGTTGATACCACTACTCATTATTCAGAAATGAAATCTTAATGTCACTTTGAGCTTCTCATTTATCCTTGCTTCCCATTCTCTACATCCATCAAATGAGTGAATGTAGTAAATTAACTTAATCCAGTGCTTGGCACATATTAAACCCTATACCTATTAATTATATTAATGTTGTCATCATCATCAACTTTAATTGAGCTTTGCAGTCTATTTATGAGCCTTCTTTTCCATTCTACTCCTGAGTTATCACTTCTCAGTTGAAGTATTGCAGTAGGCTTAACAGTCTCTTTAAATAAATAAATGCCTTTGCCACCTTTTGTCCTTAGTCTAATCATTCTTGTTCAGTGTTAATTTTTCCACAGTTTCAAATACACATGTGGAATTACCTTACTCCCTTCTCAAAAACCGTCAGTCTTCTCATTGCAGGGGAAATTGCACACATTTTAGTCCTATGTTCTCTGGGCTCATCACTCACTATGGTTTTCTACTCTTCATTTATCACATTTACTTATATTCACATTTGCTGAAGGTATTTCTTTAATCTGGACTGCCTCTCCTTAAATCCTTAAATCCTCATCTTAAAAAGCTCAACTCTCACATGTCATTTTGTTCCCTATACCCTCAATTAGAAATCACCAGTTGGGTTAGTGTCCTTTCTCTTTCCACAATGGGAGTATTCTACAACTTACCTCTCCATCAAAGCCTCTACCTTCCTCCACATACACTCACATATAGCAGTTCCCCAGTAAGTGAAAAGAGTAGTAGTCATTTACCTTGTGACAAAATATAGGATATAGACTGAATGTTAACCCTGTTTTCCTATACCTCCAGACTGCTTGTATCTTCCCTATATAGTTACTCTGTTTTCATCTGTTCTCTTTGGGATCTTCTATCGGCTATTACCACCTACCCCATACTCCTTCATCTTCAGTATCTACTGTTTCATTACTCCTACTCTGGCCTCAACTTAACCAAGGTAACCAGCCTAAGGAAACTTTACCTCTTAATTCCAAATCCAAATATTTTAAAAGCATAATATATGTCTTGTTGACTCTGCTTTTTAAAATTTTAATCTTCAGCCCAGACCATTTGCCTGCTCCCCTACTACTACACTGAACCATGGCAGAGATCCACAATGGCATCTTAACTGCCAAAACTTCTTTTCAGTTCCTACTGATACTTCGTTGTGATACTTAATCAGTGTTGATTTTCCTTTATGAAACTCTTCACCCACTGAAGCCATTTTCTCCTGATTGTCTTCCTCTGCCTAATTATCCTAAAGTCTCATTTATTCTTCCTCCCCCTCCCCCACTGTGTGTGTGTGTGTATATATATATACATACACACACACACACACCCAAATACACAATATATAGTCATAACTCCCCTTGGTGAAATTTAGTTCGTGAGTTTCAACTGCCACCTGCAAAATTACGGTACTTCTTCAATCTGTATCTATCTTGTCTAATTCTGCTTAGTTTTAGAGAATTCCATGCCTTGTAGGTCCTTTTGCAGCTATAGTCTTTGAGATCTCTTCCTCAGAAATAGGAGCTCTGAATTTGTGCCCCACTTTTGAGTCCAAAGGGTTAGTAAGATCTATGAAATTATCAAAATACCTGCCTTAGAGCTTCAAATTTTAGAAAGAGTAAATACTTGGCTCTTAGGGCTGAACTCTAAAATTTGGTAATCCAGATTCCCTGTTGCCAGAGGGCCAGCAGCCTCCACTGACTGAACTTTGTAAGGCCTGAGGCACTTGCCTACCTAAGACCCAGCCACACACCCACACACAAAGATCTACTACCCAGCCCATCACCGCCATTCCACATCTAGGCTAGGTGGCCTGGATGACAGCCTGCTTTCTGATTTAAACTTTTAAATTAAAAAAAAAAGTTTCTTCCCCCTTGAATATCAATCACAGTGACCTGCCACTGGACAAATTTAAAAATGCAGCAAAATAGAAAACCCATCTTGACTAAGCCAGAAGTCTCAAACTTCACATTATTTTGATTCCCCAAAGATATTTCCTGTACCTTTCTCAAGGCTTTCCTGTCTAAGCAGACATGACATAAATAAAATACCTTTTAGAGGCATGCAAACAAAAAAGTTTGAAGATAAACACTTTATGAGCTAGAGAAGGAAATTCTGAATTGGAGAGATTCAATATATATCTACAGCCATAGTTGTTTTGCATATGTTTTTCTGGCACATCCTTCACCCCCACTTCCACTTCTTCTCTTCCCCTTACGCTTAACCATTCAAAGTCAGAGCTAAACAGGACAACTGTAGGCCTCTCTCACTGGAACTGGGGCAGAGAAAGCATTTCCTGAGGACAGGCAGCTAGCTCCACTGAAGCAAGGCTGGATTGAGCTGAGTCACACATGCTTGGTTCCTTCTTTCAGACTCACCAAGCAGATAGTACGCCTCTTCCCTTGTAATAACTAGGAACTGAATGGTCACCAATTACTCTTTTTTTCACCAGTTCTTTAAATGGTCAAAAGTTCCTCCTTTACTGGTCTTCATACTGGAGTTTGTGTACTTCTGGAGGACCAGCAAAAATTTCTAGGAGCTATGATGCAGTTTTTAGATCTTTAACTTCCATTTGTATTCTTTCCTGAAATCCATCTGAGAAAGTACCCATGTTTTATAGATTCTCCTTAACTCTTTCCCTTTTCAGGAACAACTGATTTATCTCTCAACCAAGAGAATGCAATTTTGGTGCATTGCCCCAGGTTATAAAAACTTTCAAGGTGGGCAAAGCCTTTCAGGCCCCTACCAGGGATAATTTGAATAGGCAGAAGGAATGTCTAGCAAAAGACTTAAGAAATGGAATCAGACTTTTTCTGATGAAAAAGTAAGTCTGATCTGGATTATGAATTTGTCTTTGAGGTCTGGTTTCATTAGAGTAGGACATTGTGACATTTTCCATAAACAGTATCATTGTTTTGACATACATATTTAAAATACACATAAAATATACAGAACAATAGGTTATGGGCAGGGAATACATAATTTGAAAACATTTTTTAGAGGACATGTAAACAGTTGAAGATGATTTTCCATTTTATGAACCAAAGAGGAAAATTTAGTAGTTAAAATATCTTATTAGGAGATGTTATTGGACTTTGAAACTTTTTTTTATTAGGAAAAAAATACTCATTTTAACAAATAGAAACGTCAGTTACATGAAGTAAAAGTTGAAAATCACCATCTTTCTGCTACCCCTCTTGCAGTCCCACTCTCTCCAGTAAGCCTTTTATTTGTATCCTCTTAAGCTGTTTTTTTGTAATCTTACAAATAGGCCCACAAAAGGTATTTGCTTCCCCTATAAGTGGGATCATTGATCTGCAGTGTGCCTTTTTTCCCCTAATAAATATAAATTGTGAGCATTTTACCAAGTATATATTTATAACACTTTTAATGTCTGCCTAGTAGTCTGTGAATGGATACTGTTGTTAATTTATCCCCCCATTGATGGATTTACCTTGTTTCCATTCTTTACCATTATCAATTTTAGAGTGGAAATTATTGAACCTATGTATTTTTTTTAAATACACTTTATTGAGGTTTAATTTATGTACAGTCAAATGGGCACATTTTAAGTGTAGTTTGAGTTTTCACAAAAGTATAGACCCATTTAACTACCATCCCAATTAATATGTAGGACACTTTCATCACTTCAGAAAGCTTCCTGCTGTTCCTTGTCTTTCAATACCTAACCTCTTCCCCTTGTCCCCCTTTCCCCACATCCCCCAACAAAACAACACTGATATGATTTCTACCACTATAGAATAGTCAGACTCTTCTGTCTCATTTCTTTTCCTCAAAATATTTTTGAGAGTGAACATATTTTTTTTTCCACTAAAAGTGGTCATTTTATAGAAAAGTTTTTAGGATAAGCAGTTTGTAATGTTCATAGGAGGCTTTCAAATTACATTTCCTAAAATGTAAATATTTATACCCACAGAAGTATAAGAAAGAAGTTATTTTCCCACACTTTTGGTGATACGTGATACCGTCTTTAATTTTGCCAAATTAATTTTGCCAAATTAAGAATGAAACATGGTACATTGTTATTTTAATTTATATTTCTTTAGTGATTATGAAGCTATGTATCTATCATTCCCCTATTTAAAATTAGATTGTCTTTCATCAATTTGATCTTGATGTTTAAAAGTAGTATTTTCTCTTTACAGTGATTTGAATATGATGTTGATCAAAAAATAAATTGAACTAGATGACTGAATTTTATGGTATTCTAGTTCCCTTATGATAAAATAATGCATGTGAAAACTTTTTTTCCAAGGTAAATTCCAGTGTTATAATTCTGATTTATTGATCCTTAACAGTTAAGGGAAGAAAGTAGGAGACTAGCTTTGGCTGCCAAAAGAGAAAAGAGAAAGGAGAAGAGAAGAAAGAAAAAAGAAGAACAAAGAAGAAAACTAGAAGAAATTGAAGCCAAAAATAAAGAGAACTTTGAACTCCAAGCTGCTCAAGAAAAAGAAAAGCATAAAGTTGAAGGTATTTTTTTTCTAAATAACCGTCTAAATTGTCTCATGTTATACATTTTATTAAAAATTATATTTCCTTGGTAGAGTGGGACTAGTGAAATTAGTGAAGTGGATAAAGAAATACAAACTTGAAATTATAAAATCATTTAGCCACAGGAATAGAAGTATAGCATAGGGAACAGCTCATAACATTGTAGTATCTTTGTATGGTGACAGATGGTAACTACACTTATCATGGTGAGCATTTACTAATGCATGTAATTCATGAGTCACTAAGTTGTTCATTTCAAACCAGTACAATATTATATATAAATTATACTTCAATTAAAATAATGATCAAAAAAATTTTCCTTAATATCAGTAAATTAAAAAAAAATTCTAAGTTATTAAGCACTTAAAGTATAAATATGCTATTTTCATTTATGGACTTCTCCCATGTTTTATTATGAAGAATTTTAAAGCTATAGATAAGTTGAAGGAATGATAAACCAAATACCTGAATATTCTCTACCTACATCTTAAAAATAAACATTTTACCATATTTGCTTTATCTTTTTCTCTCTAAATATGTATACATATTTTTTCTAAGCTGTCTGAAAGTAAGCTGCAGATGTCCTGACATTGCACCTATAAAACTTCAGCTTACATTCTAAGAATGACGTTTTCTTATATAATCACAATACCATTTAAAATACCTAACAAAGACAAACAACAACAAATGTTGGCGAGGATGTGGAGAAAGGGGAACCGGGAACCCTCCTGTACTGCTGGTGGGAATAAAATTAGTTCAACCATTGTGGAAAGCAGTATGGAGGTTCCTCAAAAAACTCAAAATAGAAATACCATTTGACCCAGGAATCCCACTTCTAGGAATTTACCCTAAGAATGCAGGAGCCCAGTTTGAAAAAGACACATACACCCCTATGTTTATCGCAGCACTATTTACAATAGCCAAGAAATGGAAGCAACCTAAGTGTCCATCAGTAGATGAATGGATAAAGAAGATGTATATATACACAATGGAATATTATTCAGCCATAAGAAGAAAACAAATCCTACCATTTGCAACAACATGGATGGAGCTAGAGGATATTATGCTCAGTGAAATAAGCCAGGCAGAGAAAGACAAGTATCAAATGATTTCACTCATCTGTGGAGTATAAGAACAAAGAAAAAACTGGAGGAACAAAACAGCAGCAGACTCACAGAACCCAAGAATGGACTAACAGTTACCAAAGGGAAAGGGACTTGGGAAGATCGGTGGGAAGAGGGATAAGGGAGAAAAAGGGCTATTACAATTAGTACACATAATATAGCATGGGGTGGAGGCATATGGAGAAGACTGTATAACAGAGGAGACAAGTAGTGATTCTGTAGCATCTTACTACGCTAATGGACAGTGACTGTAATGGGGTATGTGGTGGGGACTTGATAATAGTGGGAGTCTAGTAACCATAATATTGCTCATGTAATTGTAAATTAATAATACCAAAAAAAAAATACCTAACAAAATTCCATAATGTCATCTACAGTCCAGACCATATTCAGATTTTTCTCAAAGGAGGACATTATTTTTAACTAGGTTAGTTTCTAGCTAAAAGATTATTTGAGATAATGATATTATGAGGAGGAACCATTGACACTAAAACACCAAATACATATGCTGTGTGTGTGTGTGTGTCTGTTAATTTCTTCCCCTCTAGGCTTTTATTTTGAAAAATTTTGAACTACAGAAATGTTTAAGGATTAGTATGCTAAACACCTGAATGTCACCTAGATTCTTTTAACATTTTGGTACATTTGTCTTGGTTATCTTTTTCCTCTCTTTTTGTGTGTGTGTCTGGGAGGGACAGTTTACATATAAGCTGTATGCACTATAAGAAATCCCCCTAAACACATGAGTGTCTTATTTCCCAGAAAAAGAACCAGTATTTTACATAATCACAGTGACATTGTACCCAAGAAGTTTAATAATTATATATGTAATATACATATTATATACATATTTCTCAATTTGTCCCCAAAATATTCTTTGTAACTGCCTACTATGCACTGTTTAGGGCTTAGGAACAAATTGGAGAGTAGATCAGTCATTTCCATCTCATTATTGAATGCTGGAATGACCAATGACTTTATGTCCTGGGTTTATTTTTCTTCAAGTGCTTAAAGCTAAGTATATTCTAGGACTTGCTAATTCAGTATTACTACTTTTGCAGACGAGCCTGAAGTTTTGACAGAGCCTCCAAGTGCCACAACCACGACTACCATAGGTATATCTGCAACCTGGACAACTTTGGCAGGTTCCCATGGTAAAAGAAATAATACTATAACTACAACCAGTTCAAAGAGGAAAAACAGGAAAAATAAAATTACTCCGGAAAATGTTCAAATTATATTTGATGATCCACTACCAATCTCATATAGTCAGCCAGAGAAAGTGAATGGAGAGTCCAAGAGCAGCAGTACCAGTGAGAGTGGGGATAGTGATAACATGAGGATTTCCAGCTGCAGTGATGAAAGTAGTAACAGCAACAGCAGCCGAAAGAGTGACAATCATTCACCTGCTGTGGTCAGTACCTCTGTGACCAGCAAGAAGCAGCCATCTGTTCTGGTTACATTTCCAAAGGAGGAGAGAAAATCTGTTCCTGGCAAGACTTCAACAAAGTTAGTTCCAGTTTTCAGTTTTACTACTAATTATCGTGAAAATCCTGTGGCTGAATTTTTTAGTAAAGCAAGCACATTAACAACTGGCAAAATAAGGATTTGTCTTTGTGCTAAAGGCACAATTTCATTTGAAGAATAAGCTATTTTTGAGATTTTTATATTAATGAGAGAGAAAATAATTTTTACTATGTAATTTCTTCAGTTTGGTTTTTAAATCTAACCCAAAAAATATTGATTATGGTTTCTCAGGGATTATTATTATAATTCAACTCTGCTAAATTTGACCTCTAAATCATATTATCAAAATGGCTCTTCATATTATACCAAGTATTGAAAGGTGAAAAATAAGTTCCTCACTTGTTCACCATATTTATTCTAAAAATAAATAAAATTATGTAGTAGATTGCCTTTATCATTTAAAATTTCTACATCTGTTATGTATTTAATGGACTTTTCCTTCCTCTGTTAAAGACTGTCAGAGACTGTCAGTGAAGTGACCAGTAATTCTCTGTCCACTTGCACAAAGTCTGGTCCATCTCCCCTTTCCTCTCCAAATGGGAAGTTAACAGTAGCAAGTCCTAAGCGTGGTCAAAAGAGGGAAGAAGGATGGAAGGAAGTTGTAAGAAGGTGAGAAAGAGTTTCTTTGATTATTTTCCTCATTCCTTTTATGTGCTCTGTTTCATAGTAAAGTGTGGTTTATCTTACAGTTAAATTCCACAAACTGTTCCAAAGGCTGAACCTAGTCAACAGAGATCTACACCATATTTTAAATGAAAAACAAAAGTAAAAGTATAGTTAACGCTTTTTAAATGGGAAATTTTACATAAAAAGATGATTATGGTATCTGCTTGATCCCCATAGGTACTGATACTTGGTAGAGAACTAATTTAAGTTCTTTAAGGTGATAGATTGTGTCTTGTTCAACTTTGTGATTCAGAACTCAGTCTGTAGTGTCTATTACTGACTTACAAATATTTGAACAATGAATAAGTGTTGGTTTTACATTATTCTTGTCTTAAAATCATAGGATACCTTTATTTTAAGAATTATAGGACTAAAAAGTATTGTGCTTGTGATTTTAAAAATAATTGTGAAAAAGTAAAACAGAATCCCAGAAACTGAAAAGTAGTAAGATACCACAAGCCCAGAAAGGATTTGATCCATCATAAATCTGTGATTTTAAAGACTTTCCCAGAAATACCATCAAAAAGTTAAATTTTTGATTATTTGAAATAAAAGCTGTAATGAACCAAAGTTATTACTCCCAGTCCCAAAATGCACTGTACATTTTTTTTCATATTTTGAACCACAGCTTCCTCCTAACCCCATCTCTATCTTTATCTTTGTCTCTCACATTCTGTTAAACTAATGGAAATCATAACATCAGAGTACTCTCTGTATTAAAGTAAGTTTCTGCCTTCCTTTTATATTGTGGTATACAAAACAAATTCTTAACTAATTTGAAAATAATGACTTGTCAGAAATTGATATCCACCTTTCCTGAATCTGAATGTCTAAAATAACAATATAATTTTGCAAGTATTATATGAGTTTTGCTTTTTTAAAATTCCAGTGGGCTTTTCTCTTTCCTCATACTGCTAAACATCCTTTAAAGAGTTTCTGTATTTGAGGATAATCATTTTATGTGTCTTGAAGAATGCAGGGAAACCATTTTTAATACGATCCTTTCAGTTAACATATTAGAGAAAAAAAGAATGTGAGTGAAACACCTGCCCACAAGATGCCTTTCCTGACTCTGTGGGTTGCATGGATGTGTCTTTGTGATATCCTGTTGAGCACTCATGGTATGGTCTTGTGGTTATCTTACTTGGTGTCTCCATAGTCAGTTTATGTGGGCAGGAACCAATGTCTGTCATTTGCTGTTAGTATTTGCGTTATTGAAGGTTGAAAGTCAAAAAAGCAAACAATCTTTGGTAATGAGATAAGCTGCTATAAAGCTTTATCTTTCTCTTTTTTCTCTCTCTGTTTCTCTCTGTCATTCTTAGTTGTCTTTTATCTATCATCTAGAGTGAGAATAGATCAAGGAGGCCTATTCAACAATAACCTATTCCGTATTTACAGAAACATATTATAGCCATCCTCACTCTTATCTTAGAACCACTAATACTAGTGATTTATCTTAATTTATCTTTGCAACTTTTAAACAGGTCAAAGAAAGTATCTGTTCCATCAACTGTGATATCCAGAGTGATTGGAAGAGGAGGCTGTAATATTAATGCTATTCGGGAGTTCACTGGTGCACACATAGATATTGATAAACAAAAAGACAAGACGGGAGACCGGATAATAACCATAAGGCAAAACTTTGTCTCTTATGTTTTCTTTCCTTTGTGTTTTATTACACCATAGCTTAATGAAATATAAGCATTGGAGTTTTCAGTGAAACTTTGTGTCTAATAACATACTTTTTAAATGGCAGTTTGATGAGTGTTTAAGAAGATATCTTTACAATTCTTTCTCTAATTCATATGCTCTTGTGAAGTCTTTCAAAGAGCTTTAAAGGAATTTTTCTTTTGTGTGTGTGTGTGTGTGTGTGTGTGTGTGTGTGTGTGTGGCAAAGGTTTAGATAATCTTTTCCATACATAAATTGTTCATATGATTTTTTTAAATTATTCTGAGACTTTGTAAGAAAGATTGGTTTTAAGCAGTTGTAGGTTTCCATCTTTCTTAAATTAACATTTGAAATTTGTTATTCTGAGATTGTGTCCTTAGAATATGAAGTCAGTAATAGATTTGAATTTAATGTGGATATTTGTCCTGAATATGTTTGTGCCTAAATATCTTTAGCATAAAGATGATATTCTAAGAAATCATAAGCTTGGTTGTGAGAGGGAGGTACCCTTTTGTAGTAAAAGAAAGTCCGTTATATATCTCAAAAGGAGGGAGGCAATTAGCCATCTCAATTTTGTAATTAGCCTCACCTCCTGGGATAGGAGGGTAGTCAGAACCTGCCTTAGGTAGAGAAAAGGGAAGCAAATCCCCTTTATGAGTAATCTCCCCCTTAGGGTTCCCTAAAATCAAGTATTTTCCTGGAAATCCAACACTATAGATTTTGACATTATGGTCCTTGTTGGCATTCCTCTCCCATTTTGAGACATCTTTCCAATGTAATTAAGTAATCATTCTAATAGAGAAACCACTAATAAATGTCATAGATGGGTCAACTTAGGTACCAGGATTTAAAATAAAATACTATTTTTTTACTCAGTTGTATTATTACCTTGTTTACTTGTATTGATTTTTTAGTAGTGATCAACTGTTTATCTTTACACTAACATTATGGATTATGTAGGCTTTTAAGTGCAGTGGTTTTTCTACCTGTAATGTATTTTACAGTAGGAAAATGATTTCTTAGTCTAAGGAAACAATAATAAAATAAATTTGGGGAAAATAAATCACTTCCTATTGCTTTGTTATCTATATTTGCTGTACATATACACGCACACACACAACACACAAATGAATTTAGGCTTTTATTAAAAAGCAGGGAAAATTGAACCTAATTTTTTTTTTTTATCAACTAACAGGGGTGGCACTGAATCAACAAGACAAGCAACTCAGTTGATCAATGCTTTGATCAAGGATCCAGACAAAGAAATTGATGAACTTATTCCAAAGAATCGTTTGAAAAGTTCTTCAACAAATTCCAAAATAGGGTCATCAGCACCTGCTACCACTGCTGCTAACAATTCCTTAATGGGAATTAAAATGACGACTGTAGCTCTGTCATCAACATCTCAAACTGCCACAGCACTCACTGTGCCTGCAATTTCTTCTGCATCTACTCACAAAACCATTAAGAACCCAGTGAATAATGTAAGGCCTGGTTTTCCAGTTTCTCTTCCATTAGCATATCCTCCTCCACAGTTTGCACATGCTTTGCTTGCTGCTCAGACTTTCCAGCAGATTCGTCCACCAAGGTTGCCCATGACCCACTTTGGAGGTACTTTTCCACCAGCTCAATCCACTTGGGGTCCTTTTCCTGTCAGGCCTTTGAGCCCTGCCAGAGCTACTAACTCGCCTAAGCCTCACATGGTGCCTCGCCATAGCAATCAGAATAGCAGTGGTTCTCAGGTGAATTCAGCAGGTTCTTTAACTTCAAGTCCAACAACTACAGCCAGTTCATCAGCTTCAACGGTGCCTGGTACATCTACAAATGGCAGTCCTAGTTCCCCTTCTGTCAGAAGGCAGCTGTTTGTCACAGTTGTGAAGACGTCCAATGCCACCACCACCACAGTCACAACTACGGCGAGCAACAATAGCACTGCGCCCACAAATGCCACGTACCCTATGCCTACTGCCAAAGAACACTACCCAGGATCATCCCCATCTTCCCCTTCACCGCCTTCCCAGCCAGGAGGGGTTTCTAGAAACAGCCCTTTGGATTGTGGAGCAGCATCTCCAAGTAAAGGGGCATCTTCCTCTGAACAGGAAGCAAGTAGTCCACCAGTGGTAGAAACAGCAAACAGCAGACCTCCAAACAGCAGCAGTTCTTCTGGGAGTTCATCAGTTCATTCTACTCAGCCACAGCCTCCGGGACCTGTTTCTCAGGAGCCAAGACCACCTCTGCAGCAGTCTCAGGTTCCTCCCCCGGAAGTTAGAATGACTGTTCCTCCTTTGGCAACAACAAGTTCTGCTCCAGTGGCGGTGCCTTCTACTGCCCCAGTGACTTACCCTATGCCTCAGACACAAATGGGATGCTCCCAGCCTGCTCCTAAAATGGAAACCCCTGCTATTAGACCATCCTCTCATGGCACAACTGCCCCTCACAAGAGTCCAGCTCCAGTGCAAAATTCATCTGTTGCAGTCCTCAGTGTCAATCACATTAAAAGACCTCACAGTGTTCCCTCTTCTGTCCAGCTACCTTCAACCTTAAGTACACAAAGTGCTTGTCAAAATTCAGTACATCCAGCAAATAAGCCTATTGCTCCCAATTTCAGCACCCCCTTACCGTTTGGGCCCTTTAGCACATTGTTTGAAAACAGCCCTACTTCTACTCATGCCTTCTGGGGAGGATCTGTTGTTTCATCTCAGTCAACACCAGAATCTATGCTATCAGGAAAATCCTCATATTTGCCAAATTCAGATCCTTTACATCAGTCTGATACTTCCAAAGCTCCAGGTTTTAGACCACCATTACAGAGACCCACTCCAAGTCCCTCAGGTGAGTTTGTATGTTCTGACATTCTGCAGCCGCTCATTATGCAAGTGATATGAGAACTCTTGGTCATTTTCTAATATTTTTGCTCTGTGACTGGGCCAGATGGGGACAGAAATTATTGTATTCAGTTAACTAAAATGCTGTTGTATTAGATGTTTAGTATGGGGTTATTATTTTCTTTAATCTTTTTAGAAGCTATGGTGGATATTATCTTGAATACCCATAAATAAATTTCTTCATCAGGTATATTTTTCTCTCTCAAAATAAAAGGTCTCTTATGTTTTAATTTAATAAGATGATACTATCAAAAGTTTGCATTTATTTCAAATAAAAAATGATTTTTTTATATTTTATTTTTCTGATACTCTTTTCTTGCTTTCAAAAATATAATGAGAAAAGTTCAGAGCCCCATGCAGTTTAATAGGGTAACCACTAACAATATGTGCTATTTAAATTCAGTTAAAATTAAATAAAATTAGAAATTTATCTCAGTCAATCAGGATGATTTCTTTTAATGTTTCAGTTTTATTTAGGTATTATTGACATATATCACTGTGTAAGTTCAAGGTATACAGTATAATGGTGTGACTTAAATATATTGTGAAATGATTACCACAGTAAGTTTAGTTAGCATCCATTATCTCATACAGATACAATAAAAGCAAACAAAAAAATTTTTTTTCCTTGTAATGAGAACTCAGGATTTACTCTCTCTTAACAACTATGATAATACCACATTGTACTTTATTCTATATTATTTATCCTATGTTTATCCTTATTTATCCTTAGTACCTATTTACCCTGTTAATTGGAAGTTTGTATGTTTTGACCACCTTACTCCAGTTCTCATTTCCTCTACTCCCCTCTGATAACAGAAATCTGATCTCTTTGTCTATGAGTTTGTTTGATTTTAGATTCCACATATAAATGAAATCCATACAGTATTGTCTTTTTCTGTTTGACTTTTTTCACTTAGCGTAATGCCCTCACAAAGTCTATCTATGTTGGCACAAATGGCGGATTTCCTTCTTTTTTGGCTGAATAATATTCATGTGTGTGTGTCACAGCTTATTTATTCATTCATCCGTAATGGACACTAAGGTTTTTTCCATGTCATGGTTATTGTAAATAATGCTGCTTTGAACATGGGCATGCAGATATCTTTCCACCTGAGTGTTTTTGTTTCCTTTTGATATATTCACAGAATTAGAATTGCTGGATCATATGGTAGTTCTATTTTTAACTTTTTTGAGGATCCTCCATACTCTTTTCCATAGTGGCTGTAAACTGGCCGTATTTCAAGTACCTAATTGGCACATATGGCTAGTGGCTGCCATATTGTACACAGATATTGAACATGTCCATTATTACATAAAGTTCATTTGGACAATGCTGATAATTTATAGAGGATTAAAGGTCTCCTGGTTGCTTTTTCTTTTTCAACTTTTTAAATTTGAAATGTTTTTAGATTTATAGAAGAGTTATTACCCCAGCTTCTCCTAATGTAAATACCTTGATATATTTATTATCATAACCATGATATATTATTAAAACTAAGAAACTAATATTGGTACAGTATTACAAACTAGTCTACAAACTTTACTTGAATTTCACCAGTTTTCCCAATACCCTTTGCTGTTACAGTATCCAATCTAGGATACCAAGTTGCATTGAAAGCTGTGTGTTTGAGTATGAACATTTTAAGTAATTAAAGATAATCCATGCTGGAGATAAACAGACTGTGGTGATAAATATGGCTTACTGCCTGTTTTTACATTTGTAAATTTTTTTATTGCAATATAACAGTGACGTAAGGTTTTTATTTTTTTTAATTTAAAATGTATGTGGTACAAAAATAGGAAATTCAAATTTCAGTGATCATAAATAAAGTTTTATTGAAACACAGCCATGCTCATTCATTTACATGTTGTGTTTTATGGCTGCTTTCATGCCCTAATGACACCCTAAAAATATTTATTATTTAGCCCTTTACAGAAAGGTTGCCAGCCTGATCTGTGTTATCGAAGAGATGACATTCTGGGATTAAAATTTCTAAATTTAATGGGAACTAGATGTTGTTTCTAACTTATGTAACATAAATACATAAGAACATGGTCAGTAAATACTGTTTGCTGGTGTTGATTGAAATATGTGTACTTTCAAAATTGTTTCAAAAACAATTAGGTGTTTAGTATGCTACCAAAGTGAGGAAGTGAGGTTTCTGGGGGGTTGTTAATTTGTCCCAAAATTCACACTGAAGTTTAACCTGAGAGTCCATCAGAGGTGAATATTGCTAAATTTGGGTCAATGTTTGCCTTCATAACTACACCACTATTACTATATGCAAGAAAATTAACATTAGTTCAGTAATGGCACCCAATACATAGTATCATCATTCCAAATATACATGCTTATATGTTTCTTTTTTTCTCATTTCATCCAATATACAATCAAGGTTCCCACATTGCTTCTGACTATTTTGTCTCTTTGGTCTCTAGTCAAAACCATCTCACCAACTTCCTTTATTCTTCTTGACATTGAATCCTTTGAAGAATCCAGTTGTCCTGAAGAATATCCCACATTTTAAGTTCATCTATTTCCTCAATCTTAGATTACATTCAGGTCAGACATTTATGGCATGAACATCAGGTAGATGTTTTAAACTTCACACTGCATTATATAAGGAGACAGTCAATGACAAATCATCCCACTATTAGCTATGGAAGGCATGGCCACTTACTTAAGGGACTGATCATCAGATCTCTCCATTGTGGAAGGATACCTACAGACTTCTTTTCCCTGATAATTTTTAATTTTTTTAAGAGATTATTTATTTTTATGGCACTTTTAGGTTCAGAGAAAAATTGAGAGAAATAGAAATTTCCCATATATACTCCCTAATCCTAAGCAGGCATGCACTCCCCATTATCAACATTCCCCTCCAAAGTGGTATGGTTGTTTCAATTGATGAATCTACATCAACATATCTTATCAAAACCCATAGTTAACATTAGGGCTCACTCTTGGTGTTGTACATTCTGTGGGTTTGAACAAATATCTAATGACATGTATCTAAGATTATAGTGTAATATACAGAGTGTTTTCTTGTCTTAAAATTCCTCTGTACATGGCCTATTCATCCTTCCCTGCCCCCTAAGTTTTTTAGAGATAAATATAACTACTAAAATATCAAATATTAAAACTAAATATAAAAATATTTTCTTTGATGATTATTCCTTTTTTATAGTGATCTTTATAAGATAAAAGGAATGATGTGTCACAGGACTGGGAGAAGTAAGTAGGGAGACTTTTTTTTTTTTGGTATCATTAATCTACAAATACATGTGCAACATTATGGTTACTAAGTTCCCCACTTCATCTAGTCCCCCCCACATACCCCATTACAGTCACTGTCCATCAGCATAGTGAGATGCAATAGAATCACTACTTCTCCTCTCTGAGTTGTACAGCCCTCCCCGTTCCCCCCCCTACATTATGTCTGCTAATCATAATGCCCCTTTTTTCCCCTTTGTCCCTCCTTTCCCACCCATTCTCCTCAGTCCCTTTCCCTTTGGTAACTGTTAGTCCATTCTTGGGTTCTGTGAATCTGCTGCTGTTTTGTTCCTTCAGTTTTTTTCTTTATTCTTATTCTCCACATATGAGTGAAATAATTTGATACTTGTCTATTTCCGCCTGGCTTATTTCAGTGAGCATAATACCCTCTACCTCCATCCATGTTGTTGCAAATGTCTGGATTTGTTTTCTTCTTATGGCTGAATAATATTCCATTGTGTATATGTACCATATCTTCTTTATCCATTCATCTACTGATGGACACTTAGGTTGCTTCCATTTCTTGGCTATTGTAAATAGTGCTGCGATAAACATAGGGGTGCATCTGTCTTTTTGAAACTGGGCTGCTGCATTCTTAGGGTAAATTCCTAGGAGTGGGATTCCTGAGTCGAATGGTATTTCTATTTTGAGTTTTTTGAGGAACCTACATACTGCTTTCCACAATGGTTGAACTAATTTGCATTCCCACCAGCAGTGTAGGAGGGTTCCCTTTTCTCCACATCCTCGCCAACATTTGTTGTTGTTTGTGTTTTGGATGTTGGCCATCCTCACTGGTGTGAGGTGATATCTCATTGTGGTTTTAATATGCATTTCTCTGATGTGGAACATCTTTTCATGTGCCTGTTGGCCATCTGAATTTCTTCTTTAGAGAAGTGTCTATTCATGTCCTCTGCCCATTTCTTAATTGGATTATTTGCTTTTTGTTTGTTAAGGTGCGTGAGTTCTTTGTATATTTTCCCATACTGTAGGATGTCTTTTTGTTCTACTGATGGTGTCCTTTGCTGTACAGAGGGTTTTCAGCTTGATATAGTAGTCCCACTTGTTCATTTTTGCTTTTGTTTCCCTTGCCCGGGGGGATGTGTTCATGAAGAAGTCACTCATGTTTATGTCCAAGAGATTTTTGACAATGTTTTTTTCTAAGAGTTTTATGGTTTCATGATTTACATTCAGGTCTTTGATCCACCTTGAGTTTACCTTTGTGTATGGGGTTAGACAGTAGTCCAGTTTCATTCTCTTACATGTAGCCGTCCAGTTTTTCCAACACCAGCTGCTGAAGAGGCTGTCATCTCCCCATTGTATATCCAGGGCTCCTTTATCAAATATTAATTGACTGTAGGTGTTTGGGTTAATGTTTGGATTTTCTATTCTGTTCCACTGGTCTGTGGGTCTGTTTTTGTGCCAGTACCAAATTGTCTTGATTACTGTGGCTTTGTAGTAGAGCTTGAAGTCAGGGAGCGTAATTCCCCCTGTTTGATTCCTCCTTCTCAGGATTGCTTTTGCTATTCGGGGTCTTTTGTGGTTCCATATGAATTTTAGAACTATTTGTTCCAGTTCATTAAAGAATGTTGTTGGTATTTTGATAGGGATTGCATTGAATCTGTAGATTGCTTTAGGTAGTATAGCCATTTTGACAATATTTATTCTTCCTAGCCAAGAGCATGGGATGCATTTCCATTTGTTAGTGTCCTCTTTAATTTCTCCTAGGAGTGTCTTGTAGTTTTAGAGTACAGGTCTTTCACTTCCTTGGTTAGGTTTATTCCTAGGTATTTTATTCTTTTTGATGCAATTGTGAATGGAATTGTTTTTCTGATTTCTCTTTCTGTTAGTTCATCATTAGTGTATAGGAAAGCAACAGATTTCTGTGTATTAATTTTGAATCCTGCAACTTTGCTGAATTCAGATATTAGTTCTAGTAGTTTTGGAGTGGAGTCTTTGGGGTTTTTTATGTACAATATCATGTCATCTGCAAATAGTGACAATTTGACTTCTTCTTTACCAATCTGGATGCCTTGTATGTCTTTGTTTTGTCTGATTGCCATGGCTAGGACCTCCAGTACTATGTTGAATAACAGTGGGGAGAGTGGGCATCCCTGTCTTATTCCCCGATCTTAGATGAAAAGCTTTCCGCTTCTCCCTGTTAAGTATGATGTTAGCTGTGGGTTTGTCATATATGGCCTTTATGATGTTGAGGTACTTGCCCTCTATACCCATTTTGTTGAAAGTTTTTATCATGAATGGATGTTGAATTTTGTCAAATGCTTTTTCAGCATCTATGGAGATGATCATGTGGTTTTTGTTCTTCTTTTTGTTGATGTGGTGGATGACGTTGATGGGTTTTCGAATGTTGTACCATCCTTGCATCCCTGAAATGAATCCCACTTGATCATGGTGTATGATCCTCTTGATGTATTTTTGAATTTGGTTTGCTAATATTTTGTTGAGTATTTTTGCATCTATGTTCATCAGGGATAAATTGGTCTGTAATTTTCTTTTTTGGTGGGGTCTTTGCCTGCTTTCGGTATTAGAGTGATCCTGGCTTCATAGAATGATTTTGGAAGTATTCCCTTCTCTTATATTTTTTGGAAAACTTTTAAGGAGAATGGGTATTATTTGTTCTCTGTATGTGTGATAAAACTCAGAGGGGAATCCATCTGGCCCAGGGGTTTTGTTCTTGGGTAGTTTTCTGATTACCGATTCAATTTCATTGCTGGTAATTGGTCTGTTTAGGTTTTCTGTTTCTTCTTTGGTCGGTCTTGGAAAGTTGTATTTTTCTAAGAAGTTGTCCATTTCTTCTAGGTTTTCCAGCTTGTTGGCATATAGATTTTCATAATATTCTCTTATAATTCTTTGTATTTCTGTGGGGTCCGTCGTGAATTTGCCTTTCTCATTTCTGATTCTCTTTATGTGTGTAGATTCTTTTTTCTCTTAATAAGTCTGGCTAGGGGTTTATTTATTTTGTTTGTTTTTTTCAAAGAAGCAGCTCTTGGTTTCATTAATTTTTTTCTATTATTTTATTCATCTCAATTTTACTTATTTCTTCTCTAATCTTTATTATGTCCTTCCTTCTGGTGACTTTGGGCCTCATTTGTTCTTCTTTTTCCGATTTCAGTAATTGTGACTTTAGGGGATTGTTCTTCCTTCTTTAAGTAGGCTTGGATTGCAATATACTTTCCTCTTAGAGCTCCCTTTGCTGCATCCCACAGAAGTTGCAGCTTTGTGTTGTTGTTGTCATTTGTCTCCATACATTATTTCATTTCTGTGTTAATTCGGTCATTGGTCCATTGATTATTTAGGAGCATGTTGTTGATCCCCCATGTATTTGTGAGCCTTTTTTTTTCTTTGTACAATTTATTTCTAGTTTTATACCTTTGTGATCTGAGAAGTTACTTGGGAGGATTTCATTATTTTTTAATTTACTGAGGTTCTTTTTGTGGCCTAGTATGTGGTCTATTCTGGAAAATGTTCCAGGTGCACTTGAGAAGAATGTGTATCCTGCTGCTTTTGGGTCTAGAGTTCTGTAGATGTCTGTTAGGTCCATCTGTTCTAGTGTATTGTTCAGTGCCTCTGTGTCTTTACTTATTCTCTGTCTGGTTGAACCGTCCTTTGGAGTGAGTGGTGTGTTGAAGTCTCCTAAAATGAATGCATTGCTGTCTATTTCCTCATTTAATTCTGTTAGTATTTGTTTCACATATGCTGGCACTCCCGTGTTGGGTGCATATGTATTTATAATGGTTATATCCTCTTGTTGGACTGACCCCTTTATCATTATGTAATGTCCTTTATCTCTTGCTACTTTCTTCATTTTGAAGTCTATTTTGTCTGATACAAGTACTGCAACACCTGCTTTTTTCTCCTTGTTGTTTACATGAAATATCTTTTTCCATCCCTTCACTTTTATTCTGTGTATATCTTTGGGTTTGAGGTGAGTCTCTTGTAAGCAGCATATAGGTGGGTCTTGCTTTTTTATCCATTCTATTACTTTGTGTCTTTTGATTGGTGCATTCAGTCCATTTACATTTAGGGTGATTATCGATAGATATGTACTTATTGCCATTGCCGGCGTTTAGATTTGTGGTTACTAAATGTTCAAGGGTAGCTTCTTTACTAACTAACGGTCTAACTTAACTCTCTGGTTAAGTTATTATAAACACAGTCTGATGATTCTTTATTTATCTCCCTTCTTATTCTTCCTCCTCCATTCTTTATATGTTAGGTGTTTTATTCTGTACTCTTACATTTCCTTTGACTGTTTTTGTGGATAGTTGATTTTACTTTTTGCCTTTTGTTAGTGTTTGGATGTTCTGCATTCTTTGCTATGATTTTATTTTCTCTGGTGACATGTTTTTAGCCTTAGGAGTGCTTCCATCTAGAGCAGTTCCTTTAAGATATCCTGTAGAGGTCGTTTGTGGGAGGCAAATTCCCTCAACTTTCGCTTGTCTGGGAATTATTTAATCCCTCCCTCAAATTTAAATGATAATCGTGCTGGATACTGTATTCTTGGTTCAAGGCCCTTCTGTTTCATTGTCTTAAATATATCATGCCATTCTCTTCTGGCCTGTAAGGTTTCTGTTGAGAAGTCTGATGATAGTCTGATGGGTTTTCCTTTGTAGGTGATCTTTTTTCTCTCTCTGGCTGCCTTTAATACTCTGTCCTTGTCTTTGATCTTTGCCATTTTAATTATTATGTTTCTTGGTGTTGTCTTCCTTGGGTCCCTTGTGTTGGGAGATCGTGGGCTTCCATGGTCTGAGAAACTATTTCCTTCCCCTGCTTGGGGAATTTTTCAGCAATTATTTCTTCAAAGATACTTTCTATTCCTTTATCTCTCTCTTCTTCTTCTGGTACTCCTATAATGTGAATATTGTTCCGTTTGGATTGGTCACACAGTTCTCTTAATATTCTTTCATTCCTAGAGATCCTTTTATCTCTCTCTGCCTCAGCTTCTCTGTACTCCTGTTTTCTGATTCCTATTCCATTTATAGTCTCTTACACCTCTTCCAGTCTGCTCTTAAGCCCATCAATCTCTTGTCTCATTTCTGCATTGTGTCTCCTCACTTCCTCTCTCAGCTCTTGCATATTTCTCTGTAGGTCCATCAGCATGGTTATGACTTTTATTCTGAATTCTTTTTCAGGAAGATTGTTTAAATCTATCCCATCAGGCCCTCTCTGGGGTTGTCTGGGTGGTCCTTGTCTGAACCATATTCTTCTGTCTTTTCATGGCAATAGAGGTGGTCGCTTGCAGGTCCCACGTGTGTCAGCTGGGATGACAAAGTCCCTTCCTGTTTGCTGTTCTCCTTGCCCTTCTCCGGAGTCCAAGCTGGGTACCTGCACACTGGGAGGCAGTCTCTGAGATAATCCCCTGAGCTGCCTGTGTGTGGGGCTGCCCTCCGTCTAGCCTCTGGCACTGCAGGGGTTTGCAGTCAGGCTGCCGGGTGCATTCTGCTCCCCCTTGTGCCTTCCAGACCTTGCTTCTACTTCTGTGGCCCTTCCCATTTAGCTGCTTGCTTGCTGGGAAGAGATTCTGTGTGGTTGCTGTGGGCGGGGCCGCTCCCCGCTTTTCCACAGCTATGGCAGATCCACCAGACCCTTTGCAGCGCCGGTCATGGGGGAACGAATGGCAGGCTGATTATCCCTGTGAGAGGACCTGGCAGCTGGTTAGGGGGTCCGAAATTCCTTCAGATGCCCAGCCTGTTGGACTGAGTGCGCTGGGACAGTTATGTTCCACTGTTGTCCCCTTGTCTCTTTAAGACTTTTAAAAAAGTACCCACTTTTCTTTTGTACCAGGGAAGCTGGCTGAGGCGACCCACTTGCAGTCTGCATCTCGGATCCTGCCCTTCTGTTTCTCTAATCTCCAGTACACCATGCGATGTGTGTCTGTACACCCAGTGCAGATCACCACGCTGGTTATTTAGCTGCCTGTGCTTCCACTCCCTCCCCACTCTGATTCTCTTCCTCCAACGTGCACTCGGGTGGCGGAGTGCTCTGGTCCTGCTGGGTCGCGGCTTTGTATCTTATCTGCTTCTTGAGGCACTGAGTTCTCACAGATGTAGCTGTAGCCTGCCTGTTGTACTGTATCTTCTGGTCTCTCTTTTAGGAATAGTTGTATTTGTTGTATTTTTACAAATATATATTTTGGGAGGAGATTTCCACCGCCCTGCTCACGCCGCCATCTTCCCAGATTCGCCAGGAGACGTTTTTTAATCTAAAATATTTTTGGATATATCAGGGACCTCTTAGAATTTTCAGTTTTTCTAATTATTTCTCTTACGGGTAACTATTAGCAATTATGACTGTCTTTTACATTATAGGTATTGTCAACATGGACTCGCCATATGGTTCTGTAACACCTTCTTCTACACATTTGGGAAACTTTGCCTCAAATCTTTCAGGAGGTCAAATGTATGGACCTGGGGCACCCCTTGGAGGAGCACCCACAGCTGCTAACTTTAACAGACAACATTTTTCCCCACTTAGTTTGTTGACTCCATGTTCATCAGCATCAAGTGGTAAGTATTATACAGTGTAATTCCATAGGAGGAGTGTCCATGTATGTTTCCTTAAAAGCAAAAATGTTTAAGTTTTTCGAAGTTTAGCATTTTTTAACATTTAAAAATCATAATTTTAATAACGATAAGAATATAATTTGTATTAATGCCAATCTGAAATCAGGAAGAATTATAATAATATTTCCAAATCTTTAAATTACTGGAATCAACATCATTTAAATTACTAGAATCAAACCTAGAATATTATGTTGAAATTATTTATTTCTAAGGGGGTAATTTTTTGAGAAATAATTCATCTTGTTACACCACCTATTGACTTACATTGACTTTTAGTTTTATTTGAGAATTCACTTACCAAAGAGAAAGATTTCTAGCCTTAAAAGAATAAATATCAGGTGCTTTTTTTCCACTTTTAAATCTCATCTACTACATAAACACAACTGATTTCACATTATTCATTATTAGATGTATGTTTTTAACTCTGCTCAGATTTTTGGAGCAGTGATTAGATTTTCAAACTAGGGAAGATCAATCATCAATAGGGAATTTCAACTCACATTAAAAGAATTCTATAGTAAGATGATTTGGGTTTTAATTGAACTACCGAATCTCTCCTTACTAGCAATGCAAGAACCCAGGTAATAGAGCCTGTTTAACTGAATGAAAGAGTAAAAAACTTTTTAAATATTTGAGAAATGCATATCAAAGTACGCCACTTACGGTATGAAGTAAGTTGTGGTTTATAGTGAATCTGCATAATGCATAGTTTTTCTTATATTTGTCAAATAACAAGGACCATCATAGAGAAAGTATATTGATTATTCTTTCACAAGTGTCCCTAAGAGAAGAAATGGGTTTTAAAAGACTATAGCACTTCTCATTGAACATAATTTACCTATCTTTGAAAAAGGTTAAGAAAATTTCTTAACAATTATAACTGAGATAAAGTGAATAGTTTAATAATGTTACTTACCCTGGTTTATTTAAACATAAGCCATTAAATAGAACACTTAAACTAAATGTAGCTCTAAGGAATAACTGGTTATTAAATTTTAGTCTTAACTCTCTGGCTGATAATAAGGTTATAAGCTCAGTTATTTAAAGCTGTATTCACTACAGCATTCCTCAATTACTAGAGGAATATGTTTTTTGTTTTTGGTGCTTTTTTTAGTTTATTATAAGGGAGACTGACAGTTATATATTGAAGAATTGGAAGGTAATTCACTCTGTATTAATGATTGGTACTTTTTCCTAACTTGGGTTGCCTTCCTTCAGGGGTATAACTTTGAAGAGATTTTAAGGGCAGGGTACAACAATTAAAGACAAATAAAGCCAACAAGAAAATTAAAATAGTGAGGATTACCAATGTACTTCTTTTTGTAATATAGCTAATAACTATATGTTAAACTAACAACAACAGTTAACTTATTGAGTTTAGGCATTTTTCAACTTAATTTCACCCCAAACTGCCTTTGTAGGCAAAACCCTAATACAAGCAATTATGTGAGCTTAGACACGTCACTTCAGTGAACCTCAATTTTCTGATCTGTTAATATCTACCACACTGGATTAGTGTAATAAGTTAATTGGATCATGTATCTGTTATCTACTATTATTTCTTGTCTGTTTCTTTTTTTGATGATAAGTATGCGCATGATTATAATGATAGTAAATGTTAATCCTGTTTTCTATTCTAATAGTTTTATGAATGTACCGCTATATAGTGAAATCTGGAAAAAGAACAAAGTAAAGATTATTTAAGAGCCATAGGTAGTTATTGAATATATTCAAGACTAATGAAGTTGAAACAGTGGAGCAAACATTTTTATAAATAGCCAATGATTAAAATTTCGGAATACATTATAATTTTCTGATTTTAGCTGCTTTGTTTTTTTTCAGACTCCTTTTAAAATTAGTTTTTATCTCTAAATATATAACAAATCTGGATCAGTGTCTTCTAAGTATGTTGAGCTGAAAAATAACCCATAACAAGAATAAACATCCCCCTTAAAATGTCTACATATGAGTTATTCATATTCACCTATTTATATATAAAATAAAGGTAGCTTTTTATTTTCATATTCATAAAAAAATAGGCATTGGGGAAATAGGAGTAAAAAATGCAACATGACAGTCACTGAAATGTGTTACCTGAAAATTTTTGGTAATCTTTAAAATATAAAGGATTCTCAGAAGCAGAGAATGTTTTTAAGTACAATAGAAACATTTATTGGTATTAATGTTTATTACTTTAGGAAATGCATTATTTCCAACTTCACAAAATATGATAGGTTGTTTTGCTCACAGTTCGGTGCATGGGTTTTTGGTTGGTTTTTTTTTCTATTTTTATGTACATTATATTAGTTGAAAACAAATTGTGTTGTTTGTAACAATGCAACCAGTTTAGGTTGGTTTTTCTAATACATTGCTAATTGATGCAAAATATCACTTATTCCATTAAAATTGCTTTCACTGGTACATTTCAACAACTTTTTTGTTTCAAAAAATTTTAGGCTTACAGAAAAGTTGAAAGAATACTTCTAGAAACATCTATATTCCTTTCAATTGGTAATTACTTAAATTTACCAATTTCTTTTTAAACATTTTGTTCCATTTTACTTTATCTCTCTGCTTTTTGTTGTTGAAACATTAGATTCATATGTGACACTTCAAATATAAAAACTTCAGTCTGCAACTGAAAAATAAGGATGCTTTCTTACATAACCAGAATATCATTATCAAATACTTATATGTTAACATTAATTCAATATCATCTGATACGCAGTGCCTGCCTCTTCAAGGACTCCCAATTGTCCTAAAACTTTTTTTATAGATTTTTTTTCCCCTTGAACCATGAACGCCTCAAGGTAAACAGGTTGCATTTGTGTGCATCTCTCACATCTTTTTTAAAAAGTAATTTTAAACTTGTAAGAATAGCAAAAAGAATCCTTGTATATTTTTCCCGGATTCACCAATTGTTAATATGTTGCTACATTCATCCTTCTCTACCATGTATCCCCCTGTGTGTGTGTATGTGTATGATTTTTTTCCTGCACCATTCTAGAGTTAGTTGCAGATATCAAGTTTTCCTCTAAATACTCCAGATTAAAATGTTTCCTAAGAACAAGACACTGTCTTCCACAACTGCAGTGCAGTTGTGAAATTCAGCAAATATTACACTGATAAAATGTTATATATAGTCCATATTCACATTTAACCAGTTGTTTGAATAATACCTCTATTATTTCCTCTCATCCAAGATTCAAGTCAGGATCACAAACTGCATTTAGTTCCAATGTCTTTTTGGTCTCAAATAATCTGAAACTCTTCCTTTAGCCTTTGTCTTTCAAAGACTGTTTTTAAGATTACAGGTCAATTGTTTGGTAAAACGCCCCTTAATTTGTTTTTCTGGTATTTTTTTTTTTTATTAAATTTAGATTTTGTATTTCTGATGGGAATTCTAGTATATAGTCAGTGTTGTGTCCTTCTCGGTGCATTAAATTAGAAAGTATAAAACAGCAGTTTGTACCATTTTGGTGATGTTAATCACTTGGTTAAGATTGTGTATGCAAATTTCTACACTGTCAAATTATCATTTTTCCTTTGTACTTAATAAGTAATCTGTTGGTAGTTACTTTGAGACTGTGATCTTATTCGTCATTAGACTTTCAGGCAGAGTTTAAGGGAACCAAGAGAAGAAGTAGCACTTGTCTTAGTATAAATAATAGTTTTATTTTTGTAACCATGTTAATTTAATGTTCATAAATTTTAAAAAATCAACTTTGGTGAAGGAAAAAAACACTAAATTGAATATAAATAGAAACAAACCTGTGTGTATTTCAAATTATTAACATAAATCTACTAAAAAAAAATAAGCAAAATCAAAAAGCTCTTAAACACTACTTTTTATACCCTTCAGTCTAAAGACAGACTTCAGACAAATCTTCAGTTCTGCTTATTACACTTATTTTTTATAGTTATGGATAAGCAATTTTAAAACTCTATGTGGTTTGTTATAAGATTGAACAAATTAATAAATACGTACATTGACAATGTTATGACCCAAGTTCTTACTGTGAGAAAGGAGAAAATTTGGGAATAGATAAGACAAGGAAGAACTCTGTAGAATTAGAGAATCAACATGAACTCATGATTTTTTAAATATATATGTACAGGATTGCATCATATAAAATTGCCATTTTCCCTCCAGTTCTATTTACTGAAAGGGCCTTGAAGCAATCAGTCTTCAGTAGCAGTGTCCAGATCTGTCTGTTAAATTTTTTGTCCACTAAAACAATGTAGGGTTTCTTGGGGAAATAGCTCACTTGAGAGTTGGGGGCAAGGAGAATATAAGGGGAACCTGCAAAGTCTTACAATGTCAAAAAGTAATTAGGTGCTCAAAATGATGGGACCTCTTCAGGACATAAGAGGCAGCTTCAAAGGGCTCACACTGGCCAAATTCAGAAAAATACGACCACCAAAATGAATAATGGCATCTCATTGGATAAAACAAGAATCTACGAGTTTACAGTAATTATAAATAAGATATTCAAAAGCAAGGAAAGGAAACTCTTCCTTGCAATAAAATGACAACACATAAATTTTGAAGGAATTAAAATTAGAGCCATCATTTTGCAACTGTTAGAGTGATTGATTCAGGCAACTGACCTTAGACCTTTACCTCTAATACTGAATTTTTAACTAGTTTGTATTTTCCTCACCTAATATAGTTTTAATACTGTTACTTTTAAGGATCATTTAGTTTGTTTTGTCTGAGTTCCAACTCTTGGTTAGGTAATCTGTTCGCATGAAACTATTTTTCTTTGTTTATGGTAGTCTTTTAAAATTTTGTTTTCAGTATTTATTTAGATGTTTTTCTTAAAGGTTGCTTTCTGGATACTGTAGTAGAACCACAGAAGCTTTACTAATTTTTCATAATATATATATATATGGTTTATTTGAACAGGTTCTATCACGTTTCTCCATACACTCCAATCCTTTCTCCCTACCCCTCTTCAGAACATCAGACATGATATTAGGACTCTAGCAAATTAAGTTGGGGTGTGGGAGACAAGGACCCTGCCTTTACAGAAAATAAAAGAAAGCAAAGGACCCTTTCTTGAGGCCCCAGAACAACACATTGGTGATGCCCAGAACCTTCTGCATGTAGCCTAGGCAGCGATCACCTGAGCCCTTGTCCCACTCAAATTGGTAAAATCTATCCTATCAATATTCAGTCAGTCCTGCATTGATTACTGATCACTGGCCTCTGGTCTATAAGTTTCAGTCTTTGGCAAATTTAGTCAGTGGGCCGTTTTGACATTCAGTCTTATAAAACTATTATCAAATAAAAAAGCATTAACAATTTGAAAGAAAGGAACTAATTTTACATCAAAATAATGTATTTACAAAACAGTGCCCTTACAATGTATGTCACATGCTGGTATTTTTTATTGTTTTCTTTAAACTTTAAAATAAGTTTGTTCTAGTCATGACTAATAACATTCATCTTATGATCTGTAGTTTAATAAACTGAATTTAAGCATGAAGAAAGTATAGTATAATTTTCCTGCAGGAAATTTTATTTTTGATTTTTAAGTCACACTGCTCTTTGAATTTGAATCCAGAACTCTGTTGTCATTTCAAAAATGAAGTGGGTTTACCGTGAAGCTTAAGCTTGACATTCTTCATTGCAAGAGGTCCTCCCAAGGTCCTATACCTAATTTTTGCATTTGTAATTTTGTATTCTTTTCTAAAGTTCCCAAGGTGATATAAGACCCAACAAAACTTCTAAATCTGTTATTTCTCCAATATATATAAGATACATTATTTTAAAATAATTTTTTTTTCTAATTAAAGAAATTATAATAAGTAGACATGAGAAATTATGATAATTAGGCTCTTTTTGTGGCACAGAATATAGGCCCACCCAAGGAATCTCAAGGAAAATGGTATTTATTTTTAGGTTATGCAGAGCCATCTTCAGAACAATCCAGGATTTGAGACAGCTATTCTCTCCATCTCTCTAGAGGACTTATGGTCTCTCAATTCATGGTGTTTCTTATGAGGCTCTTCTGTTTACTTTCTGCACTTAGGCTTCTTAATAATCTCATTTTTAATATGGTCCTCAAAGATTCAGTTCACAGTTAATTAAACCAGTTTTTCTCTGTTTATCAATTACACCTTCTTGAATGAGGAATATGATTGGCTCAACTCATATGTTCAAGTTAGACCATGTCAGTCATAGATTGCTGGCTCACCTGAAATGGATCATTCTTTGGTCAGATGTCTGTCGTTAGTTCAGCAAGCCTTCAAAGAGGAGTGGAAAACAGTCATCTGATAAAAACTATGGCTAGTGAGGTTGGCAGAATCTGTTAAAAGGGCAAATCTTTTAAATGGGGCACATTAGCAGGCAGGCCTAGTTATTTGGTTCATTAAAAAAAAAATGTGAAGGGTTGCTGTTGGAAAGAAACAGGTAAGAAAAACTAGATCTAACACAGAGGTTAGGGCAGGTTCTCAGAGATGAGTGTGGGGGAAGGTAGGATTCATTTATTTTTCTGTCCTGCCACCCACCACTAAAAGCTATGTCTTGTTCTGGGTTGATTTTCAGGTGTGTAATTGTGCTCTTTAAGTACTTAGTTTAAAAAAAACAAAAATTTTTTTTAATCCCTTGTGTTTAACCCTTTGTGTGTTCTTTGTAGTTCAGTTTAGTCTTTTCTGGAATAATCTTTCATTTCTAACACTTCAGTTTCATTATCTCATTACCAGTTTTACTGTTTCTGAATTACGCTGTTCTTTCATAACTTACCTTCATTTCTTTTAGCTCACTTTGGAATTACAGGCTGTAGTTTCTTTCTATAATTTCTGCCTTTGGAATATTAGGGTATAGCTTTCTTTCCGGCATTCTTTTATTGTCTACAAGATGTTTTGGGTCCATATCTCTTTTAGTTCACATAATGGAATTCAACTGTGGTTTTTTTTCATATTTTTGTTCCCCAATAATATCAATATCCATATTAGTTATAATTTATAAAGTATTTTCACATTAATTCTTTATAGTTAATAGTACAACTCACTAGTAGGTGGTTTAGCCAAAAAACACTTCTGCAAACATGGTTATGATGTAATTGGTCTCCATGGTGCTTTCCAATTCCAAATTTGTAAGATACCTGAATCCCTTTTTTTTTTCCCCATCATAACATGCCAAAGGACAAGTGTTCCCTAAGAATACAGTTTGGGAATTGCTAATACAGGCATGTTTTTCCCCACCTATGTTTTGTTGTTGTTTGTTTAATTAAACATTGTCTTCTCATTGCTCTGGTGTTATACTTTACTCAGTATGAAGGGTTAATTCATTTAAATATTAATTGGTTTAATGGTTTATTATATGTGTAATTACACCTTTCATATCTTAACATTCTACCACATAACTAAATGGAAAAACTGTAAGCCAAATTAAAAAATGACTGTGAAATAGAACTTTAACCAAATTTAATATGCATAGTTTATTATTGAGCATTTTTGTCATATGTAATTTTTCTTCAGAGTGCATATTTTAAATATCTTCAGAATTTAAGGGTTGATTTATAAAATTATGTGCTCTATGGGTGACATGTATACTATTTCAAAATATTTTTCTCTAGATTCTCCCACACAGTCAGTATCCTCAGGAGTTCGTGCACCTTCTCCTACCCCATCATCAGTACCTTTAGGGTCAGAAAAGCCCAGCAACGTCTCTCAGGACAGGAAAGTTCCAGTCCCTATTGGGACTGAACGTTCTGCACGTATCAGGCAAACTGGAACTTCAGCTCCATCTGTTATTGGAAGTAACTTGTCCACATCAGTAGGGCATAGTGGCATCTGGTCCTTTGAAGGGATTGGTGGCAATCAAGGTATGATACGCTATTCTGCTTACTAGAAATTGTTTCTGTACTTAACTAAAATATTGTAAGAGTATTTAACTTTCATAGTCATTGTTAAAAGATCTGTATTCATATCTCTGTTTTGACTAATCTTTTATTTAAGAGTTCAGAACATTTTTGTTCCCGTGTGATATTCCATTTCATTCACATTGATAAATGTGAATTTATCATTGCTTTATGAAAGTAGTTGTAAGCATATTCTTTTCTTAATTTTATCATATTAAAGAGATGCTAATATTTCCTTTGGGGCTCTTCAGCTTTTATCTTGGCTTATGTTCTTTTGTAACACAAAGTGTTTAGTTTATTAGGTTATTATATCACTAGGTACAAACTTGGAAATACTGCAGTAAATATAAAAGTAGATCATTATTCTAAAGGGATTCACAATTTAATACAGAAAATACTGGATAGAAATATATGAAATACTTTATATTTTTGTCTTCTGATTTTAGATTATCACCAACTATTTTTTTCTGACTTTCATTTTCCCTCAGACAAAGTAGACTGGTGTAATCCTGGGATGGGAAGTCCTATGATTCATAGACCAATGTCTGATCCAGGAGTGTTTTCACAGCATCAAGCAATGGAGCGAGAAAGTACAGGAATTGTAACTCCTTCTGGTACATTCCATCAGCATGTTCCTGCAGGATACATGGACTTTCCTAAAGTTGGGGTAATAGTGATTTAAATAAGCATTTTCATTATTTCTAAATGTTTTCTTATTATTAGCCTGATTTCTCTTCCAAGTGGATAAGTGTTTGTAAAATGATGATAGGGCTCTGCCTGCAATTATAGGTCAAAATCTGGCTAAAATATAAATATTTATAAGTCCTGCTTTGTGCCCATCATTTAGAGATATGTTTTTTGATTAAATATTTTAAGCTTATGTATGATATAAAGCCAGAAGAAATCATATCATGGAAAATAATTTTTAGATTACCTAGATAATTTACACTTCCAAAATGAGGTAGTTTCAAATACCATTTTAAGGCTGTGGATTATATTCGGGAAAGTAAGCAGTGACTTGAATGTACATGCATAACCTTTCCTTTCTCTTTTTTTTTAAGGGTATGCCTTTTTCTGTGTATGGGAATGCAATGATTCCTCCAGTAGCACCTATTCCTGATGGTGCCGGAGGACCCATATTTAATGGCCCTCATGCTGCGGACCCCTCTTGGAACTCCCTGATAAAGATGGTTTCAAGCTCCACAGAAAACAATGGCCCTCAAACGGTAAGGCTGATCATTCAGTGAACTTTTATTTAGTGTTTATGAGATGCCAAGATAGACAAAACACAGGTAAATCATGGTAGTGAGAGTATGGTGAATGTGGGCAGTTGAGAAAATTAAGGGGAATTTAATAAAGCTAAAATATAGCAGAGGCATGTGGAAAATGGTACCAAAGCTAGTGGTTTGGGCTGAAATTATGATAGGCCTAATATATTCCATAGGGTAGCAGATGATTAGTAAAAGATTTTAAGTTGCAGAGAGTTGTAGTTTACACATCAGAATTTACTACTGGTGTGCAAGGGGCCATTTAGAAATTTTTTATTGAAAGTATTATAAATGTCAAAACAGTATATAATTATAACTGAAAATTCACAGACATGGTTGTTTAACTTATTTTGGTATATGTACTCTGGTAATGGTTTTAAAAAAATGATGATAAATCAGATCTTGTTTGAGGAATTAGAGAAGAGGCAGGAAAACAACAAGTAAAAATGGCTTATTGTTGCTTTTTTTTATTGCTTCTGAGTATATTGCAAACTGAATGAGATTTAGCTATTTTAAGTCCATAGATATTAAGAGGACTTCTTAGTTTTTAAGTTTTGCTTTAACCAACTATATGTCAGATATGTAATATTTAATACAATGCATGCTCTATATTCCTAGGTGTGGACTGGACCCTGGGCACCTCACATGAACAGTGTGCATATGAACCAGCTTGGCTGATAAGGAGCATCTTGTTAGCCTGCAGATTCCTTTTCATTCAGAGGAAATCACAAGTGGCCGAAAAAAATATATGTTCCCAAATCATTCTACTGATGTGCTTGACTGAAGTGTGTAGGCTTTTTGCAGAAGAACTTACTAACTGACCTATTTTCTGTGAACATTTGTGACTGCCATCCCCCATCATCATCTGTTTTACCTTAGTTAGCATTTTTCTTATCATTTTTCTTTTTTTCTTTTCCTCTTCCCCTTTGGACATAACTTTCTGTTGAAGCTGTTCTTTGGCTGGTTGGTTTTAGTACTGTAAACTGCTTCTGAGCAAACACGGAAATTTAGCAAAATTATGTAAACTTGATCCTGAAGTTTTAGAATGGCAAATAAATGTACAATTGTTTACATAACAGAAAAGGCTAAGCAGAAAATAAATTTCAATATGTCAGTATAGAGGCTCTACTTTATGTAGACTTAAATTAATGTGAGATATGTACGTTCATATTCAGAAATCTGGATGTTTTCCTTCATACATTAAACTATTAATAAGCATAACTTTTCTGCTTGTGTAATTTAAGTATAAAGTAAAAGAATGGGCATTATAGTGGATGTTTCCCAGCGTTGGCTTTTAAAATACCCATCCTGCTCTCTTTTGAGTTTGTTTGCAGCAAGGCATATATAGAAGGAGAAATTTATCACTTTTCCATGTCTTTTTATTACCTTCTCACACTTCTAAAACTAATACACTCTTCTGTCTTCACCCTTTCTTCTCTCCTCACCTTTACCACTAATACCAGTAAAATTCTCTTGCTGATCGTGAAATAATTTTGTAAAGATTTTTACTGTAACGGTTGCTACAGATTTGGAGCACATTCATGATCACCTGTGGTTTCTTGTAACCATAAAATGTTTAGTCTTTCTGAAAATTTAAAAAGCCACCACTGGCTCCCAGTCAGCATATACAAGCTCTTATTATACTGTTTATCATTAAACAATTCAATGTACTATTTTATATTGGATAATATTGATTCTTAACATTGGCTTTCCAGTCATCAAGAGTCAACATAAAAATTCCAATTTTCAGTAATTTAGTGGAAAGTATCTTTTTTCTTTTTTTTCTCCCCAATAGTAAAGACTTTTTGTTCTCTACACTTGAATATTATCAATGAAAAGGATCAACAGCTAACTTGGGGCAAGTAATACAATTTTGCATTTGTCATTAAGACAATTAAGGTGGACATAAACTTATTACAGAATGAAATCTCCATTTAACCTGTTTGTAAGATACAGGGCCACACTAAACTACTCAGTGGGACTTACCTATTCCATTCACTTGAAGTAATAAACAGAAACATATCCAAGAAGAATATGTGTCCTACCCTGTCTCATATGGAAAAAATTAATTATATGGTTGAAATGTAAAAGGAAGTAAGCATATAGTGAAGTAATGTATCAACCTTTTTTTATTAGAAATTCCACAATAGTGAAACATAAACATCAACTAAAATTTAGATAAACCCAGAGTTGACAATATTAATATGGTTCCTTGGCTGTTCAAGTAAATGAAATGATTTCTTTACTCTCTTAGACTGAGTAAAGAATAAATTTATGAAATATTTCCAGATGTTTGTAAGTAACACATCTTTTAATTTAGGAGGTGGTCTTAAATATAAATTTGGTTTTCTACCTATGAATTAAAACTATAGCACTTTGTTAAGAAAGAACTATAATGCTATTTAACAGTATTTTATATATAACTTTTGCTACTCTCCTATAATTTTTTGCTCAATCTCTTTCCTGTGTTAACTAGGGTTATTTCTAATTAAAATAAGCCTGCTAGATAACAGATACTACTCAATAGATATTACAATACATGAGCTGTGTTAATTCACAAAAGCAAATTTCTTAAGATGCAGCATCTTACTAAAAAAGAGGAGGAGGACTGTATGTTTTCTTGACTTTATGGGACAGGGGAATGTTGATTAGAATGCTCCATAGGTAGTTTTGAGGATCGGCTTGTCAATTACAATACCATAGTTTTAGAATTCTGTAGGAAAAACATTTTTCAAATACACTTTTATATTTCAGATGTAATTAGTGCATTTTTGTCAAATAAAAAAAAGAACATAGTATTTTGAAAGACTGTTGTCTTTCAAAAAACCATAATCTTTTGAAAGTATGTGGTATGTGTGATTGCAGACTACATAATGCATTTCTTTTCTCTCAAATTCTCTAAAAAAGTGACAACTCTGGAAATAACACTTTGGTTAACACGTCAAATCCCAAAATAGTAAATTTTCAAATATTGTGTAATCTGTTTATACCAACTATTCTATTTTAGAGATGATTTCATTTACCAGGGTTACCAGCATCCCCATTTCATGTCCTTTCAATATGTATTTCAACATATACCAGCATATTCACAAAAACTGATTTTAGTGTTCATGTGGAACATATTTTTCCCTTCTGTTTCCTGTCACTGTAAAACTTACCAGTAATTGAAGATTATTTTTTTGGGTAAACTGATCTTACACAGTCATTTTTCTCAGGAAAAAAGGGGGAATGATTAGTTTACTGATACTAAGCTAATGTTATTCATGAAAATATGATTTCATTTTTCTTGACTCAAATGACCTAAACACACATTTCATAAAAATTACATGCTATATTCGCATTATTTTAAAAACAATGCAGAGTGTTAGGCTAAACAGGGAAGCTCAAAAATCACAAAACCTCTTCATATACTCTGATTTATTCAATCTATTTTTGATGTTTTTCAGAAACACTCTCATTCCCATAGATCTGGCATTACAGAACAGAACATTTAAAGCTTGCCAGACTTTCTTTGAAATAACAGATTTTTAATCAGGATTATTTTTAAGTGATTAAAATATCAAAGGAAAACCAATTTTTTAATGACTATTACAGAGATTCAGTATTTCATTCGATGTATTTTTACTTTAGATAAGTGAATCTATCCAAATGTCTTTTTAAACTAATGTTCAGAATACTTAAAGTATATTTTATAAATCTGGATGTTCTTAAATCTCTGGAAATAACAGGGATCCCCTGCTTTAGTACCTGTTTTCGCTAACTGAAAGAAATCTGGAGAGGTTTTTCACTTTTATGAAAGAAGCTATTACCATACTAATGTAGATATGTTAGAGAAGCAAACTTTCAGAAAGCAAGGTATTAATACTCTTCACTTTAAACCATTTGACTTATGAAAGGTTTCATAGGACTGCTCTGCTTTTGGATAGGGAAACCTGTGTACAGCCAATTGATAAATGCTTAAGTCACAACGCTCAATTGATGGTGTCACTTGTGAGCTAACTGGTATTAATTTGAGGTGGCTGGGATTTAGGATAAGAGCATCATTAGTGCCTTAGTATGATCTATTTTACACATCTTGACTGCAAAAATACCATCACTTATATTTTGGGTAAGTAAATATTGAGAAAAATGTGCCACTGTGGCTTTAACAGTAAGAACTCCTTTATAATGTGTAACAACTGGTATAGAGGACTAACTGATGTGTTGTAAGAGGTTTTATATTAGACTCCTACTTTTAAATGAATACATGCTTTTGAATGGTAAAAGCCAATTTTACATTCTCAATACTTGAGGACCAATAATAAAAGAAATGATACAAGAGGATGTTTTTCAACAAAGAAAAAAGGTAATTCTACTTTAAATAGCTTTGGTCTTGAAAAATAATGCCTTAAATTAGAAAACTATGTCTGATTCCAAGGGATCACTTTAACAATTGCTTGTGAAAGTAATTTTCTTTTTAAAGGTCCTTTTGTCCAACATTTCAGAAGGTATATTTAGAAAATGAGAAATTTAAATGTCCATATATACAGGTTATATGTATAAATAGCCTGTATTCAAATTTTGAGCTCCATTCCTGGGTTTACTGTGATGGATAAGAATTTCAGAAACTGCAGGGGGAAAAAAAATAGTTTTTGTATTTAAGGAGCTTAAAGTTTAAAAAATTAGCTGTGTGACACATGGGAATGGGCTAATTATAAATTTGGACTTGTAAAAGTTCTAATGTGTGTAAGTTCATTTGCGAAGTGTTAGGGTTGATAGGATTTCAATTGGTTTGCCCAATATTTGTATGGTCATTTTATACTGCACTCTGCAACTCAAAAGATTACAAGGTATCAGTTTTGGTTAACCAGTATATACTTAGCACATTAGGGCTAACACTATTTTGTATTGGACTTTAAAATTAAATACTTCCACTAACATTCTCTACCAAGTAGATAGCAAGTTCTGATCCTCTGCATTATATGTATTAAGAAATTTATGTTTATAAGAAATTAATAGAAGCTAAATACTCAAATTTAATGTAGATCAAAATATTCAAACTTAACACAGTGAAACAGTTTATGTGATCCCAATATGTAGCAGAAAAAGTGCACCTATGGAAAAAGTCCCAGTCCTGACCCATCATACAGCTCCACAGAAAGAAGTCTTAGGGATCTGAGGAATAGTTTGAAAACAACATAGATTATACGAACAGTGAATGCATAAATAATGGATTTTTCATTTGGGGATTTTTTTTAATTGACCCTCCCTTCCTAGATACTGAAAGAGGAACGTCTCTAGGCCCAAATGCCACTGTGGAGGACTCTCAATGTCATCAGTTCTCTAGAAGAATGATGCAACAGCATTGAAATCGCTTTTTTATTCCCACAATCTTTAGACGAAGATATTTCCACTTAAAATTCATTTCTACCTTAAATCAGTAGTCAGCAACCTGTCACTTTTTTAACTTAATTTAAAGGAAATTACTTTCAAGAGGGAAAAATGCATAGGGAAATAGATGGGTAAGCTTTTTCTTTTAGAAGTAATGTATATAGCATACGTTGGGATGTGTGTTTAAATACACTAAAATTCATGTATGGACTTAGATGTCAGTTTGAAGGTAGATGACTTCCAGAATCAGTGAAAAAAGACTATCTGGCTCCCTGGGGTAGGTGCATAATGAAACAAGAACAGCAGCTGCAGTTGACAGTGCCCCAACGTTTGTCACAGTCTTTTTTTTCTAATCAGCATTTTACTCCACGCAACACAATTTGGCCTTTAGGTCTAGGGGTGACCTTACTGTAAAGAAATTACCTCATTCTAGTTGCTGTTTCCAGAAACACAAAAGTGAAGACTAGTCTATGTAGACATGACCCGTTCCTTTTAACCCGAAGACACCTAAAGCTACTGTTCAGGCTCTTGAAAGCGTATCTAGGATACATGTAAACTCTAGTAAAGAATTCACCGCGTTTCCAGTGTTAATTACTCCTAAGTCAGGAGATGATACTTTACCCTTAATAGTTTTGCTATTTTCTAATGTTTTGGATCAAATATTGAAGTAAAGTCGGTTTGCAGGTGGGGTAAAAAATGCTAACTGGAAGAAATAAGCCACGCAGATATTTATACCACAGACTGAAGTATGCCTCATGCATAAAAACCTGACGGCTGTAAACACATGCCTCCAAGCTGGCATTTCAGCAACACGTAGACCCTTTGACAGTATAACAACTCTCAATCAATAGCGGAAGCGATCAGGGTGCACGTAAAGAGATGGGAGACTATCCTCTGGTCACAAAAGACACCCACCAAGCTCAGTTTCGCATAAATGACATAATTTAATTGAAAAAGAAAGGAAAGACACATGCTGAAGACTGTTTCTACAGGACGAGCGCTCCCTAAAAATCCCCACGTCCGGCCCACAGCAGCAAACCCGACCGCGGCTCTACAGTTCCGGCCTCGGAGGCTCTCCACGCCCGCACCGGGAGTTCCGGGTGTGTGCAGTAGGCCCGCCCAGTGCCGCGTGGGAAAGGCGGGATTTCCCCCCTTCTACGTCATCTTCAGTGCGACGCAATACGTCACTGGCTCGATTGGGAAGGGCAGTAGTGGCTGGTTGCGGACGCGCGTTCCCTGTATCCCCGGGGTCGTCAGTGCATGCGCGTGACGGCCCCGCGGAGCGGCCCGGGAGGCTCCTCTGTGTGTTCTGCGAATCGGACTCAGGACTGCTGCAGGCATGTTGTGCCGGCTTCGCGGTAGCTTTCAGCGGCCGCCACTGCCTGCCCTGCAGCTCCGGGCTCGGGGCCCACCTCTTAAGCCGGCCCCAACGGGCGGCAACAAACGCTCCGCTCTGCCAGTGTGGACGGTGGCGTCAGTCTCTGCAGTTGGCCCGGGCGGCGCGGGCAGCTGGTACGAGGCCCTGGCCACGTCGGCCCCGGTGCTGGGCACGGAGAAAGTGCTGCTCTGCGCACACACCGCGACAGGCCTGCCCTGGTGGGGCAGCATTCTTCTCACTACCGTGGCCCTGCGCGGCGCCGTCACGCTGCCGCTGGCCGCCTACCAGCACTACATCCTGGCCAAGGTGAGAGGCGCCGAGCAGTGCCTGGACTCTGCGCATCAGCCTCCGCGGTGAGGATGGTGGACGCCTCCTCGGATATTTCCGGAGTGCTTGGTGTTAATCATCGTGACCACTTTATTGCTAAGAAATTTAACTAGCACTGACTATGTGAAATGAGATGTGTGGTAACACATGCAACCCGTCATTTCGTTTAGTCTGCTGGGTTTGCTCAAAGCACAAATGGTAACTGTGCTTGGTGTTCGTGAATGAGAGAAATAAAGGAATCAGTAGCAGAAGAAATTGTGTGGAGAAACCTGTAAATTTTCCGTCTTAAAGGTTGTAACAGCCTGTATGTCTGCAGCATCTTTCATCCCCAGATATTCCAACTGATCTTACTAGAAAAAATTACTAAACTAGCAATTTGCAAGCTTGATTCTTTATTCAGGTTGTACCACCTACAAGCCTGTGTCTGATTAGTCACAGCCATATGACCTGCAGTGCTTCCTTATCCTTTCTGTGGAGTTAGGACGGTATGGACACACCTAGAGGGTTTGTTGCAGGTGTGGTTCCAGACCACTGCAATAAGCAAATACTGCAGCGAAAGGAGTCAGATAAATTTTTTTGGTCTCCTCATGCATGTAAAAGTTATGTTTATGTTATACTGTAGTCTTAAGCATGCAGTAGCCTTATGTCTTTTAAAAAACATACTTTAAAAAATACTGCTGAAAAATGCTAACAGCATTTGAGATCACTGATCACAGATTACCATAACAAACAGAATAGTAATGAAAAAGTTTGAGAGAACAGGATTTTAGGAGTTAAGGAATTTGCCTAAGATCACACAGCTAAGTGTACAAGCTGGAATTTGAATTCAGTTGTAACTGAGAATATCTTAAGCAAATTGATGGCTTAAGCTTAGACTTGAGTTTTCTTCAGTCTTATGACTTAAAGTTTTCATTTTACATTTTCAAATGAGTTGAAGGGATAGTAAAATATGAATGATTATGAATAATAATCTTTTATATGTTCATAACAAAGTCTATTTTTCTTTAGCTAGGTGGAAAATTTGCAGCCAGAAATAAAAAACATTTCAAAGCATCTCAACCAAGAAGTTGCAATTCGTGCAAATCAATTGGGGTGGTCCAAAAGAGTTGCCAGGTAAACTCATTCTATGTATATGAGACTGTTAATATATAAGTGATGGTGTTAATTATAGGTTTGAGTACTCTATAGCTTTAGCAGCAAAGTAGTTCTTTTTACTCTTTAATATCTTATTAAGTTAATGTGGCATAATAGCTTTATATAGTGGACTGAAAGCAAAGAAATGGAGAAACAGGTAAAAAGAGCAAGTTACTCGGTCTTAAGGAGCTCTAGCCTACTGAAAAAGACTTGTAATAAAATAATGACTGAATTAAGTACTATGCAAAAGGTTATGTACAAGGAGTTGGGTAATCATGGAAAGTCAGAGTAGGCTTCACAGGATGAAGATACTGTGCCAGTTTAATGGGATTTTAGTCAACAGATGATACAGGTTATTTATAAACTAGACCCTTTTGAAAAGCAGGCTCAGAGGAATGGGAGGGTAGAAAATGCAAATGCTATGGTAGAAGCAACTAGATCGCCGAGCTGCTGTCTATCCACTGTGGTTACCCTGTGTAGTTGTCTTCCTGGGCTCTTAGAAAGCCCTTGCCTGAGAGTACTTGACTATGCTGCAGCTCTATGCCTGTAGGTCATCCACTGGGAACCTCTGAATCCTCCTAAGTTACTACTTAATCAGTTTCCCAGGTTCTGATCCTTACTAGACTGTGACGAAGTGTTTACCAGTTCACAACAGTAAGAAAAACAAGGGCTCTATAGTATGAATATGTAATATATATGTCATTATCCATATATTTTTTTATCTATATAGATGTAAATTTACCAAACATCTTCAGTATAAAATTGCTTCCTTCTGTATTTAGTGTTAAAAAAATCTGACATATTAAAAAATCATTGTGACAACTTAATAATGTCTTAGTAAAATGAAAAGTTGGTAAACCTATAATTACGAAGTTTTATTGATACAAAAATCTGAGAATGATATCTCTAGGCCAAAAGAACAGATTAGTAGCTGTTCACCTGGGTTATACATAAAGCCTAGGCAAGACTGGAAACTTGCTTGTTCAGCACTGGCAGGATGATTCTCCAGACGCATCCTTACACAGATGGCTGGCTCTCTAGGAAGACACATCTGAGAATTCCCTGTATTTTGAATGGAAATGAGTCTTGGTGGGAGCGGGGGTGGGTGAAAGGGAGAAGGGAGTTTGTCAGATGGACAGCCGGGAAAGCAGACTGTCCACACAGAAAATAAAATAACTTCCAAAAGCATGCTGATGTGGATGTCTGATTTGTTGGATGATCTAAGTTATTCAGGCACCAAAACACACAGATGCCTATAGAGGAAATAAAGTTGGAAGAGTATGCAGTTGCAAAAAGCCTGGAACATCTGTGTGTACTGTTTTAATCAATATAGAATAATTTGATTAAATTGAGCAAACCTGTTGAATTCCTACCTTGTGCAAAACATGCTGCAAGAGATTTAGAGATGAATAAGACCCAACTCTTGACCTTCAAGGAGACTATAGTCTAGAAAGTGGCACTTAAAAACGTAAATAACTAATGTGGTTAACAGGGAAACAGACTCTTCATGAAAGAGTTGATTGATGAATGGAGACTATTTTGACAGGCCAAAAGATATGCAATACAAAACCACATTGCTACAAAAAGTATATTCAGGGATCAAGGAATTGAGCTTGGCTCAAGTGGAGGGATTTGAGTACATTGTGCTTTCACCCTTAGTATTCCTGATACAAATTGTGGTTGGTCAGACCATGTTGGTAATGAACTTTCCCTTGTTAAAGCCTAATTGGCCAAAGACCACCAGAGACACAGCCTGTAGTCTGACAATGTCAGATTTATGGAATTATTATGTAATTTGTGTACATGGCTAGAGAATTTTCAGTAAAAGGTTTTATTTGCCTTTTGTTTAGACAGCGCTTTAACAAAGCTTTTTGACAACTGAAAGCCGTACACAGTCATTTAGCCAGGAACCACAGCATGGGTATGAAGCACTGAGTCAAATGACATTTTCTTCTTTCCCTTCTTCCTAATCCCATCAAACTAGGCTCACTTACCTAAAGAATATGCGGAGACTTGTTTCAGAGCTGTATGTTCGGGACAACTGCCACCCTTTCAAAGCCACTGTATTGGTATGGATTCAGCTTCCAATGTGGATCTTCATGTCTGTTGCTCTCCGGAATTTCAGCACAGGGACAACACATTCAGAAGGTGGTTATTATAGAAGTTTGTTTCCCCCAATTAAGTTCTGTAACATTGTCTTTGTTCTCTAGAGGGGAAAAAAAAAGCCATAGTTTTCATTAGAATATTTTTATCATCTTCTTTACAAAGGTATACAATTTAAATTATTAAATGTAAGCAAACTAGCTGTGTTAAGAAAACAGAAGAGTCTAGAAAGGACAGCAGTAATACTGCTTCTGGGAGATTATAATCAAAATTTGGTTTTCTGGCCAAGAATTTTTCTGTTGATAAGATTAAAAGACCAGAAAAGTTGTCACAGTTATAAATGTAAACATTAATTAACAAACAATATAAAGCATTTGTTTTTTACTTTCATTTAAAAGTATTTGTAGCCCGAAAGTAATCTGAATAGACTTAAAAGAAGGCAGCCTATGGATAAATCATTACTTATATTTGAATCTGAAAAGCTTACTCCTACCTATCTTTATGCTTTCTACCTCTGTTTGCTACAGAAAGCTTCTTGCCTCTTTCTCGGTACAGGAAGGACTTATTTATGTTGTAGATTGAAAATAACCTGAATAAGACCAATGCAGGTCTTCAGGGTGAGGCACACCTTATTGGAACTGTCATACTACTTAACATCTTGTGTCTTTCCCTCTGCTGTGTTTTACTTATAAAACTATTTCAACAGGGTTTTCTATTCAGGAGCAGTTAGCTACTGATGGGGTCCTGTGGTTTCCTGACCTCACTGCACTGGATTCCACTTGGATTCTGCCAGTCTCCGTTGGTGTCATCAATTTATTAATAGTGGAGGTCAGTGGTTTTAAATGAGATTTGTCTGCCATTTAAATCATTGGGATTTTTATTGTTGCTGTTCTGACATCATAAATGTTCAAGTTGGTGGTGGTAGCTCCGAGCTAGAGCTCAGACACCTTAGTTTCTAGTCACAGATCAGCCATTAACAAACTGTCTGTACATCTTAGGCAAGTCCCTTCACTTCCCTGGATGTCAGAACGCACATAATGAAAACAAGCGAGCTGAATTAATATGCTTCCAAAGTCTCTTTCAGCTTTAACATTTTATGATTCTAATATATCCGAATTTGTGATTTGCTTTTGGCAAAGACAATAAGGTGACTAATCAATCTGATTTTATTTCACAATAGATTGGTGGGGTTTTTTTTTGCCATATTAATATACAATTACATGAGCAACATATGGTTACTAGACTCCCTCTATTTTCAAGTCCCCACCACATACCCCATTGCAGTCACTGTCCATCAGCATAGTAGGATGTTATAGAATCACTACTTGTCTTCTCTGTGTTATACTGCCTTCTGTATCCCCCCACCCCACCCCCACCCCTGCTACCTTATGTGTGCTAATTGTAATAGCCCTTTTTCCCCCTTATCCCTCCCCACCCATCTTCCCCAGTCCCTTTCCCTTTGGTAACTGATAGTCCATTCTTGGGTTCTGTGAGTCTGCTGCTGTGTTATTCCTTCAGTTTTTTCTTTGTTCTTATACTCCACAGATGAGTGAAATCATTTGATACTTGTCTTTCTCCACCTGGCTTATTTCACTGAGCATAGTACCCTCTAGCTCCATCCATGTTGTTGCAAATGGTAGGATTTGTTTTCTTCTTATGGCTGAGTAATATTCCATTGTGTATATGTACCACACCTTCTTCATCCATTCATCTACTGATGGACACTTAGGTTGCTTCCATTTCTTGGCTATTGTAAATAGTGCTGCGATAAACATAGGGTGCACATGTCTTTTTCAAACTGGGCTCCTGCATTCTTAGGGTAAATTCCTAGGAATGGAATTCCTGGGTCAAATGGTATTTTTATTTTGAGTTTTTTGAGGAACCTCCATACTGCTTTCCACAGTGGTTGTACTAATTTACATTCCCACCATCAGTGTAGGAGGGTTCCCCTTTCTCCACATCCTCACCAACATTTGTTGTTGTTTGTCTTTTGGATGGCAGCCATCCTCACTGGTGTGAGGTGATATCTCATTGTGGTTTTAATTTGCATTTCTCTGATGACTAGTGATGCAGAGCATCTTTTCATGTGCCTGTTGGCCATCTGAATTTCTTCTTTGGAGAAGTGTCTGTTCAGCTCCTCTGCCCATTTTTTAATTGGTTTATTTGCTTTTTGTTCGTTGAGGTGGGTGAGCCCTTTATGTAATTTGGATGTCAACCCCTTATCGGATATTTCATTTATGAATATATTCTCCCATACTGTAGGATGTCTTTTTGTTCTACTGATGGTATCCTTTGCTGTACAGAAGCTTTTTAGTTTGATATAGTCCCACTTGTTCATTTTTGCTTTTGTTTCCCTTGCCCGGGGAGATATGTTCATGAAGAAGTTGCTCATGTTTATGTCCAAGAGATTTTTGCCTATGTTTTTTTCTAAGAGTTTTATGATTTCATGACTTACATTCAGGTCTTTGATCCATTTTGAGTTTACTTTGGTGTATGGGGTTAGACAGTAATCCAGTTTCATTCTCTTACATGTAGCTGTCCAGTTTTGCCAACACCAGCTGTTGAAGATGCTGTCATTTCCCCATTGTATATCCATGGCTCCTTTATCGTATATTAATTGACCATATATGCTTGGGTTTATATCTGGGCTCTCTATTCTGTTGCACTGGTCTATGGGCCTATTCTTGTACCAGTACCAAATTGTCTTGATTACTGAAGCTTTGTAGTAGAGCTTGAAGTCAGGGAGCGTAATTCCCCGTTTTATTCTTCCTTCTCAGGATTGCTTTGGCTATTCGGGGTCTTTTGTGGTTCCATATGAATTTTAGAACTATTTGTTCCAGTTCATTGAAGAATACTGTGGGTATTTTGATAGGGATAGATTGGTGTTTTATATGTATGTTTAATATGTAAATTTGTAGTCAACAAGCACAGTTAGTACATGACCATCATTTTTTAGCTGTATGACCTTAGAAAAAGTCATAGAACTTCTTTATAAGATGGAGTGGAAAGACATACATATAAAATATGACCTCTTGGCAATGTCTTCTCATTATCCCATGGTGCTTTGCTCAAAAGTTTAGGGGAAACATGCCTTTAATTTCATAAAGAGCTGTTCTTAGGCTCTGAGTAGACTGCAGACTCCTTGAGCTGGAAGAAACCTTAGAATTGATCTCCTCAGTTAAGCTCTCACAGGCCTCATATCCACTGGTCTCTGGGAAATCTATTACACCCTTTATTTATTCAAGTGAGAAAAACGAAGGTGATGCTCTAGGGCTTCAGTGAAAGTTTCTTGAGGAAAGTCTCCGTGTGTAGTCTAAGTGTGTTTCCCTGAGAGCACCTAGCATAGTCCTGTGGACATGGTTGGAACTTAAGTCAATATTTGTTAGAAAGAAGGAGTGATAAACACAAGGTCACAATGAATTAATGTCAGTTCTCTAGTCTTTCCTTTATACCATGTAATGACCCGGCATGCATAAGTTTAATAAAAGTTTATTCTTACTTAACATACACCTTACTTAAAGGCGCTATTACTGTAAGCAATTTATATGAATTAACTCATTTCGTTTTTAAAATAACCCTGTGATGTATGTGCTCTTATACCCCCCTTTTAAGGCAGAGAAAGTGAGTCGTAGAAAGGTTAAATAACTTCTGCACAGTTATACATAACTACCAAGTGCAGGGCTGCCATGTGAATCTAGGTAGTTTGGGCCTAGAGTCTGTGCTCATAATCTTTATGCTAGGCTTCCCCTTAAATAAGTAATTGATAAATCATAACTGCTTTTCCTATCATTGGTTCTTCCCCTTATTCCATGTGGCCAGATCACAGACCTTTGAGATACCTGTTGAGTTCCTTCTTTATGCCAAGCACTGTATTTAGGTGCCAAAAAATAAGGATAATGATTCATGTGTGGTACCTATCTGAAAGGTACTTTGAGTCTTCAGTCTGTAAAAAATACTGACTTGTAGCAATTCTGCTGATTCTGTTTTATATAGCTGAATCTATTTTTTATTGTTATTAATTAAAGCTCCATTTAAGAATTCTGTACAATTACTGAGTTTTCTAAAACATGAATGATCAACCATATAAATTTATTAATGTTATATTTTAAAGCTTCTCTAACTTAATATGCATTACAGTAATCATTGTGTGTGTTTATATTCCACCCCTTCAGATTTTTGCTCTGCAAAAAATTGGAATGTCTCATTTTCAGACATATATTATATACTTTGTCCGTGCAGTATGTGTGTTGATGATTCCAGTCGCTGCAACAGTACCTTCGGTGAGTAAGCACCAGCATTGTGTATAGCGTGTGCTAAATCCACCCTCTTCTCAGCTCAGATTGGCTGGGATTCTTCCTCTTCTTTCGAGCTCCCTCTGACAACTCAGTCCCATACTGGTTTCTGCATTTGTGTAGTAATCTTCTACCATCTCTGTCACCAAGTGATTCTTGAATATTTCTTGGGATTAATCTTCCTTTATGTGAATGTGTTTTAATTCTTCTACTAGATCAGAATCCTTTCTCCTTTTTTTAGAATCTAGCTAAGTAACTTGCAGAGTAGTATGAACATAGTATTTGCTCTATTTGGTTAGTTGACATATTGATTTCTTTCTGTCTCATAGACTGGGCCAAGGAATTTGGCACTTAAAAAAGAAGCAAATACAGACTTTGTCCAAATGGGTTCATATGAGATACTATTTAAACTCATAACAACTCTTATGAGATAGGTACACTTGTCCCATTAATATGTAATTAAACTTTGATAGAAATAGAAATAGTTACGTTTTCAGTTAATGCATATTTTTAGCTTTGTGCTTATTTCCCATGGATACTTTAGTGTTAAGAGGGCAAAAGCTGTGTCAGTCTTTGATTTCTCTGTCTTTGCTCAAGGCCAACACACAGACCATGAAGTAGAATTCATTTGTTACCAGCAATTAGAATTCTATCAGCATATATAAGAGTGTACTTGTCTTTGGAATCTGAAACAGTATGTTTTCAGCATCAAAAATGTATTTTTTAAGCTGTTCCGTGGATATAATATTGTCATTAGTCCTGTGTAAAGTAAGTTTACACATTTCTAAAATAGACATCATAATGTCTATGAGAATTAATGAAATAACACCAAATGACTATTATAGTAATTTCCATGTAATAGTAATGTTGTTGTAAAATACCTTGAAAAAATAGAGCAATGCAGATTCACAACATTTCCAGAGAGAAGTAATGGCAGTTATAACTGAGGAAGCTCCAAGATCAAATAAAATAGGAACAATGTAGTTTCAGTGAGGGATTGAGAACAAAGTAAGTAAAAGATCTAAAAAAGCAACGTCTGAAATATCCAAAGTTTATTCTGTCAAATATAGGAAATTCAAAGTTAGACATTTTCGTGTAAAGCTGATCTAATAGCACCATGAAGACATGAGAGACCCAGCCTACTTCTCTCTTAATTCTCCATCATCCACAGCTTGTAATTTCTATCCTAAGGCCACAGTATGGTCATGATGATTGTGGAAGCTTGTTATCTTGCAAGAATGGCAAAAGGATGCTTCAAGTACAATCAGCCCCTTTTAAGGGGACTTGCCAGATGTCCCACCAAACACTTGAGCTTAATACTTGGCCACATGTAACTGCAGAAGAGGCTGGGAAGTAGTCATTTTTGGAAGATGGCAGTGTACTCAGCTAAAAATCAGGATTTTCTTACTATGGAAGAGAATGATTCTTAGTAAGCAGCCTTATGTGGTTGTTGAGCTCAGGGCACTTTTTGCATAGTGGATAAGTCAGATGATGATGATAGATAATATTTATTCATCCTTGACCTTATGCCAGGTACTGTTTTAAGTGGTTTATATCATAGCTCATATAATTCTCCCAACAATGCACTGAAGTAGGTGCCATTATGATCTCCACTTTAGTGATAAAAAAAAACTGAGCCACAGAGAGGTTGAATAACTCTTGCAGGCCATTCATCTATTAAGTGTCAGAGTCTTAACATACATCCAGGCAGTTTGGGTCCTGATCGTAATTACTGTGCTAATCTGGCTTTGAGGCCGTGTAACATTCTGCCCCTAAAAACGTGCATTCGAATAAAGGCAAGTGCATAATATGGACCACACACTGTGCTTGCCACTCTATAGATTATCTCATCTATTCCTCACACAAACTTCTGGGATAGGTACAGTTCTGTCCCCATTTTTTAGATGAGAAAACTGAAACAATAAAAATAACTTACTGAAGTCAAATAAATGGAATTCAGACTCAGGCAGTTGACTCCAGGACTTGGCGCTCAACCACCACACAGTCATGCCTCTGGGGCCTGGTTACATTCTGATGCCAAAGAAAAGCTTGGAACACATATATGTATAGGAATGTTTTGAGAGACTGCAGAACTTAGTCATTGACCAAAATAATAAGTCTGGATGGTGGTACAAAGAAAAGTTGAAGATAACACCAAGACTGTCACAGGAAAAGGCAAAGCTAATGCTGTCCTGACTTCATTTAGACAATGGTTACTGGGAAAACTTAGGAAGATAGATGGCTATATGGAGGGACATGAGGTTGTGGGAGGCTAAGTTGCCATCACAAATGGCATATCCCCAGCACCCTATCTCCCATTTAGCAGCTTGTCAGGACTCTTGGTGGGGAAAAAGTACACTTAATTGCCAGAGAAGGAAGCTGAGATCTCCTGGACCTCTGCCTGGGCTCTGACCTCTGTTACCCACTCACTGTCATAAATACCTTTCCTTTTGCTTCCTTTTCACTTTTTGTCTTCCTTCCAATCTTCTTTCTTACCTGTTAGATCCATCACAGTTACCTCATAGCCACTGCAGGTCTTGTTCAGTCCTGGTGTACTTCTGTTTATAAAGACTGTAATTTTCTGTTTTATTGCCTGCCTGTCTCTGGACCTTGGTGTCCTTGGAGAGTGGAGAGGTGCTAACATTCATGTCCTTTCTTCTTTTTATAGTCGATTGTTCTCTACTGGTTATGCTCCAGCTTCATGGGCCTTTCACAGAACTTGCTGCTACGTTCTCCTAGGTTTCGCCAGCTTTGCCGAATACCATTGACCAAGTCAGATTCAGACACTCCTTATAAGGACCTATTTGCTGCCTTTTATGCCAACTTCATTTCAAGAAAATGACATAACTTCCAGTTATTTTGAAATAGTTACAAGTGTCACTACCACTTCAATATATTTAGAAGATTAGAAGTTCAGATTTAATTTGTCTTTACTTAAAATTATGAAATCTGTGAAGTACTGAGGGTTAAGATATAATCCAGGTATATTTGACAATACTTAAAATCTTTTAGTGTTAGAAATATAGTATATTTAATTATATACTAAGAGTATAAAAGTGGAATCAAAGTGTATGGTTTCTGTTTATAAAATTACAACTTGTTATAGGTGCCACAACTTTGGAGAGCAGAAATAGGTACCAAATGATGTCAAATTATATTGAACAGTAACACATATTAGAGTTTTATAAAGTAGGAGAATCCAGTGAGGTGATTCATAAAAGTTTGGAGGTGTGGAAGATCATAGACCCATCTGAACATTGATAAAGCTATGCTTTTCAGAAAAATCCTCAGACTCACAGCATGGGGCCCTTCACTGACTGCAGTCAACCCCTCCCCCATCCCATCTCACCCTCCTAGGCCTTACAGTAACTGGTGAAGAAGTCTTACTCTGTGGAACATAATACTGATGATGATACTGATGATGAGTTAATGTGTGATTTAAAAAATGAACTTGAAATGCATGCAGTAGAATAACCTTTGCATGCAAGAAAAGTACCTCATGTGGTAGGTGATGTTGCATGTCAGCCCTACTCTAAAAGAATTTTAAAAAGAATGCATTCCTTTTTCTGTAATTGAAGTCTGGAATACAGAATATAGCCCAAAGTACTACTAGAACCCAAAGTGGAAAATCTTAATCATTAAGTTTGTGTAGTCAAAAGAAAAAAACCAAAAGGGTAACTACCTATTATGGAGGTAATTTTATAGTGCTGTTTATTTGGCGGGATTAAGTACTCTGATGGGCTTAAACTATGGTAGGCTTTTAATATAGGAAAAATTGACAGGTAATATAAATTGTGGACCCAGTTTTTTGCTTGCTTATTTAAGTTGAAAAGATGAGTAAGTTAATTCTGGTTGGGTATTTAGGAATAAATTTGACAAGTTTTAAGAAAATTATAAATTTTCATTGAGTTGGGAAATGAATCTGATTCTGAAGTGACCTATCATCTGTAGGGGACCAGAGCAAGCCACCCCAAGATGTGCTGTTGTGACATGCAGATTATTTCAGAGTTGAAAACAACGAAGCCCAAAAGATGCAGAAAGAAATTTCAACCTCCCCCTATCCTAACATAAAAAGACTAAATTAGAGAGAGGACTTGCTTCAGGAAGAGAGGTATTGCTGTAGATGATTACATCACTGTATAACCTAGGGGTTGTAGACAGGGAGGAATGGGGCAGTCTGTTAAAATTCCTGCATCCCATTGTTTCTGAGTAGCCCAGCAAACATTTGTTTACCAAACATTTAAGATTCCTATGAATTGCTTCCCTTTTCCTTTGAAGTCTCAGACCCTTACCCTCTTCTCCTTGATTCAGGATGATGTATACCTCATTGTCCCTGACTTGCTTTGGAATCTATGTCTATGGCTTCCCCATACATATGTAATTAAACTTTGTTATATCCCCCTGTTAATCTGTCTCATGTCTATTTGATTCTTAAACCAGCTAAAAGAAACCTGAGGGGTAGAGGAAATTTCTTCTCCCCAACACTTCCCCTCTCATGTTTTACAATAAAATAAGACCTAAAGTGAGATTAATTAACCATTTTTTAAGTGATGTCTTAAATCTTAGCCATTTGAGTTGCCATGTCCCTGCAGCTCACTGTACTCACTAAAATTAATTTGTAACCCCCAAATTAATACAGTGCTTCTAACATTCTTAGACTAAGTGTCAAATTCAAATCACCTGAGGCACATGTTTCAGCTAAGTCAAAAAAGGCACCACTGTGCCTTCTTGTTTCAGCTCTCACATTGTAAACAAGTGTCCTTTTTATAGTCTATTTAGTGCCATGTTTTTCTAATTTTTCTGCTTTTTGTTGGACGCTCTAACAAAGCCAAACTCACTCTCTTTTGAAACAAGCTAAGAAGTTAAACCTCTCCCTTGACGTTGCCCTCTAATCAGACCTTTGTGAGTTTCAGGAATTTCGCAGAAGCCCCCTGGAAACCACAGGTAGGAACATCCATTCTCAAGGCAGTTTGGAAGCACATAGCCTGCTTGATGCCAGCAGGTCAGCCCCTGAGCTACTGACACTGCCAATTCTTCATGTAGCTCCTTTTGTTCCCCAAGAGTTTTCCTTTAAAACCCTCTCACTTTAAATGGCACTTTGGAGATGATCTGGGACACTAGTCCACCATCTTCCAAGGTTGCCAGCTTCCAGAACAAAGTGACCTTTCACCAACACTTACGTCTCAACTTTGGGCCTTTCAAGCACTGAGCAGCTGAACTTGGGTTCAGAACCAGGCTATGACCTGGTAACAATTTTGCTATTTAAAATGACTTTCAAGCATATGCTGAAGTGCTGTCTGGTGTTTGTAAGCATAAGGCTGGGATGTTCCTTAAGTAGCAAGTACCTGCATTAGGTAGGCCTCTTTCAGGTGTTATAATGCTGTTGGCCATGAGCTCTGTCTTAATGAATCAACAGTATATTGTATTGATGGGTTGACAAAAATGTGATGAGGCACCCAGAAACCAGCCCTGTATATTCTCTAGAAACAGTGGTTCCAACATTCAGTGTTTGGGGTGACTTTATAGAACATTAACTGCCTCACATAACAAGAATGGTCTGTTTGCAGCATGTATAATCAAGGAAACAAGCAGATATGGTTGTGCTGGTTGTATTATAGCAAAAAGAGCAAAGGGAATTTGAGAAAAAGCTTATCTGTCTCACTGGAACAAGTTGGCTCTTGCTATGTGTATCATTGTGTACTGATTCAGGTATTTTTCTCATGATGAAATAGGGGAAATCAGCCCCCTTCCCCAATCTGCTCAAAAAACTGTCACTTTCTAAAAAGGGAATGCTGTGACTCTGTTACCAGGCCGTACTCTGGTTCTGAACCCAAGTTTGGCTCTTCTTCACTCAGAAGGCCAGAACTTCGACAAACGGTGGTGAAAATGAAAGCTTGCTTTATTCAGAAAGCCAGTAAACTGGGAAGATGGTGGACTATCTTCCAAAGACCATCTCTGAAGTGCCTTCAGAGTGACTATTTTAAAGGGAAACTTCATGGAATCAGTGGTTCTTGGGCAGACTTGCTGATGTGTGCTTCCAAGCTGTCTGAGGAATGGAAGGTCCGAAGGTCTGGTTAGAAGACAACATGTAGGGATGGCTTTACCTTGGCTTGTGTCAAAATGGAGGGAGTTAGGCTCTGTTAAATTCTCCAACAACTCTGTTTTCAGATAGGTAGATTTCCTTTTGTATGCATACTTCACCCTGTTAACTGTGATTCCCTTGATTTCAAAGTGTACTTTAGTGTCGTTTCTCAAACGTGTACTTTACCTAGGTTCCTGTTGCTCTCTCACTCTCAACCTTTTTGAAGTACTTTTCAAATGTATACAGTAAGTTCACTTGGAAACACAGGACCCTTCCTCCCAGATCTTAAAATAATTTCTGGTAGAGTTGGGAATAGCTGGACTTTGGTGATGTACTCATGGATAAAGAAAAACTGGTGTGTTACAAACTGAATCAGTCATTTGACTTCAAGCTTGTAAATATTCTACTCATATCTTTCTTTAGGCCTTTTTTTTTTTTTTTTTAGTAAACAGTAAGCTATATTTCATAAAATTCCTAGTCTCTGGTCTTTCATTTTACTTCCTCAGCACTTTGTCATTATCTGGAGCACTTGCAGAGCCTCGGTCAGGGGAGGTGGGTACTGAATTGTGCAGAGGACACACGTGCTGTTAAGACCCTTTGACACCTTCCTGCTGGGTCCCTCTCCTCAGTTGCTGAGGGACTCCTGGTAGAGTTCCCTTCTGGGCCCTGCAGAGTTCAGGAAATCTGTCTTTTCAGGTGGGGGTCATAGTCTATATCTGTATTACTCTTCTCCCTCTCTGAAAAATTTTTTTCCCCTGTGGTCCTTAATTTTGTCTCTAGGCCAGATTCACTTTTTTATGAGTGCATCTCAGCCTAGGAGTCAGAAAGGGAGACTAACTCCTGGATCAACTTATATTACACAATTATGATTCCTACTTTATATTTTATAATTATGATAACAGGTGGAACTGGCATACCCAGAATGACCTAAAATTAGTTTTCCCTGGAACCAGTGTGAGAAAAAACCTGAGCAGGCCTATTCTAGCCAGATGTCATAAGTGGGAAGATGAGGTTTATGAAAGAAAATCAAAATGCTTAATTGCCACTCTAACAGATAACCCAGTGTCTTGCCAATGGGTTTCAGCCTTGAGCAAGTTCACTATGGATTCAATGTGACCAAAGAAAATGACAGCAAATGTTCTTTGGGTGAAAGGGTTTATTACACAGATTCTTCTCCTGGCAGGAGGTTGAGCACTAGTGTCTCTGCCTCCGCCCAGAGCACTGAGCAAAGATCTGTATAGTGCAATAACAGCTTATTGCCTAAAGGTGTGGAAGCGGTAGCCTAGGAACAGGTCAGTTATATCATCAGGTGGTATAAGTCCAGAGAGGATCCTGGCCATAGGAACCCCAACTTCCCCACACACCACCCCTCCAGGATTCTCGCCTTATAATCTACATGCTTTCAATCTGCCGCAATGGTCCCTGTGCGAGAAAGCTGCAGCACTGTAACCAGATTCCACAACAGCAACAGATGATAACAACAACTTAGAGATAATAACAAAAATAAAGATACAACAAGATTTTAATACACTTAACAAAAATTATAATAATCCTCAAGACAGTGGAAGTTCCCAATCCACAAAGACCTTAGGGGCGATAAGACACATGTTTTAATGACACCAACATAGGCAAATCTTGTCCATCAGGTAGGATGCATCAAAGAGAGTGGTCCTGTGATAGGACAGTAGCAGGAAGGGGGTCCCTTCCAGGTCTAGTATACCATACTTTTACTTCTTTCCCCGTGGGGGTTACTGAAGGGTCTATATATAGTGCTACTGGAGGTACATGCACTGGCCATAATGATAAAACAAAACTCCCCAGTAAGATGCTCCTACCTTCTGGCCATTGAGGATATACTACTGTGACCTTTGGGGGCTACTCTGCTGTTATTCCAGGACTACACAGAAGGCCAGCTTCCAGGCCTTGTCCCCAAGGTGCCAGGAGAGCCAGCCATCGTTGGTCCATGTGTCGAAAGGTCCAAGGCCACGTCCACTCAGTGGAGTCTCCAGGATTCAGTGCAGTTGGTGCTGGCAGCAAGATGTTATTCTGGAGGCCGAATTCCAGGCTTCAGTGTTTCTTTCTTGGTTCGTACCTGCAGTTGTATAGGGGAGGCAGCCATATGTGTTAACATGTCTACGGGGCTCAGAGCTCCCTTTCAGGGTCTCTCGTTCAAACGCTGTAGCACGGTCCGTAAGCAGATTGACCATCCCCGCAGACTATTGGTATCTGACTTCAGTCCAGATTTTAACAAACCATTGTGCCTGCCTCTATCATGCCTACTGCAGGAGGATTGTATGGCACCTAAAACTTCCATTTGATTCCCAGCTGTCGCACCCATTCTTATACTGTATGTCCAGTAAAATGGGTGCCCTGATCACTCTCAATTACCTGTGGATGGCCATAGGCAGCAGAGAGACGCTCCAGGCCTCTTTTGGTCATCTCGTGGTCTGCACAACGGGTAGGAAAAGCAACCAGAAGTCCAGTAGCTGTGTCCACACAAGTCTTCATATACCAATATCCTTCTGACACAGGTAGAGGCCCAATATAGTCTATCTGTCACCTGACGAGGGGTATACGCCCCTTAGCTGTTGTCCCATGTTGCTGTGGAACCTCGTGTAAGTCCCTTTTGGAGCACACAACACACTCCTGCTGGGCTATACTAACCTCTTCAAAGGTCAAAGGCAAGCCCCACCAACGGGCTACAGCTCAAATTGTCTTTTTCCCGGCATGCAACAAACTATGATGTAGCCATTGGGCTACATCAGAGGCACGCTTTCCTTCTAACCAACGTATCTGGGCCAATTTATCTGCTTCATCATTTCCTGGGGATGCCAGTGGCAAATGACCTGTCACATGGTATACTGTAATTATTTTAGTCTGACCACAGGCCCATAAGTCTTGCCACAATTCTTGCCACCAAAGCGGTCAGTGACCAACCAGACAGTTGGCATGGTGCCAGGTTGGTAGCCACAGGGTCAAGCCCCGACAGCCCAGCTATCAGTGCAGACAACTATAGGGGAGGGCTCCTGGCTGATCACAAGCCACACGGCCTGCAACTCTGCCTATTGGCTGCTCTTCTCCTCACCATCTTCCATCCGTATTGTCTCAGTCTTAGGATGGAAAACTATGGCCCTCCATTTTAGGGGCTGCCCACGGCTAGAGCCATCTGTGTACCATGCATCTTTGGGTATAGGGGCTCTTCCCTCCCAACAGGGACTCGCTGCTATGAATGGTTCAAAAGCAAGTTCTTCCTACTTTTCACTTGTATATGTCACTGGCCCCAATAAGCGCTGGAGTTCTTCACTCAAGTAGCTACTAGAGAGGGCACTATGCTGCTGTAGGTAAGCACCCCACTTGGTCAGTGTGGGCATTTGTTCCACACCACTCCTTGGCTTTTGGGTCCAGTCTCGTACCTACCCCAAGATGGGATAGGTGGTTATTACCTTTATTGGGGCCATTCCAGTGATGGGTTCTGTAGCCAGCAAGGTGTGATACATGGCAGCCAGTTGTTTTTCTATCAAAGTGTATCATACCTCTGCCCCTTTCCAGAGTTTTAACCAGAATCCAATAGGTTGGCAAGTTCGTTCAAGCCGCTGCCAGAGACCCCAGCCACAACCATCTTCAGTCGCATGAACATCCAGCTCTCAGGGCCTTGATGGATCTATCACACTCAAGGCCTGCACAGCCCTGACTGGCCATTTTGCTGTAGTAAAAGCAGATGCACATGCCTCATCCCAGTCCACCTGACGCCCTTTTGTACCAACTGGTATAAGGGCTTCAGAATTTGTGCCAAGTGCAGGATAAACACTCTCCAGTAGCCTAGAAGAACCAAAACTCCTGTACCAATGCTACAGTTCTAATGGTAGGAAAGGCCTGAACTTTATCTCTAACTGCTTCTGGTATAACTTTGGTCTTACCTGACCAGACGACTCCCAATTTGACAGACAAACCGGGTCCCTGAACCTTGGTACTGTTCACAGCCCATCGTTTCTCCCATAGATGTTGCAGCAGTCTAGGTACTGCACTTTCTAGATCTGAAAGAGAATCAGACATGAGCATGACATCATCAATGTAATGGTACAGATGCACCGTAGGTGATTTCTCCCATGTAGCCAAGTCCTGGGCTACAAGTCTATGACAGATGGTGGGGCTGTGGAGGTATCCCTGTGGAAGGACAGTGAAAGTCCATTGCCATCCTTTCCACGTGAAGGCAAACTGTTCCTGACTTTCCTGCTCAATGTTAGCGGAAAAGAAGGCATTAGCAAGATCTTCCACATAATGGGCATGTTCCTAGTTCATGACTGAGGGTATCCATCAGGCCTCCAATAGAGGGAACAGCAGCATGCATTGGGGGTATGACTTTATTCAATTCTCTGTAATCCACAGTCATACACCAGGAGCCATCTGGCTTTTTTACTGGTCACACTGGGGAACTGAAAGGATTATGGGTGGGCTTTATAATACCCACCTTTTCCAGCTCCTGGAGAGTTTCTCCAGTCTCCTTATGCCCTCCAAGCAGTTTGTATTGTTTGGTATTAGTCACCCGCTGAGGCACAGGCAAAGCTATGGGCAGGTGCCTGGCATGTCCCCTCAGAACTGCCTTCACCACACGTACTCTCAGTCTGAACTCACCTGCAGTGGTCTGCAACCATAGACCCTGCAGGATATCAATCCCCAAAATATACTCAGGGATAGGAGATATATACACCGTATACTCTTTTGGGGTAGATGCCCTATTCCCAAAGGGATTTAGGCTTGTTTCACTCTTGATAGCCTTACCTCTGTATCCATCTATGATAGTGGGGGTCCTCAGGAACCACTCAGGGTTACCATGAATCAGTGAACATTCAGCCCTAGTGTCCACCAGAGCCATGACACGTTGTATGTTCACTGGTAACCAATGGATAGCTATTTCAACATTTGGCCTCCGGTCTGCCCCCCCCCCCCGGGCCCTCAGGGCAGATACCTCAACCTTCCCCCAGGTCAAACCATGTTCCCCAATCATCTTCCTGTGGGGCTCAAGTGCAGTTAGCTCGCTCTCCAACAGGAAGTCTTGCAAACACACAGGCCAGACTCGTGGCTCTGTCTATGACATCTACCTCTTTGGTCTTAATGGCTGGAACTGCTGCAGTTTCCGTTGTTGCCATAGCTCTAGTAAGATCCTATTTGACCTCCCATCTAATTTCCTTCCATCTGCTCTTGTCTGTATTAAATCAGTCCACATCTGGGTCCTTGTAACCTCCATGGGGCCCTTTAAAGTCTTCTTGTGAGTAACTGACCTTATTTCTTTCTGTGCTCTCATTGTTTCAGCCTCTCCTAGGTCTGCTACTGTACATGTCACCTTGCTTGTGGGATGCCCTAAATGAGGGGAAAGAATGGCCACTAGAGAGCCAAAGAGGGATGTGGGAGCCGTTTGAAGCACAATATTTCTCATCCCAGTAGTGAAAATATCTTCATCTGGGCCATAATTCTCCAGACTATAGATGGCATTTCTTATGCCTAGCTCTCGTAACACCTGTTGGAGCTCAGCATACATCTGCCATCTAACAGGAGAGGATGGTAGATCACCCGGATTGGGCCACACAGCACGAAGTGCAGCCATAGGCCAATTGAGGAGGGAGTGACTCCCTGGGGTCTGATGTGCATTTTGTTAATCACTGCCTCAAGGTGGGCTGCATTGTCAGGGAAGACAGCTTTCCCATCTCTGATCCCAACAGAACAATTCCATCCACCCCTAAGTCCCACAGACGCAGGAGCCAAGCTGATATTGACTCTGAGGCCTTCTGCCTAAACCAGGAGCCAAAATCCACTGGCTCAGCCTGAGTATAGGGGCAGAGAGTAGGTGCTCCACGACCTGGGGACAGGGCTGCTCTTCTCCTTGGGGAACTTTGAGCTGCTGCATCTTTTTTTTTTTTACAACCACTGAAAGTGCTTTCAGTACAGGAGGGGTCAGTGCCTCGGGCACCACCCCTTCATCCTTCCCCAGCTCCTCCATTTCTAGGGCTAATGTCACCTTTCTCTCCCCTTCCCCGAGTGCCTCTTCTGCTACAAACTTTGCCTTTTCTACCGTGCCTCGCGGCAATTCTAGCTCAGTCTTCAGCAGTTCTCTTACCTTCACCTCAATGCTTCACAGCTCATGTTCTCGTGCCACCTCTGCCTGCGCTTCCCTCAGGAGTTCATCTTTTTCCTTAATGGCCTTTTCCTTCTTCAGAGCACCTGGCAGCGCTACCACCTTATTCTGTAAGGAATCTTTTACCTCTTCAACGGCACCTCGCTGCCAGCATTCTTGTGCTGCCTCCTCTCACATCAATGCCATTTCCTTCTTCAGGGAATCCACAGAGGTTTGCAGCTTGCGTTCTCATGCTAACATTTCTTGGATATTTTTCAGGAGCATGTCCTTGTCTTCTGTAGACTTTTTTAATACTGTGAGAAGCAGCCAGCCCACAGTCGCCACTGCCTCATGGGCACTGTCTCTCAAAAGACCTACTTACTAAGGGCTATCTATACTGCCTCAGGTGTCACCTCCTCTTGCCACCAGTCCTGGGTGGGGCCCAGCCCTCTAGGAGGCAAGCCACCTCAGACCACATACCCATCGGGGGACAATCCACTGTCTCCCCATTCACAGGGGTAGCCTGCTGAAGCACCCCTCCCATAAGCACCCCTATTTTTCCTTGGTCAACAATGAATCCTGCTGACTACGCCAATTGTCTTGCAAATGGGTTTCAGCCCCAGGGAAGTTCCCTATGGATTCAGTGTAGCCAAAGAAATGACAGCAAATGTTCTTTGGGGTGAAACGGTTTATAACCTGGCTTCTTCTCCTGGAGGTAGGTCGAGCACTAGCATCTCTGCCTACACTCAGAGCACTGCACCGAGCTCTCTATATAGTGCAATAATAGCTTATTGCCTAAAGGTGTGGAAGTGGTAGCCTAGCAACAGGCCAGTTACATCATCAGGTGGTTTAAGTCCAGTGAGGATCCTGGCCATAGGAACCCCAACTTCCCCACACCCAGGACAGGTGGCAGAACCACATGAAGGACTTTGAAGAGAAAACCAAACTTGGAAGCTGTCTTGCCAATGGGTTTCAGCCCGGGCAAGTTCACTGTGGATTCAATGTGACCAAAGAAATGACATTAGAATGTTCTTGGGTGAAAGGGTTATACCCAAATTTATTTCCACAGTGGCAGGTCAATCACTAAAATCCCATCCACTCAGAGTTAGTCTGCATGCAATAAGTCAGTCTCTGCCTCTGGGCCTCTCTACCTGTGCAGCCATCCTCTGGGCCTCTGCCCTCTGCTCTGCTCTCCTGCAGCCTTGCAGCCATCCCACTGTGTCACCCAGAGCACTGGGCAAGGCTCTTATATAGTCAATAATGATGTATTTGCCCAAACCTGTTTAGTGAGCTAGCCAACCAGGGCCAGGTGAGAATCCTGTCCCTCCTCGGTTGAGACCCCACTTGGTTGAATGCTGGTGAAAAGCCAGAAAGAACTCTCGGGCTCTTTCAGGAGAGGTGCAACCCCCTCCTCAGGTTGTGGAGCACAGCAAGCTCTGCTTCTATCCTCAGGCTCAAGCATAAAAGTAAATGCGGTCTGCTTCTCGAAGTAAGTATTTAATGGGCCCACGAAGGTCACAGGGACCTAGATATGGGTTGATTTGAAAAGGCAGGAGCAGACAGAAAGAAATTGGATGACTGGAGCTGTGGCAACAATAGACCAGAGCAGCGGTTCTGGCTTCTGAGGATGAAGCAGAAAGCAGAGATAAAGCAACAAGATAGGTCTGTGTGTCTGTAAGACTTTTTGCTGGAGAGGCTGGAGAAGGTGGGTGTTGTAAAGCCCACCCATGGTTCTTTTACAGTGTTCCAGCTTCCTTGTACAAGGACCATTTCAGAGGATTGAGGGCACATAGACTGAGAGATGAGAATCCTGGAGGGGTGGAGTGTGGATAAAGTGAATGTTCCTATGGTCAGGATTCTCACCTGGCCCTGGTCAGCTAGCTCACTACACATGTGTGGGCAATACATCATAATTAACTCTATATGAAGAACTCCGCCCAGTGCTTTGGGTGACACAGTGGCATGGTTGCAAGGCTACAGGAGAGCAAAGCAGAGCCTGGAGTGTTGGCAGCACCGAGGACAGAGACTCAGACGGCAGTGCTGGTAAAGAAGCCCAGAGGCAGAGAACAACTTGCTGCATGCAGACTCGCTCTGAGTGGACAGGATTCTAGTGATTGACCTGCCACCGTGGAAATAAAGTTGGGTATAACCCTTTCACCCCAAAAACGATCTACTGTCATTTCTTTGGCCACATTGAATCCGTAGTGAACTTGCCCGGGGTTGAAACCCACTGGCAAGAAAGTATGACAATATATAACATTAAGTTGGTAGGGAGATCTAATATATTACAAAATTTATAATTTTATAGCTTGGAAAAATAAGCAAATTTTAAAAGTTTGAAAGATCAGAATAGTATTTAGCAAACTTTTAAATAATTACTGAATATATGAGAGTTCATTAATTTTAGTATTACTAGGAATTAAATAGCAGGTTAAGAATTAGCTCATTTAGCCAGAGAACATATATATCAATCTTGTACTTATAATTATGTATTTGTCATTAAAGAATGTAGGTAGGTCACATTGTTGTTGGGAAATCCAATCCAGGGAGGTTTCCCTGAGACCTATCTGAGACCTCAACCAGGAAAGGTTGACCCTGATAGAGAAAGAATTCATGAGAAGGTTGAGCAGATGCCTGCAAAGACTAGTTTAATAAAGCAGGCATACACCCTCAAGGAAGGAGTGTAGGCATGATCGACAGGTGTGAGCAGCGTGGTGCGGTTTGGGTTGGGTGGTCTTAGAGCTGGAGCTTAAGCAGAGGGTGGAATATTCTTCAGGATGGATGGGGTTTTCTCAGAATAAGGAGGGGATTTCCAGGAAATAAGGTGACACCCTCTTTTTGTCTTTAGATGGTCTGCTTGGGAACTGTCATAGTGCCAAGTGGTATGATTTTTAGTGTGCTAGTGAGCATATATTGAGCTTTAGGATAACTGTAGGTTATTTTTGTTCCCTATCTGGAATCTATTGGTTTGAACTAGTTAGAAACTGCATTGTTTTGCCATCAACTTTCCTAAAATCTAGCTGGTTTGTTTTCGCTGAACCTGTTCTGCCAGGTGGCCACACGAATGGGCCTTAAGCTTTTCTTAACTTCCCAGGACCTGGCTCTTCTCCTCAACTACACTGCTTTTGTCAACATAATTGTGAAATAAGATTGTTGTGTAGAATTTTGGAGACAGAGCTGTTTATGTATTTTCCATCATGTCAAAGTACAATAGACCCCTCTCTCCCCTAGCAGATGAAAGTCACAACCTTCTAAGATCTTCAAACTGTCAGCTTCTGGAATGCTAATAAACAGACTGAAACAATTGACACAAACTTCATCAGGTAAGGACTAATATTGCCACAAAGAGGGAGCGATTTGGTGATTCTTGAACAAATTGACTGCAAATCATTAATAAAATAATCGAAAAGCAAAGGGAATTATTAAAATTTGGACCTTTATTCAGTAATTGTATTTTTCTTGTTAATATTGCATTGCTATATTATTGTTATTAAACATTTTGTCAGATAAAGTATACAATGATGTTTACTAGGTATATTAGTTTTCTATGGATGCTATAACAAATTCCTTTATTCTGCTTATGCCACAAGAAGATACCATTGAATATATTTGTTGGTAATATTATAAGATACATTTCTTTCAATTTTTAAAATTGTAAGATCGCTTTAGGGATTCCCCTGAGAAAGAAATTGGTCCCACAAGAAGGAGTCCTCCCTCCCAACAATTCTCCACCCTTACACTCAGAAAGCCTAACCTTCATATCCGTTTCACCTAAGACCACAGTCTCATTTAAGAACTATTTTGATCCTGGCTAATTAACACCCATACAAACCACAAGACCAGGCCAATACCACACACACACACAAATACCAGCTGAGGAAATTTCCGGGAAGATGGCAGCATGAGCATGGTGGCAAAAATCTCCTCCTAAAACTATATATAGCTATGAAAATACAGCAAATACAACTATTCCTAAAAAAGAGACCAGATTTCACAGGAAAGCACACAGCATGCAGATACGCCTGAGAGGACTCAGCACCCACGAGGTGGGTAAGATATGGAGCAGTGACCCGGCGGGACCCGAGCACTCCCCCAGCCCATCGCACCGGCGAGAGGAGAGGATTCAGAGCCGGGAGGGAGTGGAAGTACAAGCCCACGAAATAACCAGCCCTGGTGATCTGCGCCGGGAGCGCTGACACACATCGCCCGGTGTAGCGGAGATTGGAGAGACAGAGGATGCAGGATCTGAGCAGGGAATGTGCCAGGGTGCTTGCAGCTGGCTCCAGGAAGGAAAAAAAGAAAAAAGAAAACCGCACGATTTTTTCAGAGGTCTTAAAGAGACAGGAGACCAGTGGAGGAGCCGGTTCGCCCCGGCACACTCAGCCCAGCAGGCTGGGAGTCCTGGGGAGTTTTGGACCCCTTAGCTGGCGACTGGGAAAGGGTGGCCGCACTTAGACTTCCCACAGAAATCAACAGCATGCCATTCGTTCCCACCCCGGCCAGAGCTATAAAGGGCCCTGCGGAGTGGCGTGGCCATGTCTGGGGAATAGTGGAGCAACAGCACCACCTACAGCACCCCCACAGAATCTACTCCCAGTGGGCGATTTTTTTGTTGTTTTCTTTTTTGTTTTTTGTTTTTTCTTCTCTTTATTTTTTTTCTTTCTTCATTTTTTTTTCTTTTTAAAGTCTTAAAGAGCACAGCTGACATATGTGGCAACTACGAGTGACCACTTCTATACCATGAAAAGAGAGGAATATGGTCCAGAATAAGATCAACGAGACAACCCCACAGAGGGAACCTGAAGGGATGGAAATGCACAGTCTTCCTGAAAAAGAATTCAAAATAATAGGCATAACCATGCTGATGGATCTACAGAGAAATGTGCAAGAGATGAGGGAGAAAGTGAGGGAAGTGAGGGAAGTTAGGAAAGAATATGCAGAAATCAGACAAGACATCGACGGGCTTAACAGCGACTGGATGAGGTATCAGAGACTGTTAATGGATTAGAAAATAGAGAACAGGAATACAGAGAAGCTGAGGCAGAGAGAGATAAAAGGATCTCTAGGAATGAAAGAATATTAAGAGAACTGTGTGACCAATCCAAACGGAACAATATTCGCATTATAGGAGTACCAGAGGAAGAAGAGAGAGAAAAAGGGATAGAAAGTGTCTTTGAAGAAATAATTGCTGAAAACTATCCCACACTGGGGAAGGAAATAGTCTTGCAGTCCACGTAAGCCCACAGATCTCCCAACACAAAGGACCCAAGGAAGACAACAACAAGAAACATAATAATTAAAATGGCAAAGATCAAAGATAAGGACAGAGTATTAAAGGGAGCTAGAGAGAGAAAAAAGATCACCTACAAAGGAAAACCCATCAGACTATCATCAGACTTCTCAACAGAAACCTTACAGGTCAGAAGAGAATGGCATGATATATTTAACGTAATGAAACAGAAGGACCTCGAACCAAGAATATTGTATCCAGCACGATTATCATTTAAATATGACAGAGGGATTAAACAATTTCCAGACAAACAAAAGTTGAGAGAGTTTGCCTCTCATAAACCACCACCACAGGATATCTTAAAAGGACTGCTCTAGAGGAAAGTACCCATAAGGCTAAAAAGATGTCACCAGAGAAAATAAAATCATAGCAAAGAAAGCAGACCATCCAAATACTAAATAAAGGCAAAGAATAAAACACCTAGTATATAAAGAATGGAGGAGGAAGAATAAGAAGGAAGAGAAATAAGGAAACATCAGATGGTGTTTACAATAACATAACAAGAAAGTTAAGTTAGATTGTTAGGTAGTAAAGAAGCAACCCTTGAACCGTCGATAACCATGAATCTAAAGCCAGCAATGGCAATAAGTACATATCTATCAATAATCACCCTAAATGTAAATGGACTGAAAGCACCAATCAAAAGACACAGAGTAACAGAATGGATAAAAAAGCAAGACCCATCTATATGCTGCTTACAAGAGACTCACCTCAAACCCAAAGACATACACAGACTAAAAGTGAAGGGATGGAAAAATATATTTCATGCAAACAACAAAGAGAAAAAAGCAGGTGTTGCAGTACTTATATCAGAAAAAATAGACTTCAAAATGAAGAAAGTAGCAAGAGATAAAGAAGGACATTACATAATGATAAAGGGGTCAGTCCAACAAGAAGATATGACCATTATAAACATATATGCACCCAACACAGGAGCGCCAGCATATGTGAAACAAATACTAACAGAATTGAAGGAGGAAATAGACAGCAATACATTCATTTTAGGAGACTTCAACACACCACTCACTCCCAAGGATAGATCAACCAGACAGAGAATAAGTAAAGACACAGAGGCACTGAATAACACACTAGAACAGATGGACCTAACAGACATCTACAGAACTCTGCACCCAAAAGCAGCAGGATGCACATTCTTCTATAGTGCACATGGAACATTTTCCAGAATACACCACATACTAGGCCACAAAAAGAACCTCAGTAATTTCAAAAATATTGAAATCCTACCAACCAACTTCTCAGATCACAAAGGTATAAAGCTAGAAATAAAGTTTAGAAAGAAATCAAAAAGGCTCACAAATACATGGAGACTTAACAACATTCTCCTAATGAATCAATGGGTTAACGACCAAATCAAAACAGAAATCAAAGAATATATGGAGACTAATGACAACAACAAGACAAAGCCACAACTTCTGTGGGATGCAGCAAAGGCAGTTCTAAGAGGAAAGTATATTGCAATCCAAGACTATTTAAAGAAGGAAGAACATTCCCAAATGAACAGTCTAAAGATGCAATTACTGAAATTGGAAAAAGAACAAATGAGGCCCAAAGTCACCAGAAGGAGGGACATAATAAAGATCAGAGAAGAAATAAATAAAATTGAGAAGAATAAAACAATAGAAAAAAATCAATGAAACCAAGAGCTGGTTCTTTGAAAAAATAAACAAAATAGATAAACCCCTAGCCAGACTCATTAAGAGAAAAAGAGAATCTACACACATAAACAGAATAAGAAATGAGAAAGGAAAAATAAAGACGGACCCTGCCGCAGGCCGCTGGCAACTCTGCGGGGGGATCATCGGACAGGCACGGGGTGAATTCGGCGAGACAGACAGACAGAGACAGATTCAGGTCATCAGTTATCGGGTTTTTTCACCTCTCTCTCCCGCTGTTCGTGCTCTCGGTCAGGACTACAGCTCTTTGTGTTACAAGCTCTTTTTGCGACCCTCCAAACTAGCGGAGGGGAGGAAGGCAGGGAGAGAGGCTCGCCCTGATAGGTAGAGCAAGGGAGGTAAGCACCGCTGTCTGCTCGTTCTTGCAGCCTCTGGCACTCGGCGGCGCCGCAGCTTGCAGCCGCTCCAGCCTCTGCTGCCGCCGCCGCTGGCTGCTGGCCGCTGGCTACTCGCTGCTGGCCGCTGGCCACTTGCCGCTGGCCGCTGGCCGCTGGCTACTCGCCGCTGGCTGCTCCTTTTCGCCAGAGATAATCAGACGCGACAGGAAGTTCACTCGAAGGGAGAACTCGTTTATTGGGGCTCAGGGCATGGGATATATAGCGTGAAGTCTCTCTTGCAACTTTCACTTTTTTGAATCAGGCACAGAGTTGTGCGCATGCGCAGCTGTCTCTGACTGGAGTGGGCGCAGCTAAACCTCAGGGGACTTTTGGCGGCCACCCCTGCAGCGCGGCTGAGTTCTCAGTGGCCATCTTTGTGGCATGGCTGAGATTCAAAGGCAGTTCCCAGTGGCCACCCTCGTGGCGAGGCTGAGATGCAAAGGCAGTTCCCCACAATCAGTCAATGCTGCTGCGTTTATTCTCAGGGTTGCAAGCTTTTTATACAGGTTACTTCCTGCATTTTGGGAAACTTGATTACATGATGATTACAATTAACATTTGGGGCAGCTGGTCAAGTGAGATTACAATCTTTCTTAAGAACATTATGATTTCATAGAATGGGTACAAGGTTTAGACAAAGGGTTATTGTTCAAGTGTGGTCAAGCTGCGGTCAATAGCGAGAGACTTGTGGCTTAGTTATAGGAAAAATGTTTTTATGTTTAATAAAATTTTTCTAAAAGCAAGCATAAATAAACTATGATCAGCAATGAAAAACATATCGTTGATCATAACCATCACATCTAAAAGATTCTAACAATTTCTTTTTTAATTATTTGGGCGTATAATAAAAGGTTGTAAACCAAAAATAATCTTCTTTTCTGGTTTCTACAAAAGTATAAACTTGCCATCTAATTTGGCACTTCTCATCTTCTGATAAGGTACACCAGGGAGGACGAGCTCTTTTAATTCTTTCTCATTGAGACACTAAATACCACCAAACTTTCTTTCCATCTTTAGTAATCTATCTTTCTAAATTCTGATCATATATGCCTGTATAAGATAAAGGTGCATCAGTTGTCACAATTTTATATGGGCCACGGTAAGTCCCTGGAATCCACTATTTCCTATTAATTTTCAACTGTACACTGTGATTTCTTAGCTTGGTTTCAAAACCTAATTTCTGATAATATTCTATATCTTGATCTAATTTCTCTCTATATATATAACGGCGTCTGCGGTTTACAACCGCATTATCTAATTCTAACTATTGTAAAGCATCTAAAATGTCCCCAAAAGGTTTTGAGGAATTTTTAAACATATGAAGGAGGGCTTTTCCTATATCAGAGTCATTCTTTAGAATTGTCCTATTTTGAGCAGGCTGACGCGGCCATTGCTCCACTTTTTCTTCCTTCTCTAAATCAGCCATCTCTGTGGTAGCAGCTGCAATGGGCGTATCTAAGGTTCCTGGAACATCGAGGACTAGGCGCACTCCCTGATCAAGGCTTGAAACGTTTGCATTCATATTAACCACCACTAAAGAAAGATTAATATCTTAATTCCCACTAACTATGGGATCGCTAGGCTCCAGTGACCAAACAGAAAGGACAGCATATTGCGAAGGTCACGCCACCCCACCTTGCCAGGGGGCATAGCCCCGGGAGGCACGAACCCCTGGACTGACAGCTTCCAGAGCTTAACGCTTTCCATGCTGCACAGTCGCCCCTGGCACGGGTGCGGCAGGACCCCACAGAAATACAAATAATTATAAGAGAATACTATGAGCATCTACATGCTAACAAGCTGCAAAACATAGAACAAATGGACAACTTCTTAGAAAAATAGAACTTTCCAAGAGTGACCAAGCAAGAAACAGTAAAACTAAACAGACCAATCACCAGCAACGAAATTGAATCGGTGATCATAAAACTACCCAAGAACAAAACCCCCGGACCTGATGGATTCACCTCTGAATTCTACCAGACATATAGAGAAGAAATAACATCCATTCTCCTTAAAGTTTTTCATAAAATAGAAGAGGAGGGAATACTTCCAAACTCATTCTATGAAGCCAGCATCACTCTAATACAAAAACCGGGGAAAGACCTCACCCAAAAAGAAAACTACAGACCAATATCATAGATGAACGTAGATGCAAAAATACTCAACAAAATATAAGCAAACCGAATTCAGAAATACATCAAGATACTTAAAAGCGAGAAGCTGAAAGCTTTTCATCTAAGATCGGGAACAAGACAGGGGTGCCCACTCTCTCCACTGTTATTCAACATAGTACTGGAGGTCCTAGCCACGGCAATCAGACAAAACAAAGACATACAAGGCATCCAGATTGGTAAAGAAGAAGTCAAATTGTCACTATTTGCAGATGATATGATACTGTATATAAAAAACCCTAAAGACTCCACTCTAAAATGACTAGAACTAATATCTGAATTCAGCAAAGTTGCAGGATATAAAATTAACACACAGAAATCTGTTGCTTTCCTATACACTAATGATGAGCTAACAGAAAGAGAAATCAGAAAAACAATTCCATTCACAATTGCACCTAAAAGAATAAAATACCTAGGAATAAACCTAACCAAGGAAGTGAAAGACCTGTACTCTGAAAACTACAAGACACTCCTAGGAGAAATTAAGAAAGACACTAACAAATGGAAATGCATCCCATGCTCTTGGCTAGGAAGAATAAATATTGTCAAAATGGCTATACTACCTAAAGCAATCTACAGATTCAATGCAATCCCTTTCAAAGTACCAACATCTTTATTCACTGAACTGGAACAAATAATTCTAAAATTCATATGGAACGAGAAGAGACCCCGAATACCCAAAGCAATCCTGAGAAGGAGGAATCAAACAGGGGGAATTACGCTCCCTGACTTCAAGCTCTACTACAAAGCCACAGTAATCAAGACAATTTGGTACTGGCACAGAAACAGACCCACAGACCAGTGGAACAGAATAGAAATTCCAAACATTAACCCAAACACCTACAGTCAATTAATATTTGACAAAGGAGCCCTGGATGTACAATGGGGAGATGACAGCCTATTCAGCAGCTGGTGTTGGAAAAACTGGACAGCTACATGTAAGAGAATGAAACTGGACTACTGTCTAACCCCATACACAAAGGTAAACTCAAGGTGGATCAAAGACCTAAATGTAAATCATGAAACCATAAAACTCTTAGAAAAAAATATAGGCAAAAATCTCCTGGACATAAACATGAGCGACTTCTTCATGAACATATCCCCCTGGGCATGTGAAACAAAAGCAAAAATGAACAAGTGGGACTATATCAAGCTGAAAAGCTTCTGTACAGCAAAGGACACCATCAGTAGAACAAAAAGACATCCTACAACATGAGAAAATATATTCATAAATGATGTATCTGATAAGGGGTTGACATCCAAAATATACAAAGAACTCACGCACCTTAACAAACAAAAAGCAAATAACCCAATTAAGAAATGGACACAGGACATGAATAGACACTTCTCTAAAGAAGAAATTCAGATGGTCAACAGGCACATGAAAAAATGCTCCACATCGCTAATCATCAGAGAAATGCAGATTAAAACCACAATGAGATATCACCTCACACCAGTGAGGATGGCCAACATCCAAAACACAAACAACAACAAATGTTGGCGAGGATGTGGAGAGAGGGGAACCCTCCTACATTGCTGGTGGGAATGCAAATTAGTTCAACCATTGTGGAAAGCAGTATGGAGGTTCCTCAAAAAACTCAAAATAGAAATACCATATGACCCAGGAATCCCACTCCTAGGAATTTACCCCAAGAATGCAGCTGCCCAGTTTGAGAAAGACAGATGCACCCCTATGTTTATTGCAGCACTATTTGCAATAGCCAAGAAATGGAAGCAACCTAAGTGTCCGTCAGTAGATGAATGGATTAAGAAGATGTGGTACATATACACAATGGAATATTATCCAGCCATAAGAAGAAAACAAATCCTACCATTTGCAAGAACATGGATGGAGCTCGAGGGTATTATTCTCAGTGAAATAAGCCAAGCTGACAAAGACAAGTATCAAATGATTTCACTCATATGTGGAGTATAAGAACAAAGGAAAAAAACTGAAGGAACAAAACAGCAGCAGACTCACAGAACCCAAGAACGTACTAATAGTTACCAAAGGGAAAGGGACTGGGGAGATGGGTGGAAGGGAGGGATAAGAGGGTAAAAGGGGTATTACGATTAGCAGACGTAAGGTAGCGGGGGCACGGTGAGGGTTGTACAACTCATAGAAGACAAGTAGTGACTCTATAGCATCTCACTATGCTGATGGACAGTGACTGTAATGGGGTTGGTGGGGGGGACCTGATGAAGGGGGTAGTTTAATTACCATAATATTGCACATTTAATTGTAGGTTAATGATACCAAAATAAATTGTAAAAAAAAAAAAAAAAGAAACTAAAGTGTTTTAGAAGTTGCATGCCAGGAACAATGGGCAAGGAGCAAATACATTTTTCTTAGTATATAACAATATGACAGGGTTTTAGTTGATGAAATCAGTGATTTTTATTTCAAATGGGTTCTCATCAGTCAAATTAATTGTACGAAGGCTTTTGTTTTGGTTAAGATAGTCTAGACACATGCCTACATTTGAATGAATGGGAGTTAAAAGTCTGGTGAGGTCTTAATTGCCTGCATCTTCAGGGATAGTCCCAAGGCCACTTAATCTATAGAAGCAGTTCTGATTCTTTCCAAGGATAACAGAACTCTGCCTGTAGTAAGTCTTCATGAAAGATGTGATGAGATCACCTAAAAGATAGGGCCTGGGATTTCACTGACTTCAGAGCAGAGGATTATGAACGGTGTGTGTCTTGCTAGTACATGTTTTTTGTAATAGATGTGGCAGTCTGAGACCTGTTACTGTTTGAGTGTGTTGTGTTTTCCTTGATTTTTATCTTCTCAAAGCAAAGAATTCAGTTCAGAGACCAGGTTGCAAAAAGCAGTAGAGTTTATTAGAAAAGAAAATACACTTGGAGGGGTCCAAGCAGGCAACTAGAGAAGATTCCAATGCCTTGTTTGGTTTCTATTTATGCTATTTTGGTCCTCCTGATTCTTTGTCTATCCCTCCTCTTTCGCTCCTTAAGGTAGAGCTATTGTTAACCTCCACTTGGCCTGCTCTTTGCCAGTATTTGGATGGGTGCTACATGAACTGTTTGACTTCTGACATTAGGTCCGTGCCCATTTTGCTTAATTTTCCCATATAGGTTAAGTATCCCCAGCGCAAGGTCCTATAGTGCTGAAATTCTGTCATTTTCCTGTTGTCTGCTCAGGTTTCGCCTCACTGTGGTAGCAATACAGGATGTGTCAACAGCAAAGCCAGAGGGTTTTTTGCTGAGGGGCCTAGGTGACCTTTAGCTAGAGGCTCTTCCATGCTTTTTCCAGTAGTCCTCCCCACCAGCTCTTAGCTCATGTCTAGCTATCTCCTACTCTGACAGACTTGCTTTCATTTTAACTTGCTAGTGAAATTGGAGGGTGGGTTGGAGGAATTACTAATATACTAATATTCACCTGTACCAGATTGTTAATGAAAAATTCATTTAAGTTACTGTAGCTCTGGGGTTAAAAGGTGTTCCTGGTCCTGTACAAATTACCTTTGAAACCAGTGAAACTGAAATAAGCCAAGGGAAAGAGTAGGTTGGGAGAAGGGCTCTTTATTACTCACAGCTTGCCCGAATTTGCTAGCTTGGCCCCGCCCTGTCCATCTGCTCCAGCTGCTGATTACACTCTGCCAGCTTGGTACACTCTCTACTTCCTGCCTGCCCCTTCTGGGAGGAACTCCATTGACGGGTCCTTGGTGACTGGCAGATGCCAGACCAATTACATACCAGGAATGGAGGGGAGGAGAGAATGGCCCTATCTCTCCACACCTTGCCTAAGGCTGTGGGAGGCTGCAGCGGTAAACACCTATTGATATGGAAATAGACTAAGGCTAGACAGGAGATTCTGGGGAAAATCTGCAATTTACCCCACAGTTACCTTGAAATAAAGATGGAGTTTTATTTGAGCCTGTGAGTTTTATTTATAAGGTTTATTTAGAAGCCTGGAACCATTAATTCCCATGGATAAGAGAAATGTTTCAAAAACTCAATCATTCCAATGTTTTTATATCCTTGGGAAGACAGGAAAGAAAGACAGAATTTCAAATGGGGTGTATACATTTACCTGAAATATGCAATGCTAAAAAAAAAAAAATGAGTTGAGGTCCATAAACATCTTCACCCCCAAGGACATTAAGGGGAGGAGCAAGTAGTCTTGCTTATCTTATGTTCTTGAAGGGAATCCAGACTACAAAGGAGAACAGATATGGTGATGAGATAGAGCAGGGGAATGGGGCAAGAGTCATGCCATTGTAAAATATACTTAGCCTGTGAAAAAGGCCCAGCTTATTCTTTAATCTATATGCTATTTTTCCTCTTCTTCCAGTTGCCTTAATTAACTTTGTAACAAGGAAGAGAGACAGACCTCAGGAGTGTAAATGAACCTATGTGGATAAAGAATGCCACAGTCCAGATCAACACAGTCACCTAAATAACCTTATTCTTAGGATAAAACTTCAAAGGACTTGCTGCTTTCTTTTCTTATTTCTTTCTTTCTTCCTTCTTTGTTGCCATTGCCACTCCTACAATGATAAAACATGAAAAAATGGCCACAATAAAAACAGTAATCATGGGACTTCTGGGAAGATGGCAACGTGAACAGACCAGCAGAAAAATTCCTTCCAACATTATATTTATTCACAAAAACACAGCAAATACAACTATTCCTAAAAGAGAGATGAGAACACACAGAAAAGTGCACAGCATGCAGCTACACCTGAGAGAGGAATTGACATCCAGTGAGGCGGTTAAGATATGGAGCCGCGACCCAGCGGGTCCGAGCGCTCCTCCAACCCAGCGCTCCAGCGGGCAGCTACACCTGAGAGAGAACTCAGCACCCGGCAAGGCTTTCATAAACAGCCCAGCTGACATACGTGGCAACTACCAGCAACCAATTCTATAACCATGAAAAGACAGAGGAATATGGTACAAAGCTTCAGACCCAGACAACCCCAGAGAGGGAACCTGAAGGGTTGGACATGCACAATCTTCCTGAAAAAGAATTCAGAATAAAAGTCATAGCCATGCTGACGGAACTACAGAAAAATGTGCAAGAGATGAGGGAGGAAGTGAGGAAAGAATAGGCAGAAATGAGAAAAGCCATCGACGGGCTTAACAGCAGACTGGATGAGGTCTCAGAGACTGTTAATGGATTAGAAAATAGAGAACAGGAATACAGAGAAGCTGAGGCAGAGAGAGATAAAAGGATCTCTAGGAATGAAAAATATTAAGAGAACTGTGTGACCAATCCAAACGGAACAATATTCACATTATAGGAGTACCAGAGGAATAAGAGAGAGAAAAAGGGATAGAAAGTGTCTTTGAAGAAATAATTGCTGAAAACTATCCCACGCTGGGGAAGGAAATAGTCTTGCAGTCCACGTAAGCCCACAAATCTCCCAACAGAAGGGACCCAAGGAAGACAACACCAAGACACATAATAATTAAGATGGCAAAGGTCAAAGATAAAGACAAAGTACTAAAGGCAGCTAGAGAGAGAAAAAAGATCACCTACAAAGGAAAACCCATCAGACTATCATCAGACTTCTGAACAGAAACTTTACAGGCCAGAAGAGAATGGCATGATATATTTAACGTAATGAAACAGAAGGACCTCGAACCAAGAATATTGTATCCAGCACGATTATCATTTAAATATGACGGAAGATTAAACAATTTCAAGACAAAAGAAAGTTGAGAGAGTTTGCCTCCCATGAACCACCACTACAGGATATCTTAAAGGGACTGCTCTAGAGGGAAGCACCCCTAAGGCTAAAAAGATGTCACCAGAGAAAATAAAATCATAGCAAAGAGCGCAGACCATCCAAATACCAACTAAAGGCAAAGAATAAAACACCCAATATATAAAAAATGGAGGAGGAAGAATAGGAAGGGAGAAATAAAGAAACATCAGATGGCATTCACAATAACTTAACAAGAAAGTTAAGTTAGATTCTTAGATAGTAAAGAAGCTACCCTTGAACCTTTGGTAACCACGAATCTAAAGCCAGCAACGGCAATAAGTACATATCTATCAATAATCACCCTAAATGTAAATGGACTGAATGCACCAATCAAAAGACACAGAGTAACAGAGTGGATAAAAAAGCAAGACCCATGTATATGCTGCTTACAAGAGACTCACCTCAAACCCAAAGATATACACAGACTAAAAGTGAAGGGATGGGACTTCCGGGAATATGGCGACGTGAACGGACCAGCAGAAAAATTGCTCCCAACATTATATTTATTCACGAAAATACAGCAAATACAACTATCCCTAAAAGAGAGACCAGAATACACAGGAAAGTGCACAGCGTACAGCTACACCTGTGAGAACTTGGCAGCTGGTGAGGACGGAGAGGCGACCCGGTGGGACCAAGCGCTCCCCCCCCAGAGCTCCGGCGGCCAGACACTCCGGACAGAGGACTCGGCACCCAGCGAGGCAGGACGGAAACACGATCCAGCGAGACCAGAGCGCCCCTCCACCCCAGCACTCTGGCAGGAGTCCCAGCAAGGCGGGTAAGGTACGGAGCCGCGAGCGGACCGAGTGCTCCTCCCCCCCCGTGCTCCAGTGGGAGGAGAGGATTCAGAGCCGGGAGGGAGTGGAAGTCTGTGCCGGGAGCGCCGACACACAGCCTGTGGTGTAGCGGAGATAGGAGAGACAGAGGGCACAGGGTCCCAGCCCGGAACGTGCAAGTTGCCCGCGGCAGGCTCCGGGAAGGAAAAAGAAAGGAGAAAAAGGGGAAGAAAAGCGCGCGCTTTACCTCAGCGGTCTTAAAGAGACAGGAGCCCAGTAGAGGGGCCAGGTAGCCCCAAAAACTGAGCTCAGCACGCTGGGAGTCCTGGGGAGCTTTGGACCCCTTGGCTGGCGACTGGGAAAGGGTGCCCGCCATTGAGACGCCCATGGATATCAACAGCTTACCATTCGTTCCCAACCCAGCCAGAACTATAGAGTGGCGCTGGAATAGTGGAGCAACAGCGCCACCTACAGCACTCGCGCGGAACCCACCCTCAGTGGCTTTTTTTTTCTTTTTGTTATTGTTTTTTCTCCCCTTTGTTTTCCTTTTTTTCTTTCCCTCTCTTTCAACAGCCTCCCATTCATTCTCACCCCGGACACAGCTTTAAAGGGCCATGTGGAGCGACGTGGCCACGGCTCTGGAATAGTGGAGCGATAGCGCCACCTACAGCATTCACACAGAAACCACCCCCGGTGGGCGTATTGGTGTTTTTTTTTGTTTTTTTTGTTTTTTTTGTTTTTGTTGTTGTTGTTGCTGTTTTCTTTTATGTGTTGCTGCTTTTTCTTTTTATTTTTTTCTTTTCTTTTCTCTCTCCTTTTACTTTTTTATTATTAGTAGAAATTTCTTTTTTTTTCCTTTCTCTCCTTTCTTATCTCTCCTTGCTACCAACAACCAATTCTATAGTCATGAGAAGACAGAAGAATATGATACAGACAAAGCTTCAGATAAACACCACCCCAGAGAAAGAATCTGAAGAAATGGACATGCACAGTCTTCCAGATAAAGAATTCAGAATAAAAGTCATAGCCATGCTGACGGATCTACAGAAAAATGTGCAAGAACGGAGGGAGGAAGTGAGGGAAGTGAGGAAAGACAATGCAGAAATGAGACAAGCCATCGACGGGCTCAACATCAGATTGAATCAGGTTCAAAACACGATCAAGGAATTACAAGACAGGGACCAGGAATACAAAGAAGCTGAGGCAGAGAGAGATAAAAGGATCTCTAAGAATGAAAGAATATTAAGAGAACTGTGTGACCAATCAAAACGGAGCAATATTCGCATTATAGGAGTACCAGAGGAAGAAGAGAGAGAAAAAGGGATAGAAAGTGTCTTTGAAGAAATAATTGCCAAAAACTTCCGCACGCTGGGGAAGGAAATAGTCTCACAGTCCACGGAAGCCCACAGATCTCCCAACACAAGGGACCCAAAGAAGACAACACCAAGACACATAATAATCAAGATGGCAAAGATCAAAGACAAGGACAGAGTATTAAAGGCAGCTAGAGAGAGAAAAAAGATCACCTACAAAGGAAAACCCATCAGACTGTCATCAGACTTCTCAACAGAAACCTTACAGGCCAGAAGAGAATGGCATGATATATTTAATGTAATGAAACAGAAGGGCCTCGAACTAAGAATATTGTATCCAGCACGATTATCATTTAAATATGACGGAGGGATTAAACAATTACAAGACAAAAGAAAGTTGAGAGGGTTTGCCTCCCATAAACCACCACTACAGGATATCTTAAACGGACTGCTCTAGAGGGAAACACCCCTAAGTCTAAAAAGATGTCACCAGAGAAAATAAAAGCATAGCAAAGAAAGCAGACCATCCAAATACCAACTAAAGGCAAAGAATAAAACACCTAATATATAAAAAAAGGAGGGGGAAGAATAGGAAGGGAGAGATAACGAAACATCAGACGGCGTTCACAATAACTTAAGAAGAAAGTTAAGTTAGATTCTCAGACAGTAAAGAAGCAACCCTTGAACCCTTGGTAACCACGAATCTAAAGCCTGCAATGGCAATAAGTACATATCTATCAATAATCACCCTAAATGTAAATGGACTGAATACACCAATCAAAAGACACAGAGTAACAGAGTGGATAAAAAAGCAAGACCCATCTATATGCTGCTTACAAGAGACTCACCTCAAACCCAAAGATATACACAGACTAAAAGTGAAGGAATGGAAAAATATATTTCATGCAAACAACAAAGAGAAAAAAGCAGGTGTTGCAGTACTTATATCAGACAAAATAGACTTCAAAACGAAGAAAGTAGCAAGAGATAAAGACGGACATTACATAATGATAAAGGGGTCAGTCCAACAAGAAGATATAACCATTATAAACATATATGCACCCAACACAGGAGTGCCAACATATGTGAAACAAATATTAACAGAATTGAAGGAGGAAATAGACAACAATGCATTCATTTTAGGAGACTTCAACACACCACTCACTCCCAAGGATAGATCAACCAGGCAGAGGATAAGTAAAGACACAGAGGCACTGAACAGCACACTAGAACAGATGGACCTAACAGATATCGACAGAACTCTGCACCCAAAAGCAACAGGATACACATTCTTCTCAAGTGCACATGGAACATTTTCCAGAATAGACCACATACTAGGCCACAAAAAGAACCTCAGTAATTTCAAAAATATTGAAATCCTACCAACCAACTTCTCAGATCACAAAGGTATAAAACTAGAAATAAATTTTAGAAAGAAATCAAAAAGGCTCGCAAATACATGGAGACTTAAGAACATTCTCCCAACTAATCAATGGGTTAATGACCAAATCAAAACAGAAATCAAAGAATATATGGAGACTAATGACAACAACAAAACAAAGCCACAACTTCTGTGGGACGCAGCAAAGGCAGTTCTAAGAGGAAAGTATATTGCAATTCAGGCCTATTTAAAGAAGGAAGAACATTCCCAAATGAACAGTCTAAAGATACAATTATTGAAATTGGAAAAAGAAGAACAAATGAGGCCCAAAGTCACCAGAAGGAGGGACATAATAAAGATCAGAGAAGAAATAAATAAAATTGAGAAGAATAAAACAATAGAAAAAAATCAATGAAACCAAAAGCTGGTTCTTTGAAAAAATAAACAAAATAGATAAACCCCTAGCCAGACTCATTAAGAGAAAAAGAGAATCTACACACATAAACAGAATCAGAAATGAGAAAGGAAAAATAATGATGGACCCCACAGAAATACAAATAATTATACGAGAATATTATGAGCATCTGTATGCTAACAAGCTGCAAAACATAGAACAAATGGACAACTTCTTAGAAAAAAAAAAACTTTCCTAGAGTGACCAAGTAAGAAACAGAAAAACT
>JAQQAC010002594.1:33732905-33748711 GCA_029783875.1 Phataginus tricuspis
CACGCTGGGGAAGGAAATAGTCTCACAGTCCACGGAAGCCCACAGATCTCCCAACACAAGGGACCCAAAGAAGACAACACCAAGACACATAATAATCAAGATGGCAAAGATCAAAGACAAGGACAGAGTATTAAAGGCAGCTAGAGAGAGAAAAAAGATCACCTACAAAGGAAAACCCATCAGACTGTCATCAGACTTCTCAACAGAAACCTTACAGGCCAGAAGAGAATGGCATGATATATTTAATGTAATGAAACAGAAGGGCCTCGAACTAAGAATATTGTATCCAGCACGATTATCATTTAAATATGACGGAGGGATTAAACAATTACAAGACAAAAGAAAGTTGAGAGGGTTTGCCTCCCATAAACCACCACTACAGGATATCTTAAATGGACTGCTCTAGAGGGAAACACCCCTAAGTCTAAAAAGATGTCACCAGAGAAAATAAAAGCATAGCAAAGAAAGCAGACCATCCAAATACCAACTAAAGGCAAAGAATAAAACACCTAATATATAAAAAAAGGAGGGGGAAGAATAGGAAGGGAGAGATAACGAAACATCAGACGGCGTTCACAATAACTTAAGAAGAAAGTTAAGTTAGATTCTCAGACAGTAAAGAAGCAGCCCTTGAACCCTTGGTAACCACGAATCTAAAGCCTGCAATGGCAATAAGTACATATCTATCAATAATCACCCTAAATGTAAATGGACTGAATACACCAATCAAAAGACACAGAGTAACAGAGTGGATAAAAAAGCAAGACCCATCTATATGCTGCTTACAAGAGACTTACCTCAAACCCAAAGATATACACAGACTAAAAGTAAAGGGATGGAAAAATATATTTCATGCAAACAACAAAGAGAAAAAAGCAGGTGTTGCAGTACTTATATCAGACAAAATAGACTTCAAAACGAAGAAAGTAGCAAGAGATAAAGACGGACATTACATAATGATAAAGGGGTCAGTCCAACAAGAAGATATAACCATTATAAACATATATGCACCCAACACAGGAGTGCCAACATATGTGAAACAAATATTAACAGAATTGAAGGAGGAAATAGACAACAATGCATTCATTTTAGGAGACTTCAACACACCACTCACTCCCAAGGATAGATCAACCAGGCAGAGGATAAGTAAAGACACAGAGGCACTGAACAGCACACTAGAACAGATGGACCTAACAGATATCGACAGAACTCTGCACCCAAAAGCAACAGGATACACATTCTTCTCAAGTGCACATGGAACATTTTCCAGAATAGACCACATACTAGGCCACAAAAAGAACCTCAGTAATTTCAAAAATATTGAAATCCTACCAACCAACTTCTCAGATCACAAAGGTATAAAACTAGAAATAAATTTTAGAAAGAAATCAAAAAGGCTCGCAAATACATGGAGACTTAAGAACATTCTCCCAACTAATCAATGGGTTAATGACCAAATCAAAACAGAAATCAAAGAATATATGGAGACTAATGACAACAACAAAACAAAGCCACAACTTCTGTGGGACGCAGCAAAGGCAGTTCTAAGAGGAAAGTATATTGCAATTCAGGCCTATTTAAAGAAGGAAGAACATTCCCAAATGAACAGTCTAAAGATACAATTATTGAAATTGGAAAAAGAAGAACAAATGAGGCCCAAAGTCACCAGAAGGAGGGACATAATAAAGATCAGAGAAGAAATAAATAAAATTGAGAAGAATAAAACAATAGAAAAAATCAATGAAACCAAGAGCTGGTTCTTTGAAATAATAAACAAAATAGATAACCCCCTAGCCAGACTCATTAAGAGAAAAAGAGAATCTACACACATAAACAGAATCAGAAATGAGAAAGGAAAAATAATGATGGACCCCACAGAAATACAAATAATTATACGAGAATATTATGAGCATCTGTATGCTAACAAGCTGCAAAACATAGAACAAATGGACAACTTCTTAGAAAAAAAAAAAACTTTCCTAGAGTGACCAAGTAAGAAACAGAAAAACTAAACAGACCAATCACCAGCAGTGAAATTGAATTGGTAATCAAAAAACTACCCAAAAACAAAACCCCGAGACCTGATGGATTCACCTCTGAATTATGTTGGTGACCACTCTGGACCTTGCAATCACCTCGGACCTTACAAAAGGCCAAAAGAACTTATAAATCCTTTCCCAACCTGCTCTTCTTCCTTTATCCCATGCTCTGCTTCAGGAAATAACATAACCTTCACAGTTAGACACGCAAGATAAATTTACAGGAACTGAATAGGACTCTATTTTGTTTTAAAGACTCCATCTTGTTGTTTACTTCTTCTTGACCATTTTCCCGCCACAGCTTCCTGCCAGGTGTTCTCAATCAGGTCAGCTGCTTACATCAGTGACAACTGCGCATGTGCACAATTCGGCGTGTGATTGGACTTTGTAGGTCGCCTCATTATCATAATGGGCAACCAACCAGAAGAAGCCACTCCCTACCACGCCCCTTCAAGTGCTATATATTCCCTGCCTTTCTTGCAAATAAACGAAGCCTTGACAATTTGCTTGGCCTCCTTCTCCCTCTCTCCGTCCCATCCTTCAGGTACAGGGATCCTCCTCGAGACCCGCTAATAACCAGCCCCGCGGGCCGGGGCAGGTGGCGCCCAACGTGGGGCCCGAGGCCCTAATCCCTTGACCGGCGTGAGGACCCCGGCGCACGACTGGATCGACAGTCAGGAAGCGCGGTTAGGACGGCGGCCGCCGGTAGATGATTCCGCGACCAGACCGAAAGTGACTCACTTCGGCCATCGCTAGTTTTCGGGCGTTCCAAGTTGCCTGTGACGAACGACCCTAGTAAGGTAAGAGATCGTCCTTGTTTCAGGATTGGTCAAGGATTATCAAAAGAAGCCTTATTCATAAAAGATGTTAAGACTTGTTTTCGAGAGAGAGGGATAAAGGTGAAGAAAAAGGACTTAATTACCTTTTTTACTTTTGTGGGTGAGGTCTGCCCTTGGTTTGTGATTGACTCTTCTTCTATTAATGTTAAAAAATGGCATCGAGTCAGAGAAGACCTTAATACCTTCTATAGAACAAAAGGATCCGATAGAGTTCCTATTCATACCTTTAGCTATTGGAACTTGGTTAGCGAACTTTTACAATCACCCCACTACGCGAGTATAATCACCTCGGCTGAGGACTACATTAAACCTCTGTCTCGGCCAGCCTCCTTAGCATCTCTCCATTCCCAGATTGATAAAAGCCCTTCCTCCTCAGTCATTCTTGTGCCCACCTCTGACAAAACTCTTGCAGACCTTAGTACCCGCCCAAAAGAAAAGCCGGACCCTCTTTCCTCCGTCCCTTGTGAGGCCCCCCCTAATAAACTTTACCCTCCCCTTGAAAGCCTAAAATCATCCCTGGAAGGCACAGAACAGCCCACTAAACCTCTACCTACTCAAGAGCTGAAGACGGATCTTAACAAAAACCTCCAGAGTCCAGTCTTCTCTTTTCCGGTCCTACATTCAAATGATCAAAATAATGATTCTCTCACCCCCTCAGACGAGGAAGACTTAGAGGAGGAAGCTGCTCAGTATCATAACCCCAATTGGCCCCCTCAAGTTTCCCAGCCACCTCCCTACTGTCCATCAGTTTGTGCTCCAGCTATCGCCTCTGCGCCCCCTCTAGGAGCTGTCCCTAACCCCACTGTAGTCTTACCCATAGACGCTTTACAAAGACAGGTCGCTGACCTAAATACGTATCTTAATCTCCAGAAGAAAAAGGCTGCCTTAATGTCAGAACTCTCCGCCCTCCAAGACAATTTGCTTCAAATGCACATCACCCCGTCCCCCACCCCTGCAGTGCCCACGGCAAAAAACAGAACCCAAAACACTATTCTAAAGAGGAAACAGAGGCCAGTTCTAACCTTTCCTGTAATTCCAGACATCAAGAACAGCAACTAGAATCTAGAGGACAGACTAGCTATGCCGCCGATCCCTCTTCTGAGGAGGAAGGTGGAAACCCAGAGACGCAAAGACAGTCAGACTCTGACCACGAGTCTGAGGGCGAGGGTCAACAACAAGCCACTCCCCAGCCCAGCCCCGGGGACGACCAGCCGGCACACCCTCACTTTAGACGTATAAAATTCAAAAATTTAAAAGACTTAAGCTTGGCGGTTAATTTGTACGGTCCTACAACTCCCTTCACCCTGACGCTCCTTGACTCTTTAGCCCAAGGAGGACACTTAATCCCAGGAGAGTGGTTTACCACAGCTTGAGCCGTTTTGACTAGAGGAGACTTTCTGCGCTGGAGGGCCGAATTCACAGATAGAGCTCATTCATTGGCCAGAGACAATGCCAAATCTAAACACCGAGAAGTGATAAGATGGACCTTTGATAAAATTACAGGGCAAAGGAGATAAATAGCTGAAGAAAAGCAAGCTAAGTATTCCCCTGGGTTATTGTCCCAGACTAGAGAGGCAGCCATAGCAGCATGGAGAGCTTTACCTGGGAAAGGCTCGTCCATTACTTCCTTGTCGAAAATAGTCCAAGGAAATCAAGAATCCTACCCAGACTTTATAGGAAGGCTCCTTGAAACAGCTGAAAGACTTATGGGTCCGAGAGAAACTGATAATAAATATGTTAGGCAGCTAGCTTTTGAAAATGCCAACGCGGCATGCCATGCTGCCCTCCGTGGGAATACCAGAAATAAAACTCTTGATGATTTTATCAGAATCTGTGCAGATGTAGATCCCCTGTCACATTCCCTAAAAATAGCTATGGCAGTCACAACTCAAAGTAGAAAAGCAGACCTTATGTGTTTTAAATGCCAGAAACCAGGACATTTTGCTAGAGAATGTCCTAACCTCCACCCTTTGCAAATGCTGACAAGCCCATCAGTTTGGCTCCCCCGCCATTATGCCCCAGATGTAAGAAAGGGAAACATTGGGCCGCATCCTGCAGATCCATTCTAGACATCCAGGGAAATCCCTTGCCACCCATGTCGGGAAACTGGGTGAGGGGCCAGCCCCGGGCCCCTGCCTCTGACCCTCTTCAGACCTCGGGGCCTCAGACAATAGAAGCGCGCCCTCCCTCTGTCGTGCAACCGCAGGCAGTGCAGGATTGGACTTGTGTGCCACCTCCGACTCAATATTAACACCTGAAGAGGGCGTCATAGCAATTGCCACCAAAGCTCCCGGACCCCCTCCCCTAGGCACTATATATTTAATACTAGGCCGTGTTTCTCTTACACAAAAAGGGCTTTTTATATACCCTACCCTCATAGATCAAGCTTATACTGGACAAATTTTTGTCATAGCCAAAACCGAGTCAGGCCCCATAACCATTCTAAAGGGACAAGCAATAGCTCAGGCAGTACCTTTACCTTTTCATGGTCAGTATGCCTCAAAAAGCGGCCCTCGAGGCTCCTCCACACCAGGTTTCACAGATGCATATTGGATTCAAGCCATAACTAAAGAGAGACCTACACTTACCCTTAAACTAAATGAAAAACCTTTCACCGGATTATTAGACACTGGAGCCGATGCCACAGTCATCGCGCAACATCATTGGCCCATCGAGTGGCCCACTCAAGAATCCCTAACTCACCTAAGAGGACTAGGCCAATCTAGTAACACCCTGCAGAGTTCTGCTATATTACGATGGTCAGATTCGGAAAATAATTCAGGCACTGTCCAGCCCTATGTAGTTCCCAATCTCCCCGTAAACCTGTGGGGAAGAGACATTTTAGCCCAAATGAATCTTGTTATGTACAGCCCTAATGAAAAAATAACTTAAATTAGGCTATTTACCAGGCCAAGGATTAGGGAAGCATAACCAAGGCATTACTAAACCTATTAATGTTTTTGAAAACCATGATAGACAAGGCCTTGGATATAGACCCCCTGATGAAGAGGATTTTTCTTAGCGGCCACTGGCCCCCCTGCACCCCAGACAAATAAGATAACTTGGAAAAGTGACACACCCGTCTGGGTGGACCAGTGGCCTTTAACACAAACTAAGCTGCAAGCAGCTTCAAAATTAGTGCAGGAGCAACTACATGCTGGCCATATAGAACCTTCCACCTCTCCGTGGAATACCCCCATCTTTGTAATACAAAAACGCTCAGGAAAGTGGAGGGTCCTCCAAGATCTAAGAAAGGTAAATGAAACTATGGTACCTATGGGAGCCCTCCAACCTGGACTCCCCACTCGTGTAGCCATTCCCAAAGGATTTCATAAAATTGTAATAGATCTGAAAGACTGTTTCTTTTCTATCCCCCTTCATCCAACAGACCATGAGAGATTTGCATTTAGTCTGCCAGTCACTAATCATGTCGGTCCTATGCTACAGTATCATTGGAAAGTTCTTCCACAAGGCATGACTAACAGCCCAACCTTGTGTCAAAAATTTATAGCACAAGCTGTTAATGCCTTCAGAAAACTATGGCCCTGTTTGTACATCATTCATTATATGGACGACATTCTTTTAGCCGGACCAAACCTTTCAGAATTGCACAATATGATCCAGGCACTGATACAGAAACTCGCTCAGTTCGGATTAAAAGTAGCCCCTGAAAAGATTCAGCTTGAACCTCCACAACTCTTCTTAGGTTTCGAACTCCTCCCCAATAAGGTCCTCACACAAAAAGCCCAAGTCAGAGTAGACACCCTAAACACTCTCAATGACTTTCAAAGGCTCCTAGGAGATATAAATTGGCTACGGCCCTATTTAAAACTAACCACAGGAGAATTAAAACCTCTATTTGATATATTAAAAGGAGATTCAGACCCTGCTTCCTCCCGTTCCCTCACCCCCGAAGCACTCCAAGCATTAGAAAAGGTTAATCAAGCGATTAATTCACAGTCCATAACCTATTATACATCCACTAAGCCTTTACTGCTCATTATATTATCCACTGCCTTCTCCCCAACCGCAGTTATTTGGCAGACTGCCCCTCTTTTTTGGATTCACCTACCCGCCTCTCGTACTAAGGTTTTAACCCCATACCCCTCTTTAGTATCATCCCTTATAATAGAAGGGAGACTCCAAATTAGAAAGATTCTTGGGACCGAGCCAACCAAAATAATATTGCCATATTCCCCTGCACAAATAGAATGGTTAATGAATAATAACGATGATTGGACAATTAGCTGCATCTCCTTCCCTGGCCAGCTAGATAACCACTACCCCGCAGATAAACTGTTGCAATTCATACAAAATCATCCTATTGTCTTTCCCAAAGTAACAAAAAAAGACCCCATTCCTAAGACCTGTACAGTCTTCACAGATGGCTCCTCAAACGGAGTCGCTGCTGCGGTCGTTGAAAACCAAACTCATAAATGGAATACTGACTATAAGTCAGCACAGTTAGTAGAACTTTATGCTATATACCAAGTATTTTTAATTCTGAAAAACTCTCCCTTTAACTTGTACACTGATAGTTCCTATGTGGCCGCCTCTATACCCCTATTAGAAACCACTCCATGTATTAAACCCACTACAAACGCTTCTCCCTTGTTTTTTAAAATTCAGCAACTTATTCTACGCAGGACTCACCCTTTCTTCATAGGCCATATAAGAAGTCATTCTAATCTTCTTGGGCCTCTAGCAGAAGGGAACGACAAAGCAGATCAAGCCACTCAGCTTATAGGGATAGCCACCCGTGACCTCCTTACAGAGGCCCAACAATTTCACTCACTCCACCATGTTAATGCTCACACTTTAAAGTTAAAATTTAATCTCTCTAGAGACCAAGCTCGCCAAATAGTAAAAAATTGCCAACACTGTGTAACCTTTATACCTGACCCTCACCTAGGAGTTAACCCCAGAGGCCTAACGCCTAATGAAATTTGGCAAATGGATGTGACCCATATCCCCACATTTGGAAAACTTAAATATATACATGTAACCATAGATACCTTTAGTGGTTTTATCTTCGCTTCATCCCAAACTGGAGAAGCTTCCAAAAATGTCATATCTCATATGATTGCCTGCATGGCAGTCATAGGGGTCCCTCGAATAGTAAAGACAGATAATGGACCTGGATACACAAGCCAGGCCTTTAAGCAATTTTGCTCACATATGAACATCAAACATACTACAGGCATTCCCTACAATCCGCAGGGACAAGGGATTGTTGAAAGAGCACATCAGACCATCAAAAACATGATTAAGCGATTAAATCATGCCTTCTTCCCCTTGCCCAACCAAAGCAAAAATGTTCTTAATCACGCCCTATTTGTCATAAACTTTCTCACCCTGGATGCCCAAGGAAAAACAGCAGCTGATAGGCTGTGGCATCCTCAAACAATCAACAACTATGCCCAAGTCAAATGGAAAGATCCATTACATGGAACTTGGCATGGGCCAGACCCAGTTCTCATTTGGGGTCGCGGTCACGCCTGTATCTATGATTCAAAAGAAGGGGAGGCCAGGTGGCTCCCAGAAAGGCTAGTAAAACAAATAGATAGCATAACAAATCCAGGGAAAAGAAAACCCTGAGATGCACTTCTCTCTCTCTTACAGGAAAGAAAAGATGATGCTACTGCAGATCCTGCTAGGAGCCCTGACCTGCTTGGCATCTGCCTCCCCTTCGCCACACCAAATTTATAACTATACCTGGCAAGTTATCAATGAAGCTGGGGATATAGTAAATTCCACCTCCACCATTACTGGCACTCAGCCGTGGCCCATTCTAACAACTGATCTCTGTAAACTAGCCCTAGGGGCCTCCCCAGACTGGGGAGTACCAAGCACCTATTTCCCCCAGAATAAGCCTCCAGACGAGAAATTTCTCTTTACTGTAGACCGGAGTGCCGGCTGTAATACCATAGCAGCCAGAACGCATATCGCCGAATATGAAGGAGAAAATGGAATACCCATTTATGTCTGTCCAGGATCACACAGAGCCCGTTCCCAAAATTACAAATGTAGATATGCCGCTGATTATTTTTGTGCCTCATGGGGATGCGAAACCACAGGAGACACCTATTGGAATCCCTCCTCCTCATGGGATTATATTATAGTAAAAAGAATAACCAGCTCCCCAAGTAACTGTAAAAGTGGCAATTTGTGCAACCCCATCATTATAACTTTTACTGAACATGGGAAAAAGGCCACGGAATGGCAAAATAAAGGATATTAATGGGGCCTCAGATTGTACAAAACAGGTAAAGATTTTGGCCTCACTTTTAAAATTAAGCTTCTTAAAACTATTCCTGCCCATAACAATAAAATAGCAGTAGGCCCAAACTATGTTCTTGCAAATAATCAACCCTCCAAACAGAAAGACAAAGTTACCCCCACATCACCTAGTCCAGTTTCGGCCACCTGGTTTTATCCCACTTTACCTAAAAGTTCCCCATCCTCTGCAGAAATTATAGTAAAAATGATCAATGAGTCATGGATTGCCCTTAATGCTTACAATATCACACCCTCAGAAAATTGCTGGCTGTGTTATCACTCAGCCCCTCCTTTCTATGAAGGCGTTGCAGTCTTCAGAAACTGCACCTATGCCACAACAAGTGATAGTCTCAGGCAAGCTCCTGAACACAATGGTATCACATTGACCCAAATTTCAGGCATAGGTACCTGCCTAACAGGACCAAAAATGTCCGTCCCCCATCAACTGAAATCAGTCTGTAACCAGACTTTCGTAGTTTCTAACAATGGCCCTTATCTTGCTGCACCCAATGATACCTACCTGGCTTGCTCAAGTGGCTTAACCCCCTACCTCATAGTTGATACTTTCCTCAAACAGAAAGAATATTGTGTCATTGTCCAACTACTCCCCCGACTAACCATTTATCAGGAGGAAGATTTCCTTCGCTTCTGGGACCAGCACAATGCCCCAACCCGAAGCAAGAGAGAGTCAATCACCGCAGCCACCATCGCCGTCTTGCTTGGGCTAGGAGCTGCAGGAGCAGGAACAGGAATCTCTGCCCTAATTGTAGGCAACCAAAACCTCCACAAACTTAGTGCAGCCATAGACCAAGATATCACAGAACTGCAAAAAAGCATTTCATCTTTCTGATTCTCTCTCCTCTCTAGCAGAAGTAGTGCTCCAAAACCACAGAGGGCTAGACCTCCTTTTCCTACAACAAGGTGGGCTCTGTGCAGCACTGAAAGAAGAATGTTGCTTCTATGCTGATCACTTAGGAGTTGTTCAAGATAGCATGAGGAAAGTGCGAGATAGTTTAGAAAAAAGGAAGAAGGATAGAGAAAAAGATGAAGCCTGGTATAAAAATTGGTTTTCAGCTTCACCGTTACTAACCACCCTACTCCCCTCTATTTTAGGACCTGTGATAGGATTCTTCCTTCTAATTTCCTTTGGGCCTTGGGCATTTCGTAAGCTCACGACCTTCGTCAAAAGACAACTTGACGTAGCTCTTAATAAGCCTGTACAAGTCCATTATCACAGGCTAGACCTAGCTGACCGAGAGTCAGATGGAGAACGTACGCTCCCAACATCATCTGCCATTCCAGGCAACCAACTATCCCCAGGAAACTTTTGCTCGCCCAAAACAGGCCTCGACTTCAATAAACTTAGGCCAAAACCAGGCTTGAGCAATTTTGGGGGAAGAGCCATCCCCTGAGAATGTCATTACTGGAAGAGCTAGGATGGTAGTCAATGACGGGTAAGATCTCCTGAAAGATGGAGGCAACCTAAGACAGGCACATCCTCAAGTACAGGGTGATATCTCTCATAAAAAATAAAAAAGGGGGAATATGTTGGTGACCACTCCGGACCTTGCAATCACCTCGGACCTTACAAAAGGCCAAAAGAACTTATAAATCCTTGTCCAACCTGCTCTTCTTCCTTTATCCCACGCTCTGCTTCAGGAAATAACATAACCTTTACAGTTAGGCACGCAAGATAAATTTACAGGAACTGAATAGGACTCCATTTTGTTTTAAAGACTCCATCTTGTTGTTTACTTCTTCTTGACCATTTTCCCGCCACAGCTTCCTGCCAGGTGTTCTCAATCAGGTCAGCTGCTTACGTCAGTGACAACTGAGCATGTGCACAACTCGGCGTGTGATTGGACTTTGTAGGTCGCCTCATTATCATAATGGGCAACCAACCAGAAGAAGCCACTCCCTACCACGCCCCTTCAAGTGCTATATATTCCCTGCCTTTCTTGCGAATAAACGAAGCCTTGACAATTTGCTTGGCCTCCGTCTCTCTCTCTCTGTCCCATCCTTCAGGTACAGGGATCCTCCTCGAGACCCACTAATAACCAGCCCCGTGGGCCGGGGCAGAATTCTACCAGACATATAGAGAAGAAATAACACCCTTTCTCCTTAGAGTTTTCCGAAAAATAGAAGAAGAGGGAATACTTCCAAACTCTTTCTATAAAGCCAGCATCACTGTAATACCAAAACCAGGCAAAGACCTCACCAAAAAAGAAAGTTACAGACCAATATCCCTGATGAACATAGATGCAAAAATACTCAACAAAATATTGGCAAACCGAATTCAAAAATACATCAAGAAGATCATACACCATGATCAAGTGGGATTCATCCAAGGGATGCAAGGATGGTACAACATTCGAAAATCCATCAACATCATCCACCACATCAACAAAAAGAAGAACAAAAACCATATAATCATCTCCATAGATGCTAAAAAGCATTTGACAAAATTCAGCATCCATTCATGATAAAAACTCTCAACAAAATGGGTATAGTCGGCAAGTACCTCAACATCATAAAGGCTATAAATGACAAACCCAAAGCTAACATCATACTTAACAGCGAGAAGCTGAAAGCTTTTCATCTAAAATCGGGAACAAGACAGGGATGCCCACTCTCTCCACTGTTATTCAACATAGTACTGGAGGTCCTAGCGATGGCAATCACACAAAACAATGATATACAAAGCATCCAGATGGGTAAATAAGAAGTCAAATTGTCACTATTTGCAGATGACATGATACTGTACATAAAAAAACCCTAAAGACTCCACTGCAAAACTACTAGAACTAATATCTGAATTCAACAAAGTTGCAGGATACAAAATTAACACACAGAAATCTGTTGCTTTCCTATATATACACTAATGATGAACTAACAGAAAGAGAAATCAGAAAAACAATTCCATTCACAATTGCATCAAAAAGAATAAAATACCTAGAAATAAACCTAATGAAGGAAGTGAAAGACCTGTACTCTGAAAACTACAAGACACTCCTAGGAGAAATTAAAGAGGACACTAACAAATGGAAATGCTCTTGGCTAGGAAGAATCAATATTGTCAAAATGGCTATACTACCTAAAGCAATCTACAGATTCAATGCAATCCCTATCAAACTACCAACATCTTTCTTCAATGAACTGGAACAAATAACTCTAACATTCATATGGAACCACAAAAGACCCTGAATAGCCAAAGCAATTCTGAGAAGGAGGAATCAAATGGGGAATTACGCTCCCTGACTTCAAACTCTACTACAAAGCCACAGTAATCAAGACAATTTGGTACTGGCACAAAAACAGACCCACAGACCAGTGGAACAGAACAGAAAATCCAAACATTAACCCAAACGTTTACATCCAATTAATATTTGATAAAGGAGCCTTGGATATACAGTGGGGAGATGAGAGCCTCTTCAATAGCTGGTGTTGGAAAAACTGGACAGCTACATGTAAGAGAATGAAACTGGACTACTTTCTAGCCCCACACACAAAGGTAAACTCAAGGTGCATCAAAGACCTGAATGTAAGTCATGAAACCATAAAACTCTTAGAAAAAAACATAGGCAAAAATCTCTTGGACATAAACATGAGCAACTTCTTCATGAACGTATCCCCCCAGGCAAGGGAAACAAAAGCAAAAATGAACAAGTGGGACTATATCAAGCTGAAAAGCTTCTGTACAGCAAAGGACACCATCAGTAGAACAAAAAGACATCCTACAGTATGGGAAAATATATTCATAAATGATGCATCTGAAAAGAGGTTGACATCCAAAATATATAAAGAACTCACGCACCTTAACAAACAAAAAGCAAATAATCCAATTAAGAAATGGGCAGAGGACATGAATAGACACTTCTCTAAACAAGAAATTCAGATGGCCAACAGGCACATGAAAAGATGTTCCACATCAGAGAAATGCAGATTAAAACCACAATGAGATATCACCTCACACCAGTGAGGATGGCCAACATCCAAAACACAAACAACAACAAATGTTGGAGAGGATGTGGAGAAAAGGGAACCCTCCTACACTACTGGTGGGAATGCAAATTAGTTCAACCATTGTGGAAAGCAGTATGGAGGTTCCTCAAAAAACTCAAAATAGAAAGACCATTTGACCCAGGAATCCCACTTCTAGGAATTTACCCTAAGAATACAGCTGCTCAGTTTCAAAAAGAAAGATTCACCCCTATATTTATCGCAGCACTATTTACAATAGCCAAGAAATGGAAGCAACCTAAGTGTCCATCAGTAGATGAATGGATAAAGAAGAGGTGGTACATATACACAATGGAATATTATTCAGCCATAAGAAGAAAACAAATCCTACCATTTGCAACAACATGGATGGAGCTCGAGGGTATTATGCTCAGTGAAATAAGCCAAGTCGATAAAGACAAGTATCAAATGATTTCACTCATATGTGGAGTATAAGAACAAAGAAAAAAACTGAAGGAACAAAACAGCAGCAGACTCACAGAACCCAAGAACGGACTAATAGTGACCAAAGGGAAAGGTACTGGGGAAGATGGGTCGGAAGGGAGGGATAAGAAGGTAAAAGGGATATTATGATTAGCAGACGTAAGATGGGGGGGCACGAGGAGGGCTGTACAACTCAGAGAAGACAAGTAGTGACTCTATAGCATCTCACTACGCTGATGGACAGTGACTGTAATGGGGTTGGTGGGGGGGACCTGATGAAGGGGGTAGTTTAATTACCATTAATATTGCACATGTAATTGTAGGTTAATGATACCAAAATAAATTGTAAAAAATAAAATAAATAAAAACAGAAAACATTATAATAATGAAAAAATCTTCAAAGGAATTATTAATTATGCCTTATAATGACCAAAATATACCCCAAAGGCCCTATAAAACCCCAAACCTTAATCCTTTCAGTGCACCTTCTCTCTGAAGTCACCTGCACCCCGGTCTGAGTGTGTACTGCCTTATCAAATAAACTTTCTTGCATAAATCTACTGCACTTTGTTTCTGAACTGGCCAACTTCCAACTCCAGGGGTAAATGTCTGTCACTTTGCTATTTCGTTCATCTTTCTAGTCTTAAATGCAATCATATTCCTCTCTCTGGCTGTTTTATTTCAGACCACCAAGGAAGCAGCTGAATAGGGATGGGCTTGCACATTCCTGTCACCTTTTTGACCCAGACAGACCTGCAGCCATTCATTCTTTAGCAGCCTGTGTGAAAGTTCTCCATTCTTTGCTTTGGGAAGTTCTCAGAACATAATCTCTCTCCACAGTGCATGTCAGCTCCCCAAAATTCTGGGATAGTAGGGATGTAGTTCCACTTCTCCATGAAGATCAAGTAGACATTTTATGCCAGGTGACCCTTGAAAAATTTTGAATCGGCTATATTTCTGGGGGAAAATTCTTGAATCGGCTATATTTCTGGGGGAGGCTGAAACTGTAATTAGGTTAGGCATTATGTATTGAGTGACTTGGCCTAACAGAAGGGACTGTTACTAGAGATGGGTCCTTCGTCTTGTTTCAAGAAAGAATTAAAAAACAGACACAAAAAAGCACTTGAGCTTTAAGTGTTTATTGAAAAATTAGAGTTTAATGAAAGAAGAAAGTACATACCTGAGATTTTTGGCTTTAGGAGTTGGCAAGGGATTTACCTACGCTGAGCAGTTCAATGAACTTGCCTTTTCTCCTTCTGTTCTTAGTTGCTCTCTGCTGCCTGCATGGCTGCTGACATTTGCTACTACTTTTGTTTTAATGAATCCCTTTCTTGTTGCCTCTTGTAGACCTGATCATGAATTCTTTCCTAGTCAGAGCGAAGAGCCTTCTGCTGTCCAAGGTTGAGGTTTCACCTAATGCACAGGGAGAGATCTCCCTAGACTCAGCTACCCGGCAGCAGTGATAAATATTTGCTTAGCTTTTAACTCAGTTTTAATTAACAGATGTTAGAATTAGAAAGTTTGTTTCCAAGAGTGACCATTTTGAGACTCCCAGCATTCAAACTTTTAATACTTATGCTTTAAAATTGGTGGTCCTAGTATGGTGGCCAGTCTTTATTTCATAGGACTCTTGAAAGGCTACCATTATCTGCCAGAAGAACCTAAGAATTTGGTGTATAACCAAATTGACTTATTTATTGCTTTTATAATTCACTATCCCAAAATTAGCTACTATGTTGAAAAAAAGAGACAAAAGTCTTCAAAAAAGCTTTGAACATTATGTCATCAAGATGTTCTCTGAACAGAAGTGATATTTTTAAGAAACATTTTAAGAGTCTTTCTAATGACAGTGTTAGAAAAAAATTCATCCATGTAAATTTGGAGATCTAATTGGCTTTTAAGTGATTCATGAATTGGGCAGCAACCCCTCTAGCAAGAGAGATGCTCCAAGAAGTTGTACAAAATGGAAGGTTTTTACAGACTGGAAGGTGGGGACAGGGAGAGTTATTAGCAAAAGGTAAGAGATTGTTTCAGGTAAGGTCACTTTCTCTTAGGGGAAAGAGCAGAGCATCTTATAATGTAGATTACCTCATTGTCTTTTAGGGAAGATGGAGAGGGCTCATGTGACAGATTATCTTATAAATGACAGATGCTGACTAGAAAATTCTTGAATCGGCTATATTTCTGGGGGAGGCTGAAACTGTAA
>JAQQAC010002594.1:33748721-33788358 GCA_029783875.1 Phataginus tricuspis
TATGTATTGAGTGACTTGGCCTAACAGAAGGGACTGTTACTAGAGATTGGTCCTTCGTCTTGTTTCAAGAAAGAATTAAAAAACAGACACAAAAAAGCACTTGAGCTTTAAGTGTTTATTGAAAAATTAGAGTTTAATGAAAGAAGAAAGTACATACCTGAGATTTTTGGGGCATGCAGACCCAGAAGGAGGTGCACTGAGAAAACAATAGGGAGCCTTTTTTTTTATGTAAAGGAAGATGAATATCCACAAAGTGGGGTTAGGTGTCAGGGAACAGGTGTAGTATTCATGGAATTCAGTCTTGCTCCACCCTCACGTCGGGGAGGGGGAGTTTTGGCTATTTAGTTCTTACTGAAATTGTCATGGGGGGAGCATGATTTTTACTATGTTAATGATAGAGGGGTGTGATTTTTACTATGTTAATGAGTGTATAGGTGTATAGTGTATTTGGGGATGAAGTCTGGGTCAACTTCTCTACATTGGAACCAGCCAGTTTTGGCTAGTCTTTTATGAACTCTCACTCCCCTTGTTCCCTGAGAACAGTTTACACAGAATGTGTAGAATGTAAGCATGCATCTGGCTGAATGTAAACACCGGCCAAAGTCCCTCTGCTGGACCTCCCTGCTCATGTCTGGCTATCTTCTTATTCTAACAACTCCATGTTGGACCTGTGTGTTTCTTTTCAACAGTTCCTCTCTTTTGATCAGTGTCTCTGAGAGATGTGATCAGAATTTAAGTCATCAGTACTGCTCTCAGCTACCACTCTGTAGTTCCTGAAGCTTCCATTGTTCCTTCTGTGTGGCATCCATGGGTCAGGATGTTTTTGCTTATTCTCTGTGATATTCAGAGATTTCAACTTGAAGCTCACAGTTTTTAAGTGAGTCATCTTCCTCTTTTTTTTTCTGATGTTCCAGTCTTAGATCATTTGCTTGGTGATTAGCAGCTGCTTGCATGCATTTAAGGCTTTTGAGAGGATACAATACACCAGGGATATTATGATAACTACAAGCAAGAAATTCCTAATGTTTAGAGTGCACTTCAAGAGGAGAGCCATGGTCTAAGACCCAAACAAGTCAAAATCAAGTAACTCAAAGAAAGAACCTTCTGAAGGAGTCACCTTTTTTTAAGCCGAGTGTCATGTTCTGTGATCCTAAGCAACTGAGTTCATGCAGTTATGGTGTGTTAATGCAAGTCCGCAGGTGGCATAGGCCACAGCACAGACTCCTTGCTCAGCTAAAAGATAATCAAGGGCTATCCTGTTATCAAGAACAACTTTGTCTGGAGAGTCTAAGGATCTTTGTTGGACAGCTATTGCTTCAGCAACAAATTCTGTAATAACTTTAAGAATTAGGAGAAATTCCTGATTATATTCTCATTTACATTTATCCCTAACCAGGGAAACAGGAACCTGCCAAAAGGAATCATGAAAGCCTCTGGAAGTTTCTTTCTAACTCCATGATGTATATTTAGTAGAATCTACCAATGAGATATCTTATTTTCCTTGTGAAAAGTTAGGGACATAGTTAATTTGTTTCTAGTCTGAATTCCAGGTTACCCCCTACACACCCCTTAGCAGTGGCCTTGAGACAGGGACTGTGGGTGTAGTCAGAGTAGGGTGAGGGCCTCTGGAAAAAAGCAAGGCAGGATATTTACAGTCAAAGCAATGTAACAATGTAAAGTCCCTATCGAAACTCTGTGTTCAGCATTATGCAAAGTCAAGGTCACACTAACTCTCTAGGGTAAAGATACCAGACTAGGAATATAGACACCTTCAGCGAAATCAGTTAAAAGTCAAAAGGCCGGGAGCAACTTCGCCTGAAATGTTTAAGTGTTCCATAAGGGTATCTCAGCATAACACATGACTTCACTGTAAACAGCCCTAGCAAACAGACAATAACCCAGCCCACCTTGAGGGCAGGGCAGGTGGTACAAGTCTGCACCCCTAAGCCCTCAATTTCCAAAAACTCTCAGCTGCCTATAAATCCCCTAGACAATGCACCACCCCGGGGTCTCTTATCCCCTCCTGGCACAAGCCAGGAGCTCTGTCTGTCCTCTCACTGTATCTCTCAATAACAGTCTCTCTGGCTCTCCTACCTTGACTGTTTGCTAAGTTCATTCTTTGCTCCACAAACGAGAACCCTGGCATCAGCCTGGGAGATACAGATGAGAGCATTATCTCTCCAGGTCAATGCCAAGGAAAAGAAAATAAGAAAGGGTTTCCTATCTAGTTAAAGTATGGAGTCTTGCTCCATCACCTTGGGGCAGAAGCAGTCTAAACTGATGTCAGCCTCTTCTCTTCCCCATTAATCCAATTCCTAGGTCTCCTGTGTCTGCATAGAATCAGGTCTCAGGTACAGCCTTGTTTAGCTGTGAGGTGTGTACCTGAGTCTCATTGCCTTCTAATTTCCAGCAGTGTCAGTGGTCAGGGGCACCTGGTAAGGTCCCTTCCAAAGGGACTGAAGAACTATCTTCCTACGATGATGTTTCCAGAATACACAGTCACTAGGCTCCAGTCTGACCAACAAGATCCTTTGAATTGGGATCTGGGAAGGCTTTATAGGGGTCAAGAGCAGGCAGCCCCAAGATGAACTGTTGTGATATGCAAATTTTTTTGAGCTGAAAACCATCAATGCCCAAAAGACTCAGCAAGATACTTTGACCTCTCCTCTCCCCCACCCCATTACCCCCCACCTCCCACCACAGACTGCATAAAAAGAATTTAGATGGAGGACCTGCTCCAGGAGGAGAGCTCTCACCATAGATAACTATATTGTAGTGTAAACTAGGGGCAATGAGAAGGAATGTGACAAAACCTGCTTGTTAAAACTTCTCTCTGTGCTCCATTATTTTTGTGTAGCCCACCAAGTATTTGTTTACCAAACATTTACTGTTTTCATATTCCTGTGAGTTATTTCCCTTTGCTTTTGAAGTCTCAGACCCCTCTTTCCCTTGGTTCAGGATGATGTATACCTTAATCTCCCCAACTGTCCTTAGAATCTTTGTCTATGGATTCCCCATTTGTATGTAATTAAGCTTTGGTTTTTTTCTTTTGTTAATCTGTCTCATGTTAATTTGATTCCTAAACCAGCTAGAAGGACCTCAGAGGGATAGAGAAAATTACTTGCTCCCCATCAGCTTCTTTAACCTGTTGATGATAGGCTTTATCATAAGGCATTAAAGACTTACAGAATTAGCATGAGGCAGCAAGGGGCCCGCAAAAGGTTGTATACTAATAGACATTATTCTGCCGGTGACTAATTTCATATGGAGTGAGTTTATGTTTTACAAAGTGGGTATTGTGAACAGTCAGCAAAACCAAAGGGAAACCTTTAGGCCAGGGAAGTCCATTCGTTTCAACAAATTTAGAAATTTTAAGTTGAAGATCCCACTAGTTCTCTCCACCTTGCCTGATGATTGAGGATGATAGGGACAGTGATAATTCCAAGAAGTTTGCAAGGCTTTTGTTAAGGCTTTTATAATTTGCCCAATGAAGTGGGTGCCTCATAGGAAACTGTGGAAGTTATAACAAGTGGGAAGCATGTCTTCTAACAGTTTGTCATCATGAGGGCATCAGCCTTGCAGCTGAGGAAGGCTTCACTCCATCCAGAAGACACACATACAATAATGTTAGGGAGAGCTGGGATTGGAGACACAGGGAAGTCAGAGTACAAGGTGAGGAAGGAATTTATTAAAGCAAGAGTGTTAGGGAATGACAGAATAGAATAATAAAGGAAGTTCATTGAACCCCTGCTAACTCCTCAAGCCAGTGTCACCTTGTGTCCAGTGTCTGCTTGGATCTGCACAGCTTGGGAACTTAGTCCCAATCACCCCAGGCTTTGGGGGAGCCGCAGAGCCCTGCATAGAGTGAGATTATGTTCTGCGAACTTCCTATTGGTAAAGAAGAGAGACTTCAGGGCAGGTTACTAAAGAGCATGACCTTAAACTGCAGTTCCTGGTCACCTAGACGATAGTAACTTGCAAGCCCAGGTCTGACCTCTCAGCAGCACCCCCCTACTTGTCTGAGATAGAGAGAATGAAGGTTAAAGACGAAATCCGTAGGATTAGATGAAAAAGCAAACAAAACACTTATGACTGGAAAGGCACAGATACAATGCATTTGTGGCTAAAATTGTCATATTTCCAGAATATCTCACCTGGCTTTATATATCTGCATATTAATAGGCGTTCATAGGTGGAAAGAAGTATGGCTTTAGGGCATTTGCATCATTCCTCAGGGGTGGAGAGAAGCTCATCTCCATATCAGTGGGTAATTACCTGGGCCAGAAGGGCCTATCTGTACCCAAGAGGTGAGGAGAAGGCTGGTTTTGCTCCTACTGGAGCAGGAAAGAGGGAAATGGCCCCAGAGTGCAGTTTGTAAGCAATAAACGGATTTTAAACTTTATTTCTCCCTTTGACTGATTTCGGTTTTAGAGATGTTTTGCCCCAGGATTTCCTCTCCCCGAACTTACAAAGTTTAAGGGAGAAGTTAAAGGCAAAAAGGAACACTTGGAGAAAGGATTGTGGGATGTGGGCTGCCCTAGACAAGAGCCACCCCTAAAAGGCTGGGAAAAGGTTAAGATTAAAAGGTCACATGCCTAGAAAGTGTGGGCAACCTCCTCAGAGAGGAACGCCCTGAAAGGTTGGGAGTTCCCCCGTTAAAAAAATTTTTAGGAATGTGACCATGAACCAGGGGTGCAGACTTATTAAGTGGTCTTTGCATATTTTAAATTAACACAAGAAATTTACTACTCATTTCTCCCTGGGATACCAGCATCTTGGTCTGAAAGCATTATCAAACAAGTCTCCTGCCCAGCCCCCAAGGTGGGCTGAGTTATTGTCTGTTTGCTAAAGAGTAAGTTAAAACTCTTACTTCTTAACTTCCTGGGTATTAAAATGCAGTCCTATTTTTAAGATGGAATCCTTCCTGCCTTTTACTATGTTGTTTATGGCTGGGCTTGCATGTTTAACACAATAAAGACATAGGCTATGCTGAGGTACCTTCCTTAATCTAGGGAACATTCAAACAGTCCAGGCCAAGTTACTCCTGGCTTTTGAATTTTAACTGATTAACTCTGGGGTTTTTTTGGTGGGCTTTCCTGGCCTTGTTCTCTTTTCACCCTGCTCATATCTATTTTCCTGCCTAACAAGAACAAGAACATATTGATAACTTGTACTAAATGGCAGCTGAATGAAATTCAGCAGCAGGTGTTCAAAGCCTAGAGGGAGGTCTGAGGCCTCTGCAGACCAAAATAGTTTTCTTAAATGCACTAAGATGGGTAACAGAATGCAAAAACCAAAAAAAAAAAAAAAAAAAATTGAAATTGCCAAAAAGCCAGGGAAAACCAAGTGACCACGTTGGGCTTCCCATCACCCAGAGTGTTTAATTTACAAGCATTGTTTACTCATTTTAATTGTTCTGATTCAGGAGCAGGCAGTTGCCATGTTATAACAATATCAGGATGACAAAAGTCTGGTAATAGGGGCCAATTTTTGTAGAAGCAGAATGGGCTTCATTCACCTGTGACACAGTCTCATAGATTTACTGTCCATCATTAAAAATTTAATGAGAATTCGCTCCTGTAGAATTGGCAAGAAATTTAATTATTTTTGTGATGCACAACATTTTAAGATAACTAGAAAAATATTAAAAGGTTTAAAAATATTTGGTTAAATGGGATAATAGGTCACTGTGAAAGAATACTTAATTATCCATTTAACCAAAGTGACTATTAAAGATTTTGTGGGCAAATACAGAAAGTTAAAAAGCCTTAGCTCTTCTAATATGGAAAAGACTCAATTTTCTTAAAGAAATCAAAGACCTGATAAAGGCAAGACATATAATCTTTGTTTTTAGGCAGATTACATTAAAGATAAAAGAAAACTTTCATTTACAATTGCTTATTAGAGCAGACTGATAAGAGAGAAAAAACAAAATTTTAACTTTGCCCCAGATTACTTTTGATATTCAAATCATTTAAAAATAACTTCATTCTAATTTTAGCCAGCTTGATCACACATTAAAATTCTTTTTTCACAAGCCTTTTACAAATTTATTTTTTTACATTCAGATTTTATCTTAAGTTTTTCTTCTTTAAATAAGCAACATTTCACTTTTTGGACAAAGTTACTTTCTTTTCCCTTCAACAAAAATTGCATTTCCATTACTCACACCTTCTTTTATTGAAAGCACATATCCTACTTTCTTGCATGCAGAGATGTTTTCCTTTATTATTTCTAGTGACTTTAGTTACTGTAAGTCCAGGGAGAAGAAATCCTGGGGCAAAATACCTCTAAAACTGAAATCAGTCAAAGGGAAAAATAAAGTTTAAAATCTGTTTATTGCTTACAAACTGCAGTCTGGGCCATTTTCTGCTCCACCAGAAGCAAAACCAGCCCTACCCCTCACTTCTCAGGTACAGATAACCCCTCTGTTGCTTAGGTAATGACCCACTAATATGGAGATGAACTTCTCTCCACCTCTGAGGAATGCCTATTGATATGCAAATGAATCAAAGCCATACTTTTCTCCACCCCTGAGGACTAATGCCAAGGGAGATATTCTGGAACTATTACAATTTTATCCACAGGCTACCCCTCCAGAAATCTCATCTTACAATTTACTAGTTCCTCCTCTTCCGCAATAGCCCCTGGGCAAGAAAACTCAAGCATTGTGACCAGACTAATGACATATAATAGCAACAGCAATAAAATCATTATAATCCTCAAATCAGAGGATTCAGCCTGTGCAGATTAAGTAAATGTCCTTTACAGCACAATCTCTCACTAAGCACAAAATATGTTTAATACACTAACACACTATTATTATAGCAAATAACCGTGATCTCTGGGGGCCACCTGCTGTTATTCCAGGAATACATAGGAGGCCAGCTTCCAGGCCTTTCCCCCAAGGTGCCAGAAGAGCCAGCCATTGCCAGTCTATGTGTCAAAATGTCCAGGGCCACGTCCATTTTATTCCTAATTGCTCAACCCATCTTTGCAATGCATGTCCAATAAAGTGGGTGCTTTGATCTCTCTCAATCACTGGCAACTGGCTATAGGCTGCAAAGAGATGCTCTAGGCCCCTCTTCGTGGTTCGCTGATCTCCACAACATGCAGGACACTCCTTTCAGGGTCGGCTGACTTCTTCAAAGGTCAATGGCAAGCCCCACCGAAGGGCTACAGCCCACATTGTCTTTTGCCCCACATGCAACAAATGTTGATGTAGCCATTGGGCCACATCAGAGGCAGGCTTTCCTTCTAGCCAGGGCACCTGGGCAATGCATCTGCTTCATTATTCCCTGGGGATGACAAAGGCAAATGGCCAGTCACATGATATATGGTAGGTGTCTGTGCCATGTCACTCTGTGGCCTTTGGGGCCAGTCTTGCACCCACCCCGTGATGGGATAGGTGGTTATTGCCTTGGTTGGACCTGTTCCAGTGATGGTCTCCATAGCCAGCAAGGCGTGGTACACAGCAGCCAGTTGCTTCTCTATCAAGGTGAACCAGGCCTCTGCTCCATTCCATAGTTGTGACCAGGCTCCAGCCAGCAGCAGGAGCAGCAGCAGAGGCAGCAGCAGCAGCAGCAGCCTTCGTCCCAGCCAGGGTGAGATAGGGACCATGGGTGTAGTCAGAGTAGGGTGAGGGCCTCTGGAAAAAGCAGGGCGGGATATTTACAGTCAGCAATATAACAATGGACAAAGAAGTCCCTTTTGAAACTCTGTGTTAAGCATCATGCAAAGTCAAGGTCACACTAATCCTCTAGGATCAAGATACCAGACTAAGAATATAGACATCTTCAGTAAGGTCAGTTAAAAGTCAAAAGGCCAGGAGCAACTTGGCCTAGAATGATTGAGTGGTTTTACAAATAGGGAAAGGTATCACAGCATAACCCGTGGCTTTACTGTAAACAACCCTAGCAAGCAGAGAACAACCCAGCCCACCTTGAGGGCAGGGCAAGTGGTACAAGTCCACACCCCTAAGCCTTTTTTTCATGTTCTGGAAAAATCCTCATTTGCCTATAAAACCCCCTAGACAACGCATCACCCCGGGACTCCCTTGTCACGCCAGGAGTTCTGTCCTTTCACTTTATCTCTAAATAAAAGCCTGTACCTTGCTCTCCTACCTTGCCTGTTTGCTAAGCTCATTCTTCGGCTTCGTGAACAAGAACCCTGGCATCAACGGGCCGGGGTCAGTGCAGCCAGCAGCAGTGGTGGTGCCTCCACAACCACACAAGTGTAGACACACGTTCTTTGGCGCAAGTGCCACTTCTCCCCATCATTTCTAGGGGCGGCCCTCCCAGAGGTCGCACCCATTATGACAGATTTGGGGTTTAGAGGTCCTGCCAACCACACCAGATGTAAGTCCAGGGAGAGGAAATCCTGGAACAAAATACCTCCAAAACTGAAATCAGTCAAAGGGAGAAATAGTTTAAAACCCATTTATTGCTTACAGACTGCAGTCCAGGACTGTTTCTCTTTCCTGCTCCAGCAGAAGCAAAACCAGCCCTCCCCCTCACCTCAGGTACAGATAAGCCCTCCATTGCCCAGGTAATTACCCATTGATATAGAGATGATCTTCTCTCCACCTCTGAGGGATGCCAATTGATATGCAAATGCACTAAAGCCATACTTCTCTCTCCCCCTGAGGACTAAAGCCAGGCAAGATATTATGGAAATATAATTTTACCCACAGTCACATATATTAGAATTGTTGGGGGTCGAGTTTGTTCTCCTCAGTTCTTGTACCTACCAAAACAAAGAACTGAAAAAGAGACACAATAGTGAAGCAGGGGGAAAGTTTTATTTGAAAACACTCCAAGGGAGAAGTGGGCCAGAGTCAAGGTAGACACAAGCCTCAATCCATTATGTGGGAGGCCTTTATATTATATTCTGGCTAGGAGGCTCCTCTTTTGACTGACAGGGTGGGGTTATTTGATTTACAGGTCCATCTATATAAGCTTCTCTCCCAGTGCTCATGTCCTTTCCCATATTGAGGTGTGGTTTGGGCAGTTCTTAGTTTTGTTCACTTGTATTGTGCCTGCATTGGGGCCTGTTTGGGACCGGTTTGGCCTGGTCCCAATAGGCAAGGAAGGTATCTCCCTGCAAAGCCTTTGTTGTCTTCATGTGGTACCTCTACCTGGGCAGAGTTTGGGTGTTTTTTTCCTTGTACTTTATCTTCCCCTTTCCCAGCTGCTCATGTCTCTCTTTCTACCTAACAGAATTAGAACCCTTAACTTTTAGAAACCTTAATTTCTGATGAAAAGTAAGTACAAGCAGTTGTGAACTATTTGCCAGCATTTTTTAGATTGGCAATTTACAAATATATTTTATAGTTTTTAGAAACATCGTTCTTCATAATACAATATTTTGGTAAAGTATAAAACTTCTTTAACAATAGACCCAAATTTATCTTTAGTTTCTCTGTAGTAAGGAGATAAAAGTAGGTAAATTTAGACTAGTTTAGCAACTAATGTTTTATTATTTTATCTTATTTGAAAATGATTTAGGTATTCAATGAATTCTCATCTTCAATTTAATTTAGCAAAACTTTAAGGTTTGAGGTTAACAAAAGATGGGAAGCTATTTTTAAATAAAGGTTTTATTATACCAAATCATTGTCAACAAATTTTGTAATAAAGGTAACATGAGCTTATTGTACTAAGTCTATGTGAATAAAAGTATTGATAAACTTAATCCTGATAAATCTAAAGACATGTTTATTTCTATTAAATCAAACTTAAGCTAGTGTTAAGATAAAAAATTACCCTAGACCACATGAACTTGAAAAACATTTGGGTTAGTTTTTATATTTCTGCAATTTAGAATTATATTCTTAATTTATAAGTGCTTATTTTTAAACCATTTAAATAGAGCTCTTTACAAATTAATTTTAACAATACCATCCAGAGGTAGAAAATGCTACATATTTACAACATATATATGACCACACAAACATAGAGATTCTGACATCTATGAATATGTTTATGTCTTATACTTTATACTGCTATAATTTTGGTATAATTCAAAGAAGTTGGATATTAGTATATTATTAAAGAAGTTGGATCTAAGTTGGTTTTTCCAGTAGATGAAATAAGTTCATTACCTGTCTAGATGACTAAAGGTTTTTTTTTAATTGTGGAGAACACTAAAGATTTGTATTTGTCTTTGACAAGTCAAGTTCCAAAATCTCTTATCCCCCTTTTGACGTTCAAGGCAGACATTTACATCTCAAAGGCACACAAAAAATTCATGTTCCTCCCAGGAGTTTTGTTCCTTTCAGGTCAGAATTTTTACAATACTTTCAAGCCTTTCGAGATAAATGGAGGGATTGGTGTGTGTGTCTTGGAATTGGTAAAAGAATTAGTAGGCTTTGAATTGACCAAACTTCTGGTCCCATAAAGACTAGATTTACAAAACAAGAACAGCCCAAAAAATTGGTTGCCACCTGAATGATACTATTTGAGTTCCTTCTCCTCTGTTCTTCTCTCCACCAAAACAAAGAATTGAAAGGCAGAGACACAATAGTGGAGCAGAGCGAAAGTTTTATTTGAATACGCTCCAAGGGAGGAGTGGCCAGAGACAAGGTAGACAAAGGCCCCCAAACCTTTAGGGGAGGGTCAATTTATTATGACCTAGCCTTGAGGCACTTTTTTTGATTGACAGGGTGAGGTCATTTGATAGCACTAATTATATACCCATTCTTCTTGGTGCACCTGTCTTTTACCAAAATGCACACAGAAAAACCCATGGTGGGGTGGTGGGGGTGGAGCAAAAACACAATTTTATTTTAATGAGATTATGAGGGGGTGTTGTTTGGGTAGTTCTTAGTTTTGTTCAATTGCACCCATTTGGGGACCTGGTTGGGACCTGTTTGGCCTGGCCTGATAGGCAAGAAGTTATCTCCCTGCAAAGGAGATAACTTTTTTGCTGTCTTCACATGGACCCCCTACCTGGGCAGAATTTGGGCAGTTTTTTCCTTGAACCTTATCTTCCCTTTCTCCAGCTGCTCATGTCTATCTTTCTACCTAACAATATCAAAGGGCTGACACACCCATCTCCCTGTGTTAGAATATTTTTCTTTCCCCTTGGTACATTTGACCAGGGGGAAAAGACCTAAAAAAATTCCTATCAGGTTCTAAATATCAGCTACCAGTATGACCAATATGTACTACAGAGCTAAAGAAAAATTATTTTAACTATTTTGTCAGTTTCAGCAGGAACAATCAGCACATATTTTTGGCAGTTTTGAATAATGCTGCATGGGTGTAAAAGGGGCCACTAAAGAGCATGCAAAGGTCACAACCTTCCCAAGAGCCAGAGACACACCCCAAAACAGCTGAAAGAATCAGCAGCCTGTTGTGTCCCAGGCAGTCAAAAAGCCAAGTCCTATTCTTAGGGCATAAAACAAGACTGCTAGAAGGCAATAGATGTCACTGTGAGAGAAAGGATCAGTAACCAATGGGTCATGAAATTTTATTTTCTTCTCTCACTGGGCACTACTAACAGAGATTTGGAAAAGCTGATTCCGGTAAGAATTTTCACCCTTTGCTGACTTCTGGCGATTTTTCTAGGATCCCCTCTGTAGGGAAATGGAAGTTCCATGGCCAGGATCCTTACCTGATCCTAATCTTCTCGCTCGCTGTGAATGTGCAATGATGTAATACTTGACCTACTGCACAGGTGCATGTTTTGCACATGTGTTGGCAATAAGCCATCATTGCCTGTGTTGTTATATAAAGAACTCTGTCCAGTGTTTGGCGCAGAGCCTGGGGTGAAGGCAGAGCCTGGAGAAAGGCAGAGATGGAGACAAATTTGCGGCATGCAGACTTGTCGGAGGAGGATGGGACTCTAGCACTCGGCCTGCCATCATGAGAATAAAGCTTGGTACAAACTCTTTTACCACCCCAATGCTCATTGTCATTTTTTGGTCTCACTGAATCCAGAGTGAACTTGCCCTGACCTGGGAACCCTCTCTGGCCCAGAGCTATAGCCCCTCCCAGACTTGACAAAACTGGTGGAGTTTCTTGTGAACTACTACTTCTTTATTCTCTTAAATAGCCAAGAGGAAACATTATAGATACCAGAGACTATAGAGAGTGTAGCTCTGGGCTGGAAGGGGTTTCAAGCTCCGGCCAAGTTCACTCTGGTTTTGGGGAGACTGAATAATGACAACAGAACATTGGAGGTAAAAGGGCTTATACCAAGCTTTATTCTCATGATGGTAGGTCAAGCACTAGAATCCAGTCCTCCTTGGAAAGTCTGCATGAAGCAACCCCTCTCTGTCTCTGCCTCTGCTCCAGGCTCTCTCTTCACTACAGGTTCTACCGTTGTTCTAGGCTCTGCCTTTGCCTTCAGCCTCTGCTTTGCCCCAAGCCCTGGGAGAGCTCTTTATATATCAACACAGGCAATGCTGGCTTATTGCCTACGGGTGTGTAAGGATTAGCCTATGCAGTAGACCAATTACATAATCAAGTAGATTAAGGTCAGGTGAGGATCCTAGCCATAGGTGACCCATGGGAGTGCATGTAAGGCCATTAGCTTCTGTTTCCAGTGATGTAGTCTTTTCAGAGTGGAAAAGCAAATCAGACAGGCTCAAACTAAAATGAGTACTCACTGGTAGAAAGAAGATGCAATCAGTCTTACAGATTTTTGTTTTAGGTACCTAATATCTTTGATTTCTCAGTAGCTTTTTGCAATGAAACCTTTAATGAAATTATTCCAGAATTTTGAAGACTGCTTTTAAAGTGCACTTTTTAAATGATTGTATTGTTTGGGAGGAAGAAAATTTCACTACCTTCTGACGTTTTTCTCACTGGTCTAAGAATCAAATTGACATGAGACAGATTAACAGGAGAAAAAACAAAGCTTAATTACATACAAATGGAAAATCCATATGTTAGGAAGAAAGGTAGATAAGAGCAGCCAGGGAAGGGAAGATAAGGTCAAGGAAAAAAAACTGCCCAAACTCTGTCCAGGCAAGGACTCCCACATGAAGACAACAAAGACCACAGAGGACAATTTAACAGACTTTGCCACATCTCTCCCTGTCTAGCACACCTTGTTTACCTTATAATATAGTTATGTATGGTGATAGCTCTCTTCCTGTAGCATGTCCTCTATCTAAATTCTTTTTAGGCAGTTTGGGGTGGGGGGAGGTCAAAGTTTCTCTCTCAGTCTTTTGGGCCTTGATTATTTCAACTCTGAAATTATCTGCATGTCACAATGGCACATCATGGGGCTGCCAGCTCTTGGCTCCTATGGTATCTAATTGCTAATTGGAATGTTCCTCATAATGGTCTGTTATTCTAGATTTTAATTCCCCTGGCAGCTGGCAAGAGATTGGAAGAAACCTACCTCCAAATGGAGCTTAATCCACATTAATATCCACCCATCTTTGGATGGGTAGATGGGGTGTAAAGCACATTTCTGCCCAATCATAGGGTCTCCAACCTGATGGTTATTAAGTCACGTTCTCATGACATAAATCAACTGAACAAGATTTTGTCGTGTTTGCTAGATATTCACAGCTTCTAGAACCATAGTTTTTACTGCTAGAATGTAGCATTCCTGACTTTTTAGAACCTAAGGACCACATTAGCTAAAGCCTTTGGGTTTCTCAGAGTCAGATCTAACACTTAAGAGGGACATGTCCCAGGGTTGGGGACTGTACATGTTTTACAGTTTACCTCATTGCATAGAAATTTTCATAAAGTTGGTGGGTAACCTAGTGTCAAACTAACCCATTCTGTAACCAACTTATTCCATCATGGGAATCTTCTTGAGGTGGGGAGTGCTCTATTAGCTCTTAAGTGCTTGTTCTCCACCCACCAATTTTGTGGATTTTTGGCCTCCGAGATCCCCTCTAGCACTAGCCTTATTTACATAAAACAGGACAAAGAAATATGCACTTCAATCATCAACAGCAAAAGATGTTACTGTGCCTTGGCCAAGAGGTCATCTTGTGCACCCCTCCACCAGTTCCCACAAACCATGGTTGAAGTTTTCCACCTGGGGAATTGAAAGGCTAGAGTCTTGTCTTGGTACCTGTCTGCTAGCTTAGTTGAAATTGGGGCAGAATTGCCAGCTATTGGGCAGAACTGTCTGCCAGCTCAGTTGGGCTCAGGCAGTTCTACCTACTAGCTCAAGCTGATCTGTCCTATAAAGAAAAGCCAATGAGATTTGGGTATTCTACAAAAAAAGAACATAGTTTGACCAAGAGCAACTGTCTTGCCAATGAGTTTCAGCCCTGGGCAAGTTCACTACGGATTGAGTGAGACCAAGGAATGACAGTGAAACATTCTCAGGGTGAAAGGGTTTATTACCCGACTTGTTCTCCTGGTGATAGGTTGAGTACTAGAATTATGTCATCATCCAACAGTCTGAATGTTCCTCAAGAATGTTCCATTGACATTCCTCAGTCTCACTGAATCCATAGTGAACTTGCCCAGGGCTGAAACCCATTGACAAGACACTGGTGTTTCTCTTTGTCCCCAAATGCCACAGGAGATTCACCTCAGATCCCATCACTGCCACCAATCTGTTAAAATACAGAAGTCAACTGAGGAACTGATTCAAGTGCAGTGAATGCTAGACAAGCCTTCACATCAGTCCAAACTCACAGGCTTGATAAAGCTAGGATGTTGCAGAGAATACAAAGGTAGGATAAAAAGCTTACATAAGAAGGGAGGCATAATGATGCCATTTTGCAACAAGAAGCTGAGACAGAAATCTCACATTCTCCACCCCTTTAAAAGATAGAGTGAGTAGTCACAGTTCCAAAATTCGACATTTCGGCCACATATTACTTTCCTATTGCTGCAGTAGAAAATTACCAGACGTTTTGTGACTTAAAACACAGACTTATTATCTTATAGTTCTGGAAGTCAGTTGTCTGAAATGAGCCCATAAAACTGTATTCTTTCTGGAGGCTCTAGAAGAGAACCTGGTTTCTTGTCTTTTCCAGATTCTAGAGGCTGTTTGAACTCCTTGGCTCACAAGGCATGTTATTTCACCCTCTTTTTCTGTTGCTGCATCTCCTTTCACTCTGACCTTCCTGCCCCCATCTTACAAGAACTCTTGTGATTACATATGGCTACACTAATAATCCAGGATACTCTTCCTTCCCATCTCAAGATCCTTAATGTAGTCACATTTATTGACCCTGTTCCAATTGCTACTACTTCTAGTTTAAGATCTGTGGAAATGAATGTGCTCCACTACATGTTGCAGTGGTAGACACCCCGTGCTGTCTAGGTCCAAGGTGTCGCATCATCTCCCATCATCTCTTCCTTTTCTCTTCCTATCTTTAACCCCCTATTTCTTTTCTGTGGTGGTGGTGGTGGTGGGGAGAGTGGGGCTGCTTTCTGACTATTTAGAGCAATCCCTCCAGCTTTAATCTTGGATGTCAACGTCAGTTCCTTGGGCAGGGCAGCTCTTTCCTAGCATCTTCCTGTGGGCAGGAGATTATTAAAATGTCTTAACAACATAATCCTCACCCTGGCCTCTGATGTCATCCCTCTCAGGGAGACCACCCTGTCCACCACTACATATAATGAGCTTCCAGCAGTCATTTTTATTTGTCTGGAATGCACAAGGAGGGAAAAATTTGCACTGAAGTTTAGCAGAAAGGGTCGCTTCACATTTAGGTAGTTTAGAGAATTAGAAAAGGATATTCCCCTAAGAGTGAGGAATAGTTTGTAGTTTAGTAGCCATAGTTTGAGCAACTTGAACTTCACCAAGAGGAGTGGAGAATAGTGAGGGGCTAAGGGCATAGTTTGGGATGAGTAGAAAGGAATAGTTGCAGGGACTCAGTGGAAGGTTCTCAGTCTTTCAGGATCACTATGCTTTCTTTTTAATTGAAGTATCATTCATATACAATCTTACATTGGTTTCAAATACACAACACGGTGCTACAACAGTTACCCATATTATTAAGTCCTCACCCCCTCTACTGCAGTTACTATCTGTCAACACAGAAAGATGTTACAGAATCATTGACTATATTCTCCATGTTGTACTACTATACCCATGATCAACTTTGCTGTTTTGTTCCTTCAGTTTTGCTTTTGTTTCCCTTGCCCAAAGACATGTGTTCAGGAAAGAGTTGCTAATATTTACATTCAAGAGATTTTTGCCTGTTTTCTTCTATGAGCTTTATGGTACCATGACTTATATTCAGGTTTTTGACCCATTTCGAGTTTACTTTTGTGTATGGAGTTAGATAATCCAGTTTCATTCTCTTACATTTAACTGTCCAGTTTTGCCAACACCATTTGTTGAAGAGGCTTTCATCTCCTCATTGTTTATTCATGGCTCCTTTATCATATATTACTTGGCCATATATATTTGCGTTTATATCTGGGCTCTCTACTCTGTTCCACTGATTTGTGGGTCTGTTCTTGTGCCAGTACCAAATTGTTTTGATTACTGTGATTTTGTAGTAGAGCTTGAAATTAGGGAGTGTAATACCCCCAGCTTTGTTCTTCCTTCTCAGGATTGCTTTGGCTATTCTGGGTCTTTTGTGGTTCCATATGAACTTTAGAACTATTTGTTCTAGTTTCTTAAAGAATGCTGTTGGTATTTTGATAGGGATTGCATTGATTCCATAGATTGCTTTAGGCAGAGTGACCATTTTGACTATATTAATTCTTCCTATCCATTAGCATGAGATGTATTTCCATTTATTGGTGTCTTCTTAATTTCTCTCATGAGTGTCTTGTAGTTTTCAGAGTGTAGGTCTTTCACCTCCTTGGTTAGGTTTATTCCTAGGTATTTTATTCTTTTTGATGCAATTGTAAATGGAGCTGTTTTCCTGATTTCTCTTTCTGCTCCTTCATTGTTCGTATATAGGAATGCCACAGATTTATGTGTATTAATTTTGTATCCTGCAACTTTGTTGAATTCAGTTATCAGTTCTAATAGTTTTTTGGTGGAGTCTTCAGGGTTTTCTATTTATAATATCACTTCATCTTCAAACAGTGACAGTTTTACTTCTTCCTTATCAATTTAGATGCCTTTTATTTCTTTGTGTTGTCTGATTGCTGTGTCTAGGACCTCCAGTACTATGTTTAATAAAAGTGGGGACAGTGGGCATCCTTGTCTTGTTCCTGATCTTATAGGAAAAGCTTTCAGGTTCTTACTGTTAAGTATGATGTTGGCTGTGGGTTTGTCATATATGGCCTTTATGATGTTGAGGTACTTGCCCTCTATACCCATTTTGTTGAGAGTTTTTATCATGAATGGATGTTGAATTTTGTCAAATGCTTTTTCAGCATGTATGGAAATTAATCGTTTTTGTCCTTTTTTTTGTTGATGTGGTGAATGATGTTGATGGATTGTTGAATATTGTATCATCCTTGAATTCCTGGAATAAATCCCACTTAATCATGATGGATGATCTTTTTGATGTATCTTTGAATTCAGTTTGCTAATATTTTGTTGAGCATTTTTGCATTTATGTTCATCAGGGATACTGGTCTGTAATTTTCTTTTTTGTGGTGTCTTTGTCTGGTTTTGGTATTAGAGTGATGCTGGCCTCATAGAATGAGTTTGTAAGTATTCTCTCCTCTTCTATTTTTTGGAAAACTTTAAGGAGGATGCATATTAGCTGTTCTTTAAATATTTGATAAAATTCAGTGGTGAAGCCATCTGGCCCAGGGGTCTGTTCTTTAGGTAGTTTTTTATTACCAGTTCGATTTCATTGCTGGTAATTGGTCTGTTCAGATTTTCTGTTTCTTCCTGAATCAGTGTTGGAAGGTTGTTATTTTTCTAGAAAGTAGTTAAATCCTTCCAGGTAATCAAATTTGTTGGCATATAATTTTTCATGGTATTCTCTCATAATTCTTTGTATTTCCATGGTGTCTGTAGTGATTTTTCCTTTTTCCTTTTTCATTCTGTTAATGTGTGTAGACTCTCTTTTTTCTTGATAAGTCTGGCTAGGGGATTATCTATTTTGTTTACTTTCTCAAAGAACCAGCTTCTGGTTTTATTGATTCTTTGTATTGTTTTATTCTTCTCAATTTTATTTATTTCTGCTCTGATCTGTATTATGTTCTTCCCTGTTCTGAGTTTGGGCTTCATTTCTTCTTTTTCTAGTTTCATTAAACGTGAGTTTAGACTGTTTATTTGGGATTGTTCTTGTTTCTTGAGTTATTCCTGTGTTGCTGTATACTTTCCTCTTAGAACTGCCTTTGCTGCATCCCACAGGTTTTGGGTTGTTTTCATTTGTCTCCATATATTGCTTAATCTCTGTTTTAATTTAGTCACTGATCCATTGATTATTTAGGAGCATGTTGTTAATCCTCCTTGTGTTTGTGGGCTTTTTTGTTTTCTCTGCACAATTTATTTCTAGTCTCATACCTTTTTGGTCTGCGAAGCTTGTTGGCACAATTTCAATCTTTTTGAATTCGCTGTGGCTCTTTTTGTGGTCCAGTATGTGATCTGTTCTGTTAAACATTCCATGTACACTTGTGAAGAATGTGTATCCTGCTGCTTTTGGGTGGAGTGTTCTGTAGACATCTATTAGGTCCATCTGTTCTAATGGGTTGTTCAGTTCCTCTGTCTCCTTACTTATTTCCTGTCTGGTTGATCTGTGTTTTGGTGTGAGAGGTGTGTTGAAGTCTCCTAAAATGAATACATTACATTCTATTTCCCCCTTTAATTCTGTTAGTATTTGTTTCACATATTTAGGTGCTCCTGTGTTGGGTGCATAGATTTTTTTTGTAATTTAATAAAAAATTTTAAATTAAGGTGTCATTGATATACACTCTCTCATACCACCATCTTTAATCTCCCCTGCATAGATATTTATAATGGTTATATCCTCCTGTTAGACTGACCCCTTTATCATTATGTAATGTCCTTCTTTGTCTCTTTACTTTCTTTGTTTTGAAATCTCTTTTGTCTGATATAAGTCCTGCTACTCCTGCTTTTTTCTCCCTATTATTTGTACCAAATATATTTTTCCAGTCCTTCACTGTTAGTCTATGTATGTCTTTGGGTTTGGAGTGAGTGTCTTGTAGGTAGCATATAGATGGGTCTTGTTTTTTTACCCATTCTGTAACTCTATGTCTTGATTGGTGCATTCAATCCATTTACATTTAGGGTGATTATCGATAGATACGTACTTATTGCCATTGTAGACTTTAGATTTGTTTTTTACCAAAGGTTCAATGGTAGCTTCCTTATTATCTAACAGTCTATCTTAATTTGCTTATTATTGTATTTCAAATGCAGTCTATAGGTTCTTTTTTTTCTCCCCTTCTTCCTCCTCCACTCTTTGTGTGTTAGGTGTCATGTTCTGTACTCTTTGTGTATCCCTTGACTGACTTTGTGTGTAAGTGATTTAAGTTTGTATTTGCTTGGTAATTAATTGGTCTACTTCCTTTACAGTGGGTTTGTTTTTTCTGGTGATAGCTATATAGTCTTAGGAGCACTTCCATCTAGAGCAATCCCTTTAAGAAGCCTGTAGAGATGGTTTCTTGGTCATGAATTCCCTCAACTATCTCGAAGTTATTTAATCTCTGCTTCAAATTTAAATGATAATCTTGCCAGGTATTCTTGGTTGGAGGCCCTTCTGTTTCATTGCATTAAATATATCATGCTACTCCCTTCTGAACTGTAAGGTTTCTGCTGAGAAGTCTCATGATAACCTAATGGGCTTTCCTTTATAAGTCATCTTTTTTCTCTCTCTGGATGCTTTCATTATTGTCTCTTTGTCCTTGATCTTTGCCATTTTAATTATTATATGTCTTGGTGTTGTCTTCCCAGGGTCCTTTGTGTTGAGAGATCTCTTCTATGACATGAGAGACTATTTCCTTTGTGTTGAGAGATCACTTCCATGACATGAGAGACTATTTCCTTCCCCAGACTGTGGAAGTTTTCAACCTTTTCTCAAAGAGACTTTCTATCCCGTTTTCTCTCTCTTCTTCTGGTACCCATATAAGGTGAATATTTTTCTGTTTGGATTGGTCACACACTTCTGTTATTATTCTTTCACTCCTAAAGATTCTTTTTTTCTCTTCGTTGCTCAGCTTCTTTATTTTCCTATTCTGTAGTTTCTTTTTCATTTAATCTCTCCTCTACCTCATCTAATCTACTTTTAAATTCCTCTATTGTATGTTTCATTTCAGATACTGTATTTTTCAAATTTTCTGTCTTTTTGTTGAAGTCCTCCTTGAGATCTTGAATATTTTTCTGTAGCTCTGTGAATATATTTATGATTTTTATTTTGAATTCTTTATCAAAAAGATTGGTGATTTCATTTTTACTAAGCCCACTTTCTTGCAATTTTTCATATAATTTTTAGACCACATTCATTTTTTACTATTTCCTATGGAAAAATAACTGTGTAGGCAGCACACTCCAATGCCCAGAAACTCAGTTTCCTGTGTGGGAGTCCCAGCTGTTCGTGAGCAGTAGGTGTATGCGTTTGTCTTGTTTGTAGTGAGCTGTGCGGACCATCAGCTGATTGCACAAGCACGGAAAATACTCTCTGGAGCTACCGTGCACCGGCAAAAATGACGGGGGTTCCAGGCCAGTTGAGCCAGCACCTGCCAGTAGGAAAGAGCCTGGCTGGCAGGGTTTTCTGTCTTCCTGGCTGTAAGGGAGGGTTTTTTGCCTTCCTGGCTGTAATACCTGCCTCCACTGCCAGGTCCGGTGGGCCATGTGTGCAGGCAGGAGCCTTTGTGCTTTGCCCCTGTAGCTTCAGTGGGTGGAGCCACTCTCTGGCAGGCCTGACACAATGGTAGGGCAGCAGGTGAGCAGAACCAGTGTCTGCCAGAGGAAGGAGTGGCAGGCTGCATACTACAGTAATGGGCCTCAGGGCTGCATTGCGAGCCTGGGGAATGGAGCATCTGAAGTTCCTGAGAGTTCCCAGCATGCTGGCCTGAACATGCTGGGAAGGATTTGTCCACCTGCCCTTTCTCCTGAGCAGAGAGCTCTGTGTAATGTTTGTTCCTTTTCTCACTGCTGGAAAGTTTTTCAAACAGACCTCCTTTCTTTTGTTTCAGGGGGTCCAGTTGTGCATACCTGTTCTCCACAAGCAGCTGGAATCTGTCTCTCTGAGTATTCTGCCTGACTTTGCTTTCCAATCCCACTAATCTCCAGAGTACCATGTAATATGGGTTCGTGCTCCTGGAGCATATCTCCAGGGATGGGTGTTCAGTGGTCCTGGGCTTCTACTCCTTCCCCACTCTGTTCCTCTTCCTCCCGCCTGTGGGCTCAGGTGTGGGGAAGACTTGGGTACCACTGGATCACGGCTTTACCACTTTACCCTTTTCTGTGAGGTCTTCTCTTCTTCCCCAGATATAGGCAGTCTGTTCTGCAGTCTTCAGGTCGCTTTTTCAGGATTAGTTGTATTTGTATTTGCTGTATTTTCGTGTTTTATGTGATTTGGGGAGGAGGTTTCTGCCTCACTTCTCACACCACAATCTTCCTCCCACCTCCCCTCCCCCAGTGCCTAGATATTTATAATGGTTATATCCACTTGTTGGACTGATCCCTTTATCATTATGTAATGTTCTTTGTCTCTTGTTTATCTTTGTTTTGAAATCTCTTGTCTGATATGTTTTGTACTCCTGCTTTTTTTTCCCTATTATTTGCATGAAATATCTTTTTCCATCCTTTCATTTCCAGTCTGTGTATATCTTTGGGTCTGAAATAAGTGTCTTGTAGGCAGCATATAAATTGGTCTTCTTTATCCATTCTGCCACTCTATGTCTTTTGACTGGTGCATTCAGTCCATTTACATTTAAGGTAATTATTGATAGGTATGTACTTATTGCCATTTTATTAATTGTTTTCAGGTTGTTTTTATATTCCTCTCTGTTGTTTTTTTCCTTTCTTATACTCTTCTCTTATTATTTGATGGTTTTCTTTAGTGTTGTGATTAGATCCCTCTTTTTAAATTTTTTCTGTATCTATTATAGGCTTTAGGTTTGTGGTTACCATGAGGTTCAAGAATAGCTTCCTGACTATGTAACAGTCTATATTAAGTTGATAATTGCTCTGTTTCACACACTATCTAAAACTACTTACTTCTTCTTTTTCCTCCTCCACACTTTATGTATTAGATGTCATAATCTGCACTTTTTGCGTATCTCTTGACTGATTTTGTGTATAGTTTGGTTTACTGCTTTTGTTGTTTTAATTTCATATTTGCTTGGTAGTTAATTGGTCTAATATCTTTCCTGTGGGTTTCTTTTCTTTTTTAAAAATTAATTAATCAATTTTATTAAGGTATTATTAATATACACTCTCATGAAGGTTTCACATGAAAAAACAATGTGGTTACAAAATACTCCTGAATCCCCTTCACTCTCACTCCCCACCCGCCCTCCCCCATCCCTCCCCTTTGGTAACCACTAGTTCCTTCTTGGAGTCTGTGAGTCTGTTGCTGTTCTGTTCCTTCAGTTTTGCTTCATTGTTATACTCCACAAATGAGGGAAATCATTTGGTACTTGTCTTTCTCCCCCTGGCTTATTTCACTGAGCATAATATCCTCCAGCTCCATCCATGTTGTTGCAAATTGTAGAATTTGTTCCTTTCTTATGGCTAAGTAGTATTCCATTGTGTATATGTACCACCTCTTTTTTATCCTTTCATCTACTGATGGATACTTAGGCTGCTTCCATATCTTAGTTATTGCAAATAGTGCTGCAATAAACATAGGGATGCATATGTCTTTTTGAGTCTGAGAAGTTGTATTCTTTGGGTAAATTCCAAGGAGTGGGATTCCAGGTCAAATGGTATTTGTTTTTTTTAGTGTTTTGAGGAACCTCCATATTGCTTTCCACAATGGTTGAATTAGCTTACATTTGCACCAGCAGTGTAGGAGGGTTTCCATTTCTCCATATCCTTGCCAGCATCTGTTGTTCTTGGTCTTTTTGATACTGGCCATCCCAACTGGTGTGAGGTGATATCTCATTGTGGTTTTTATTTGCATTTCCCTGATGATTAGTGATGTGGAGCATCTTTTCGTGTGCCTGTTGGCCATCTGAATTTCTTCTTTGGAGAATTGTCTGTTCATATCCTCCACTCATTTTTTAATAGGGTTATTTGCATTTTGGATGTGAGTTCTTTATATATTTTGGATGTTAACCCCTTGTCGGAAATGTCGTTTACAAATATATTCTCCCATACTGTAGGGTGCCTTTTTGTTCTGTTGATGGTGTCCTTTGCCATACAGAAACTTTTAAGTTTGATGTAATCCTATGTGTTCATTTTTGCTTTTGTTTCTCTTGCTCAAGGAGATGCTTTCAGAAAAAAAGTTGCTCATGTATATATTCTGGCAATTTTTGCCTATGTTATCTTCTAAGAGTTTTATGGTTTCATGACTTACATTCAGGTCTTTGATCCATTTCGAGTGTACTTTTGTGTATGGGGTTAAACAATAATCCAGATTCTCTTGCATGTAGCTGTCCAGTTTTACCAACACCAGTTGTTGAGGAGGCTGTCATTTTCCCATTGTATGTCCATGGCCTGTGGGTTTATTTTCACTGGTGAAAGCTATTCAGCATTAGGAACATTTCCATCTACTGAAGTCCCTTCATCATATCCTGTAATGCTGGTTTAGTGGTTATAAGTTCCTGAACCTTGTTTACCTGGGAATTGTTTAATCTCTGCTTCAAATTTGAATGATAATCTTGCTGGGTAGAGAATTCTTGATTGAGGGGCCTTCTGTTTCTATACAGTTAGTATTTCATGCCATTTCCTTCTGTTCTGTAAAGTTTCTGCTGATAAGTTTGCTGATAGCCTGATGGGGTTTCCCTTATAAGTAATCTTTTTTTCTCTCTCTGGGTGCTTTCAATACTCTCTTCTTTTGTTTTTTTAGTTCACTTATGTCAGTATATTTCCAAAAAAGAATTCAAGGTGGTCTTTGACAGTAATAGAGATTAGCTGAGATCTATACAGACTGAGACAAAAAATTATTTTAACTAGGAAAAAAATGTTTAACCCCAAGTGACAATAAATTGTCATCTTTCAGTTAATGCTTTGATATGACAATGTTTGTTTCCTAAAAATTATTGCTTATTCCTTCTAAATAGAATAAATACTGAGATTTTTCCTTATCAATTCCTTTATTAAATAATCCTGTTATTTAATGATAAAGATCATTCCTTTATTAAATAATCCTGTTGCCTTATAAAATAAAAATAATCAAAATGTAATTGCAAGACTGTTTGCAATTTTTCCACTGTATAATTTATTTATGTTATTTTTAAAAATTCCATCTTTTTTGTATAGTCATATGTGAACTAATAGTGAATAGTTTTACAGCTTAGTTAAAATATAAGTGAGGAAAACAGACATTTGCCATACCAATGCCTAGTTATTATTTTTACTTTTTAAGGCAATATTATTAATTTGAAAAGTGAGCTCCAAGAAATTTAATAGTACTCCCAGTAATGATTTTCTCTGACAGCTATGAGATTGGAAACATAATTATAAAAGGCTAAACCCAAAACATACATTCCTACCTCTTCTTTTTCAAAAAATCCAATTTGTCACATGAAGAAAGTTCAGCACATTACTGAGGCAGCAGCCTCAGTTGCCCTCAGAATCACTGTCCCTCCTTCCAGGGGCAGAGCCCCGCACTGAAAATAGCAGTGCATCTTCAATTCGTTTCTTTGGGTTTTCCTCCAGGTCTGTCTTGATGGCTCCAGACTCAGACAATTTCCACTCCAACTCATTTGTTATCAGGTTCATACCACCAAACACCAGGGGTCCAATAAATTAAGCCTTGATGTCACCTTCAAGGTGAACAAATATTGTGGGCAGATTTCTAACAGGATAATTGGGTATGCAGGTTGTTGAAATAGCTTTGATAAATTTGGCATTAGGAAACTTCCTAGCAAGTCCACTGAAGTGTTGATTTATCAGGGTACAGAGAGGGATCCCAGAGAAACTCCCTCTGCCAAGATTACCCACAAGATTTCACTGGCTTTGGTAACTTCTTGAACATAATCCTTTCTTGAGACGGCTAAAACTTCTCCAAATTTATTCCTGAGTTTAGTTGCTTTCCATTCAGCTAGTCTCTGCTGCCTGTTCATTTCAATGGCACATTCATCTTCCTTATTAAACTCAACTTCATTATCTTCCAGTTCTTCCAAAGTCATATCCACATAAGTTTCACAACTGACTGCTCAAGGACACGCTGCTTCTCCTCTTCTGCCTCCTTTTCCAAATCTTTCAAACTGTTCCTTGACAGCAAGATGCCCTTTTTTTGTGTAAGCTCTCATTCCCTTGGTGTCTGCATTTGGGTCCTGCATCTTGTCTCAAATCGCTCAAGTCAGGCCAACTGTGGAGTCAGTGCCCCTCAGCTCTCTTTCACTCACCACTATCTCCTTATCTTAATCGTCATTTTCATTATTATATGTCTTGGTGTTGTCTTCCTGTGGTTCCTTTTATTAGGGGAACTTCCATGACCTCAGTGTCTATTTCCTTCCACAAATAGGGGAAGTTTTCAACAATTATTTCCTCTAAGTGTTTTCTATCCCTTTGTCTCTGTCTTCTCATCTGGTACCCCCATTATGCAAACATTATTTCATTTGGATTGATCACACAGCTCTCTTTTCATTCTTTCATTCCTAGAAATTCTTTTTTTCTCTCTGTTTCTCAGCCTCTTTGTATTCCTATCTCTAATTTCTATCTCATTGATTGTCTTCTTTATTTGCAGGAATCTATTATTCATTCCCTCCATTGGCTATTTCCTTTCAGTTGCTGTATTCTTCAGCTCTGAATGGCTCTTTTTCAGCTCTTAATTCTCTTTGTTGAAGTCCTTCCTGGGAGCATCAATAGTTTTCTGCAGATCAGTGAGCATATTTATGACTGAAGTCTTTATCAAGAAGATTGTTGATCTCTGTTTCATTTAGCAGTCTTTCTAGTGTCTTATCCTCCCCATTTTGTCTGGGTTTCTGAGTTTCCTCCTTTGTATTAGATGAATCTGCTATGTTTCCTGGTCTAGAGAGTAATGACTTTATAAAGAAGGCATCCTGTGTTGCCCAAGAGCTCAAGACTCTTTACTGTCCAGTGCCTTGTTCTCTTTTGTGGTAGAGCCCCAATTGCTATTGGTGGGAAATAGACCAGGCTCCCTTTCTGTCTGCTAGCAGTGGTCTCAGTCCATTGTAGCTGGCAGTTTGCCTCAGCCAGCCCTTTATGATCAAAGCAGTGGCTTCAACTGGGATCATTGTGGGTAGCGCTGCCCTCTGCCTGCCTTGCATGGATGGCAGGGATGCTCTGCAGTGAGGGAGCTGCTGTTGCACAGCTCTGGGGTAGGGGTGTGTGTGGCCTATGGTGAGATGGGAAGTCGTGCTGCAGCAGCGAGTTGCACCGGTGCCTCCTGGTGGTATCACGGTGCATAGCATCGGACTTGGCTGCCCGTGGGGAGGTAGGAGCTCTGGGAGCTGGCTATTGTAGGTGCCTCCACAGCTGGTCTGAGTTAGAGCTGAGAAAGCTGGGAGAGACTCCCTCTGCCTCCTAGGCAGCAAAGTCTGATGCTGCTGGGCCAAGTGGGCTGGCACAGTGTGCAGGGAAGCACCTGGGGCCGAGCCACCAGTGAGGTGGATGGAGTGTCTGGGGCTCTCAAGAGTATCTGAACTGTTGGGTCCAGGGAGGGCTAGGAAGAAATATCCATCTATACTTTCTCCTGTGGCAAAAGCTCCATCCAGTCCTTGTTCCTTTGGCACCCCTCCCACTACTGGCAAGTCTTTTAATCTGCTTTGGGTCTCAGTGGAACCAGTGGAGGTTCCTTGTCCTCCACAAGCAGCTGGAGTCAGTCTCCCTGAGTGTTCCAACTATTCCTGGTATCCAGAATCTGATGCAATGTGGACTCGTGCTCACAGAGCATATCTCCAGGGCCAGGTGTGCAGTGTTCCTGGATTCCTGATTCCTGTCCTCTCTACACTTTGTTCCTCTTCCTCCTGTCTGTGGGGTGGGATGGGGGAAGGGCTTGGGTCCTGCTCAATCATGGCTCTGCCATTTTACCCTTCTCTGTGTGGTCTTCTCTTCTTTCCCAGGTGTAGGTGGTCTGTTTGTATTCTTCAGGTCATTTTCAGGTTTAGTTGTGTTTTCTCTAGTTGCTTCCTTGGTGTGTTTGTGGGAAGAGGTTTCTGCCTTGCCTTCCTATTCCGCCATCTTTTTTCCATTTCAGGAGTCACTCTATTTGTACTATATATGAAAAGACAAGGGAACATGTTTTGCAGACAAAAAGAAGGCTATTTCATAATGATTTTGCAAGCATTATATATTCACTTTCCTTGTAGCATTATGTACCATTGGAAAAGATGTGCAGATCTTGCAATATGTTGTTGATGAATGAGAATATTCACAATCTACCAAATCATCTGATTTCCATGGGAAAGAAGAATTGTTGTGTGGTGATAGAGGAGGGTCCCAGGGTCTCCCATGACAATAGGGTGTCCTCTGGGAAAATACACACTTCTTAAATTTAGAGAAGCCACCATCACCAACCACCACAAATGCCATTACTACCATTACCACCGCCATGGAGCACTAGCTCAACAGAACATTTTCAGTTCCCCGAGACACTGATCTATTTTAGCCAGTTTGTCCCATGTCATATTCCACATAAATCTTAATTCTTCTGGACTCCAAAATACAGATATTCTGACATTAATATGTCATTAAAATGATCTTTTAAGTCAATAATTTTCTCTAATAAAATAATTTTCTAGGATACTCACTAAAAATTGGAGTGCTTCATATTGCTAATGTTATTCCTCTTTAACATATTTTATATTAAATTCAGTAATGATAAAACTTAAATCTCAATTTGTAGTTTGTTTTTCCATTACTTAGTTTAATTGTAAGATTTTTTTCAATAATAATGGGTAGCAACATAATCCAATCTAACTTTAGCAAAAATGAACTCTACACCTGTTTCTTGGGTGATCTCACTGATTCCCTTGGCCTCCGTTCCGTCTATTCATTGATGTATTAAAAATCTGTACTTCTGATTCTTCTGCTCTCTAGAGCATCAGACTAATATAGCTAACTGACTATTGGACATCTCCATGTGGCTGTCCACAAGCACTAAATTCAATATACCTGAAATTCAACTCATTATCACCCTTTGACTAAACCTGTTCCTTTTGCTATATTCTCTACCCAACAGGTTGCCTGGATTAGAGAAATATCTGAATTCTCTCTCTCCTTTAACCTTCCTTTCTCTCTTCATACTGTGAGTCATAAAATTCTTTTGCACGTTTCTGCCTCTCTAGGTCTGCTGGCCACTATTATTTTACTTGAATTTCTAAATCTTCCTAATTGCTCTCTACCTGCGGTCTTGCCTTTCCAATTATTCTTCATTTACAGCCATAGATCTTCCTAAAAAAGGAAACAGGATTATGGCATTTCCTGCCTAAAGATCTTTACTAATTATCGTTCTTAAAATGGAGTTTAAAGTCTTCACCATGGTAATTCTTAAACACTCAGTTTTATTTTATGCAACTTCCGATATGCTACTTGTCTGATCTCTTTTTTCCAGGCCTTTTCAGATGCCTAGGAACACTGCTTCTCTCTGTACATTAACTGTCCTTCAGCTGTGGGGTCATTTTCTCTGGGAACTTTACTTTGCCTTGCACCTCTGTGTTGAGTGGTCCTCCTCCGTGCATTCATAGCTCTTGTGTGAGTTCACATGGCACTTCCATGTATTGGACCTGACTCTGGATGGGTATCCTCAATAGTATCTGCCCAAGGTGAGGATGGAAGAATGTAGCTGCAGGGTTCTACCCGATAAGCCTGGCATATGAAAGTTGCTTGATAAATTCTTGAGTGAGCTAAATAATAACAATAATATTTATCACATATTGTACAGAACTTATGTCAGGCTCTGTGCTGAGTGATTTTCATGCTTTAGCTCATTTACTCTGTGCCAGAACCTGGTGAATTAGGGTCTGTTATAATCCCCAATTGACAAATGAGGACACTGAGGCTTTAAGTATCATGCCCAGGATGCACAGTACACAGTAATAAGTAATTCCATCTCGATTTGAACTTACATCTTTAACTTTAGCTAGATGTTACTGAATCTTATTTTTTATTTTATTTTTTTATTAAGGTATCATTGATATACACTCTTATGAAGGTTTCACATGAAAAATATTGTGGTTACTACATTCACCCATATTATCAAGTCCCCCAAACACCCTATTGCAGTCACTGTCCATCAGTGTAGTAAGATACCACAGAGTCACTACTTGTCTTCTCTGTGCTACACTGTCTTCCCCGTGATCCCCTCCACACACCATGTGTACTAATCATAATACCCCTCAATCCCCTTCTCCCTCCCTCCCCAGCCACCCTCCCAACCCCTCCCCTTTGGTAACTGCTAGTCCCTTCTTGGAGTCTGTGAGTCCGGTGCTGTTTTGTTCCTTCATTGTTATACTCCACAAATCAGAGAAATCATTTGGTACTTGTCTTTCTCTGCCTGGCTTATTTCACCGAGCCCTCTAGCTCCATTGTTGCAAATGATAGGATTTGTTTTCTTCTTATGGCTGAATAGTATTCCATTGTGTATATGTACCACATCTTCTTTATCCATTCATCAACTGATGGACACTTAGATTGCTTCCATATCTTGGCTATTGTAAATAGTGCTGCAGTTAGATATTACTGAATCTTAAAATGAGGAAGGCAGGGATGGAGTCTGGTGGCTGGAGAGGAATACTAATCAAATTTGTTCAGGAATAGCGGATGGAAATACAGGGATCTAAGACATTTACTTTATGATTCTTTTATAATAACTTAAACCAAAGCATCTGCTATAGGCTGAATGTGTCCTCCCAAAGTTTATACATTGAAACCTAATTTCCCAATATGATGTTATTTGGAGGTGGGACCCTTGGGAGCTGATTAGGTTATGAGTGTGGAGACCTCGTGAGTGGAATTTAGAGCCTATATAAAAAAGTCGCTAGAGAATTCCCACACCCATTCTGCTATGTGACGACACAGCAGGAAGACAGCTTTCTATGAACCATGATGTGGGCCCTCAACAGGCATCAAATCTTCTGGTACCTCATCTGATTTTGGACTTCCCAGCCTCTAGAACTGAGAAATTTCTGTTCTTTATAAGCTCCCAAGTCTATATATTCTGTTATAGCAGCCTGCATGGACTAAGATATTCTGAGTTGGTGAAAATAAAGAAAAGAAAACTATCACCAGTAGACTTCCTCAAAACCCAGGAATCTACTTAAAACAATCTGAGACAAATACTAATGTTGGAACTTTAAAACAACTGGAATTGTTGCCCAGTTTTTTAAGCCTTGGGTTATGATCACATATAAAAGATTTATCAGTAAGAATATTCATTTCAGTGTTGTGAAATTATAAACAACCTTAAGTTGTCAAAAAGTCAATTAATTCAGTTTCTCCTATCCCCATAATTTAATACTCTACAGACAATAATGAGGACGATGAAGATAATGACATGGAAATATCCATGACATAATAGATGGAAAAAAGCACATCATGGAACAATATGTGCAGAGATTCTTTAAAAGCAGAAGTCAAATGCTTACACAGCTAAATCACAAAAGATAAACAGGTATTTTCAAAACATTAAGATTTAGGGGGTTTCTATAGTCTTTTTTGTGATTTCTCTGAAGTTAAAAATTTCATTAGTGAAATACATTTGTCATCATAAAAAGTGTTCTTACATCTTTTCAGACACATCTGTTTGGATAAAGTAAGAACCAATATAATTGCTCTGGATCGTTAAATAAGATCTTAATCCTTTCTTGAACAATTGTAGTTTTAATAAATTGATATGAAATTGAAGTGATTAATTAAAGATTGAACTAAAAATGATATCACTTAGGGTGTGGCCTAAAGATCAATTTATAGGGAAAACAAAAAACAATATCTAATGTTGAGAATTTTACTCTAAATTTTTATAGATCTACTTGGTTGGTGTGCCTCACAGCAAACACGAGGTAGTGATTGCACAATGTTACCCATTAGGTTACATTGTTAACCCATGGGTAAGCAGACTACAGACAAATCCGAGAAATATCACAGAGGTTATTGTTCAAGGCTAGAGGAATATCAGTGACCACCCTGCAGGTTTTGTTTTAGGGAAATAGCCCAGCACTGCCCCCTAGGGGTTTGTAGAAACAAAGTATCAAGGCCAATAAGAGGCCGATGTTTTGACCACACTTTATTAGACCTAGGACTTTCAAATTATAAAGAAAAACTCCTTATGCTTTTGGAGCTTTCTAATTCATAATAAACAGCCTCTTATTTTAGTATGAGAAAATTGAGCGTTTAAATGAATCATCTTAGATCCCACAGCTAGATAGTGATAAAGATGGGACTAGAACCTGGGACTCTAGCATAATTTCTGCCAAGTTCAGCTGCTCTCTAAATTAGTTTGCTAATATCCTGGAAGTCGAAGGGATTTGTCGTCATCCGGTGTTGTAGACTCAGTTATGATAGCACAGGAAGCTCTCAGCTCCTCATTACTTTCAACTATCCCTAACTTTGCCTGGTGATTTGTGATACCATAGGCATAAGAAGGCCTTCGAATTTTGGGGGCACTGTTTATCCAAGTTAATGGCACACAGATGAGAATTGCAGGTGATTAACTTAAAACATCACCTAGCTATGTTGTTATTGCTGATGAGATAAAGCCAACAAATGAATGCTGAACTTTATGTAAAGGCTCTCCTTGTCCCTAATAGCGCTGGTAACCAGCAGGATCTAATACCATTTATTGCAGACCTATTTTCGTTGTTAAATGGTGTTTTATTTCTGGAGTTAAGGCTTGTGTGGATTTCTAGTGTTTCTGGTTTCACGATCTCCTGGCACCAGAAAGGCAGAATTGTGGCCTTTATTTCATACATGTTTCTTGTGGAATAGGCAGCAAGTGAAAAAAAGGTTTCAACGAACGAGATGGTGAGACAGTGAGTCTAACAATTTGGCAGGATGTATATATTTGCACATCTCTTCTTCATTTGGTATTCCTCCCAAACCCCGACGGCATTTAGAGAAGGGAGCCCTTGATTAATTTTCGAGTCTGTGACTAGAGGGAGAACTCAACTGGATTTTGAACTGACTTAAGCGTCCTTCCCTGAAATAAGCGTCAGACTTATGATTAATGCCTCTAGGTGGTGCTTGTGGCTTATACTTGGATTCAGCAACTTTGTATGTCAGAGGTGCAGGAAGAATGCTGCAGAGAATGGGCTTTCTTGTGGGCCTGTGTGTGTGTTTGTGTGCATGCTCACGAGCATTTGTATTTCCACTTCCTAAGTTCATGCAGAGGTAGTGTTAAAGACCAGAAAGTGAGCTTGAGGACCCTATGTGATTATGTAGTTATGGGGATCCTACATATACATAACCCTATGCAGTTATTCAGTTCTCATTTGTTCAATTTCCCTTGTTTTCTCCCTCCTTGGAAAGAGAATTCACAAAATTGATGCAAATAAGAGGGTGAAATCCAAGGACAAAGTCTGGAATTTTTAAAACTCATGACTAGCAGCTTATGTTTTCATGTATAAATTAAGCATATAGTATTTATGTAATAAGCATATACAGAAGGCATTCTATTAGAATTCTTTCATTCTCTGTGTTCCTTTCCCTTTGCATTTTAATCCTGAACTGTAAAGAATTTCCATCTTTTCAGCTTGTCAAGGTTAATTTGATAACTCAAGTTTTTTTTCCAAGTTTTCCAAGTTGACATTATGTGTGACTGGAGGTTTTGTTAGTGTTTCAGTGTAACTAAGGTGAATGTCCATATAGTTATCTCAAAAGCAGACTTGGAAGGACCTTTAGAAATCAGTCAGGGAAAGGAGTTTTCAGATCTTTGATTTTCATGATTAAAAGCCTTTCAAGTACAGAGAATCTAGTCACATTTGGGGTATAGAACAATTAAATAAAACATACAAGGTTACATGATCAAATTAATAAAGTCTGGATTGAATTAGCAGAGCCTGGTCAACTATCTCCAGATTTCACTATATTTCTACTATATCCACTCTTTCATTGAATTTCAGTGGATTTTCAGTGATTTCATAGGCAAAAAATTTTGGAGGTCAGCTTAGGGTTGGCAGTGTTCTGCTTAGTAAAGACATTAAATCCCTCCCTAAAATCATGTCACTATTGCTTCATAAAAGAAGGGAAATTTTAATACCATATGGGTAAGAAGTATTTAATCTTAGAATTAATAGCAATTTTTTAATTTAGTAAATTTAACTTTCTATAAAACTCACCATTGTATATGAACTTATCTTTATGGGTGGTCCACAAGCTGCACTAGAGAACCACAGACCCAGGAAAATCTCTCCATTTTTCAGATGGAGAAAGTGAGGCCTAAGTGAATTAAGTGATTTGTTAAAGGTCATATGTCTAGCAAGTGGTAGAGAACTGAGTTTTCCTTATTAGCTTCAACACATAGAAACTTGGATAGTTCTCTCCCTATTCTTCCCTCTTTTCAGCTGTTGCTGAGTGAGGACACACATGAAAGCTAAGAGGCAGTACATGGCAGGCAAGATAGATCCCATAATGAAATTTTCAATTCTGTATCATTATGGCATTTTGATTTTTGTCAAATCCACTTTGTTTCTTTTTTTAACTTTGTTCTCTGTTTTATTTTCATTTTTGTTTTCCCCAGCTTTATAGAAGTATAGTTGAAAAATAAAATTGTGTGTAATTAAGTTGACCAACATGATGAACTGATATACATATGCAATGTGAAATGATTATTACAATCAAGATAATTAACATATCTACAACCTCACATAGGTACCACTTTTTTTTTTTGGTCCATTTGTTTCTGAACTTGATTTAGAAATTTATCACTACTTATTCAAGGGAAGAGAATAATGTTTACTGAGTATTTACTTGCTTTATGACAGGCACTTTGCTAGGTGTTTTGCATAGTTATTTAATCTTTGTCCCCTAGCAACAAGTGAATAACATTATTGTTATTAAAAATGATTAATATTAAATGCCTATTTTCCACAACATTGATTTGCATGATGTTTGTTATCTTCTTTAGGAATGCAGAATTGTATCTCCTTGCCATTTGGAATTAACCATAATATTGCCTATATATCTCTACAAATTCTCTCTAGTTCCTTTTACCATAGCTGTGGTCAAAGGAGGGGATTTTTAGAAGCCAAAGTGGTGGTAGAAGGAAATAAACAGAAATAAGCTAAATTTGTATGCAGATTAATGAAGGGGTAAGGGTGGGATAATCAAGTCAATGAATGGCATTTCATCTTTTGGAGTTCTCTCTCATGTAGAAAAATGGGTGAAAATTCCCGAGTCTTCACTAATATGGCCATCAGGGGGCGTTCAGCACTGTCGGATTGCTGTGGTTTGCCAGTAAAATCACAGCACCACGGGTTTTCTGTAATTATGTCTTTTCTCTCTGCCCATTCTTTCTTCTTCAGAATGGGCCCACTAAGCATGTATTTGTTATTTAATGTGTCTTGACTTCCAGCACTTTAATAAGATTCCATGGCAAATAATCCTTTTATGAGATTAGACAATATACTATATACAAAATATTGAACTTGTTAGTCACTTGACCACTGCTTCTTAGGATAACCTTTCTAGATGATGCTGTAGGATAAACACACCTTTGGAATGTCCTCTGCCTTCCATTTCCAATTGTATTCAGTTCTAGTACATTTTTATAGACAAACTTAAATTCCTTTTTACTTAACGAAATATTTTCTGTCCCTTCCTTTGAGAGCAATCATCGAATCTGTTACAGCATTTGGGTGTCAGTTCCCAATTCTCTACTTAACCCCATATTGTCCAACACCATTAAATCCTCAAGTGTTACTTTCTTGCCTCCACAAGGCTAAGAACTGCTGGAGCAAAAGCAGTGGCAAGCCTTCTCCCTCACCATGCAATGTAGGAGTGAAACTGCAGTCTCAGTGAGAATGGTGAAACATACATCCGGCTCCATCCTCCCCCATTTTCATGAGAACTCCAGTCGCCCAGATTCTTCTCAGCTTAGTTCTATGAGTCTGCCTGGGCTTTCTTCCTGGGCTGGTCAGTCAGTCAGAGTGACTGGCAGGTGGAGCTGGTGCATACTCCCTCCTCCTGCCATTTGTTATCACCGCCAAGGGCACCTGGCGTCCTTACCTACTACGTAAGTAGCTGGTGGCAGCTCAGCCCAGGCCACCGAGGCTGCCCGTCAAAGCTGCTGCTTCTGCAGATGTGGCCCCTTTGGCCCTCCTGCTCAGGCCTCTGGGCTGCAAAGGTTCTCCGAAGGGAGAGTGTAGTTAATCCTCACCAGGGTGTGCGTGCTATGTCATAATTCGGTGCAGTGTCACCTGCTGGTTGTAACACCTTACAGAAATCTTAGAGCAATAGATATTTTAGTGCTTACTGACTTTTATTTATCCCATTTTTATGAAAAATCATTTAAATGTTTTCCAATTTATGTAATAAATCCACGCCCTTAATGAAATACAGAAATGTTTTTACTACAGAAATGTTTTTCTCTGTGTTGAGGTATGAGTGTATGTTCATGTGTGTATATGTATATGTACATGTGTTTTTGTATTCGCAAAACAGGTATATTAAAGTGTAATTTAAATAGTTATTTCACAAAAGTGTCTGTCCACCAAATACACCTGTCACTTTGATGCTGGGGTTCTTGTTTGCAGAGCCGAAGAATGAACTTCACAAACACTCAAGGTAGGAGAGCAAGGCAGAGGCTTTTGTTTAGAGAGAAAGCTAGAGGACAGAGCTCCTGGCTCAGAGCAGGAGGGGACGAGAGCCCTGGGGTGGTGCGTTGTCTAGGAGTTTTATAGGCCGTTGAGAGACAAATGGCTAGGGATGTAGACCTGCTAAGTGGTGCCAAAATGTTTACCTTTGAAGAAACACTACGTTTCTAATTAGTCTTCCTGGTTATTTACAAGAATTTTACTGCTCTGATTTCCTCCCAGGATAGCAGCTTCCTGGTCTGAAGCTTATCACTCAAGGCTGCCTGCTTTGCTCCCAAGGTGGGCTGACTTATTGTCTGTTTGTTAAGAAACTTACTTTTTAACTAATTGGGTTATAAGATGCAATCTTATTTTCAAGATGGAATCCTTCCTGTTTTTACTATGTTGTTTTGGGCTTGCTTACTACATTGCCCAAGTTGCAAATCATTTGTTTAGGGCTGGAGGAAGAAAAGCAGCACCTGGGTAAAGCTAGAAAAATAAGCTGGGCCCCCCAGCAGGCCAAAGCAAATCTCACAATGGATTATCTGGCTTTGTTTTTTCCAGAGGGCCTCACCTACTCTGTCTAAGCCCATGGTCTCTGTCTCAACTTCATGAAACATTTAAATAACAGTGGCTTGGGCAACCTGACAGAGGAGAAGGAAGCCCCTGCTTTTCCCTGGGTGCTTTCTTCCCAGATACTGACAGTTGCCAAGGTTGCTTACACTCATACCTGAGTACTTTCTCCCAATTGCTCACCTGTAGCTGCCTTCTGAGACTGAATGAGGCCCTGAGGGACATAGGCTGCACTCCTTTAGCCCCAGGAGAGTTCTGCCGTGGACACAGTTGCCCCAGGATTTTTCCTTACTGTGCAGTTATACCACTGTTCAGGGGATTCCTAATGTCCTACTTGTTTTTGTCCTTGCTCCTGGTGAAATTATCCATGTCAGGCACAGTGCTAAGAGCTGGCAGCCTCAGAGAGCCCTAGGGGGTGAAAGGCTGAGTTGGAACAGGTCACAGCATTAGGTGCACACTGGGCCTGAAACCTGCATTCCCTTCAAGGACTTTGGCCCTGGGTCTCAGTTTGATGATCAGTGGCCTGACCTTTCTTATGTGGGTTTCCTTGTCTTGTTGACTTCTGGCTTTGATTTGAATATATCTATCGTCTCCCACCATTTTTCAGACCTGTTTTTATACCTTTGACTCTCAAGAGTATGGCTTTGGTACTCATTTCATGTTTTACCAGGAGGCACCTTTTACTCTAAACACATTTACAAAAGCAGATAGTTCTACTCAACTCCACAAAACAGACCTGAGCTCTAAATTCAATTGTATGTTGAAAGGGGACATAATTCTTTATGTTACAGAATCTGAGCCTGTAATATCCTCTCATAACTGTCTATATAATTTGGAATTTTCTTTTTCTTCTCCTCCTCTTCCTCCTAACATAACTTCTATATATAATAAATGCTAGCAGAGATCATCAAATATTCGTTGAAAACATAGTCTTTGATACCTGCATAATAATCCACTGTGTGATTGTACCATAAGTGATTTCACCATATTAATGGACAGCTTGTGTTTTTTGGAGATTTTTGCTCTTACATGAAATATTGTGATGAAAGCCTTCAGATATAAATTTCAGTCCTTATTTGTTTAGGAATTTTTTCTAGGAGTAGAATTCCTGGCTCTTAGTAAACAGAAAATTGTTTTCCACGATTTGTGACAAGTTTTCCTTCCTGCCAGCAGTTCAGGAAAAGCTATTCTACTGTATCTTTGTTAACAGTAACTTTTAGCATTTCTAAATTGGCATTTTGATAGATGCATTGTTTTATTTTTTGATTACTGCTGAGAATGTACATTTTAATTTGTTTGTTGGCTTTCATATTTCTGTTAGTTTTACTGCTTTTCATAATGATTTGTAAACTTCCTTTATTCAGTAAGCACAATGGCCCTTGGTTATAATTGTGCCAAGAGTTTTTTCCTCCATTATGCTGTCTTTCATTTTGACTACAGCATTTTTTTTTAATACAGAATTTTTTTTTTTTACAACTTATTTTATTTTAGTTTCATAAACCTACAATTACATGAGCAATATTGTGATGATTAAACTACCCCCTTCATCAGGTCGCCCCCACCAACCCTATTACAGTCACTGTCCATCAGCGTAGTGAGATGAGAATCACTACTTGTCTTCTCTGAGCTGTACAGTACCCCCCGTGCCCCCCCACCCTATGTCTGCCAATCATAATGCCCCTTTTACCCTTTTATCCCTCCCTTCCCGCCCTTCTTCCCCAGTCCCTTTCCCTTTGGTAACTATTAGTCCGTTCTTGGGTTCTGTGAGTCAGCTGCTGTTTTGTTCCTTCAGTTTTTTTTTTTCTTTGTTCTTATACTCCACATATGAGTGAGATCATTTGGTACTTGTCTTTTTTGGCCTGGCTTATTTCACTGAGTATAATACCCTCCAGCTCCATCCATGTTGTTGCAAATGGTAGGATTTGTTTTTTTTCTTATGGCTGCGTAATATTCCATTGTGTATATGTACCACATCTTCTTCTTTTTTTTTTTTTTACAATTTATTTTATTTTAGTATTATTAACCTACAATTACATGAGCAATATTGTGATGATTAAACTACCCCCTTCATCAGGTCCCCCCCACCAACCCTATTACAGTCACTGTCCATCAGTGTAGTGAGATGAGAATCACTACTTGTCTTCTCTGAGCTGTACAGGCCCCCCCGTGCCCCGCCACCCTATGCCTACTAATCGTAATGCCCCATTTACCCTCTTATTCCTCCCTTCCCACCCATCACCCCAGTCCCTTTCCCTTTGGTAACTGTTAGTCCATTCTTGGGTTCTGTGAGTCTGCTGCTGTTTTGTTCCTTCATTTTTTTTTTTTCTTTGTTGTTAAACTCCACATATGAGTGAGATCATTTGGTACTTGTCTTTTTCGGCCTGGCTTATTTCACTGACCATAATACCCTCCAGCTCCATCCATGTTGTTGCAAATGGTAGGATTTGTTTTTTTCTTATGGCTGCGTAATATTCCATTGTGTATATGTACCACATCTTCTTAATCCATTCATCTACTGATGGGCACTTAGGTTGCTTCCATTTCTTGGCTATTGTAAATAGTGCTGCAATAAACATAGGGGTGCATCTGTCTTTTTGAAACTGGGCTGCTGCATTCTTGGGGTAAATTCCTTGGGGTGGGATTCCTGGGTCATATGGTATTTCTATTTTGAGTTTTTTGAGGAACCTCCACACTGCTTTCCACAATGGTTGAACTAATTTGCATTCCCACCAGCAATGTAGGAGGGTTACCCTCTCTCCACATCCTCGCCAACATTTGTTGTTGTTTGTGTTTTGGATGTTGGCCATCCTCACTGGTGTGAGGTGATATCTCATTGTGGTTTTAATCTGCATTTCTCTGATGATTAGCGATGTGGAGCATTTTTTCATGTGCCTGTTGGCCATCTGAATTTCTTCTTTAGAGAAGTGTCTATTCATGTCCTGTGCCCATTTCTTAATTGGGTTATTTGCTTTTTGTTTGTTAAGGTGCGTGAGTTCTTTGTATATTTTGGATGTCAACCCCTTATCAGATACATCATTTATGAATATATTTTCTCATGTTGTAGGATATCCTTTCGTTCTACTGATGTTATCCTTTGCTGTGCAGAAGCTTTTCAACTTGATATAGTCCCATTTGTTCATTTTTGCTTTTGTTTCTCTTGCCCGGGGGGATATGTTCATGAAGAAGTCGCTCATGTTTATGTCCAAGAGATTTTTGCCTATGTTTTTTTCTAAGAGTTTTATGGTTTCATGATTTACATTCAGGTCTTTGATCCACCTTGAGTTTACCTTTGTGTATGGGGTTAGACAGTAGTCCAGTTTCATTCTCTTACATGTAGCTGTCCAGTTTTTCCTACACCAGCTGCTGAAGAGGCTGTCATCTCCCCA
>JAQQAC010002594.1:33793358-33876991 GCA_029783875.1 Phataginus tricuspis
TCCCATACTGTAGGATGTCTTTTTGTTCTACTGATGGTGTCCTTTGCTGTACAGAAGCTTTTCAGCTTGATATAGTCCCACTTGTTCATTTTGGCTTTTGTTTCCCTTGCCCTGGGGGATATGTTCATGAAGAAGTCGCTCATGTTTATGTCCAAGAGATTTTTGCCTATGTTTTTTTCTAAGAGTTTTATGGTTTCATGACTTACATTCAGGTCTTTGATCCACCTTGAGTTTACCTTTGTGTATGGGGTTAGACAGTAGTCCAGTTTCATTCTCTTACATGTAACTGTCCAGTTTTTCCAACACCAGCTGCTTAAGAGGCTGGCATCTACCCATTGTATATCCAAGGCTCCTTTATCAAATATTAATTGGCTGTAAATGTTTGGGTTAATGTTTGGATTTTCTATTCTGTTCCACTGGTCTGCGGGTCTGTTTTTGTGTAATTGAAATATTTTTAGAATTCCATTTTTCTGTTGAAGAAAATATGTGTCTCTTATCATGTTTTCTTTTCCTTTTCTTCCTCCTCTTCCTTATTCAGATTTTATAGCAAAAATAAGTCATGTTTTTTATGTAAGTTCCTCATATTATATTTTTGGGTTATTTCAAGATATTTTCTACATGTTTAATGCTTCTGGCAGTAGAATACATATTCTATTTTCTAACATATTTTCTGCTGTGCAAGAGTGTGTGGTTATTGGTATATCTTACATCTAAGTGCCAAATTTGAGATTTTCGATTAATTCTTTACCACTTTTGTGTAAATAATTTAAATTTGTTTTACAATATAATGACAGTCTGTCCTCTCCATTTGCATAGTTCTGCCAGATCAAGAGTGATATTGTGTATCTTGGCTTATTTATTATTTATAGAAATGACTCCAGAAATTGATGTTTAATAACATTATTTTACAATATTTATTTGCATGAAAAAATAATTTCCTTCTAAGTTCTAGCTTTTAAAAGTTATTTTCTTTTTCCTTAAGAATAGATTATAGACTTTCAAATTCCTTGGTAGCATCTTTTAAGCTGGTTGTTTGGTTTTTGTTCTTGGACTTTGGTTTAAGAAAAGATTTATACATTTTCTGGCATTAAACAATTGTTGAACTCCTTAAATCAATGCTATTTAATTATGGTAAATGTTTGTTCCAGTCTGCTGATTAATTTACTTTGTTCTTATTTTATTTTGACCTTTCAAATTCACATAAGTAAGATTGATTTACAACTTTTGTGTTTTGGATTCTCTTATTGTATTTTTTATTCACCTTTACTTTGTTTTGGTTATGCTAGCTTAATAAAATGTATTGAATTACTCAACAGTAAAATTGTCTGGTCCTAAAATCTTTTATTAGAAATAATTGGTTGATAACTTTAAATTATTTCCAAGCTTATTGATCTCTTCTTCATGCTTATAGTTTTTCAAGTCACTTTTTATTACATGTATTTCCATTCTCAACCTTTTATTTCATCAAGATTTTGGAGTTTTTCAGTACAGACTTATATTTAGTAAGAATCTAATTTCAGAAAAATTCCTTTTCATAGTAAAGCCTTGCCTGTCCTTGGGATTTTAGCATGATACCATAGATGCAGTATTGGAAAACAATGTGAGAGACCGACATTGACTGGGCTCTCCTCATTTGCTCTTCTCTCATTTTGTATAAACAAATATGCTTAGATGGAAGCAGAATGAGGAAGCAGGAGATATGTCATTATGCAATATGGACTTCACACAGAAGATGCAAACTCTGAACACTTTAAAACTGCAAGGGTTGGTATATGGTATGGATTAATGTGAGGTTAAGATTGAGAGCTCTGTTGGCAATCTGCTTGGGTTTAAAACCAGACTCAGTCGCTGTTTGACTTTGGGAAAATTACTCTGCTTCTCTGTGCTTCAGGTTTTTCTTTTGTGAAAGGAAGATTAACTCATTTTATTAATTCAACAAATTTTTGTTGAAAGTCTTCTATGTGTTAGACCCTCAATTAGGGCCATCAAATGCAGCAGTGAACAATGTACTTGATGATAGTCATTCTGACAGGGGTTAGGTGATATCTCACTGTAGATTTTTTGATTTGCATTTCTTTGATGATTAGTGATGTTGAACACTTTTCCACATACCTGTTGGCTATTTGTATGTCTTTTTTGTAAAAATGCCTATTTAGTTCCTTTGCTCATTTTTAAAACTTATTATTATTATTATTGCTGTTAATTGTACGAGTTCTTTATAAATTTTGGATTTTAACCCCTTATCAACATATGGCTAACAAATATTTTTCTCCCATTCCATTGGTTGCATTTTAATTTTGTTGATTGTTTCTTTTGTTCTGCAGGAGCTTTTTAGTCTGATGTTGTCCTATTTGTTTATTTTTGCCTTCATTGCTTGTACTTTTGGTGTCATAAGGAAAAAAGCATTGAGACCTCTGTCACAGAGATTTTCCCAATGCTTTCTTCTCTGAGTTTTAGTTTCAGGTCTTACCTTTATATCTTTAATCCATTTTAAGTTAATTTTTGTGAGTTTTTTTAGTTTTTGTGAGTTTTTTGAGATAGGGGTACAAGTTCATTTTTCAGCATATGGTAATCCAGTTTTCCCAACACCATTTATTGAAGAGACTATCCTTTCCCCATTGAGTATTCTTGGCTCCCTTATGAATTATTTGTTAGCTGTTAAATTAATTTTTAAAAATCAAATTTGAAAAATTATTGGCCACGATTTCTCCACATTTTTTTTCTGCCCCTTTCTTTTTATTCCCTTCTTCTGTGATGCTGTTGTGCATACTTTGGTAAATTAATGTTTTCCCATAGCTGTACAAGGTTCTGCTCATTTTCTTCATTTTTCTTTCTGTTTCTTAGTCTGGATAATATCAATTGGCTTACTTTCAAGTTTTCTGACTCCTTTGCCAGTTCTGCTATGAAGTAGTCAGGAGGAACACTGAGGTAGGCGCTACTTTATAGTACCTGTGGAAGCCCTCAGAGGAGAGGACATTTGAGTTGAGACTTGGTCATAGTAAAATATCTGTTACCTAAGATATTGTGCTATTCTCAGACTGAATTATAGACTCTGATTTCATGGGTTGGAGAAGGAGATTGATTCTTTGTTGGGGATCTCCATAAACCAATGCATTTGCTGGGAATTTCTGTGTTCCTATGTAAGTTTTCCAGACGTGCGATACAAATAAATGTTCTAGTTCTGAGAGCATAATTTAAAAAAATAACTCATTGCCAATTGTTCTAAACCCCCCTGCATTTGCAAGGGAACCTTTATGATTTAGGCAAACTTGAATTTTTTCTTGGAGAAATGGGAGGACTCAATCATAGCTTCAGCCCACATCGGTGTGCTTGAAACGATTCAGAAGGAACTCAAAAAATTATGAGAATTTAAGCCAAGATACTTATTCCATCTTAATAATGTTGTGACTTGATGTTTACTTTACCAGTAAAATTTACCATAATTGGGCTTTATTTTATGGCCTATAGTCCAATATTCCTGAACTTGATGAAACCAACTGAGAAAAAGAATTCCAAAGATGGAATTTCTCCATGGAAAATGTGCTGCTTCCAGCCCTTGGTATTCACACATAAGGCCTGTTGGCAGTTGTTCTTTGGCCAGCTGAAACAGGCACGGTGTGACATGAAGGCAGTTTCTATGGAAACCTGAACCCAAATGATACTGGGGCTTGAAGATCAAACATTGCACCCTGAATTGTTTGGAGAGCCCAGTGAATGTTTCAGAACTTTATTGTTCTCCACAGAAAACACTACAGCCAAGACTTTGGAATGTTTTTTCTCTAGGTGCATTAGAACTATGTGCACAAAATTGAAGCTTCTGGTTTGCTTGTGAATTTATGTGTTCGAATTATTTTACCACCTATTTTACAACATCCATCTTGGTCATAAAAAAAATTGCTTCTTCCAATTTCCTTTTCTCAGTTTTACTTTAATAAATATGTGAAACAATAAGACACAGAATATGCTGAGCCTGTAAACTTGGTAGGAGGTAATGATTTCTTCTTTTTATAAATCATGGATAATCTATTCAGTGTGTCATTTTTTTCCACATAACTCTCTCAATATATACAAACGACCATGTTGCCAGATGCACACACAGCTGAATTGCAGTTCTGCCTGTAATGAAGATTTTGACCTACAGTAGTGTTCCCTTGCATAAGTAGTCTTTAAACTAATTACTTGTTTAGTATTTATGACACAAATCCTATTGAAATTAAAGTGGAATAAAATCTTTCCCCATGAATGTGCCTTCACAAGAGTACATTTTGTTTTTATTTTGTGGAGCTTGACTTAGACATGTTTCTTCTGACAAGTTCCCATGTTATAAAAGTCCTAATGAATGACAAAGGGGCATTTTTTTCCTGGCTGATTGGGATTGTCAAAATAAAATATCTGAATATGCCACATTTGTCTGTGGGGATTTGCATCCTTGGTTTTAAGGGCCATTTTAGGGTTGGCTGGATATATTAAGGTCAGTCACAGTTTTCACAAGCATCATATTTACCATGAAGTAATGAAATGATTATATTAATCTGTGCACATGAAATATGGAGAGAGGGAATGGTATGATTTGGAGAGGCTCTCTATGAAGTGTCTATTTAACTTTTTGTAACTTTTGCTTCTCATGGATCTCCAGAACCAAAGTAAGCAAACTACCTAGATTGTATTTACGGAGTCAATTTTTTTGGACATTCCTGTAGGGAGAAGTTGCTTTTTTTCCACTTCATAGGAGCATACCTTCTCTACTTCTCTCTGAGACAGATTCGTTTAGTTTCAGCCACAATTCCAGGCTAGTTCCATATATTTTCCTCTCCTTCCTGCTTTCATTCCTCACTTGTGGGGAGTCAGGTGCACACTTGCCAGATTATTCTCTCATAATACTTCTACGTTCTCCTTCCCCCACCACAAGGAAAGCACATTTGATTCATGATTACCTTCATCTGGAATTTTAAATTTTCTCTATGTAAAGCATCATGTTGCAATAGTAAGCCAGAACTAGTGTTTAAATCAAATTGACAAACTGGCTGTTTGCCATTTAATCACAGAGTGATAGGATGAAAGATTTAGAAGGGACTTTGGAAAATGTTATCAGTATTTTGTCATCATTTTGCACTAAAGGATTTTCAACACAGAATACAGAGCTAATTCACCAGATGTCTGGAGGCACAGGAAAATTCCACCTAGAATAAGCATAATATGTCTTTGAAGTCTTCTATTTTATCTTCAAAAAATTATACAACGTTGAAATTTATGTCAAATTGTATTTATTTTCTGATAAAAATAGCTATAAAATTACTTATTATTAAGTATAATAATAGTCTCTACTCATCCTTCACCTTTGTATAGCACCTAGCACATGTCCATATACCTTGAGAAGTTTGGAAACCACCAATTTAAAAAACAGAGACTGAATAATTATATCATCCTATGGTAGATGGGTGAACTGAGATTTAGAAATGTAGGGATTTGCTTGAGATCACCATGGCAGAATCAGCCTAAGAATTCAGGTCCAATGGGTCCAAAACTAGCCCAATGGGTTTCCCATCAAATTGACATATTTCAACCTGATGTCTTTTCCACATGGAAACTAAGGTTTCTGTAAGTCAGGAAAATCTTTGAGCTTACTTAATTTGGTTTCTGAGCTATATAAGTAAACCTGGAAAACCACTGTATGAGTGACGTACATCTATATATGCCTCTGATAGCAGCCTTGCTCAAAAGAGTTGGTGTGAGGACATTTGTGTGCACATGTGTGACAGTGAGTGAACGAAGCGGGGTGAGGAGTGGTAGTGGCAGCAGTGGTGGGCAGCATTCAACAGATTGTCATATTTCTCCATCTTCTGAAATCACCTGTCTTTCTTGAAAACAATGTCTGGTTTTGTTTTCAGGCTGCTGGAGGAAAGCATTATTTAGTGAGTGCTTCAGGGGCTGATTCTTCTACGACACATGAGCTTTAGATCTGGCTGATGTCAAAATTTTCATAAGATTTTGAAACATTTTGGAGACATTTTGTACTCTACTTGTGAGACTGATATAAATAGTTTTATTCTCTATCTCCCAGATAAAGTTCATAGAGAAAAAGAACTTCACATGTTCCAAACAGAAGATACAAAGTATACTTGAGGGACTGAATAGATGGATAATCTTTGTGATCTACATTGTGATTTACTCAAATTTACATTGCCATTTTCATGAATAAGGGGAAATTTTTCTATTCTAAACAAATTGAGGAAAAAAGGATGATACTTTGTTCCTCGGAAGACTATAATGCAAGCATAATGTACACATCCAACCAAGCAGAAATAAGGAAAAACATTTATTGCTTCCTTTCACGGTGAGAGTGGAGAATTCTAGCTCCTCTCTTTGGTCAGGTGAGCTACTTGTGGGTATTAATTATGTAAGTGCATTCATCAAACAATCGTGGACCTCACAGGACACCTACTTGATGCCAGCCACTCAGGCAGATGTCAGGAATACAAGGTGGCTAAGGTTCGTTGTGCCCCAAGCTTCTTATGGTTCAGAGGACAGACAGCTAGCTGCAAGAATAACTAACCATAGGATAATACAATGAACAAATTTTATGTTAGTGATATAAACCAGAAGAGGGATTGTGTTAGTTGATATGATCTTGAGGTTATGGAGGATTTCACTAAGAAGATAAATTGAAATGCAAGGATGTGTAAATGTTTTTTCCAAGCAGAAAAGGGGAAAAGGCATTGTGGAGGAGAATATCAATGGGAAGGTGATGGATGGAAGTGGGAAACTGCCACGATCTCTTTGAGAAATGGCAAAGGTTACCATGTAGGTCAGACTGAGAAGGACATTCATGGCATGCCAGTGCAGATGTGGGAGCTATCCAAGTTTTTCAACCAAGAAATCACTGATTATATATGGGCTCTTTGAAATGGTATCTCTGACAAGAGCTTATAGAATTGATTGGGTGAGGGGCAGTGTGAGAATATTGGAAAGAAGGGAACCGGTGTTATCTAATTCTGTAACTCCTTTTTTCATACAGACTAAAAAAATGTTGCTAAAAAGGCAGGTTTTAGAAAAGTTGACTTCATATATGATTGATAGGGAAGGTAACAATAAATAAAGATAAATGAAGTTGCATGCAATGAGGATAGGTGTAGGTGCAGGAATTGTGTAAGAAAATAAAAATGTTAAAATGAGACTTTCAGAAACTGATTTGTCTGAGGTCGTAGAGATATTGGAAGCAGTCATAACAGTATCCTTTAGCCAACTAGAAAAGAATGAGAGCACAGAGAAAAGGGAGAAGGTATATTCATATAATGTATATATTTACTCCATATGATTTAATGTTAAGTGAAAAAAATATCCATATATAAAACCTAAAAAAAAAATAGACATACTCCCTTGCATGGCTCTCCCACTTCCCCCAGCCTCCTCTACAATCAGCATTCCTGCACCAGAGTGGTACGTTTGTTACAAGCAATGAGCCTATTCTGATACCGATATCACCTAAAGTCCATAGTTTACATTAGGGTTTACTCTTGGTTTGTACATTTTATGGGTTTTGACAAATATGTAATGATGTGTATCTACTATTGTAGTTTCTTAAAGAATAGTTTCACTGCCCTAAAAATCCTCGGCACTTTGAAAAAATTTTAATGGCAACTGTAACATTTCAAGAACATACATATGATGCAGAATATTTTAAGAGTGCTGATTCAGATATCCTGTTCCCTTATAGATTCAGATTTCTTGCTTGCTCACAGGACATACTACTGTCCTTTTCTATAATTACTCCACTGGGCATGTTTCACCTTAGACCTAAATAATGGGTAAGTAGGATTACTTTTGCCACATTTCCCTTTTTTTCATGAAAACTTACAGATAAATAAAATATGTGAAGAAAGAGGCTTCACTTAACTCCATCTAAGAGTAGTGAAATAATCTTGTTAGGCATGGGAAGGGCATCATTTAGAGCCCTAGACTCTAACATCACCCATATTTTCAAAGCCTATTAGCATTGTGAATGTGTTAAGAAATCCTAGCATACTTGCTCTCTGCAAAGCAACTATGGTAGTGGTGGTGTGGTAGTGTGGAGGGGGTTGTATATGTGAAGGCTCAGATTCTATGACTTAAGAAAACAATTAAATAAGTTTTAGGTAATTAAAATTAAGTTACCTGTGGAAAAGGATTAGAGATGGCGGTATGAGAGGAGAGACAGAAGCTTCCTCCTAAAACCGCATATAATAAGAAAATATAACTAATACAACTACTCTTGAAAGAGCAACAGGAAAGAGGACTGCACCAAACTGCATACACCTGGAGACAAGAGCAGACCTTATGGAACAGGGCAACGTACTAAAGCAGTGGCCCAGAGGGATCCAAGCCCTTCTGCCACCCCAGCTCACCAGTGGGAGGAAGAGGAACAGAGCAGGGAGGGAATGGAGATCTGGAACTGCTGAGTACCTAACTCCGGAGATCTGCTCTGGGAGCACAAACCTATATTTCATGGTGCTTCCATGATACTCTTGTAATTAGGGGGTTGGAACACTAGACAGGCAGAATTCCTGGAGAGGCTAAGATTCCGGCTGCCTGTGGAAATCAGGGACCCATATCCAACTGCTCTGGGACAAGAGAAAGGTGGGCAGTCTGAGATACTTCCTAACAAAGAAGCCCTTAGCAAGAGAGTTGCTAAAGGGGCAAGAATTGCACAGAGCTTACTGCTCAGGAGAAAGGACAGGTAGACAAAATTGTCCAGGTGCACTCTGCCCAGCAGGTTGGGAGCTTTCATTATCTTCAGGTGCTCCAGCTCCCTGGCTGCCTACAGAGCTCCAATAACCCCTTTTGTGATAGGCAGCCTACTGCGTCTTTCTCCTGGCCAGCCCCACCAGGCTTGCAAAACGGGGAACCCTACCCTGGCATTGGGCCAGCCAGAGGGAGGATCTGTCTGCAGCAGCTGAAAACGCAAAGCATGGGGGTTGTACCTGTGTGCTCGGCCCACTGGTTCAGGCACTGAAGAAAGGCATAGCAGCTGGGAAGCAGGAAACAGCTCTTTCCTGCCCCCAGGCACCAATATCACTACCCTTCAACCCCCAGACATTGCTTCAGGGGCTGAGCAACTCCAGAGAATCTTCTGGGCACCAGAGGAGACATACACAAATATGAAACATCAAAGGAAGCTAGTCCAGAGTAAAATTATTAATACAACTCCTGAGAAAGATTTAAATGATATGAACCTCATGACTGTCCCTGAAAGGGAGTTCAAAATAAAAATTACTAACATGCTCATGGAGGTACAGAAAGATATTCAAGAACTCAGGAATGAACTCCGTTCAGAGATCCAAATGTTGAAGAGCACAATGGACAGTATTAAAAGCAGATTGAATATGGTGGAGGAGATAATAAAATGAAATAGAAACTAGAGAAGAGGAATATAAAGAAGCTGAGGCACAGAGAGAAAAAAGATCTCTAAGAATGAAAGAATATTGAGAGAACTGTGGGACCAATCCAAATGGAACAATATTGCAATTATAGGGGTACCAGAAGAAGAAGAGAGAAAAAAGGTATAGAAAGTGTCTTTGAGGAGGTTATTGCTGAAAACTTCCCCAATCTGGGGAAGGAGATAGTCTCTCAGGCCATGGAGGTGCACAGATCTCCCACCACAAGGGAACCAAGGAAGACAACACCAAGACATACAGTAATTAAAATGGCAAAGATCAAGGATAAGGACAGACTATTAAAAGCAGCCAGAGAGAAAAATAAGATCACATACAAAGGAAAGCCCATCAGGCTATCATCAGACTTCTCAACAGAAACCTTACAGCCCAGAAGGGAGTGGCATGATGTATTTAATGCAATGAAGCAGCAGGGCCTGCAACCAAGAATACTTTATCTGGCAAGATTATCATTTAAATTTGAAGGACGGATTAAACAATTTCCAGATAAGCAAAAGCTGAGAGAATTTACCTCCCACAAACCATCTCTACAGTGTATTTTGGAGGGACTGCTATAGTTGGAAGTGTTCCTAAGGTTTAACACCTGTCATCAGAGGTAATAAAACTGCAGTAAAGAAAGTAGAACAGCTAATTACTAAGCAAATGCAAAAATTAAAATAACTATCTACAAAGTCAATCAAGGGATAGACAAAGAGTACAGAGTATAATACCTAATACATAAAGAATGGAGGAGGAAGAAAAAAAAACCTTTAGATTGTGTTTGTAATAGTATATTGAGTTAACTTAGACTCTTTTAGATAGTAAGGAAGTTAACCTTGAACCTTTGGTAACCACGAATCTGAAGCCTGCAATGCCAATAAGTACATACCTATCCATAATCACCCTCAATGTAAATGGACTGAATGCACCAATCAGAAGACATAGAGTCACTGAATGGACAAAAAAACCAAGACCCATCTATATACTGCCTACAAGAGACTCGCTTTAAACCCAAAGGCATACACAGACTAAAAGTGAAGGGATGGAAAAAGACATTTCATGCAACAAATAGGGAGAAAAAAGCAGGAGTTGTAATACTTATATCAGACAAAATAGACTTCAAAACAAAGTCATAAGAGACAAAGAAGGACATTACATAATGATAAAAGGGTCAATCCAACAAGAAGATATGACCATTATAAATATTTATGCCCCCAAAAAAGGCACACCTACGTATGTGAAAAAAATACTAACAGAATTAAAGGGGGAAATAGAATGCAATTCATTCATTCTAGGAGATTTCAACACACCACTCACTCTGAAGGACAGATCAACCAGACAGAAAATAAGTAAGGAGACAGAGGCACTGAACAACACAATTGAACAGATGAGGCTAACAGACATCTACAGAACCCTACACCCAAAAGCAGCAGAATACACATTCTTCTCAAGTGCACATGGAACATTTTAAAGAAAAGGTGATATACTAGGCCACAAAGAGCCTTGGTAAATTCAAAAAGATTGAAATTGTACCAACCAGTTTCTCAGACCACAAATTTATGAAACTAGAAATAAATTACGCAAAGAAAATGAAAAATCCTACAAACACATGGAGGCTTCACAACATGCACCTAATCAATGGATCAATGACCAAATAAAAACAGAGATCAAGCAATATATGGAGACAAATGACAACAATAATTCAACACTGCAAAATCTGTGGGACGCAGCAAAGGCCGTTAAGAGGAAAGTATATTGCAATACAGGCCTACCTCAGGAAAGAAGAACAATCCCGTATGAGCAGTCTAAACTCACAATTAATGAAACTAGTAAAAGAAGAACAAATGAGACCCAAAGTCAGTAGAACGAGGGACATAATAAAGACTAGAGCAGAAATAAATAAAACCGAGAAGACTAAAACAATAGAAAGGATCAACGAAAGCAAGAGCTGGTTCTTTAAGAAAATAAACAAAATAGATAACCCCCTAGCCAGACTTATCAAGATAAAAAGACAGTCTACTCACATAAACAGAATCAGAAATGAGAAAGGAAAAATCACTACAGACACCACAGAAATACAAAGAATTATTAGAGAATACTAGGAAAAATTGTGTGCTAACAATCTGGATAACCTAGAAGAAATGGACAACTTCCTAGGAAAATACAACCTTCCAAGGCTGACCCCAAAAGAAACAGAAAATCTGAACAGACCAATTACTAGCAACGAAATTGAACTGGTAATCAAAAACCTACCTAAGAAAAAACCCCAATGACCAGATGGCTTCAGTGCTGAATTTTATCAAACATTAGTGAAGACCTAATACCCACCCTCCTTAAAGTTTTCCAAGGAGTAAAAAAGAGGGAATACTTCCAAACTCATTCTATGAAGCCAGCATCACTCTAATACCAAAATCGGGCAAAGACAGCACAAAAAAGAAAATTACAGACCAATATCCCTGATGAACATAGATGCAAAAATACTCAACAAAATATTAGCAAACCGAATTCAAAAATACATTAAAAGGATCATCCATCATGATCAAGTGGGATTCATCCCAGGGATGCAAGGATGCTACAACATTCAAAAATCCATCAACATCATCACCACATCAACAAAAAGAAGGTCAAAAACCACATGATCATCTCCTTAGATGCTAAAAAAGCATTTGACAAAATTCAACACCCATTCATGATAAAAACTCTCAACAAAATGGGTAGAGGGCAGGTACCTCGACATAATAAAGGCCATATATGACAAACCCACAACCAACATTATAGTTAACAGCAAGAAGCTGAAATCTTTTCCTTTACGATCGGGAACAAGACAAGGATGCCCACTCTCCCCACTTCAATTCAACATAGTACTGGAGGTCCTAGCCATGGCAATCAGACAAAACAAAGAGATAAAAGGCATCCAGATTGGCAAGGAAGTTTAACTGTCCCTGTTTGCAGATGACATGATATTGTACATAAAAAACCCTAAAGAATCCACTCCAAAACTACTAGATCTAATATCTGAATTCAGCAAAGTTGCGGGATACAAAATTAATACGCAGAAATCTGTTGCCTTCCTATACACTAACAATGACATAGCAGAGAGAGAAATCAGGAAAATAATTCTATTCACAGTTGCATCAAAAAGAATAAAATACCTAGGAATAAACCTAACCAAGGAAGTGAAAGACCTATATTCTGGAAACTACAAGATACTCATGAGAGAAATTAAAGAAGACACCAATAAATGGACACACATCCTGTGCTCACGCATAGGAAGAATTAATATTGTCAAAATGGCGATCCTGCCTAAAGCAATCTACAGATTCAATGCAATTCCTATCAAAATGCCAACAGCATTTTTCAACAAAGTAGAGAAAATCATTCTAAAGAATATGGAACCAGGAAAGACCCAGAATAGCCAAAGCAATTCTGAGAAGGAAGAATAAAGCTGGGGATATTATGCTTGACAACTTCAAGCTTTACTACAAAGCCACAATAATCAAGACAGTTTGGTACTGGCACAAGAACAGACCCATAGACCAACGGAACAGACTAGAGAGCCCTGATATAAACCCAACCATATATGTCAATTAATATAAAGGAGCCATGGACATACAATGGGGAAATGACAGCCTCTTCAACAGCTAGTGTTGGCAAAAATGGACAGCTACATGCAAGAGAATGAAACTGGATTATTGTTTAACCCCATACACAAAAGTAAACTCAAAATGGATCAAGGACCTGAATGTAAGTCATGAAACCATAAAAGTCTTAGAAGACAACATAGACAAAAATCTCCTGAATATAAGTATGAGCGACTTCTTCCTGAACGCATCTCCTCGAGCAAGGGAAACAAAAGCAAAAATGAACCCATGGGACTACATCAAACTAAAAAGTTTCTGTACGGCAAAGGACACCAGCAACAGAACAAAAAGGTAGCCTACAGTATGGGAGAATTTATTTGTAAATGACACATCCGATAAGGGGTTAACATCCAAAATATATAAAGGACTTACACGCCTCAACACCCAAAAAACAAATAACCCAATTAAAAAATGGACAGAGGTTATGAAGAGAGAGTTCTCCAAAGAAGAAATTAAGATGGCCAACAGGCACATGTAAAGATGCTCTACATCACTAATCATCAGGGAAATGCAAATTAAAACCACAATGAGATATCACCTCCCACCAGTGAGGATGGCCACCATCCAAAAGACTAAGAACAACAAATGCTGGCGAGGATGTGGAGAAAGAGGAACACGCCTACACTGTTGGTGGGAATGTAAGCTAGTTCAACCATTGTGGAAAGGAAAATGGAGGATCCTCAAAAAACTAAAAATACAAATACCATTTGACCCGGGAATCCCGCTCCTTGGAATTTACCCAAAGAATACAACTTCTCAGATTCAGAACGACATATGGCCCCCTATGTTTATTGCAGCACTTTTTACAGTAGCCAAGATATGGAAGCAACCTAAGTGTCCATCACTAGATGAATGGATAAAGAAGAGGTGGTACATATACACAATGGAATACTATTCAACCATAAGAAGGAAACAAATCCTGCCATTTGCAACAACATGGATGGAACTGGAGGATATTATGCTCAGCTAAATAATCCAGGCAGAGAAAGACAAGTGCCAAATGATTTCCCTCATTTGTGGAGTATAACAACGCAGCAAAACTGAAGGAACAAAATAGCAGCAGACTCTGAGATTCCAATAAGGAACTAGTGGTTACCAAAGGGGAGGGGTGTGGGGCGGTGGGTGGGGAGGGTGGGAGGGGATTGTGGGGTATTACGTTTAGTACACATGGTGTGGGGGGTCACAGGGAAGACAGTGTAGCACAGAGAAGGCAAACAGTGAATCTGTGGCATCTTACTACACTGATGGACAGTGACTGCATTGGGGTATGGGTGCGGACTTGATAATATGGGTAAATATAGTAAGCACATGGTGTTTTCATGTGAAACCTTCATAAGAGTGTATATCAATAATACCTTATTAAAAAATGAATGAATAAATAAAATTAAGTTACCTAAGTGGGTGCAAAAAAGAAAAGAAAATGATAAGATTTAAAGAGAGGAAATGGCACAAGAAAAAACACCCTGGAAAAAATACCTAATAATCTAATGAAGCTTGTTTCAGACTCTTGTCATCTTTTTTTCCTCTTAATTTCAGTATACTGGTGAGAACAAGAGAAAAATGAAGAATGACATGTTGTTCAGTTATAAATATGACAAAAAGGAATTTTCTTAGCATTCCCTAAATAGGAATGATAGCTTTGTCTGTGGATTACAGACTGTAGGGTTACAGCTAGGATAGACTATGTTCATGAATAGTTTTGGAAAATAAAAGGCTGATATCTTATTTAAATATAATAGTGGAAGATTAAAAAAGAGGAAGTGATTGGTTGTGTTGTGCTGAATGAAATAATAATTATGAGAATGCTTTTTTTTTCTTTGGCCATTAATCATCCACTTTATTGTGAATTAAATGTAGGAATGGAGGCATGGTTGTCTTCTTAAGAACATTGGAATGCCACCTTTTGGAATATTTCCCTTTTTTGGATGTCACTTAAATAAATATATATTTTGGCTATGCTTGAGAAAGCAGGGAAATTTGGCCATGTGGAAATTTACATTCAGCTGTAAATCTACTAACTTTACCTCCTGATTTTTTTTTTTGGTAACCCACACTTTATTATTTTTGTTTCTTTTCATCCTTTTTTATTAAGGTATTATTGATATACACTCTTATGAGGGCTTCACATGAAGAAACAGTGTGGTTACTACATTTACCCATATTATCAAGTCCGCACCCATACCCCAATGCAGTCACAGTCCATCAGTGTAGTAAGAGGCCACAGATTCACTGTTTGCCTTCTCTGTGCTACACTGTATTCCCCGTGACCCCCAACACCATGTGTACGAAACATAATACCCCTCAATCCCCATCCCTCTCTCTCCCCACCCGCTCTCCCACACCCCTCCCCTTTGGTAACCGCTAGTCCGTTCTTGGAGTCTGTGAATCTGCTACTATTTTGTTCCTTCAGTTTTGCTTTGTTGTTTTACTACACAAATGAGGGAAATCATTTGGCACTTGTCTTTCTCCACCTGGCTTATTTCATTGATTATTTTATAATATACTCCAGCTCCATCCATGTTGCAAATGGTAGGATTTATTTCTTTCTTATGGCTGAATAGTATACCATTGTGTATATGTACCACATCTTTATCCATTCATCTACTGATGGACACTTAGGTTGCTTCCATATCTTGGCTATTGTAAATAGTGCTGCAGTAAACATAGGGGTGCATGTGTCTTTTTGAGTCTGAGAAGTTGTATTCTTTGGGTAAATTCCAAGGAGTGGGATTCACAGGTCAAATGGTATTTGTATTTTTAGTTTTTTGAGGAGCCTCCATATTGCTTTCCATAATGGTTGAATTAGCTTACATTCCCACCAGCAATGTAGGAGGGTTCCCCTTTCTCCACATCTTCGCCAGCATTTGCTGTCCTTAGACTTTTCAATGCTGGCCATCCTTACTGGTGTGAGGTGATATCTCATTGTGGTTTTAATTTGCATTTCCTTGATTATTAGTGATGTGGAGCATCTTTTCATGTAACTGTTGGCCACCTAAATTTCTTCTTTGGAGAATTGTCTCTTCATATCCTCTGCCATTTTTTAATTGTATTATTTGCTTTTTGGGTGTTGAGGCATATGAGTTCTTTATATATTTTGGATGTTAATCCCTTGTCGGATATGTCATTTACAAATATATTCTCCTATACTGTAGGATGCCTTTTTGTTCTGTTGATGGTGTCCTTTGCTGTACAGAAACTTTTTAGTTTGATGTAGTCCCATGTGTTCATTTTTGCTTTTGTTCACTTTGCTTGAGGAGATGTGTTCAGGAAGAAGTTGCTCATGCTTATATTCAGGAGATTTTTGCCTATGTTGTCTTCTAAGACTTCCATGGTTTCATGACTTACATTTAGGTCTCTGATCCATTTTGCGTTTACTTTTGTGTATGGGGTTAAATAATAATCCAGTTTCATTCTCTTGCATGTAGCTGTCCAGTTTTGCCAATACCAATTGTTGAAGAGGTTTTCATTTCCCCATTGTATGTCCATGGCTCCTTTATTATATATTAATTGACCATATATGGTTGGGTTAATAGCAGGTCTCTCCAGTCTCTTCCATTGGTCTATGGGTCTGTTCTTGTGCCAGTCCCAAATTGTCTTGATTACTGTGGCTTTGTGGTAGAGCTTGAAGTTGGGGATCATAATACCCCCAGCTTTGTTCTTCCTTCTCAGGATTGCTTTGGCTATTCGGGGTCATTTGGGGTTCCATATGAATTTTAGAACAATTTTCTCTAGTTCATTGAAGAATGCTGTTGGTATTTATTAATTAATTAATTTATTTTTTCTATTTTTAGTATACAATTACATGAGCAACATTATGCTTACTAGACTCCCCCTAATATCAAGTCCCCACCACATACCCCATTGCAGTCACTGTCCATCAGTGTAGTAGGATGTTACAGATACACTACTTGTCTTCTCTGTGTTATACTGCCTTCCCTGTATCACCCCCCTCACCCCCGCTATATTATGTGTGCTAATTGTAAAAGCCCCTTTTCCCTCTTATCTCTCCCTTCCCAACTATCTTCCTCACTCCTTTTCCCTTTGGTAACTATTAGTTCATTCTTGGGTTCTGTGAGTCTGCTGCTGTTTTGTTCCTTCAGGTTTTTCTTTGTTCTTATACTCCACACATGAGTGAAAGCATTTGATACTTGTCTTTCTCCACCTGGGTTATTTCACTGAGCATAGTACCCTCTAGCTCCATCCATGTTGTTGCAAATGGAAGGATTTGTTTTCTCCTTATGGGTGAATAATATTCCATTGTGTATATGTACCACCTCTTCTTTATCCATTCATCTACTGATGGACACTTAGGTTGTTACCATTTCTTGGCTATTGTAAATAGTGCAATGATAAACATATGGGTGCATATGTCTTTTTGAAACTGGGCTCCTGCATTCTTAGTGTAAATTCCTAGGAGTGGGATTCCTGGGTCAAATGGTATTTCTATTTTGAGTTTTTTGAGGAACCTCCATACTGCTTTCCACAATGGTTGTACTAATTTACATTCCCACCAGCTGTGTAGGAGGGGTCCCTTTTCTCCACATCCTCGCCAACATTTGTTGTTTGTCTTTTGGTTGGCAGCCATCCTAACTGGTGTGAGGTGATATCGCACTGTGGTTTTAATTTGCATTTCTCTGATGACTAGTGATGTGGAACATCTTTTCATGTGCCTGTTGGGCATCTGAATTTCTTCTTTGGAGAAGTGTCTATTCAGATCCTCTGACCATTTTTTAATTGGATTATTTGCTTTTTGTTTGTTGAGGTGCGTGAACTCTTTATATAATTTGGATATCATCCCCTTATTGGATATTTAATTTATGAATATATTATCCCATACTGTAGGATGTCTTTTTGTTCTACTGATAGTTTCCTTTGCTGTACAGAAGCTTTTTAGTTTGATATAGTCCCGTTTGTTCATTTTTGCTTTTGTTACCCTTGCCTGGGGAGATATGTTCATGAAGAAGTTGCTCATGTTTATGTCCAAGAGATTTTTGCCTATATTTTTTCTAAGAGTTTTATGGTTTCATGACTTACATTCAGGTCTTTGATCCATTTTGAGTTTACTTTTGTGTATGGGGTTAGACAGTAATCCAGTTTCATTCTCTTACGTGTAGCTGTCCAGTTTTGCCAACACCAGCTGTTAAAGAGGCTGTCATTTCCCCATTGTATATCCATGGCTCCTTTATCGTATATTAATTGACCATATATGTTTGGGTTTATATCTGGGCTCTCTATTCTGTTCCACTGGTCTATGGGTCTGTTCTTGTGCCAGTACTAAATTGTCTTGATTACTGTGGCTTTGTAGTAGAGCTTGAAGTCTGGGACCGTAATTCCCCCTGCTTTATTCTTCCTTCTCAGGATTGCTTTGGCTATTTGGGGTCCTTTGTGTTTCCATATGAATTTTAGAACTATTTGTTCCAGTTCATTGAAGAATGCTGTTGGCATTTTGATAGGGATTACATTGAATCTGTAGATTGCTTTAGGCAGGATGGACATTTTGACTATATTAATTCTTCCTAGCCGACAGCATGGGATAAATTACCTTTTTTTAGAGTCCTCTTTAATTTCTCTTAAGAGTGTCTTGTAGTTTTCAGGGTATAGGTCTTTTACTTCCTTGGTTACGTTTATTCCTAGGTATTTTATTCGTTTGGATATGAATGTGAATGGAATTGTTTTCCTGATTTCTCTTTCTGCTAGCTCATCATTAGTGTATAGGAATGCAACAGATTGCTGTGTATTAATTTTGTATCCCACTACCTTGCTTTATTCAGATATTAGATCTAGTAGTTTTGGTGTGGATTCTTTAGGGTTTGTACTATATCATGTTATCTGCATACAGGGACAGTTTGAGTTCATCCTTGCCTATCTGGATGCCTTTTCTTTCTTTGTGTTGTCTGATTGCCGTGGTTAGGACCCCAGAACTATGTTGAATAAAAGTGGGGAGAGTGGGCATTCTTGTCTTGTTCCAGATCTTAAAGGAAAAGCTTTCAGAGTCTTGCTGTTAATTGTAATATTGGCTGTGTGTTTGTCATATATGGCCTTTATTATGTTGAGGGACTTGCCCTCTATATCCATTTTGTTGAGAGCTTTTATCATGAATGGATGTTGAATTTTGTCAAATGCTTTTTCAGCATCTATGGAGATGATCATGTGGTTTTTGTCCTTCTTTTTGTTGATGTAGTGGATGATATTGATTGTACCATATCTCGTGTTTACTTTGGTTTTTACAGGCCCACAGTTGGAATCCATAAAAGCTAGGTGCCAAAAGGTTTGAAAAGTCATTTGGAATAACAATAGGAGCTTAGCATGACCTCATGGGAAGAACACTGGTCAGTGGAGACAAGTGAGAAACTTCCATAGATGTGGGGGACTGACACATTGTTCACTTTCCAGGGGAGGGCTTGGGGGAGCAGCATGCCAGATGCTTGTCATTGTTCTAAAGGGTGAAACTTACATGGCCTGGGCACTTGGAATGTTTTGTTGGCTTCTTTCTATTGCCACATTTTCTAACTCCTTGGGCATAGGAAAGCTCTGTTCATTTCTTTGCAGGCTGCTAATTCCCCAATGTATAGGTCTTTATCTCATTGACTAAACTGAAGCTGGAGGTGAGCAAATAAGAAATTGATTGTCTCATAGGTTGGTGAAGACTGATATCCACAAGCCAAAAAAACTACCAGAAGCTAGGAGAAAGGCTGGAAACAGATCTTTCCCTAGCTCCATCATAGGAAGTATGGCCCTACCGAAACCTTGATCTCAAACTTCTCACCTACAGACCTGTGAGACAATACATTTGTTATTTAAGACATTCATTTTGAGGTTCTTTGTTAAAAGGCCCTAGGAAACTAATATGCCATGTAAACCCCTTTAGCAAAGTTATGGTATCTATGCTTTAAGCACCCTCTTTCTCTCTTCTGTGAATGTTTTTATCTAGACTGTGAAGATAGTGAGCTCAGATGGAGTCTGCAGTATTGTTACCAGTGGTTTCTCTGTGCACTGTGCATTTGTGGTTGAGTGAGATTTGCTGAGTTATGTGAACCTAAAGGTTTCAATATGAACCTCAACATGAACTCTGGATGAATACGTCCTTTATTTTTGAATTAAAAAAAATGGTCTTAAAAAGATTGGAAAAAAAACTTTTACGTTTAGATGGATTTCAAGGACAATTATGTGTTTTCCACATTTAAATATCTGTTATAATGAGTGTAATTGGGCAACCTCAGGTAAATCATCTACCCCCCTGAGCCTATATTTAAAAAATAGTGGTAACAATGATTTCCTGCTAACATCAAAAGGTTACTCTGAAAAAAACAAACTAAGGAGTGTGAAAGCCCTCTGTGAACTTACGATACTATGCACTCTTGTTGATATTAACCAAATTTATGATTATTGTTTGACGTGTAATTTGCATTCTAGTCTTTTAAAATGAATTTAAGATGTCTTATAATGAAAGGCACAAACTCTAAGATAATTAAAAGAGAAAATGAGATAAAATACAAAACCATCCGTGGGAAAGAGAGCACAAATACACCCCAAATCCTAAGTTAAAATAGTGTGGCAGAGACTGCCTAAGCAAATAGGTAGACTACAATTACCAGCCTTCTTTGTAATTAAATGTGGTCATGTGACTTGATTCAAGCCAGTGGGTGCTACGAATGGAAGTGGGCTGCCATTTCTAGATCTGACTCACAGAGCCTCCTATAGGGTGCTTCTTTGTGCCATAACCCATTCACGAAGGAGGGAATGGTGACACGAAGACCAGAGTGTCCTTGGAAGCTACAGGTCAGATACAGCAGAGGCCGGCTGCCCTAGAATGATTGTGAGGAGCAGAGCCTTCCTTTCCTCCACCAGGCAATTAGGAGCACCTTCCCTGGGCTGCTATCTGAGTGCATAATGAACCTCTAGCTGCCATTACATTTTGGTTCCGTTTGTAATAGTAGTTTAGTCTACTCAAACTAATCTATATAATCACTGCATTTGAGTATTAAATGTTAACTTTCAACATTTCAGAAACAAAATTTCTAAAATTGGAAGACACCTTCGGGATCTAATCCATCACACTCATTTTTCAGGTTATCATTGCTCTCAGTTTCAAATCCTTCAGCATCTCCAGATTGCATGATTAAATTCAAAATCTTTAACATGGTTCATAATACATACACTGATTTCTCCCATATTTCTGAGACAGGGACTGTGGGTGTAGTCAGAGTAGGGTGAGGGAAGCAAGGCAGGACATTTACAGTCAAAGCAATGTAACAATGTAAAGAAGTCCCTATTGAAACTCTGTGTTATGCAAAGTCAAGGTCACACTAATTCTCTAGGGTAAAGATACCAGACTAGGAATATAGACATCTTCAGTGAGATCAGTTAAAGGTCAAACGGCCAGGAGCAACTTGGCCTGGAATGTTTGAGTGTTCCTCCAGGGTATTTCAGCATAACCCGTGATTTCACTGTAAACAGCCCTAGCAAACAGACAACAACCCAGCCCACCTTGAGGGTAGGACAGGTGGTACAAGTCCACACCTCTAAGCCTTTTTTTCACATCCCCCAAAATCCTCAATTGTCTATAAATCCCCTAGACAATGCACCACCCCGGGCTCTCTTGTCCCTTCCTGGTGTGAACAAGGAGCTCTTTCCTCTCACTTTATTTCTAAATAAAAGCCTCTACCCTGGCTTTCCTAACTTGGGTGTTTGCTAAGTTCATTCTTCGACTCTGCAAACAAGAACCCCAGCATCACTTCTCCACGTTGTTTCTTGCTACTCTTTCTTGCAGATACTTCCCCAATTACACCAAAAAATTTGCCTTTACTCTTTCTCATTTCTGTTTCTTGTTCTCTCTGAACTGTTCTTTCTCTTTTTCTTGCCTATTCTGAGATTATCTCAATTGTCCCCTATTCTGAAAAGCTTTTCCTAACTCTCCCCTCCTGACTAGTTAGAGGCTGCTCTTATATTTTCCTAAGGCACTCCACGTGAATGATTCTCATAACACTTACTTTGCTCTATTGTTATCATCAGTTTGATTTAGGGACTTGCCAACTAGACTAGAGTTCACTGATGGCAGAAGACTTTCTTTGAGACATTTTTGTATCCCTGGTTTCTACCACAGTACCTGGAATGTTTTCAAATAAGTGAACCAATTATTTCAGCAAATATTTATTATTTCCCATGCACCGGAAATTTTGTGAAGTTCTGGGCATCCAAAAATTGACAAGGTCCTGCCTTCATGAACATTACAGTCTAGTGAGGGAGACAGATATCAATCAAATAATCACACAAATAAAAATACAACCTTGATAAATGTTGCACATATATGTGTATCAGCCATTAGTAACTTTCCAGTCTGATCTCCAGCTCTTGAGTAGAAGACATGTGTGACTTGCCCTCAAAATTATTGCAGTTTTGAAACATGCAAAATTACTGAACACCATAAATAATAATCATAGTTATCATTTTTGAGCTCATTATGGGTGAGGCACTGTGCTAAGCACTTAAAGGATTATTGCATTAAGATCTTATTGAATCCTCATAAAAACCCTATCAGTAATAGACCATCATTACAGAAAATTAAATTTACGTTTTTTCAGTCCAAACTCAGAATCAGTGCCATCCATCTAAAAGTGTAGTCAGACACAGAATGGAGAATTTGTTTTCAGTGATGCCTTGTACCAAGTTCTAACACCCAGACTTGTTTTAAATTGACATACAACTTGTCTTTCTTAACAGAAAGAATTTAAAAATGGGATGCTTTTCAGATCTGATGAAACTTCATTCCACAACACTAGTGTCTGTGTATTCCTGTGAGCACTTGTGGAGGCCTGGGAAAGTGCACCTCCACCTGAGGGTTTATGGAGTGTTTGCTCCCTCCTTCCCTTTCTTTTTTTACTGCCTCCACACAATTATCCCATTTTTTTGATGAGAAAGTTGGGGCTTAAAGGTAATATGTTGTTGGGATAATAAGTGGTAGATCTAGAGGTGTGATGTTATTTTCTTCAATTAGGTTTTGAAAAATAAAACTTTTCATACATATGAAAATTTATGGCTCATAGAGATGATAAGAAAAGAAGATAGGTTTATAATTTCAGTCATCAAAAAAAAGAAGCATTCAAGTTTTTCAGGTAATTCATTTTTGGCCTTTAATTATATAAGGAATTGTTTGGAATTTTATGATCATTTATTTATTCATTCATTCACATACGGGAGTAAAAATGTTCCACAGGTCACTGTCCTTGCTCTGCAGAAAAATGAAATGGATATACAAGCAAATGCAGGAAAAGTGCTAAATGGTAGAGCAGCTGTTAAATATTATAAAAATGCAAAGAAAGTAGTATTTATATTTCCATGGATGGCCAGGAACAGTATTAGTGAGGAGGTGGCATTTGATCTGGTCCCTTTAGTTTGAGTAGAAATTCATGGACCTGAGAGAGTGAGAGAAGGTGTATATCAGACCAAAGTACAAGGTGTGCAAGAGCTTGGAGGTATTACTAGGATTGTAGGGGAAGAAGAGAGTTGGGTGTGCTTGTCATAGGGATTTCTGGGAGTCTGGTGGTAGTGAGAGAAAGTCGGGTGGAGGGCAAGTAAACCAGATTATGGAAGGCTTTACATGTGACTAGAAGGGCAGATATTATCTTATTTAAAATGTAAAATGTGAACTTAGTGAAGACATTTGGGATAAGGAAAGACAAACAGATTGGTGTTTCAAATGGTAACAGTGGTGATAGAAAAGAGGGATTGCTTTGAGAAGAATCTTTTTGAGATAAATTTAGGAGACAAAACTATGGGACCTGATAGCAAAAATAATTTAGGTGAAAGAAGGAATACAGCTGTGCTTTCCAGCCACATTTGTCTATTTAAATTTAAATTGATTAAATTCAGTGAAAACTCATTTCCTCAGTCATACCAGCCACATTTCAAGTGCTCTATGAACACAACTGTCTAACTACCATATTGGAAAGCACAGACACAGAATGTTTCCATTATTTCAGAAAGTTCTATTGGACACCAGTGGACTAGTTACCCTCTTTTAAACTTGAGCAGTGAATGGCAATCACCTTATCAAAAAAGTAAATATAAGAAAAACCCTTGAAAGGAAAAGAAAAAGACATATTTGAACAGTGAGTTTGAGATGCTGTGAGACATTCAGTTAAAGATGTCAATTGGAAGTGGTGTTAGAAATTAGGTCTGGTACTCAGGAGAGAGGCAAATGTTAGAGATAAATATATGAGTCTTCAATTTGTAACTACTAGCTGAAGCCATAAAAGTGGGTATAAGAGGACCAGGAATATTCCATAGATCTTCCTCACTTAAAGGGGAGTAGTACAATATGAAGTGATCTGAAAAGTCAGTGAAGAATTCTGAGACAGTGATAATCATAAGGTCAATAATGACATATTAGGGAAAGAAATCCAAAGCCTTAGGCATCCAAGTAAGATTTGACCTGAAAAGACTCTTTTGGTTTTGGAGGTCAGAGAGTCATTAGCAATTTTGCCTGCAGTGGTTTCACGAATGGCTGGAGAAGCCAAATTGCAGCAGAGCTGGGATGAAATAGGTGTGTGGGTGTGTGGGTGGTATAGGAGAGATACATACTCTTCCTTTGGGAAGTTTAGCTGTGAGTGTGGCAAAGAGAGGCCATTAGTTTGAGGACAAGAAGGATTAAGAGAAGGTTTTTACTTTTTAGAAAATGTGGAACTTGAGTTTTCCTTAACATGTAAAGAAGGAGTGCATAGAGAGGAGAAGACTTAAATGACCTTGGAGTGAAGATGTAACTGCTGAGAAAATGTCAGAGATAATGGAAGAAAAGATGGGTGAAATTTGGGAAGAGAGAAAGATACTTCTGTTTCTCAGAATCAAGATGGAAGGAGAGAATGATTAATATTTGGAGATGGAGGGAAAGAAACCTGGACTGTTCACATCTTAGTTTTATAACATAATGTTTTCAAGTTTAACTTACAGATGATACAGAAATGTTATCTACATGGCTAGTATTTAACCTTGGTAAAACCCAAAGAAAGATCAATAGCATGTAACTCAATTCATATGATTTTGCAGGATAGGAAGCTAATGAGGTCTAAATGGACAATTTTCTAGACTGGAATGGCTTGATGGTACATTCATTAGGCTAACTCCTTATATGTCAATGTCTTTTTGGATTCCTGTAGAGTAGATAAATAATCAGCTAAAAGTTGAATTTCTGTGGTAAATGAGCCCCAAGGGAGACTAAACAAATTAATTAATCTATACTTGGACACATTAATAATCAAACTATAGAACACCAAGAACAGAAAATAAAAGAAAATCTAAAAATCTAACAGAAGAAAAAACATGAACTACAAGGGTAGGTAGTTAGATTAGATTGGCAACAGACTTCTTAGTGGCAACAACAGAGATCAGAAGAAAGAAGGAAAAAATCTTTAAAGAAAAAATGTTGCCAGTCTAGTATACCTAGCTAAACTATGATTTAAGGACAAGGTGAAATGAAGACATTGAAGAATGATCTTGAAAGAATTTACTAGTTATACATTCTCATTGAAAAAATTACTCAAGAACACAATTTCAGAATAAAAACATTGAATGTAGAAGGAAAGAACAAGAAGCAAGACACAATGTGATAAAAGAGAAATTGATAAACATGGGACTATCTAAATAATCACTAACTATAAAAAATAAAAGCAGACTTCCGGGAAGATGTCGATGTGATCTCCCAACACTATATTTTTCTATGAAAATACAGCAAATACAACTATTCCTAAACGAGAGACCAGAAAGCACAGGAGCGCGCAGCATGCAGCTACACCTGAGAGGACTCGGCACCCTGCAGGGTGGGTAAGATACGAAGCCACGACCCAGCGGGAGCCGAGCACTCCCCCACCCCAGCACACCAGTGGGAGGAGAGGATTCAGAGCCGGGAGGGACTGGAGGTACAAGCCCGCAAAATAACCAGCTCCGGTGATCTGCACAGGGAGCGCTGACACAAATCGCGTGGTGTAGTGGAGATTGGAGAGACAGAGGGTGCAGGGTCTGAGCAGGGAAAGCACCAGGGTGCTTGTAGCTGGCTCCGGGAAGGATAAAAAGAAAAAGAAGAAAAGCGCGCGCTTTTTTCAGTGGTCTTAAAGAGACAGGAGCCCAGCGGAGGACCGGATCACCCCGGCACACTCAACCCAGCAGGCTGGTAGTCCTGGGGAGTTTTGGCCCCCTTAGCTGGCGACTAGGAAAGGGTGGCCACACTTAGGACTCCCACAGAGCTCAAAAGCCTCCCATTTGTTCCCACCCCGGCCAGAGCTATAAAGGACCATGTGGAGCAGCGCGGCCACAGCCCTGGAATAGTGGAGCAACAGTGCCACCTACAGCATCCCCACAGAATCCACTCCCAGTGGGTGATTTTTTTTCTTTTTGTTTTTGTTTTTTCTTCTCTTTCTTTTTCCTTTTCTTTTTTTTCTTTCTTTCTTTCTTTTTTTTTTCCTTTTTAAAGTCATAAAAAAGCAGCTGACATACGTGGCAACTACCAGCAACCACTTCTATAGCCATGAAAAGACAGAGGAATATGGTACAGACAAAGCTCCAGACCCAGACAACCCCAGAGAGGGAACCTGAAGGGATGGACATGCACAGTTTTCCTGAAAAAGAATTCAGAATAAAAGTCATAACCACGCTGATGGATCTACAGAGAAATGTGCAAGAGCTGAGGAGGAAGTGAGGGAAGTGAGGAAAGACTATGCAGAAATCAGACAAGCCATCAACGGGCTTAACAGCAGACTGGATGAGGTGCAAGAGACTGTTAATGGAACAGGAAACAGAGGACAGGAATACAGAGAAGCTGAGGCAGAGACAGATAAAAGGATCTCTAGAAATGAAAGAATATTAAGAAAACTGTGTGACCAATCCAAATGGAAAAATATTCGCATTATAGGAGTACCAGAGGAAGAAGAGAGAGAAAAAAGGGATAGAAAGTGTCTTTGAAGAAATAATTGCTGAAAACTTTCCCACACTGGGGAAGGAAATAGTCTCGCAGTCCTCGGAAGCCCACAGATCTCCCAACACAAGGGACCCAAGGAAGACAACAACAAGAAACATAATAATTCAGATGGCAAAGATCAAGGATAAAGACAGAGTATTAAAGGCAGCTAGAGAGAGAAAAAAGATCACCTACAAAGGAAAATCCATCAGACTGTCATCAGACTTCTCAACAGAAACCTTACAGGCCAGAAGAGAATGGCATGATATATTTAACATAATGAAACAGAAGGGCCTTGAACCAAGAATATTGTATCCAGCACGATTATCATTTAAATATGACAGAGGATTAAACAATTTCCAGACAAACGAAAGTTGAGAGAGTTTGCCTCTCATGAACCACCACTACAGGATATCTTAAATGGACTGCTCTAGAGGGAAACACCCCTAAGGCTAAAAAGATGTCACCAGAGAAAATAAAATCACAGCAAAGAAAGCAGACCATCCAAATACTAACTAAAGGCAAAGAATAAAATACATAGTATATAAATAATGGAGGAGGAAGAATAAGAACGGAGAGAAATAAAGAAACATCAGTCGGTGTTTACAATAACTTAACAAGAAAGTTAAGTTAGATTGTTAGATAGTAAAGAAGCAACCCTTGAACCTTTGGTAACCACGAATCTAAAGCCAGCAATGGCAATAAGTACATATCTATCAATAATCACCCTAAATGTAAATGGACTGAATGCACCAATCAAAAGACACAGAGTAAAAGAGTGGATAAAAAAGCAAGACCCATCTATATGCTGCTTACAAGAGACTCACCTCAAACCCAAAGATATACACAGACTAAAAGTGAAGGGATGGAAAAAAATATTTCAAGCAAACAACAAAGAGAAAAAAGCAGGTGTTGCAGTACTTGTATCAGATAAAATAGACTTCAAAACGAAGAAAGTAGCAAGAGATAAAGACGGACATTACATAATGATAAAGGGGTCAGTCCAACAAGAAGATATAACCAGTATAAATATATATGCACCCAACACAGGAGCACCAGCATATGTGAAACAAATACTACCAGAATTAAAGGAGGAAATAGACAGCCATGCATTCATTTTAGGAGACTTCAACACACCACTCACTCCAAAGGACAGATCAACCAGACAGAGAATAAGTAAAGACACAGAGGCACTGAACAACACACTAGAACAGATGGACCTAACAGATATCTACAGAACTCTGCACCCAAAAGCAGCAGGATACACATTCTTCTCAAGTGCATATGGAACATTTTCCAGAATAGACCACATACTAGGCCACAAAAAGAACCTCAGTAAATTAAAAAATATTGAAATCCTACCAAACAACTTCTCAGATCACAAAGGTATAAAACTAGAAATAAATTTTAGAAAGAAATCAAAAAGGCTCACTAATACATGGAGACTTAACACATTCTCCTAATTAATCAATGGGTTAACGACCAAATCAAAACAGAAATCAAAGAATATAAGGAGACTAATGACAACAACAACACAAAGCCACAACTTCTGTGGGACGCAGTGAAGGCAGTCTTAAGAGGAGAGTACATTGCAATCCAGGCCCATTTAAAGAAGGAAGAACATTCCCAAATGAACAGTCTAAGGACACAATTATTGAAACTGGAAAAAGAAGAACAAATGAGGCCCAAAGTTACCAGAAGGAGAGACATAATAAAAATCAGAGAATAAATAAATAAAATTGAGAAGAATAAAACAATAGAAAAAATCAATGAAACCAAAAGCTGGTTCTTTGAAAAAATAAACAAAATAGATAAACCCCTAGCCAGACTCATTAAGAGAAAAAGAGAATCTACACACATAAACAGAATCACAAATGAGAAAGGAAAAATAACGACGGACCCCACAGAAATACAAAGAATTATAAGAGAATATTACGAGCATCTATATGCTAAGAAGCTGGAAAACCTAGAAGAAATGGACAACTTCTTAGAAAAATAGAACCTTAAATGACTGACCAAGCAAGAAACAGAAAAACTAAACAGACTAATCAACAGCAAAGAAATTGAATTGGTAATCAAAAAACAACCCAAGAACAAAATCCCTGGACCTGATGGATTCACCTCTGAATTCTACCAGACATATAGAGAAGAAATAACACCCATTCTCCTTAAAGTTTTCCAAAAAATAGAAGAGGAGGGAATACTTCCAAACTCTTTCTATGAAGCCAGCATCACTCTAATACCAAAACCGGGCAAAGAACTCACTAAAAAAGAAAATTACAAACCAATATCCCTGATGAACATAGATGCAAAAATACTCAACAAAATATTAGCAAACCGAATTTAAAAATACATCAAGAGGATCATACACCATGATCAAGTGGGATTCATCCCATGGATGCAAGGATGGTACAACATTTGAAAATCCATCAACATCATCCACCACATCAACAAAAAGAAGAACAAAAACCACATGATCGTCTCCATAAATGCTGAAAAAGCATTTGACAAAATTCAGCATGCATTCATGATTAAAACTCTCAACAAAATGGGTATAGACGGCAAGTACCTCAACATCATAAAGGCTATATATGACAAATCCACAGCTAACATCATACTTAACAGCGAGAAGCTGCAAGCTTTTCATCTAAAATCGGGAACAAGACAGAGATACCCACTCTCTCCACTGTTATTCAAGATGGTACTGGCGGTCCTAGCCACGGCAATCAGATAAAACAAAGATATACAAGGCATCCAGATGGGTAAAGAAGAAGTCAAATTGTCACTATTTGCAGATGACATGATACTGTACATAAAAAACCCTAAAGACTCCACTCCAAAACTACTAGAACTAATATCTGAATTCAGCAACGTCACAGAATACAAAATTAACACACAGAAATCTGTTGCTTTTCTATACACTAATGATGAACTAACAGAAAGAGAAATCAGAAAAACAATTCCATTCACAATTGAATCAGAAAGAATAAAATACCTAGGAATAAACCTAATGAAAGGAAGTGAAAGACCTGAACTCTGAAAACTACAAGACACTCCTAGGAGAAATTAAGGAAGACACTGACAAATGGAAATGCATCCCATGCTCTTAGTTAGGAAGAATAAATATTGTCAAAATGGCTATACTATCTAAAGCAATCTACAGATTCAATGCAATCTCTATCAAACTACCAACAGCTTTCTTCAATGAACTGGAAGAAATAATTCTAAAACTCATATGGAACCACAAAAGACCCCGATTAGCCAAAGCAATTCTGAGAAGGAGGAATCAAACAGGGGGAATTACGCTCCCTGACTTCAAGCCCTACTACAAAGCCACAGTAATCAAGACAATTTGGTATTGGCACAAAAACAGACCTACACACCAGTGGTGCAGAATAGAAAATCCAAACATTAACCCAAACATGTAGAGTCAACTAATATTTCATAAAGGATCCTTGGATAAATAGAAGAGGAGGGAATACTTCCAAACTCTTTCTATGAAGCCAGCATCACTCTAATACTTAAACCGGGCAAAGACCTCACCAAAAAAGAAAATTACAGACCTATATCCCTGATGAACGTAGATGTAAAAATACGCAACAAAATATTAGAAAACCGAATTCAAAAATACATCAAGAGGATCATACACCATGATCAAGTGGGATTCATCCCAGGGATGCAAGGATGGTACAACATTAAAAAATCTATCAACATCATCCACCACATCAACAAAAAGAAGAACAAAAACCACATGATCATCTCCATAGATGCTGAAAAAGCATTTGACAAAATTCAGCATCCATTCATGATTAAAACTCTCAACAAAATGGATATAGATGGCAAGTACCTCAACATCATAAAGGAGCCTTGGATATACAATGGGGAGATGACAGTCTCTTCAGCAGCTGGTGTTGGAAAAACTGGACAGCTACATGTAAGAGAATGAAACTGGACTACTGTCTAGCCCCATACACAAAGGTAAACTCAAGGTGGATCAAAGACCTGAATGTAAGTCATGAAACCATAAAACTCTTAGAAAAAAACATAGGCAAAAATCTCTTGGACATAAACATGAGCGACTTCTTCATGAACATATCTTCCTGGGCAAGGGAAACAAAAGCAAAAATGAACAAGTGGGATTATATCAAGCTGAAAAGCTTCTGTACAGCAAAGGACACCATCAGTAGAACAAAAAGACATCCTATAGTTGGGAGAATATATTCATAAGTGATGTATCTGATAAGGGGTTGACATCCAAAATATATAAAGAGCTCACGCACCTTAACAAACAAAAAGAAAATAACCCAATTAAGAAATGGGCAGAGGATCTGAATAGACACTTCTCTAAAGAAGAAATTCAGATGGCCAACAGGCACATGAAAAGATGTTCCACATCACTAATCATCAGAGAAATGCATATTAAAACCACAATGAGATATCACCTCACACCAGTGTGGAAGGCCAGCATCCAAAACAGAAACAACAACAAATGTTGGCGAGGATGTGGAGAAAAGGGAACCCTCCTACACTGCTGGTGGGAATGCAAATTAGTTCAACCATTGTGGAAAGCAGTATGGAGGTTCCTCAAAAAACTCAAAATAGAAATACCATTTGACCCAGGAATTCCACTCCTAGGAATTTACCCCAAGAATGCAGCAGCCCAGTTTCAAAAAGACAGAAGCACCCGTATGTTTATCGCAGCACTATTTACATAGCCAAGAAATGGAAGCAACCTAAGTGTCCATCAGTAGATGAATGGATAAAGAAGAGATGGTACATATACACAAATGGAATATTATTCAGCCATAAGAAGAAAACAAATCCTACCATTTGCAACAACATGGATGGAGTTAGAGGGTATTATTCTCAGTGAAATAAGCCAAGCCGAAAAAGAGAAGTATCAAATGATTCCCCTCATATGTGGAGTATAAGAACAAAGAAAAAAAAAAAACAAACTGAAGGAACAAAACAGCAGCAGACTCACAGAACCCAAGAACGGACTAATAGTTACCAAAGGGAAAGCGACTGGGGAAGATGGGTGGGAAGGGTGGGATAAGAGGGTAAAAGGGGCATTACGATTAGCAGACGTAATGTTGGGGGGTCACGGGGAGGGCTGTACAACTCAGAGAAGACAAGTAGTGATTATATAGCATCTCACTACGCTAATGGACAGTGACTGTAATGGGGTTGATGGGGGGACCTGATGAAGGGGGTAGTTTAATCACCATAATATTGCACATGTAATTGTATATTAATGATACCAAAATAAATTATATAAAAAAAAATATAAATAAATAAATAAATAAAAGCAATACAGATTCCTTTGTAGGTGAAAAACAAGTAGAAACAAAATACTAGACAATAATAATGTGTAAAATAGGAGGAATATAATTGGAGTGAAATATTCTGAAGGCCTTTTATTATTCAAGAAGAAGAGTTAAATTGTTTTAGATTTTAAGTCAAATTATGCATATTGAGGGTAACCACTAAAGTTATAGAAATAGAACATATAAAATTCAAATAATTCAAAATATGAAAACAAAAATGATAAAGGGAAACTTAAGCAAAGTAAGAGAGAAGAAAATGAGAATTGTAGAGAATTTTTCACATTGTGGCTACTGGCTCTTTAATTAAAAAATTTCTCACTAACAATTGTGAATGATTTTTAGAATATGGGTTGAGGGCAAAGGGAGAATATGCAGTTTCCCTCCAGACCTGTGACTCACCAACCAACATGGTGCTGAGTGTTAGTTTCACATAGTGTCCGTTTGGTGTGAAACAATTATATGCATAGGAATTCCAACAGAATTAAAAGAAAACTATTAGAACTAAAAAGATGTTAACAAAGTTTTGGATATAAGGCCAACTTATAAAAGTCAATAGTATTTTCCTATACCCAACAATTATCAACTATGAAATATAATTGAAATAAATATTATTTATAATATCACCCAAAATGAATACCTTCTTAGGAACCAACCTAAATAAAAAAGCCAGTATCTTTGTGGAGAAATATTAAAACTCCATTAAAATATATAAGAAGTTTTGAATAAATGGACAGACTGATTTAATGTAGTAAAGATGTCAATTTTCCAATATTCCTCAATGAATCTACAAACTCAATGTAATTCTAGTCAAAATTCCACCTACATTTTTTGAAGAATATGAAAACTCCTTTTAAATTTTTTTAAGGAAAATAAAAGTCCATGAATAGCTAAGCCACATTTGAAAAAGAAGAGAAAAAAGAGTGTTTATTATATCAGATACTTGACAAATATATGGTCAAAAATATGATTGGTTGTGGAGCAAACAGATCAGTAAAATAGAATAAAGCATCCAAAATTGAATTGTGTATATGGGGAACTTATACAGCAGATAGATAAAATGAAATATTAAAAGATGATGGAAGAACAGATTCTTTTAGTAGCATTAGAAAATCTCACTCATGAAGAAAAAGAAATTTCGATTCCTACTTTACACTGTGTCCAGAGGAAATTCTACATAAATTGATATCATTGTGAAAGTTAAAAATTCTAAATCTAATAGACAAAAATATTTATAGAAAAACATGAACATCAACATAAGAGGACAAGAAACCCAATGAAGAAACAGAGTAAGGATATGAAAAAGCAATGTAAAAAGGAAAGTCTGAATGGCTAATAAGTTCTTAAAGAGAGACCCAGAATGCTGTAATCAGGCAAATTAAATTAAAACAGTAAGATGCCATGTTAAACTTACCAGAACAGCAAACAGTAGAAATATGCATACAAAATGTCAGACAGACAGGATTTGTAGTGATCTATACTTTAATGTTCTCCTGTAGATACGTGGAGTGTTCACTGCTTTTATGCCCTATGGCCTAGCATATTCTTGGGTGTTTGTCCCAAGGAATTTCTTGCACATCTATGAAAATACATATAAATAATATTAAAATATGAAATAATGTGTTAGAACTGATGGAAGTATGAAATATTTGAAGAGAGGAGAAAGAAGGGCGGGTTGGTCAGATGTCTGTAAACTTGTTATCCTCTCTTTTGGGTTTGAGTCTTGAAGGAAGGCCATAAACCATCTAGATAGGTGTGGGGGAATCACAGAGCGTCTGGGCCATTTGTGCAATTCTTTATACAATAAAGCCTGGCTTTTGGTTTAAGCCATATCTATCAGTGTGAGCCGTATCTAACAATGTAAGTCATATCTAACAGAAGGAAAGAAACACAGGTGGAGGATGGTGTCTGGAGAAATCAACCTGAGGTATTGTGCCTGATTCCACAGTGCAGGAGATGTGAGGACAATGAGTGAACTGAGGACATAGGCTCGAGACAAAGGGTGGCAGTGTACGGGGCCTTCCTGAGAACAAACCAATGTCTGCATCCTCTGCTTCAGTAGAAGGTGTCTGCATGATGCTCTGCAGGGCTAGAAGTGAACAGCCACATTTCAGTAGACATCATCATAGAATGCCCAGGGCCAAGCCATAACCACCTACTTCATAAACCCTTGTACCAAGAAGAGGCATAAAGACCTACAGATGAGAAACATAAGCCCTCTTTCCTCCAGTAGTTAAAAATCCCTTGATTTCCCTTATACCTGTAACAACATATTGGAGAGTAGAAAGGGGAGGAGAAGGTTTCTAAAAAGAATGAGAACTTACCCAAAAGAGAGCTAACTTGAAGAAAATAGTTAAACAGGAAGAGATGTTTTAATTGGCATGGAACCTTAGATCAGTTTTAAAATAAGACATTGCATTTCCCCCATCATGTCTGAGCATAAGTTTGTGGTATGACCTTGCTCTGTTGCCATATGCATTTTTATTGCACCAAATTAAATGTGTGACTCAGGCAATTCTTTTACACACTTAATCTAAACACATGGGAACTCTGTGGAGTAAAATGCAGGATGATTCATTCAGCAGGAAACACTTTCACAATGAAACAAGAATCACAAGGGCTATTCATGTGCAACAGGTTCACTCGCAAACTAAAACAGAGGTCCTAGTGTCATTAAAGCAGCTTCTAGGACTCTTAATAGTTTTGACAAGCTGAGAAACTTGAGGTAGCCTTACTCAGGTGATTTCAGAACTTTTTAAAAATCTTTGACAGATGCTATCCTTTGCTTTTCAATTCTTGGCTAAAGCCTTTATTTCGCATTATTGTGCATGCACCTTGATTTAACACTGATTTAAGGCAATTTCCCCTAATTGTTTTGTCACCAAATCTCCCCCTAGTTTTGAGCAATAATCCCTACTAACAGAGAGAATCTATTACAAGATAGTTGTTTCTAATTTTTAATCAAAGATCTAGAACAATTCAGATTAGAACTTCTGGTCTGTTTCTAGAGCTTGCTACCGCCACTTCTCTCCCTTGGTATATTCCAAGCTAATACTTCTCCACGATACTCATTTATCATTCCCAGGGCCTCCAAAACTGAGACAGAGTAGAAGCTAGTACTGTGCAGTTTTTAGGGAAGGACAGATTGGTTATTGAACCAGTTCACATCCTAGCTTCTTTTTTCACTTAGACAAGACAATATTAAACGGGGCCTCATTCATTTAAAGGATATAATAAGATGTCCTACGTGGTTCTGGGAAATTTAGATGGTTCAATATGCACGAAATTCCTTGTATTTAATATAGTTTGTCATAGTTTCCACTTTCAATAATTGTAAGAAAGTTATTTAATACATGGAAACATTTATGTACACAAATCTACTTACTGTAGCATTAAGTGCAAGTAAAATAAGAAAAAGAAAAGGAGCAAAGAGGTAATTAGCTCTTTTTGATAGGTAACTTTCAACCTTGCTTTTCAAGTTTCTGAGTTTGGTAATTACCAGTCTATGTCAACAGGGTTTATCCATAAATTTGAAAAAAAACATTTTTGCATTGCTTTTTTTTTCTCCTTAAGACCTTATATTTCCTCCCTGTTTAACTCCATGTATCTTTATACGTCCACATCTATGTCACATCACTAAGTTCTGACTATGTACCAGCACTCACTGTGGAAAAAACTTTAGAATCTCTGCTGACAATTAAGCCTGAGAATAGAAGATGACTGAATAACAAATTGCTCTCTTTTTTTTCTTCCCACTTTTGTCTCTCTGTCTCCCTTCCCTCTCAAATGCACACAGTCAAGAAAGCCTCTCCCTGCCCCTTCCTTTGGCCTTTATGTTCCTTGCTGTCCATCCATACAGTCCTGTACTCAGAGTTTTCTCCTGCCTTGTGAGCACACTAACGGGTCTTCCTTTCCACTGCTCCTTACTCTGACACCCTTCTCCCCAGGGCCAAAGGGCAGGATGCAGTAAGAATACTAGGTCATAAATTTGTAGATTTCTTCCTCTGAACAGGAATCTCCCTATGGCAGGAACAGAAAGATAGGGAAAAATAGGAACTGGGGATGGAGAATAGTTTTGGATTTCTTTGGCATCTGGTCACTGCTAGGGTCATGTTACTGGGTCTGACTTTAAGCAGCATTATTAACTTGCCAACTTAAATGGAATTCTTGGCTGCATCTAACAGTTTTTTTTGTGTGTGTGGGGGTATTTGAAATCTATGGTTTGTTGTCTTTGAACTATTTTATAGCTCTTTAAGTTGTGAAAAACTGATAATAATGCAAATGATTTCTGTTCATAGAAGTGTAAATAGATTTGTCTAGTGAAGAAATTGGTCCTGCTCTATGAAGGTTACAAGTATTGCATCTATCAGCAAATTTATCTCAGCATTCCTGATTGACTGATGGAAAACTGATGGTGATTCTTATGATAGAAATTCTAATACATTTTGTCCAGTGAAGATGCAATCAGTTCCACTCTATGCACCTATTAACAAACTCATTTTAGTATTCCTGATTGCCTCTATATGTGTCTATTTGTATTACCTTTTGCAGCAGTCATTTTTACATATTACTGGTTCCTTCATGAATTAATTAAAAACAATTTTTGACATGTGTTAACTTTATATTTGTATGGGAGTTATATTACTCTTTAAAAAATACATTATCTTGTCATTTGCAACAAGATGGATGGACTTGAAATGAGTCACACAGAGAAAGACAAATACCACGATCTCATTTATTGTGCAATCTAAAAGACAAAACAAACAAACAAAAACCCAAGCTGTATTTATATACAGAGAACAAATGCCAGAGAGGAGTGTGTAGGGAGTACAAAATGGGTGAGGGGGTCAAAAGGTCCAAACTTCCTGTTATAAAATAAGTAAGTCATGAGGATGTAAAGTACAGGATGGTGAATATAGTTAACATTAGTTAAAACCGTAGTGCATATTTGAAAATTGTTAACAGAGTAGATCTTAAAAGTTCACATCATAAGAAAAAATTTTTGTAACTATGTATGGTAACAGATGTTAACTAGACTTGTGGTGATCTTCACAATGTATACAACAATATTGAGTCATTATGTTGTACATCTGAAACTAATATAATGTATGTCAATCATATCTCAATTACAAAAGAAATCATACCTTGACATAACCAGTGGGGAGGAAGGGAAACTAAAACATTTAATTTCCATTATTTAGAGTTGTCTTTGCCCTAGTTTTATCTAACCTAAATTCTCTAAACAAGGAGGCCCTAAATAAGACTAAGAGGTAAAGTTAGCAGTTCTTTGAGAAGTTTTTGAATTCATCCCAGAAATTGAGAAAATGAATGACTCTAAAGTGGGTGACAAATGTTTTTCAAAGCGAGGTAGTTTACAATTCTTTGTTTAACAAATCAGTTGATAGATATATTTAAACAAATGTCAGTGATCAATCACTATATTAGTTCCCTCAAAGTACCACTCACTGGGTAGCTTGAAACAACACAAATTTATTATCTCACAAGGAGAAAGTTAGAATTTTAGAGGAAAGAAATTGCTAACTCATAGCCAGAGAATTGGCTAAACACCTTGATAATTTTGTGTTCTCTGCTTTATATCAGGCTCTGATTCAATAAAAATTGGGGATTCAACTGAGTCCCTGCGTATTCATCACAAGTTGGAGAGCTGCTTGGAAGCTGAGGAGGTCCATCAGAAGCATAATTCTATTGCAGAGGTGGCTTGGCATGTGGAGCCACCATGGGTAAAGCAGTGGTAATGTTAATGTGTGGGCAAGCCTGCAGGAGAGGTAGATGGTCCAGACACGAGTTGAAAAGGACCTTTCTACTCTGGACTCACTTCCCAGCACATCACAGCAAGCAATTCCTACCAGATCCAGGGAAAGTGCCCTTTTTTTCAATAGAATGTGACCCTCTCCTTCCAGAGTCACAGATTTATGAGTTTTCCTATTGGTTTCTTTATTTTCATCTCCCTGGTTGCTCAGAGGAAAATCAGGATAATTCTGACAGCAGAACTCTCAACGTAAGGTCTTTTATTGCTCCTGGGTTTGTGGTTTTAGGTATTACTCATGTATTTGCATCCACAAAGTAAGCTTGAGTTGTTGAAATGTGGTCATTAATTAATCAATTAATCTAAGTAAAACCTTCCCTGTTAGCCATTTCTTGTATCATCTTTCCAGTGAGTTTGAAACTAGGTTTCCAATAGTTTCTGATCATGAAGGATCCTCTGGCTTAGGGCATGGCAGAAAAGTTCATGGGAAGCGTAAGGTGTTAGCTTCTTTCCAGGCTGTATTCCAGCTGCTTTTCAACCCCTTTGCTTGCTTTGGCTTTCCCACATTACCCCTTTGTGTGGGCGTTGTAGGAACCTTCCTCTCATCCAATAAAACTCACCCCTTCCCTCCCAATCTTGCTACAAAAGGTTGGAAAAAACCGGATGGTAATCTTACCTTAAAATTAAAGCCAATGGATAGATGGAGGTAACTGGGAGGGTGAAGTTAGGAGTCGTCATAATTTTTCACACTGAACTGTTTGTGAAGAAAAAGCTCCACAGAGGGACTGGGCCCTTTATATAATGAGCTCTCTGGAGGAACTAGGAGTCCCATGAGAGAATGAATCTAGGTGAACCTAGGGGTTTAAGAAAGGATTAGCAATTCGTATGTGCTACCAGTCAAAGGCAAAACGAAGTGGTCAAATGTCCATGGAGTTATGGGATGGAGATAAATAGCAATCAGGAAAAACAAAGAAGGGATTTCTTCTAAGCAGACAGCTGTACTATTAAGTCACCTAGGCAAGCACTGAGCACTGATGGGGATGTCCAGATGCAGACAGCACCACTCCTTCAGGAACCCTGCAGATTGGGGTTCCTGTCTCTGTTTGCCATTAACTAGATGGAGGATTCAGTAGATCTCTTAGCCTCTTTGAATCTCATTTTCCTCACCTAACAATCTTTGCCTTTGACTCTGGTTCAAGTAACTTTCTCATGGGTTTGTGTTGTTGCTTCCAAGCTGTTTTGACCAAAAGCTTGTTAAAATGTGCATGTAGGTATTTGGGAGAAATACTATTAGTGCTGTTACTGGTACTGTGTAATGGGGAAACTCTGTGACAGGCACCCCAATTTGAGTGCTTTATATCTGTTACTGTCTTTAATTCTCACGGTGACCATAAGAAGAAGTATCATCATCATTTATAGCTGGTGAACAGAGCCTCACATAGGTTATTAAAGTGCCCAAGTGGAAATAGATAGTTAAAAAGCACCCAGCTAGTAAATAGGGCCAGTGGAAATGGGACTCTGACAAGCTGATGAGATCGGAATTGTGGGAAACACCTGTGATGAGGAGTGGACTCCTTGTTTAGGGAAGTGGCAGAGCAAGGAATTTAGAGGACAAAGGAGCCTGCTGAGTATCTCAGAGAAACCCCCCCAAACAGGAAAAAGTACAGAAAAGGAGGGTGCTAGAAAGAAAATATTCTTCATTAAATATTATTTTTACCCCTCTCTTTTACCATTATAACACATGCACTTTGAAGAATCACCAGACAATACAGAATAAATTAAGGAACTGAACAAATACACTGCAGACCTTCTACCACAGTTACCATCATTATTGAATATTACCTTTTAGTTTTTGTCTTTTCTGTCTAATGCTTCCATTTTTCTCGAGTTGCAGTCTGCTTAATATTAAATCAAAAGCATTTTCCCATGTTCTTATTTAGTCTGTAAGTATTTTACATGGCAACATACTAGTCATTGTATTATGTATATTAACCATTTCCCCATGGCTGTATATGGGGAGGTATGCACTTTTATGGGTAACTTGAAATATTCTTCATAGATGGTACTTGGAGTCATTTTATTTGGGGTATATGTTTTGGAGGAACCGTCTTAGGTTCATTAGACAGATGAATGTGTTAAAAATGAGAACTCCCCAGTATTTGTTCTACCTACCAGCCATATGAAGAAGATGAATACTACAAAGTTGGTAACATAGAATTAGTATTGTAACTAAGAAAGAAAAAACAAGAGGAATGAAAAGTGCTCTTTGGGTGTCAAAGAGAGTCAAAGAGAAATTTAAGGCATTAGTAGGGAGATCAGCGACTGTAATAATGTATTTCTGTGGTCTGGAGAAGAAGGCATTCAGCATGGCCTGTGCAAAATGAAGCCAGAATTCCAAGTAGAAATGCAATAATGTTAAGAAAACTTTTCTTGGCACTAAAAGCTCAGACATGTACTTTTATATGCTACAAAGTTGAAAAAAAAAGTTAAAATTCTGGATTATTGAGGCCACAGCTATAAAAAAATTAAGGTTTTAAACTAGATTTGTGAGAGTAAGAAAATATGTGTTATGGTATGCTAAATGCTATTCTATACAGTACTTTTTCATGCTGGCCAATGTTCTACTTCTGCCAAGGTGAACAATTATTTTTTCTGGCAAAAACAGTTCAAATAAAAACAGAAGCAAGCCACCATTTCTTAACATAGTGAAGGTGAAAGTTTCAAACATTTAATGGAAATTACTTATACATTTATTTCATTGTTATTCAAAGGAAGTAGGAATTTCATGAAAATTTTTATGACAAAAGTAAATTTCTAGCATAAAGGTATTTGGAGTTTAGAAATATGATAAATGGAGATGATCTAGAAAGAAATAAGTGTATCTATTTAAAAATACTTATTAGCCTCAGTCTTCTCTGACCTCTGGAAAAGACAGTGTGAATAGACAACCAAATATTCATTCCTTTCTCATGTTGAACAGAAAAATCTTGCTCAATGTATCCATGGGCCCAGGTAAAATACTTTTCCAGATTTGCTTACACTTAGGAGTAACTCCATGACATTTTCAGGTGATGAAATTATTGACAAAATTCACTAGATTTTTTTACTCCAATGATAGAAAATTTATAGACTTGGTAGCAATCAATCAGAATCCTTCTCAACATAGTACTCCAGGCAACTACTATCAATCGACTGGAGTAAGTGTGAGAGTTAAAACTATCTCTAATGTAATTATTGCCATCTTTAATGAAGCTCAGTATTATGTTTTCCTGCTCAGATAACTTATACTAATTTCATAATCACCAGACTCATCTCCTTAGCATTATCAGAAGACAGATTATTTACTTTTTTCCCTCTTTAATACTGTTGTGATGGTTTTAAAATGACCACTAATTCTTTGATATTCTTCCCTTCAATAGATGGAAAGCAGTTCCTCTTCTCTGAGTGTGGGCTGGAGTGGACTGAGTGAATCTCTAATGATGAAAAGAATGAATGGATGTGATAGTGTGAGACTTTGAAAACTGGGTATAAAAAATACTGTGACTTCCTGCTATTCCCTCTTTCTCCTTCTCTCACTCTGTTTCTATCTCTCTCTCTCAGATAATTCTCTCTAAAGGAAGCTAGCTGCCAGGCTAGGAGAAGCCATGTGGTAAGGAACTGAGGCCTCCTGAGAAGAAGCCGTGTGAATGAATCATCAGGAAGTGGCTCCCCCAGCCCTACTCAGGTCTTCAGATGAGACTGTAGTGTCTGCCAGCATCCTATCTACAACCTTATGAGAGGCTCTGAGCCAGAGCCACCCAGATAAACAACTTCTGAATTCCTGACACATAGAAACCAAATAATACATGTTTACCATTTAAACCACTAAGTTTTGGGATAATATTTAATGTATAAGTGGATAACAAGTACAATTAAGAACTTTTAAAGAAATTAACAACTTTTTAAAGAAACATTTACAGCCCCTTTTAACACCCACTCTCCTCTACTCCCAGTTTCATCACATTGATATGTCCAAGTTCACTAGTTATCAATCAATACCTGTTTTTTTCTTTCTTCTAAAGCAAAGGTCAGAAAACCCTTTTCCTATGGGGCCAGATAGTACATATTTTAGGCCTCGCAGGCCATGTGGTCTCTGTCAAAACTACTCAACTCTGCCCTTGTAGCATGAAAGCAGCTGTGGACAATATTTAAATGAATGTGTGTGGCTGTGTTCTAATAAAATTGTATTTATGGACACTGAAATTTGAATTTCACATCACAAAATACTATTCTTCTTTTGATTTTTTCCTCAGCCACTTAAAAATGTAAGATCCATTCTTCACTTGTCTGTTATTTAAAACCAGGCAGTGGGCCAGATTGGACATATGGATATATTTTGCCTATTACTGCACTAAATTAATAGAATTCTTGGTATTTAACTGGCACATGGATACCCAAAATAAAGACAACATTTTTTCAGACAGTAGCCTTTGACCCCATTTTGGTTAATGGGATGTAGGTGGAAATGATATGTGCAAATTCTGAGTCACACTCTTAAAGGGAAGTGGTGGACTCTCCTCTTTCATTCCCCTTTTCCCTCTTCTCACTGGCTAGAATGAAGATCAGCTGGGACCATGTGGATGACAGGAATGTCCTTGGGATGGAGGAGCAAACAGAAAGACCCATAACTTCTGGCTCTGGACCATTTGCAGTCATACTGTTGTGAGAGTGAGAAATAGACTACCATCCCATTCAGACTTCTGTTTTTAGGTGCCTTTCACACATCGCCAAATCTTTATCCTAACTAATTCAGCTGGTTATTCTTTGGTTAACTTTCCCTGATGTAACGACAGGTTAATGTGCTGTACCTTCAAGAAGCACTGCAGAGAGTGGGTAACAGCTCTGTGTGGAGTTAAATTCACTCTTGATTACTTATCAAGTCTGGACAGTCTGGACAGAGGATAGCTTTAAGTTTGTTTTAAAACCAAGATTTCTAAAAAATCACAGGTATTTACCTTTTCTTCTGATCATTGATTTCCTGCAGTTTGGAAATGAACAAATGTGCTTCTGTGTCCCTTTTCTCTCACCTTTATGATACGTATAGCCAGGGGAGGAATGGTATTAATTGGGAGAAACATAAAAAATTCACTCTCTGAGGAAGAATTAATTCACGTTGTCCTTTGTGGCGCTTATTCACATAAATGAATGGGTTTAAACCCCAGCCCGCTCTCCCAAAGCATTCTATGGTCCTATGACTTTCTCATTCATATGATAACTGAAAGAAATTATAGTCATAATAGATATACTTATCTTGAGAGCATTTTTAATTTTCTGCAGAAGAGCTTGGAGGTCCCATTCTATGAACAACGGTGAGGACACATCCCACAGGCCGTCTGGAAGCCACTATGAGAATCACCCACCATCATTTGGCAGCAGCCGAACGTCAGGCATTGTCCGAACAGAATCCTTTGGGTTCTTGTGCCGACAAAGTTTTCCCCAGTCATTTCTCCCCCCCCCACCTTTCTCTCCTCGCCAAAAACCCAACTCACTTTAAGTAGGCACAGTCTTCCAAGTCCTGGCTGTTAGTGTTCTCAAGAGATTTCAAGGAGGAACAGTTTTGGCTGAGAGTTAGAGCCAGAGGCTGGCCAGCGAAGGGAACAATGTCTGGGTTTTGAGAACAGCTGGAGCTGCATAGGGAGAAAAGCAGCTTGGCAAAGAGGAAAGAATGTGCTTGTCACTTCAAGAGGAAAGAAACTTCGATTTCCCTCCTGCCTCTGCCAACAAGTGTTTATTGGAAAGGACAGATGGTGGTCATGGCAGGTGACTTTTGGTTAAGATTTTATGGAATTTTTCATGTTTATTTTACCTTTTCAAAGAGCAGATAAATGTACAAATCCCACATTCTAACTATTCTGAATTCTGCTTATGTTTTTATTGGATAAGTGAGTGTTGTTCCTCAGAGTTAGTTTTAAGAATGCTGCCCCTGGTCCTTTTTGAAACTCTGCTCGCTTTCCTTGCATGTAAGCTAATATTTGTTATAGGGATTTTGGAGAAAAGTAACAGAGGGCATTAAATGAAAAGTGAAGGCCCAAGGGAGAAAAGAGCCTGTTCTGAGAACACAAGATGAATTTACAGTTGGGGGAATCTGATGGGCCCATTTAGACAAAATAAGGAATTTCTAACAGACACCAAAAGTGAGCTTATGAAAGTTGAGGGGAAATAATGTTTTTAAGATGTCATATTCATTGGTCATGTTTGATTTCTCTGATTTTCTTGGATTATTATGGAAGTGGATAGAACAACAGAGACTATTTTCCCATTCTGAATTCCTTTAGTTAGACTTGGAAAGTATGACCTGATTTTACTTATAGAATGAAGAACACAGTCCAATATTAATATTCAAAAAACAGTCATTGTTACCATTGTAGGTCTCTTGCGTCCCTTTCTCTACTCTTTTTTTTTTTTTTGGTCTACTTTAGGATTCTCCCTTCAATTGTACCTAACTGCTTTTTTTTCCAGCTTGACAGTGAGGATGTTAGTTGGATCTTGGCATAAATACTCCTGAAAGTTAAAACAGGGAATCAGGAGGATGGGGAAGGGAACATGTATTTCTTGAATTCTGTCGGTGTGACAGACTCCTATACTAGCTCCTTTCCTTGTGAAAATTTGTGAAGTAAGGAACATTCCCATTTTAGAGACAGGAGCCTGAAGCTCGGTGAGGGTCCTATGACTTAAATGGTGAAGTCAGGGTATCTGGATTTAAAAACGATTTTGATCCTGAATTCCATATTCTTTCCACTGCCTCATTTTTGCCTACATAATAAAATCTGGGTTGATTATGTTTCAATTTATTAATCACTAAAATTGATTGATCAGAAGTATATATATAACCTGTATATATTATTCACTATTCTTTTTTTGCTAGTGCATTTTCTAGGTAATGAGACTTTATTGCAAGATACAAGGGACCACCAGTCTTCAGCTATAGTCACTTTGGGTCCCAAATTTCCAAAACTAAAATTAGCACTTCTTGAGAGAAAAATAATATGATGTGGTCTGTTTGTCACTAAGCACGATGAAGCCCCTGGTCTGCCAAGGCTCATGTGAGCCGCCTCCGAGGTGCTGGCGTCTTCCATGTGCAGTCTGTGGGGACTTGCCTGTGACTTGGGCACTCTTCTCTGAGGCTACTGCAGCAGGCTCCACTCAGTGTACAGTGTGAATCATGACGACTTTTTGTAGAAAGCGTCTCTTGGGGCTGCTGTTCTTAGAAGGGGATTTTTTTAAAATTTTATTATTTGACTATTTATTTACGTGGCGTTAGCACTACAATTGCTCAAACATACCAAAATAAAGAAAAGAGTTGAGATGAAAGGAGAAGAGGAAGAAGAACAAAGAATTTCTGTGCCAACTCCTTGCTCTGGGTGCTGTAACCAGTAGTTTTCTTCAGTGCAGCCTGAAGAGCAGAGTCTGTACGAAGTAAACTTTATCTGAGACCAGTCAATCATGTACTGGAAGCCATGTCTGAATTCTTAGAAGGGGATTTTGAGCAAAGCAGGAACTTAGAATTTCATAGACTCTTTCCCAGCACAAGGACAAAGAGACCAATGGGACATAAAGAAGTCAGTGAACTTCAGGGAATATCCCGGGAGCAACATCTATCATAATCTTCTTCATTCACCAGCATCAAGAGCATCTCCAATGGGTTGACACGTATCTACTTTGTGATAATCATGGTGAGAATATTAAGAATAATTTTTAGAAATTTCTGAACTTCTTAATTCTTGGAGGTCATCACTTTGCTGTGCTGTGTTTACCCATACAGTAAAATCAACACAAATACTGCTCAAAGAGTGTCTCAACTGCTATGGAAATGTAGAAGTATGTCTTATAATCCAGAATACTTAATTAATCAGAAATTTTATTCTCCAAGCATTCTGAGTAATCGGTATTTTCCTATCATTTGCACTATGACATATCTAGCTTATTAAATACATTTTCTTCTGAATCTTTCTTTAACATCATGTGAGATATACATGGGAAATGCACATTTAAATAGTCACAGCAATGAGTGTAATGAATTCCACATGGAGACTGCATGTTGTAACTCCCATGAACTGAGGGGTAAGATTTTTATGTCATTGTTTTCTATAATAAGATCTAAAACCATCCGCACATGTCTGGCAATTTAAAAGTTTCAGTAAAGTAATACCTGGTAACAATACTGATTTCTCCTAAGGATAAATAAGTGGAAGTTTTATTTTACAACTACTTTTTAAAATAGCATATGTCATGCAGAACTGATGTTATGGGTAAAATAGAACTTTGCTAATAAGTCAACTGAATAAAATACGTAAAACATTTTGTCTCTTGACTAACACTTTATCTATGGGGCAAAGTAGATCACAGTGGCTGTCTGGAGTGGTGCAACTTTACAGGCCCTGGGAACATGGGCAGCCCCGTCTTTATTGTAAAAACAAGTGTAACTTAATGGACATACTTCTATATGTCTAAATTGAAGAACCTATTTAGTGATTTACTAAATAAATTATTAAATAAAAGTATTTATTAATGGGTAATTTTTAATAAATATCCTAGTTTGTTTCATTTTCAATATTTTAAGGCTCATCTATTTAAAATTAAAGAACAACTATATAGAAACATTGTCGGGGTGTATCAACTGGTTAACATACCGCATCTAGTTTTTCAGGACTTTGGACTACCCCTGGACATGGTCTGCCTCTCACCTTTTGGCCTAGGCACTAGGTTTTGTTAGTGTCTGAATTGCCTGGCATCAGGAAGACTAAATAGGGATTAGCAAATCCTTCAAAGCTTTATATGTAGCAATTTAGCAGAGAGGTTAACCACAGAGGTTGCTGGAGGCAGATTGCTTGATGAAATCCTGGCTTTGCTTTTTACTGGATTTTAACCTTGGTGAAGTTATTTGACACTGTCTCAGTGTCATCAACTGTAAAATGAGGATAATCAAAGTATCTTATATGTTACTATGAAGGTTGAATGAAATGATACTTGTCAAGCACTTAGCCCAATTCCTGGCCCGACTAAAAGCTCAATAAATGTTAGGTGTTATGATTGTTGTTGATAATGATGTTACTGTTGTGATTCTTCATCTTTTTTATCATGAGTATTTGATAAACCAGGAAAGGTAATGTATCAACTTATGGTGGAATATGGTATAGTGCTTAGAATGCTTGCATAACCTCTCAATAGCACTTCATTTCTTAGATCAGAGATTATTCCAATGTAAAACCAGTAGTTTGAGAGCTGCTTGAGGAATGGGGACAAAAGATTAGTTTATAGACAAATTAAGGTATCAAATTTTTTTGTTTTTAACTGGAATTAACTCATCTTAATATAGCAATCTCAGGTTATCTCTGCTGATTGGCCAGTATACTTAGCTTTGAGATGTAAAGTCTTCTTATAGAGATGCAATTCACATAACATAAAATTAACCATTTTAAAGTATACAGTGCATTGGCACTTACTACATTCAAAATGTTGTACAAACACTCCCTTTATATTGTTACAAAACATTTTCATTACCCCAAACAAAACTTTGTACCCATTAAGCAGTCACTTCCCATTTCTCTTTCTCATTAACCCCTTGGTAACCACCAATCTGTTTTCTGTCTTTTTGGATTTACCTATTTTGGATATTTCATGTAGATGCAGTCATGTAATGTGGTCTTTTTTGTTCAACTTCTTTCACTTAGCCTAACATTTTCAAGGTTCATCTACATTGTAGTGTGTATCAGTACTTTATTCCTTTTTGTGGCTGAGTAATATTCCACCATTATATTCCATTGTTTGTATACACCATATTTTGTTTATAGACTCATGTGTTGATGGTCTTTAATTTTTAAATGGAAAATTAATATAGATAGCCCAGTAGAAAAATTCAACATGAGATTCAAGCAGGTAAAATGTTAGGATCATGAGGCATAAACTCTATATTTATCTAGCAACCACTGGATCTCTGATGACTAGTACAGAATATGGCTTATAGCAGATACTCTATAGATATTTATTATATGAATGAATGAATAAGCCACTGTAAATGATGATGTTTAAAACTGACTTACAGTTATAATCAATGTTCCCCATTGCACAAAACCAATTGAAAGCCACAGAGCAAGGAAGCTCATTGATGGAGGACACACAGCTCAGTCAGGAGAGCACCGAATGGGATGGAAAAGTGGGGGTCAGAGGGGCAAACTAAGCTGGTGTGTACACCGAGTCACTCAGGTTATAAGGGAGCAAATAGCTGAATCAATTATCTTATTCAGGGCCATATGCCTCTCTTTTCTTATTCAGGGCCATATAAGAATGAGTTTTAAGTTCCACAGACATACACCCCATGCTTATGCTTACCCTCATTAAACCTCTTATATTCTAGTAATAATGCAGGGAGTTTTAAAAGCAGCATATAAAAAGTAATGATTTTGATGAGTATACAGTTACATTTTTGGAAACTGCTGAAGTTTAAGACCCATGAAGTGACAGTCATGTCAGACTTAAAGAAAAACTGAAACTTGCTACACTATGTATGTCATATGACCTAGATGTGATTATAAGAAGCAAAATGAAATTAATAGAAACTTTGCCAGTTTAAGGAGTCTGGGAAAAGAGCCTGTGCTGAAAGAATTCACCACACATTTGCAAACAGAAATGAACTTTAGAACATAATTTTCCTTGACTGTAGTGGTTGAGGAATGAATTTTCTTTTTTACCCTATTTTATGAGCACCATCAGAATACTTTCACCACCCAAATCACCATTTGGTTATTCTGAAGATTGTAATGAACTTTGCTTCAAAATTGCCTTATGTCCCACAGGCTATAGTTTTCTAAACTGGGAGTAATTTCATGACACTTTTATTTGGCTAGCTTAATTTAAGATTTAAACATAAATGCCTATGGATGGTTTTTCAACAATAGTTTTGTGATTTATGGACTTGCCAAGAATTAGATGCTGTCTATATACACAGCAGTTCAACATATTTCATTGTGGGCTATAGAAAATTAAGAGATTGGGAGAGCAAAACATACATGAGTTAAAGTCCAGAAAACAATATAATTAAGAATGACTAAAGAAGTGAATATAATTTAGCTTAAAAGAAGGGGTGTTTGAAGAACAATTATATGGAAAATGTTGACTAACTGAAACTTTCTCTTTACTAAGGACATGAGTTAATGAATTTCATGAATATAAATTAAGCATATGAGTACTGGATTCAAAGAGATTTGGGTTACAGTCCCAAATGTAAACATTTACAAGCAGTCTATAACTTTGGGAAGATTCCTTAACTTACCTGACCTTCAGTTTTCCTGTATAAAAAATACAGATAATAACAGTAATTACCTTACAAGGTTGTTGGGAGGATTAAATGAGATCAGCTTTGCACCTTGAGGCACTATACCTGTCCAATAAATGTGAGCTATTTTTACAGTTTGAAGTAAAGGACACTTAAATGTTGAAGTGGATCGTCAAAGTAGATCCTTCCCGTGAGAGCTGTGAGAATGTGAAAGGGTCACCTCTGCCCACATGCAACATTCTTCTCCTGACAATTCATTTATGTATTTTTCTAGCCCACAATCCTAGAAGTAAACTATAAGAAAGAGCAGCTGTTTTAAAAATCCTTTTCACCCTGTCAGTGTTGGCTTGCACTCTCTGGGAGGGGACTTTTGCTATTTAAATTCCATGTCTGTCATACTGAAAGTCGGCTGGAATCAGGCCCTTGCTCACGATGGGGCTACCCCAAGGCTTCCAGTGGGGAGTCAGAGCCAGCAGTGTGTCTGCTGGGGTGCCCTGCTTTTATCCTCTGGGCAAGCCTCGCTGCTTCAGTGGGACAGGCCAGATCTGCCTCTCCTTGCCTGATATTTTCTCTGAAGCCAAGGGAGGTTACTTTGCCTGGACATGTAGTAAGTGATGGGCCAGGGAATTGACACTCTCCGGAAGCAACACTCACTGTGACTGTTGGAGCTGGTGGATGAGTTCTTCAACTCCTTTGCTCCTCAGATGAAGGCATCTGCTTTAACACTGTTTTCCCTTAGGAATCAGTTCAGCCATTCGTGTGGGACTGGCTTGATAATTCACGTTTATTGTCTGCTTCCTCTTCCTTAACTCACTTCCCCCTCTCCCTCTGGTGTTTTGGGATCACCTCTCAAAAACTGCTTGTGTTAAAAAATACTTGTATGAGAATCTGCTTTGTGGGGAGCCAGACAGACCCAGGGTGTCAGTAGTTAACTTCCGTGATCAGTTTTTTCTCAGCTTTATTGAGTTGTAATTGATAATTGTGTAAGTTCAATGTGTATGATATGTTAATTTGATACATAATATATTGCATCTTTTATGTTTTCAGAGCAGTAAACGTAATAGAAATTTGTAGATTTGAAGTGAATGGGAAAGTATAGGATTTATGGGGGAATTGGAAAAATGAGTGTCTATTCATTTTAATTACAAACATCTTACTGTATACTAAGTGTCAGACATTGGGCTAACTCTAATGGCATAAAAGGTGGGTCCTGCCCTGGAGAGACTCACATTCTTCTGGGAAAGACAAACACAGCAATTCATCATTCAACTCCAAGATGATGTATGACTTTAGAAAGCTGAATGCAAAGTGCTATGGGAGTACAGACAAGAGAAAAGCCCCAAAGGCTAATAGGTGGACTTAAAATTCACAAAGTAAGTGACATTTGTGCTAAAGGTTGAGTAGGACTCTGGTGGAATCAGGGTGAGAAGAGCCTTCCAGGCAAGGAAAACAGCTTGCAGAGAGCTCACAGATGCATGCAGTGCCGAGTGGAGAGTTGGAGAAAAGTCCACTGTGGGGTGGAAAAGTGCAGGAGATAAGGCTGGCAGAGTGGGGAGGGCTTGATGATGAAAAGTCTTGTCTCAAACTGTAGAGCAGATGAGAGGAGGGGGAAGGCATCAGAAAAAGCAAGCACAATGCCTGTCCCAACTCGTCCTTTGCTGTATGTCTCCAGCGCACAGAGAAAAGGGAGAGGAGAAGAGGCTCAGAAGACAGGCTGTGTATTTCCAGCTACCATTTATGAATGATTATTCCCTTATATCTCATGGGAAGACTGGGAGGTAAGACTTTTAAGCCCTTTTACTCACGAGGACATTGAGGCCTAATTAGAGGAAGTCTAGAAATGTTAAGGTTTGGAGCTCATGACTGCCCAATTCCACGGCTCCTAACCACTGCATTATACTACTTCTTTTTGGAAGTGAATGTGGAGTGGACAGAAGCTGCTATGGTTGGACTGGGGTGGCAGTCATTGAAGTGGAGGTCATTGAAGGGAGAGGCCCACTTCCTAAGTTCTGCTTATTCAGGGCAACTAAAATCAGAAGAAACCAGAAGGAACAGCCCTCATATTAAAGTCATTTGTTTTCATTATTTACTTTGGTAAAGTCTACAGAGAAGATATTTTGGGTTTCAAATATTTGTTTTTCCTTCAAATTCATCTTTAGCAACTGTTAAAAGCATCCAACAGAAGAAGAGAGAATAAAACATTACTTAAGCGCCAAGAAGGGCAATGCCGTTACTGTAGAGAGAGCTCTGGCCTATGGCTGATCGCTTCCTCTCAGGCCCCTCAGAGCACCATCCTAACATGTCTCTCCTTGTGTGAAAGCCTTAAGTAAACAAAATTATAGCTTTTCTTTTAACTAATTCACCTTTGAGAAGTTTAACATTTGTCTTTAGAACTTAGTTACTTCAATGAAAATAGTCATTAAATTGTCAGTTAACACTTGAGGAAAAAGTTGGGCCTAATTGTGTGACTTCTAAATTTTTTTCTATAAACACTATTCTTAAATCCAGATAGACAAAAAATAATATGGATCATATGTTTTCATAAGCAAACAATGAAGAACCATTTGCACAACTTTGAACATGTTAAGCAACTTAGATTCTCATGATACACTAGAATAGAACAGGAAAGGAATCAGAGCCAATCTAGGAAATGTGATAATATCTTTTAAACATGTGACTGAAGCATTAATGAGAAAACTGTAAAATCCAGAGTAACTCATTTTTAATTTTCTTCTAATAGTCTTATTTATAACAGAAATCTGACAAAGTGCAACTTAAAATGTTTTTTTTCAAATAAAACATTATTCAAAACATTCTATTTCTGTAGTAGATTTTAAAATATACACACTGTCAGATACCTACAGCTACCACTCCAGAGTTTTAAGAAGATCATAGAATATGGGGGCTGGGCATTTTGAACACTAGTTGTCTCAGGTAGCAATCATTTAAAAAACATGTAAGTCATTTTCCTATCAGCTACTTGACCCCTTTTAGAACCGGAACAATGTTTACTCTCTATCACAGACTCCCAATGGTCTTTGAGAAACAACCTCAAAATGTTAACTTGCTGCTCCTGGTGATGGTTGATGGCCATCCCTCTTTAATCTGAAGAGGAAAAAAACAGATGCATTCACCTAAAAAGTTTATTTGCTGTGGGAATTCGCTTTGACGAAAGCAACTTTTAAGACCCGTTGGTTTACACTCAGAGGTCAAGGAACATGTATATAAGGATCTTTAATAACATTCTTTCAACTTGGCCAGCAGGGAATGCCCTGATGTCAGTTGTTCTCTCTTTTGAGTATTATATTTGCATATCCCTTCATTTGAATTCCCAACAAATAGTGAAATTGTTTTCAAAACATGTGGATAACATCGTGTAAAGTTAGATTTTTATTTTTACTTTTATTTTCTTTTCATTGGTCTTCTTTCTTGGTTTATCAAAAGCACTGTTTTTGAAATATTTATTATAACCAAAGAACATTAGGAAAATTTCTTTTAACAAATAAGTAAGTTTGCCTTAAAGGTGCTCCCTGGGGGATGCTTATCTCCATTTCCCAAAGTATGTTCTGCAAACCTCTAATTCCCAGCACTGGTTATTAGGATGGTAATAGCTGTCATTTATAGGAAATCACAGGATGGTAATAGTGAAAATGTCTTATGAATAAATTAGTTTAAGTGATTCTGGGAATGTGGTGACCAGAACGCAACTCCCTTTCTTCTGCACCCAGTTTGAAGCTATTAGGCTCTCTGAAGTCAGGCATCTGTTGAGCTTTTGGGCCCTGGGGTGTGTGGGTAAGGCTTTGGGCACTGCTGTGTCCTTTTGGTGAGAACTGGTACAGGGCTTGCTTGGATTACAGAGCATTTTAAAATACTTGTTTGAAAGCCAGGGCATTTAATCCTGGGAAAATATTGGGGGAACATGTCACACCTCTATTTCAGGTGAGTATTCTAGGTTTCCCTTCCTGAGTGTCCACAGACCAAAAGAGAGCTGAAAGGCTAATTTGCACTTGCTCTGCCATCTAGGGTAGGAGACCACAGGGAAATTCTGTAGGACTGGTACCCAGTCTTTTCATCCCAGGCCTCAGGTCCTGAGAACCCTTTGCCTTTCACTGCCTGTCTACGTCTCACTTCCCTTTATGCTACCTCAGCAGTAAAATATAAGTTCCAAAGAAGCTACAGAGAAAGATAGCAGCCCAGCTGAGAAGATCCTGCCACCCAAGAGAGAAGGAACAAGCTGAGCCATCAGAACACACGCCATATAAATGCAGACATTCAAGCACTGGGGAGGAGATTCTGGGTCAAGATGGCGACGTGGGAGGACGCTGGGCTCACCTCCTCTTACAGACGCACTGAATCTGCAGCTACATAGGGAGCAACTTCTGAAAAAACCCTAAAAACTATGTGAGCAACTCCTGTGCATTTGGTGAATGAGGGAAGGCCCACATCGAAGGAGGTAGGTGTGGCTGGGGCACAATTTTGCCATAAGCTCCATTCTGGGTGCAGGGGACCAATAATTGTGAGCGAGCTCAAAACCTGGAGCGAACACCTGCGAAACGGCCCTTAAAGGGCCCGTGTGCTGGTACTCATCGCCTCAAGGCTCCGTGCAGAGGCAGCCAGGCGGAGGTACTCAGACCTGGGGCGACTGAGGCTCATTTGCCCATCTTAAGGCCTGCTCCTGTGGGGCAGGCATCTAAGTTAGCACACATCTAGGGGCCTACCGTCTGGCGGGTAGTCTATATGCTCTTCCTTTGCCTTGTTCTAGCCAGGGGGTGCCATCTTTTTTTCTTTTTCACTTTTTTCCCTGTGAGCACCACCTATATGTTTCCTCTGTGTTTAATTATGGCCGGTCAGTGCTGTCTTCTTTTTTTCTCTTTTTCCTGGCGAGCATTGTGTGTATACCCTCCCTGTGCGGCATTCCACCTGGTGGGCGCCACCTTCACACTCTCTGGCCCGCCCTGCCGGAGGGCCAGTATCTCCTGGAGGGGAACTTTTCCATGTGCCCCAGTTTTGCAGCTCTTGCCCAGGGGACACCCCTTAATCACCCGGCCCTGGAGTCAGGGGTGAGTGCCTGGGTCCCATAGGATTGTAACTATCAGAGAGACAGCTCTCGGGAGGCTGCCACCTGCAGGGCACTGCACAGAGCGCCCGCTCTTACGCAATCCGGTCTTTCTGTCAGAGAGGCCTATTTGCTGGTCCAGGAGGTTTGGCTTGAGGGACAGGCTCCTGGGGTGGCACAGAGCTGGGGGCTGACCACAGGAGCCCTCAGGGGAAGGAGGCCAGCGGGCATCATCTTTGCACTCTCCCTCTGCCTCACTGCCCCTTGCCTGCATCTCTCAGAGAGGAGCCGACTGTCTGGAACCCTGATTTTTGTGGTTGCCCCTGGGGGACAGCTCTGCATAGCCTGGCTCCAGTGGCCAGTGGTATTATGCAGTGGGTCCCACAGGGTTCCTAAACAGCTGCCACCCCACAGATCACAGCGAGAGCCAAAGATGAGGCACTCAGTCTTCCATGAGTGGTCTGTTAGCTTGTCCTCCTAAATGCAGCCTGAAGAGTAGGCTTCTAATTAAATACATAACTGAGGGCTGACGGTAATCCTTTCTGGAGACCTAGGAGGGTGGATACTGTGCTTGCACTTCCTCCTTGTGGTACTCTGGAGCACCAGTGTGTCCTGGAGGGGAGCTTTTACACATATCTGTGCCCTGGTTTTTTTGGCTGCTAACCAGGGGATGCCCCTTGATCCCTTGGCGCTGGTGGCCAGGTTGGCCTGTGCTTTTAGGTCCCACAGGGTTGTAACAGAGAGCCAGGTCACGGCAGGCTACAGCCTCCCAGACACCTCACAGAAAGCAGACTGAAACGCATCAATGTCTTTCTGTCAAAGAGGCCCATCTGCTTGTCTTAGAGCTTCTGCCTGAGGGGCAGGCTGCTGGTTTGGCCAACAGCTAGAGGACTGTGGCGGTGCTCTCAGGGACTGAAGGCCAGTGGACGCCATCTTTGCATTCTCTCCCTGCTTTGCTATAGCTCCCCGGTATTTCTGGGAACTTATACACTCATCTGGAGCCCTGATTTTTGCAGCAGCTGGCTGGGAGATAACTCCAAGTCGCCACTCTGGTGGCCAATGGGACTTATGTTTGTGGTCCCACAGTACTGTATATATTTGCGTATTTTAAAAGCTGCTGCCTAAGTGTCTGGCTTCCAATTAGCTAGATGGAAATTATGATGGAAAGATAAAAGATTGAAGGGTAAATCCAGGAAACTGAACATATGGGTAATAGTTATTCAGAAAGGGAAATGATAACAGATGGAGGAAAGACAGTAGTTAAATAAATTCTAGGGGAACATTTTTCAGGGCTGAGCTAAGTCTCAAGTCTGCAGCTCTTACAAGATTCCAGGCTGAAATGATGAGAAAAGATACTCACCTGGTTATTTTCTGGTAACATCCTTAAACTCCAATGGATAAAGAAAAACTTCTTACAATCTTCCAGGAAGAAAGGTTAAATTATCTACTGAGAAGAAAGAATCATAATGCCACTAGACTACTTATCTGTAAACAAAGGAAACTAAACAACAATTGAATCAAAGAAAAAGGATAGCATCTCAGGAATATCCAGCCAAGATATTATTCATCTGAATAAAGATATTCAAGGATAGATGACGAAGCAGAATCGTCCAAGTAAAGCCTCTGAGGAAAATACTTAAGATAGTCTAGGAAAAACATAAATGAACTCAAGTTAAGAACTCAATTCAGAGGAGTGGCAAAAGGATAGGAATAAATGATGAACAGTGAACCTTGCCATATGAACAGATTCAGTCGTTCATCTACTCAGCAAATAAGTTATTGTGTACCTAACTCAAGTCAACACTGCTGTTGGCAATGGGGATGCTGCAGTGAATAAGATAGACAAGAATGAAATTTTAATGCATATAATCTGTCTGGGAATAAATAACATGTTAATGAAGGATGACTAAAACACAGCCATATAATGGATATTTGAATAAATTCTAAAATATGCCCACAAAGCCTAAAAAAACATGTGGGGAGGAGTAAATGCATTCAGAAAGCCTCATGGGGGGAAGAGAGAAATGACAGGTGTTAGGGGCTGGGGAGGTGGAACTAGAAGTATTCTAAAGGATTGTCCTATTGAGGAAGAATGGCAAAGCAGTTGTTTTAATTGCAGATCTCAGCTCTGGTAGGCTGAAATCCAAAGGTGGCCCTCCCCACATTTCTTGCCCTGATCTGCAGGACTGAGAATATGATAGTGTATCATGTATATGATTATGGTATCTTACATGGCAAAGGCACTTTGCAGAAGTATTAAGGTTACCAGTCAGTTGACTCTGAGTTAATCAAAAGGGAGATCATCAGGTTTGACTTAATCTAATCACATGAGCACTTTAGCAGAGAGTTTTCTCTGGCTTGTGGCTGAAGGGGAAGTCAGATAGAATCAAAGCACAAGGAGGGTTTGATGCACAAAGTCAACTTAGGGCAACTTCTGGCAAACAGCCAGCAAATATATGAAGACCTCAGTCCTACACATACTGGATTCTAACAACGATGTGAATGAGACTGGAAATGATTCTTCCCAGATGCTCCAGATAAGAGTCCAGCATGGCCAATACCTTGATTTCCATCTGTGAAACTCTAAGCAGAGACTCCAGCTGCTCTTCTTCCCGTATGCAGAAATGAGAGCTAACTAATGGGTATTGTTTTACACTGTATATTTGTGCTAATTTGTAATGCAGCAATGCAAAACTAATACATCAACTTGTGAAACTACTAACTGATATATCTTTTTTTTGCGTGAAGATTTACATTTTTAAAATTTTTGATATCGTTAATCTACAATTACATGTGCAACATTACGGTTCCTAAACAACCCAATTCATCTAGTCGCCCCCCACATACCCCATTATAGTCACTGTCCATCAGTGTAATGAGATGCTATAGAATTACTACTTGTCTTCTCTGAGTTGTACAGCCCTCCACGTGCTCCCCCCCACATTATGTCTGCTAATCATAATGTCCCTTTTTCCCCCTTATCCCTCCCTTCCCAACCATACGCCCCAGTCCCTTTCCCTTTGGTAACTGTTGGTCCATTCTTGGGTTCTGTGAATCTGCTGCTGTTTTATTGCTTCAGTTTTTTTCTTTGTTGTTATACTCCACATATGAGTGAGATCATTTGGTACTTGTCTTTTTCGGCCTGGCTTATTTCACTGAGCATAATACCCTCCAGCTCCATCCATGTTGTTGCAAACGGTAGGATTTGTTTTTTTCTTATGGTTGCGTAATATTCCATTGTGTATATGTACCACATCTTCTTAATCCATTCATCTACTGATGGGCACTTAGGTTGCTTCCATTTCTTGGCTATTGTAAATAGTGCTGCAATAAACATAGGGGTGCATCTGTCTTTCTCAAACTGGGCTGCTGCATTCTTGGGGTAAATTCCTAGGAGTGGGATTCCTGGGTCATATGGTATTTCTATTTTGAGTTTTTTGAGGAACGTCCATACTGCTTTCCACAATGGTTGAACTAATTTGCATTCCCACCAGCAGTGTAGGAGGGTTCCCCTCTCTCCACATCCTCGCCAACATTTGTTGTTGTTTGTGTTTTGGATGTTGGCCATCCTCACTGGTGTGAGGTGATATCTCATTGTGGTTTTAATCTGCATTTCTCTGATGATTAGCGATGTGGAGCATTTTTTCATGTGCCTGTTGGCCATCTGAATTTCTTCTTTAGAGAAGTGTCTATTCATGTCCTGTGCCCATTTCTTAATTGGGTTATTTGCTTTTTGTTTGTTAAGGTGCGTGAGTTCTTTGTATATTTTGGATGTCAACCCTTTATCAGATACATCATTTATGAATATATTTTCCCATATTGTAGGATGTCTTTTTGTTCTACTAATGGTGTCCTTTGCTGTACAGAAGCTTTTCAACTTGATATAGTCCCATTTGTTCATTTTTGCTTTTGTTTCCCTTGCCCGGGGGGATATGTTCATGAAGAAGTCGCTCATGTTTATGTCCAATAGATTTTTGCCAATGTTATTTTCTAAGAGTTTTATGGTTTCATGATTTACATTCAGGTCTTTGATCCACCTTGAGTTTACCTTTGTGTATGGGGTTAGACAGTAGTCCAGTTTCATTCTCTTACATGTAGTTGTCCAGTTTTTCCAACACCAGCTGCTGAAGAGGCTGTCCTCTCCCCATTGAATATCCAGGGCTCCTTTATCAAATATTAATTGACTGTAGGTGTTTGGGTTAATGTTTGGATTTTCTATTCTGTTCCACTGGTCTGTGGGTCTGTTTTTGTGCCAGTACCAAATTGTCTTGATTATTGTGGCTTTGTAGTAGTGCTTGAAGTCAGGGAGCGTAATTCCCCCTGTTTGATTACTCCTTCTCAGGATTGTTTTGGCTATTCAGGGTCTTTTCTGTTTCCATATGAATTTTAGAATTATTTGTTCAAGTTCATTGAAGAAAGCTGTTGGTAGTTTGGTAGGGATTGCGTTGAATCTGTAGATTGCTTTAGGTAGTATAGCCATTTTGACAATATTTATTCTTCCTAGCCAAGAGCATGGGATGCATTTCCATTTGTTAGTGTCTTCCTTAATTTCTCTTAGGAGTGTCTTGTAGTTTTCAGAGTACAGGTCTTTCACTTCCTTCGTTAGGTTTATTCCTAGGTATTTTATTCTTTTAGGTGCAATTGTGAATGGAATTGTTTTTCTGATTTCTCTTTCTGTTAGCTCATCATTAGTGTATAGGAAAGCAACAGATTTCTGTGTGTTAATTTTATATCCTGCAACTTTGCTGAATTCAGATATTAGTTCTTGTAGTTTTGGAGTGGAGTCTTTAGGGTTTTTTATATACAGTATCATGTCATCTGCAAATAGTGACAATTTGACTTCTTCTTTACCAATCTGGATGCCTTGTATGTCTTTGTTTTGTCTGATTGCCGTGGCTAGGACCTCCAGTACTATGTTGAATAACAGTGGAGAGAGTGGGCACCCCTGTCTTGTTCCCGATCTTAGATGAAAAGCTATCAGCTTCTCGCTATTAAGTATGATGTTAGCTGTGGGTTTGTCATATATAGCCTTTATGATGTTGAGGTACTTGCCGTCTATACCCATTCTGTTGAGAGTTTTAATCATGAATGGATGCTGAATTTTGTCAAATGCTTTTTCCGCATCTATGGAGATGATCATGTGGTTTTTGTTCTTCTTTTTATTGATGTGATGGATGATGTTGATGGATTTTCGAATGTTGTACCATCCTTGCATCCCTGGGATGAATCCCACTTGATCATGGTGTATGATCCTCTTGATGTATTTTTGAATTCGGTTTGCTAATATTTTGTTGAGTATTTTTGCATCTACGTTCATCAGGGATATTGGTCTGTAATTTTCTTTTTTAGTGAGGTCTTTGCCCGGTTTTGGTATTAGAGTGATGCTGGCTTCATAGAAAGAGTCTGGAAGTATTCCCTCCTCTTCTATTTTTTGGAAAACTTTAAGGAGAATGGGTGTTATTTCTTCTCTATATGTCTGGTAGAATTCAGAGGTGAATCCATCCGGTCCAGGGCTTTTGTTCTTGGGTAGTTTTTTGATTACCGATTCAATTTCGTTGCTGGTGATTGGTCTGTTTAGTTTTTCTGTTTCCTGCTTGGTGAGTCTTGGAAGGCTGTATTTTTCTAAGAAGTTGTCCATTTCTTCTAGGTTTTGCAGCTTGTTGGCATATAGATGCTCGTAATATTCTCTTATAATTCTTTGTATTTCTGTGGGGTCCGTCGTTATTTTTCCTTTCTCATTTGTGATTCTGTTTATGTGTGTAGTTTCTCTTTTTCTCTTAATGAGTCTGGCTAGGGGTTTATCTATTTTGTTTATTTTTTCAAAGAACCAGCTTTTGGTTTCATTGATTTTTTCTATTGTTTTATTCTTCTCAATTTTATTTATTTCTTCTCTGATCTTTATTATGTCTCTCCTTCTGGTAACTTTGGGCCTCATTTGTTTTTCTTTTTCCAATTTCAATAATTGTGTCCTTAGACTGTTCATTTGGGAATGTTCTTCCTTCTTTAAATGGGCCTGGATTGCAATGTACTTTTCTCTTAAGACTGCCTTTGCTGCGTCCCACAGAAGTTGTGGCTTTGTGTTTTTGTTGTCATTAGTCTCCTTATATTCTTTGATTTCTGTTTTGATTTGGTCGTTAACCCATTGATTCGTTAGGAGAATGTTGTTAAGTCTCCATGTATTTGTGAGCCTTTTTGATTTCTTTCTGAAATTTATTTCTAGTTTTATACCTTTGTGATCTGAGAAGTTGGTTGGTAGGATTTCAATATTTTTGAATTTACTGAAGTTCTTTTTGTGGCCTAGAATGTGGTCTATTGTGGAAAATGTTCCATGTGCACTTGAGAAGAATGTGTATCCTGTTGCTTTTGGGTGCAGAGCTCTGTAGATATCTGTGAGGTGCATCTGTTCTAGTGTGTTGTTCAGTGCCTCTGTGTCTTTACTTATCCTCTGCCTGGTTGATCTATCCTTTGGAGTGAGTGGCGTGTTAAAGCCTCCTAGAATAATTGCATTGCTGTCTATTTCCTCCTTCACTTCTGTTAGTATTTGTTTCACATATGCTTATGCTCCTGTATTGGGTGCGTATATATTTATAATGGTTATATCTTCTTGTTGGACTGACCCCTTTATCATTATGTAATGTCCGTCTTTATCTCTTGCTACTTTCTTTGTTTTGAAGTTTATTTTATCTGATACAAGTACTGCAACACCTGTTTTTTTCTCTTTGTTGTTTGCTTGAAATATTTTTTTCCATCCCTTTACTTTTAGTCTGTGTATATCTTTGGGTTTGAGGTGAGTCTCTTGTAAGCAGCATATAGATGGGTCTTGCTTTTTTTATCCACTCTGTTACTCTGTGTCTTTTGATTGGTGCATTCAGTCCATTTACATTTAGGGTGATTATTGATAGATATGTACTTATTGCCATTGCTGGCTTTAGATTCGTGGTTACCAAAGGTTCAAGGGTTGCTTCTTTACTATCTGAGAATCTAGCTTAACTTTCTTGTTAAGTTATTGTGAATGCCGTCTGATGTTTCTTTATCTCTCCCTTCCTATTCTTCTTCCTCCTTTCTTTATATATTAGGTGTTTTATTCTTTGCCTTTAGTTGGTATTTGGATGGTCTGCTTTCTTTGCTATGATTTTATTTTCTCTGGTGACATCTTTTTAGCCTTAGGGGTATTTCCCTCTAGAGCAGTCCGTTTAAGATATCCTGTAGTAGTGGTTTATGGGAGGCAAACTCTCTCAACTTTCTTTTGTCTTGAAATTGTTTAATCCCTCCTTCATATTTAAATGATAATCGTGCTGGATACAATATTCTTGGTTCGAGGCCCTTCTGTTTCATTACGTTAAATATATCATGCCATTCTCTTCTGGCCTGTAAGGTTTCTGTTGAGAAGTCTGATGAGAGTCTGATGGGTTTTCCTTTGTAGGTGATCTTTTTTCTCTCTCTAGCTGCCTTTAATACTCTGTCCTTGTCTTTGATCTTTGCCATCTTGATTATTATGTGTCTTGGTGGTGTCTTCCTTGGGTCCCTTGTGTTGGGAGATCTGTGGGCTTCCGTGGACTGTGAGACTATTTCCTTCCCCAGCATGGGGAAGTTTTCAGCAATTATTTCTTCAAAGACACTTTCTATCCCTTTTTCTCTCTCTTCTTCCTCTGGTACTCCTATTATGCGTATATTGTTCCGTTTGGATTGGTCACATAGTTCTTTTAATATTCTTTCATTCTTAGAGATCCTTTTTTCTCTCTCTGCCTCAGCTTCTTTGTATTCCTGGTCCCTGTCTTGCAATTCCTTGATCGTGTCTTGAACCTGATTCAATCTGCTGTTGAGCCCGTCAATGGCTTGTCTCATTTCTGCATTGTCTTTCCTCACTTCCCTCACTTCCTCCCTCAGCTCTTGCACATTTTTCTGTAGAGCCATCAGCATGGCTATGACTTTTATTTTGAATTCTTTATCTGGAAGACTATGCGTGTCGATTCCTTCAGATTCTTTCTCTGGTGTGGTGTTTGTCTGAAGCTTTGTCTGTATCATATTCTTCTGTCTCTCATGACTATAGAATTAGTTGTTGGTAGTTGTCATGTATGTCCGCTGGGTTCTTTATGACTTTAAAAAGGGAAGAGAAGAGAGGAGAGAGAAAAAAAAAAGAAAACAAAGAGAAGAAAAAAGATACTTCTACTAATAAAAAAAGTAAAAAGAGAGAGAGAAAAAGGAAAAGAAAAGAAAGAAAAAGAAAAAGCAGCAACACGTAAAAGAAAAAATGACAACAGCAAAAACAAAAACAAAAACAAAAACAAAAACAAAACACCAAAACGCCCACCGGTGGTTGTTTCTGTGTGAATGCTGTCGGTACGCTATTGCTCCACTATTCCAGAGCCGTGGCCACGTCGCTCCACAGGGCCCTTTAAAGCTGTGGCCGGGGTGAGAATGAATGTGAGACTGTTAAAAGAGAGGGTAAGAAAAAAAGGAAAAGAAAGGGGAGAAAAAAAAAAAGCCACTGGGAGTGGGTTCTGTGTGAATGCTGTAGGTGGCGCTGTTTCTCCACTATTCCAGAGCCATGGCCACACTGCTCCACAAGGCCCTTTATAGCTCTAGCTGGGTTGGGAACGAACGAGAAGGTGTTGATCTCTGTGGGGGTCTTAATAGCAGCCACCCTTTCCCAGTCGCCAGCTGAGGGGTCCAAAGCTCCCCAGGACTCCCAGCGTGCTGGGCTCAGCTTGCGGGACTATCCGGCCCCTCTACTGAGCTCCTGTCTCTTTATGACCACTGAGAAATTCCCTTTTTTTTCCCTTCTTTTTCCTTCCCGGAGCCTGCCTCGGGCAACTTGCACGTTCCGGGCTGGGACCCTGTGCCCTCTGTCTCTCCAATCTCCGCTACACCGCAGGCTGTGTGTCGGCGCTCCCGGCGCAGACTTCCACTCCCTCCCAGCTCTGAATCCTCTCCTCCCGCTGGAGTGCTGGGGGAGAGGAGTGCTCGGTCCCGCTGGGTCACGGCTCTGTACCTTACCCGCCTTGCTGGGACTCCCGCCGGAGTGCTGGGGTGGAGGAGCGCTCTGGTCTCGCTGGGTCGTGGCTCCGTCCCGCCTCGCCCGGGTGTCGAGTCCTCTCTCCGGAGTGTCTGACCGCCAGAGCTCTGGGGGGGAGGAGCGCTCGGTCCCGCCGGGTCGCAGCTCCGTATCCCGTCCGCCTCACCGGCTACCAAGTTCTCTCAGGTGTACCTGTATGCTGTGCACTTTCCTGTGTATTCTGGTCTCTCTTTTAGGGATAGTTGTATTTGCTGTATTTTCGTGAATAAATATAATGTTGGGAGGAATTTTTCTGCCAGTCCGTTCACGTCGCCATCTTCCCAGAAGTCCCGGTTTGCTAATATTTTGTTGAGTATTTTTGCATCTACGTTCATCAGTGATATTGGTCTGTAATTTTCTTTTTTGGTGGGGTCTTTCCTTGTTTTGGTATAAGAGTGATGCTGGCTTCATAGAAAGAGTTTGGAAGTATTCCCTCCTCTTCTATTTTTTGGAAGACTTTAAGGAGAATGGGTATTATTTCTTCTCTATATGTGTGATAAAATTCAGCAGTGAATCCATCTGGCCCAGGGTTTTTGTTCTTGGGTGGTTTTCTGATTACCAGTTCAATTTCATTGCTGGTAATTGGTCTGTTTAGGTTTTCTGTTTCTTCCTTGGTCAGTCTTGGAAGGTTGTATTTTTCTAAGAAGTTGTCCATTTCTTCTAGGTTTTCCAGCTTCTTGGCATATAGATTTTCATAGTGTTCTCTAATAATTCTTTGTATTTCTGTGGGGTCCGTCGTGATTTTTCCTTTCTCATTTCTGATGTGTAGATTCTCTTTTTCGCTTAATAAGTTTGGCTAGGGGTTTATCTATTTTGTTTATTTTTTTCAAAGAACCAGCTCTTGGTTTCATTGATTTTTTTCTATTGTTTTATTCTTCTCAATTTTATTTATTTCTTCTCTAATTTTTATTAGTCCCTCCTTCTAGTGACTTTGGGGCTCATTTGTTCTTCTTTTTCCAATTTCAGTAATTGTGTCTTTGGACTGTTCATTTGGGAATGTTCTTCCTTCTTTAAATAGGCCTGGATTGCAATACACTTTCCTCTTAGAACTGCCTTTGCTGTGTCCCACAGACATTGGGGCTTTGTGTTGTTGTTGTCATTTTTCTCCATATATTGTTTGATCTCTGTTTCAATTTGATCATTGATCCATTTATTATTTAGAAGCATGTTGTTAAGCCTCCATGTATTTGTGAGACTTTTTGTTTTCTTTGTACAATTTATTTCTAGTTTTATTCCTTTGTGATCTGAGAAGTTGGTTGGTATAATTTCAATATTTTTGAATTTACTGAGGTTCTTTTTGTGGCCTAGTATGTGGTCTATTCTGGAAAATGTTCCAAGTACACTTGAGAAGAATGTGTATCCTGTTGCTTTTGGGTGTAGAGTTCTGTAGATGTCTGTTAGGTCCATCTGTTCTAGTGTGTTGTTCAGTGCCTCTGTGTCTTTACTTATTTTCTGTCTGGTTTATCTGTCCTTTGAAGTGAGTGGTGTGTTGAAGTCTCCTAAAATGAATGCATTGCTTTCTATTTCCTCCTTTAATATTGTTAGTATTTGTTTCACATATGTTGGCCCTCCTGTGTTGGGTGCATATGTATTTATAATGGTTATATCCTCTTGTTGGACTGACCCCTTTATCATTATGTAATGTCCTTCTTTACCTCTTGCTACTTTCTTTGTTTTGAAGTCTATTTTGTCTGATATAAGTACTGCAACACCTGCTTTTTTCTCCCTGTTTGTCTGAAATATCTTTTTCTATCCCTTCACTTTTAGTGTGTGTGTATCTTTAGGTTTGAGGTGAGTGTCTTGTAAGCAGCATATAGATGGGTCTTGCTTTTTTATCCATTCTGTTACTCTGTGTCTTTTGATTGGTGCATTCAGTCCATTTATATCTAGGGTGATTATTGATAGATATGTACTTATTGCCATTGCCGGCTTTTACATACATGGTTACCAAAGGTTCAAGGGTAGCCTCTTTACTATCCAACAGTCTAACTTAACTCTCTTGTTAAGCTATTATAAACACAGTCTGATGATTCTTTATTTCTCTCCCTTCTTATTCTTCCTCCTCCATTCTTTATATGGTAGGTGTTTTATTCTGTACTATTTTACGTTTCCTTTGACAGTTTTTGTGTATAGTTGATTTTATTCTTTGCCTTCAGTTAGTATTTGGATGGTCTACTTTATTTTCTCTTTTGACATCTTTTTAGCCTTAGGAGTGCTTCCATCTAGAGCAGTCCCTTTAAGATATCCTGTAGAGGTGGTTTGTGGGAGGCAAATTCACTCAACTATCGCTTGTCTGGGAATTGTTTAATCACTCCTTCAAATTTAAATGATAATCATGCTGGATACAGTATTCTTGGTTCAAGCCCCTTCTGTTTCATTACGTTAAATATATCATGCCATTCTCTTCTGGCCTGTAAGGTTTCTGTTGAGAAGTCTGGTGTTAGCGTGATGGGTTTTCCTTTGTAGGTGATCTTTTTCCACTCTCTGCCTGCCTTTAATACTCTGTCCTTGTCTTTGATCTTTGCCATTTTAATTATTATATGTCTTGGTGTTGTCTTCCTTGGGTCCCTTGTGTTGGGAGATATGTGGGCTTCCATGATCTGAGAAACTATTTCCTTTCCCAGCTTGGGGAGGTTCTCCTCAATTATGTCTTCAAAGACCTTTTTCTCTCTCTTCTTCTGGTACTCTTATAATGCAAATATTGTTCTGTTTGGATTGGTCACACAGTTCTCTTAATATTCTTTTATTCCTAGGGATCCTTTTATCTGTCTCTGCCTCAGCTTCTCTCTATTTCTATTCCATTAACAGTCTCTTGCACCTCATCCCATCTGCTTTTGAGTCCATCAATTGATTGTTTCATTTCGGTAATGTCTCTCCTGACTTCCTCCCTTAGCTCTTGCATATTTCTCTGTAGGTCCATCAGCATTGTTATGACTTTTATTCTGAATTATTTTTCCAGAAGATTGCTTAAGCCTATCCCACCAGGCCCTCTCTCTGGGATTGTCTGGGTGATATTTTACTGGACCATATTCTTCTGTCTTTTCATGGTGATAAAAGTGGTTGTAGGCAGGTGCCACGTGTGTCAACTGTGAGAACAAAGTCCCTTCCTGCTTGTTGTTCTCCTTGCCCTTCTCTGCAGCCTCTGCTGGTTACCCGCACACCGGGAGGGAGTCTCTGGGATAATTCCCTGAACTGTCATGTGTGGGGCTGCCCTCAGGCTAGCCTAGAGCACTGCAGGGGTTTTCAGCCATGCCGGGTGCATTCTGCCGCCCTTGGTTCCTTCTAGACCTTGCTCTGGCTTCTGAAGCCCTTCCCGGTTAGCTGCACGCCTTCTGGGATGAGATTCTGTATGGCTGCTGTGGGCGGGGCCACTCTCCTGCTGATCTGCAGGTGGGGCGGATCTGCCGGACCATTTGCAGCGCTGACCAGAGAGAACGAATGACAGGCTGCTTATCCCCGTGAGGGGCTTCATTGGGGTTGCTTTACCCGGCAGCCGGTTAGGGGGCCCGAAATTCCTCAAGATTCCCAGCCTGCTGGGACAATTTTGTTCCACTATTGGGCCCTTGTCTCTTTAAGAGTTTTAAAAGAGTGCCTGCTTTTCTTTTGTTCCAGGGGAGCAGGCTGTGGGGACCCACTCAGTCTCTGTCTTGGATCCTGCCCTTCCGTTTCTCTAATCTCCAATACGCCATGCGATGTGTGTCTGTGCTCCCGATGCAGATCACCCTGTGCTTTCACTCCCTCCCCACTGATTCTTTTCCTCCCACCAGTGAGCTGGAGTGGGGGAGTGCTCGGGTCCCACTGGGTCACGACTTTGTATCTTACCTGCTTCGTGAGGCGCTGAGTTCTCGCAGGTGTAGCTGTAGCCTGGCTGTTGTACTGTATCTTCTGGTCTCTCTTTTAGGTGTAGTTGTATTTGTTGTATTTTCAAAAATATATATGGTTTTGGGAGGAGATTTCCACTGCCCTGCTTATGCTGCCATCTTCCCAGTATCTGATATTTGATTTTTATTACACATTTTTATACTTTTGACTAATAACAGGTTTATAATTTAAATTTAACAGCAGTTTATAATAAGCTAATAGCATAATAAATAAAATAGCACTTGTAAGCCCTCCCTTTGCAGCCATAGAGTGGTATATACTTTACAGAAATGTGTACACCACTCTAGGAAATGCATAGAGCATTATTTAGTTTGTTGACTCTGTGACCTTTATTAACACAAGTTAATGGAAAGTGGCCTTTAAGTGTATAGGAAGGTATTTCATTGCAAATCTGTATTTAACACACAAAAATGTTATATGCCTTTCATAGAGATTTTTCTGGTTGGTAAATTTTTCTTCTGCTTTATTACCTTAGCCTTTTATATTTAAGTGTATATTTTATTATTAAATTTTCCTCATGTTGTTCTGTTATCATCTTCAGCTTTGTCTTCACTCATGGTTTATATCCTTCTCAGCTTTTACAAATGAAAATTAACCATAATATTCTTATCTGTGGAATATAGTATTTATTAAGTAACTAAGGTACAATTTCTGGGTTTACCTAATCTCATGGTTTCCTGATTAAAAGACATTTTAAAGTTATACAAAGCTTGAGAGGCAATATGATGTAGTGGAAAGAATATTATACTATATTAGAAATGAAGAACTGAGTTCAATCCTCAGACTTCCATTAACTAGTATTGTAATCCTCGGTAATTCTCTTCTCTTCCCTCTTTCCATATTTGCAGTTCAAGAGAGTGGTTTCTACACACTGTAGAATCCTATGTTTTGGGAGATCCCCAGGTTTGCTCTAGAGATAAGAAGTCAGGAGCCAGTGGGGTGGCTTTTGGATGACTGCTCCTGTTTTACTTGGTGTAGTTCTTCTTTTATCTGTTTCATATAGTGGTTTCTATATCATATTTCATTTCAGAAAATAGCTGTATAGCTTTTACAAAATGAACACCAAGGCATTAGATGATTTCTGAGATGTTTCCTGATTCAAACATAGGTTCCCTTGTCTACCTGAATTCTCTTAACTGAATAGATTCAGGTAATAAGGGATATATTCTATTATATAATAGTCATATTCAATAGAAACAGAACCAACAGGATGTGCTTATTTTAAGAAATTCGCTCACATTATTATGGAGGCTTTGTAAGCCCAATATCTCAGGGTAGACTGGCAGGGTGGAGACCATGGAAAGAGCTGTACCTTGAGTCCAAAGTCAGTTCTGCAAGTAGAATTCCTTCTTGGCTGGGGTGGGAGTGGTGGTGGTGATGATGTGTGGCTGTATTCTTTTATGGCCTTCAACTGATTGGATGAGGCCCATTCATGTTTTGGAGGGTAATCTGCTTTATCCAAAGGCCACCAATTTAAATATTAATTTCTCCAAAAAACACCTTCACAGAAACATCCAGAATAATGTTGACCAAATATCTGGGCACTGTGGCCCAGCCATGTTGACACATAAAATTAACCATCACACACTATAAAGAAAAAAATAGGACATTACAGCTGCATAATTACTCTTTTGCCAGTAGACAAGAAAATGTACTAATAAAATAAAATAGGGAGGAGATGGCAGAATTAGAAAAATCACAGTTTCATTCTGATAAGTAAAGCATGCTATTTTGAGAAGCTAAAATGGCTTTGGATTTTTAGGTTAAATTGCTTGGAAGAAAATTTTCTCCCCTTTGAGTAAATGTTGGGCACAGTGTTTTAAAGAAGCATTCCCTCCCAAATGATACCTTTTCTTTTAACTGAAGAACTATCTCCTGGTCCTTAGAGACCCGTGGATTTACAGTGTCCCAATTTTTACTTCATCTCTACTCCTTTCTAAGTCTTTGCTTCCCGAATCGGCTTACTGCCTCCCCTTGTGCTTCCTCTCATCTTTGTTCATGTGTTGCTATTTTCTTCAGCAACTTTCTGGTATATTAAAGAGGCATTTTGCAAGAAATAAATGAACATACTCTTAGTAGACTGCTTTACATAAAGAGCATATGTACATCTAACATTTGTTCATTTGGTCACTAATGCAAAGGAAGGGGCAAGGTATGTTCATTTTACAGAATGAAGCAGTTATTTCAGTTTTCTGATAAACAATGAATAATAACGGTTCCCGTTTCTTTGTGGTCCAAATGAAATTTACATAATTTAGTAATGTATATCATAGAATAAAAATAGTTTGTGTAGTGCTGCAGCTCCCTTTGAAATAGGCTTTCCCCCACAGGATGGCATTTTATTGATTACTTAGTTATTCTATTTTCTGTTCCTTAAAAGTTCTAGAGCTATCCAGATGTTAAATATGCCTTTAAAAAAGAACCGTTTCATTATGAAATGACATGCATGACACATTTGCTTATAGTGACACTATACTGCCAAATTCCCAAGCAGCAACAGCTAAGTTTCTCAAGCCCTCTTAACAGCTCATTTATATTCTTTCAACACAATTCCTCACTTAGGCACAGCTTCCTTGTGTTGGACCAAGGTTACAACTAATTTATCTACTTTGCAACCTGAGAAACGCAATGATAATTCATCTTCTGGAAAAAAGATGATGAATGAGACTTTCAATGTTTTTTAAGACTGAAAAGATTTGACGTAAAACTCTGGAATAGAGAGTAAAATTTTAAATGCTTCCAAAGTAATTAAATGCAAAGAAAAAGTAGTTGGCCAGGGTGAACGGTGAAGACAACAATCTAATTAGCAAGAGTGCCCCTCCATGTTTCCAGAAGTGTCCAAGGAGCCAACTGAAAACTTCACCGGCTTTTGAGAAAGAAACAATCACCTGCTAGCTGTCCTGATTTGTGTTACTTCAGAAATGACAATAGTATGCTCACAGTTATCTTAGAGGTTGTTCTAGAAAAAAAATTCACCCATTGCCAGAGGTTAAAGGAGAAAGGAGCAGATAAAAAAAATTTGAATATAACATTTTATAGTGGAGTTAGCATTTCTCTCTCCCCAGGAACGTTTTCTTCCCTCCTACTTCCCCAGCTTAAGACAAGAGTTGTGTTTTATTTATTTTTGTGTCTTTGGAACCTCACCTTAGTCTTGGGATAAGATTGCTTGTTAAATATTTGTTAAACTGAGCTAAGTAAACTGATTTCTATGTACTATTTATTCTAGTTTTCACTCAGGCCACTGTGTTGTGGGATCTTAGAATCATCATGATTAACACTCTCTTAAAGCCTAGAACGAAGCAACTAAGCAGCAGTGACATATATAGTGACATGATCTGTTTTTATAAATCAACATGCAAAAGAAGACTTAGAGCCAAATTTCAGGATTGAATATAGAACATTTATCTCTATATTAAAACTACAGAAACTCTCACACCTTCCAGTGTCCACCTAAGGAAGATAAAATGTTAATTTCCACTGAGTTTAGTCCAATTTAAATTCCTAAGAATTTATTTCCTAAACATTTTCTGAAAGCCAGCCAGTGAGTAGCTATGCCTCTGTGCCTACCTGCACATTCGTGTTCTGCTTTACCACTTGCATTTGGTTATGTCTAACATTGGTCTTGTTAGGGTAGAACTAGAATCAGAAATTTCAAATTGATGGTCTGCACCCAAATGTGACTCACATAGTTGGTTTTATTTCCTAGTTTAAAAAGTAATATTTGTATTTGGAAGGGGTTGCCTAAAACTACCCTCAGGTTCAGTGATTTTCTAGGACTTCTAGAACTCAGAAAAACCGTTAAACTTATGATTATAGTTTATTACATGAAAAAAAAAAGATTAAAATCAGCAATGGAAAAAGGTGCATAGGACAAAATCTAGGAGGCACCAGGCACTTACTTCCAGTTGTCCTATCCTAGTAGTTATGAAGACAGTGCCTAATTCTCCCAGCAATGGCATAAGACAGCATGCATGAAGCATTGCCAGCCAGGGGAGATCAACTGAGCCTTGGTGTCCAGTGTATTCTTTTTATTTTATTTATTTATTTATTTATTATTATGATTATTTTTTATTAAGGTATTACTGATATACACTCTTATGAAGGTTTCACATGAAAAACAATGTGGTTACAATGAAGCCAAACTGAAGGAACAAAATAGCAGCAGACTCACAGACTCCAAGAAGGGACTAGTGGTTACCAAAAGGGAGGGGTGTGGGGGGGGGCGGGTGGGGAGGGAGGGAGAAGGGGATTGAGGGGTATTATGTTTAGTACACATGGTGTGGGGGATCACAGGGAAAACAGTGTAGCACAGAGAAGGCAAACAGTGAATCTGTGTCATCTTATTACACTGATGGACAGTGACTGCACTGGGGTATGGGTGGGGACTTGATAATATGGGTAAATGTAGTAACCACATTGTTTTTTCATGTGAAACCTTCATAAGAGTGTATATCAATAATACCTTAATAAAAATTTTTTAAAAACATTGTGGTTACTACATTCACCCATATTATCCAGTCCCTCAAACACCCCATTGCAGTTACTGTCCATCAGCATAGTAAGATGCCACAGTCACTACTTGTCTTTCTGTGCTACACTGTCTTCCCCATGATCTCCCCACACCATGTGCACCAATCATAATACCCCTCAATCCCCTTCTCCCTCTCTCCCCACCCACCCTCTCTCCAGTGATTCTTGGTTGGACAGTTATGTGTGATTGGCTGTCCATATGGCTGACCTTGAGTTCAAGCTGATGCCACATAACCTAGGTCCCTACTGTAAATTGTACTGTTAGCATAGAGTATCTGACATGGTCTAAAGCCCTTAGGTAAACAAAACATCCTTATCAAGCAGGATATTCCAAGGTCTTGGAGGTTACTTCTAGGAGCCAGGCAAGGGCCAGACCTTTGTTTGGAATATGCAGAGTGCAGTCAACCCAGACCTGTTGAGTGAATCCTTTACCTCATAGTCTTCATAGTAAACTTAGGAGGTTTAGGGAATTTCACATTAAATTTGGATTTTTGGATTTTCTTTACAAATTGGACAGATTGGCCCATGTGTCCACTTGGCTGCCATTGATAGGAGCAGAGCAGCTCTTTAAACTTTAGATAAAGCATATGCTTTCCAGTACACCATAGTCCTTTGATATTACACCCAGTTGTTTCAATCAGTTATATGATTTGCTTGTTTCTTATGAACATTAGATTATAGGTGGTTTGGAAACTAAAAGACTTGTTGAAGAATCAGAATAAAAAAATCATCCTTTCACCTGCTGAATTTGTCACGTGTCTTCTCAAGTTTATGCTACTCTGTTTGCCATTTCTTGCTTAACCTGTGGTATAAATTGTTATTCTGAGAATCTTATTATCCAAATAAAAATCCAGATTACTCTGGAGCAATAGTTTTCAAATATTTTTAGTCCAAGGACTACTTCAACAAAGTAGCTATAGACTGTTTCCTTTTTCTAAACTCACCCACCCCATTCTTCTCCTACTCTAACCTCCCCAGAATTAAAAGGATAAATAATGTTTCTTAAATAAGGTTTTATTCACTATCACAGAAATTTTAGCTTGGGAACCAGGACATAAGCTTTTAGATTACATATGACCACTTTTCATTGGGACCTGTTCTAAATTACTCCCCTGCAACCTGGCTACTAGGTTATAATGAGAGCAATTTGCAGAACAAACGTGCCACACATTCAGGTACTTCTTAAATATATGTTCCTTAGAAAACAGGCACAAAACAATTTATATTCTTTGTTTGATAAGCTTGTTGGAGTCCCAGCCCCATTTCCTTTCAGATGCTATGGCCTCTGCGTTATTAGAACAGTTTGCTCAGTTCACGCATCCCCCAGTACAGAGGCAAGAATAAGGCAGCTGAATTTCTTCTAATCCAAGGGCTCAAAGCAGGACCTTTAAGGATCAAGTTTGAGCATTAACATAACAGGCCAGAAGCTTCCAGGATTCTTAGTCTGTGTTCAAGTATGTGTAGGAAGAGTCATGAAAATACTTTAGCTAATCTGCATGTCTCGAATACTGTGAGCCTATTTTTAACATTCGTTTTGCTAAATAATAAACCAATAGTTTTTCCAATAAAAGCAATTTCTGATGGTTACTATACTAGTTAGCAAAATCTCAGCTATTGAATAAGAAGTGGCTAACCAAAATGTCTGCAGTGGCTACAGTGGAGTGTGGCTTTTTTGAAATGACACCAGCTCACTGTCCTTGTAGTCTGAAGTATGGAAAGTAATTGCTTATTTTAGAGTTGAAGCTTAAAACAACTGGCTCATTAATAATACCACATTGTCTCTACTGAATTATTTTAAAGTAAATTCCAGATATTTTAATACCTTTCCAGATTTCTAGTGATAATGATTTCCAGATTACTCCTTGAGGGAATAGATATAATACGATCTGTCCCCTAGTCCAAAGGAGGAGTTGTACCAGAAATGTGCATGTGTATAGGTATCTGTCATATTCTTAAATTCTGTGGTCATTATGGCAAAATGAAAGACTTTATTAGTGAGTTGATGGTTTTTATGCTTTAAATATTTTGCTGATACTCATTTTGAGAAAAACTGCCCTCTTTTCTAAATCATACTAAAAAGTAATGATTAATGAGGGAATCTAACTTATGTTGCATAGGTTCCATAGGACATATGGTCATAATGCAATAAATCATAATGGAAATCTAGGGGTAATGGAAATGTAGGGGTAAAAAATGGAAATGTAGGGGTGAAAAAAGCTACAGGCAGACCTCAGAGATACTGCAGGTTTGGTTCCAGACCACTGCAATTAAGCAAATATCACAAGGAAGCAAGTCAAACGAATCTTTTGGTTTCCCAGTCATAGAGAAGTTGTGCTTGCACTACACTGTAGTCTATTAAGTATGCAATAGCATTTCATCTAAAAAAACAATTTACATACCTTAAATAAACAATACTCCATTGCCAAAAAGTGCTAACAATCTGAGCTTTTGGAGCATCATATTCACTGATCACAGATCATCATAACAAATACAGTAATAATGAAAAAGCTTGAAATATTGCAAGAATTACTCAAATGTGGCACTGAGACACTAGGTGAGCAAATGCTATTGGAAAAATGGCACCAATAGAATTGCATGATGCAGGGTTGCCACAAAATTTCAATTTGTACAAAATGTAGTACTGCGAAGTGCAGTAAAGCAAAGCACAATAAAACGAGGTGTGCCTGGATTGGCTTGCAGCAATTTATTCCACTGGCTTTGAAATTTGTTCTTCATAATAATGGGCTTAAAAATATAAGAAATATTGTGTTGATCTTAGTGCAGTAATATAAAAGCAAAGTCTTTCTCTTGAGTTAGTAATTATTAAGAATTGGAAGTTTCATTTGTAGCTATGTACTTAGAGCCATTAAGAAGTCAACTCTATTACTGAAAGTCCTGCAGGAAAACTGAACTTGTTATTAAGACTCTGGAATTCTCTGGCCCCCAATTTCTTTTTCCCTTCACTGAAACAATTGTTTTTATAGCATGATTTGGGATAACTAAGGTTTCTTAGGAACATAAGGATCACATTATAGCAGAATAGATGGTATTTAATCCAACACTAATAGTGTATATAGAACTGGAGACAGACAGGTAAGAGATTTGTGAATATCTGAGCCATTTCCTTTAAACTTTGTGATTTTGTCTCAAGCAGGCTTTTTTAGCTTATTAATGATTCATTCTTTTGATGTTTAAAAATAGAATGAGGATTTTACTTTGTTTAAAATTCGTATCAAACATGTATTTGAGCTTACTCTTTGCTATTGCTTAAAATTAAGTGTATATTAAAATCAAGTGTATATTTATTTACTCAGTTGTATATATTACACATAGTTATACCCCTACATGCACCAGGTATGAATGTCCTTCTCTCTTCCAAGAGTTCTCCCTTTGCATGTTCAAATTGTATCCACCCTAAGGTTTCTTCTCTTTCTCTGCTCATACAACAGCATTAACATTGAAAGATAAATGTGATTGGAATCATGTATAAAAGTACAGTTGGCAAAGGAGCAGAGATAAAAAGAGTGAAAGAAATTCTGTGTCAGGAAAAGGGATATTTTATGTGCAGAAACTACAGAAGGCAGTAAGAGGTGGGGTAGTATTTCTCCCGTCACTTGAAGGAATGCCATAAAATGTGTTAATCATTAAGGGAGCTGAACCCTTTTGGATAACTCATTCATGTGTTATCTTTAAGTAAATCTGAAGCTGGTGCTTGTTCTGCTAGTGATTTCCTGTCTACAATGGGGAAAAACAGTTACTATTTTAAATTATATTAGAGTGAAACCCTTGTCCTTAGGGCACATTGCCTTCATTGGAGAACCATGTTACTGTGTTTATTTCAGGAATGTTAACAGCGTATTTTATCAGTTTTGAAAGATTTCCAGTTAATAGTTTAATGAAGGGTGGGGTGAGACTGAGGGGTGAATGGGACAAAACAGAATGGGTCTCAAAATTCTCTTTCCATTGCTAGCTGGCAAGTTCTCTGTACTTAGAATTCCCCCTCTAGACAAAGAATCTGAGGAAATGTGATATGTATCTTCTAAAATATTCATTAACTAAGTAAGATAATTCATAGAGTGCCAGTTGTTTTACTTTATTTTTAAATAGAAAAAGGTCAAGTCCCAGCACTTAGAGAGAACTCTCAGTTCATCTTTAAAGCAAGCCTATTTGGTGTATATCATCCATTGGTAGTTTAAATTTTATTACTCTCTTAAGCACATCCTTTTACATAGTAACTTTATCCAAATATATAAGATGAAAACTTCTGGCACATAAACATAATTGGCAGTCATTTGTAGAACTATTATTATGCTTATTATGTGAAATTTATTTTTATAGGTGTTATACTAAAAAGCCTGGTGGTTATCAAGCTACCAATCAGTTTAGCAATTACGGAGAAGAGGATGAAGTCGTGAGTGCAGAGAGAGCCCTGTCGGTGCCATCCTCAATTTTTGTATTCTGAGTCCCTGGTAGGGAGCCTGGTGTGTTTATAGAAGGAGTTTAATAAATGGTTTAGCTTGAATAAGCTGTAAAAGAGGATTACATAAATACTGTGATTGCATACATGATGCATTATTTCATTTAATCCTCAAACTCTTCAGTAAAAACCCCATTATTATTTCTGTTTTATTAGTGAGGAAACCTTGATTGGTGAATTTTTGTATCTTGTCCAGGGTCATATAATATAAATGGTGCATCTGGAATTTGAAAACATTCTTTAACCTTCTGCTACCTTAACTTGCTTTTGCCACTGAGCTCTGAATACTCAAATTTTTCAGAAGGAAGGGAGAAGTTCAAGGTTTGCAGTGAGTGTACCTTGGAGACCTACTGGCTTTGCTGTCCCAGCACAGGACATGGGCATAAAATGTGCCCAAAAGATTTTAAATGGATACACGAATGCTCTGAATTTCTGTTTTGGGCAGGAGACTACTTTTTTTTTTTTTAATGCAAACATTTCCACATAGGAAAGGGAGAAAAAAAGTCTTAGAAATCTTTATTCTCTCTTGAAAAGCCTTTGAAGACCCAAGAAGAAAAATCTCAGCAATGTGTGGCAGCTCAGACGTGGCTGTGGATGCTTGTTGATAGGTCCAATTACAGCATTTATTCTAATCGTGACACCAACTTATTTTCTTTTAATTTTCTACTTAGTTTTCTGTTCTAAGTTTAGATTTTTGTAACATTAAACTGTTTCTGAAGCAGTTTCTAAGGAAACCTCTCAGGCAAAGCACTTAAATCAGTAATTAGAAAGTCCTTATTGTGTGAATTAAGTGAAACAGGCTGTGTGCCTAGAGGAACAGATGGGAAGGGACAGTTTCAGAGATTTCAGCTAGAATGGCCTATATGTTCTGTTCCTTTTATTCCTGGGAAATAAGCTGTCCAAGGTCCCCAGAGATGTTCCTGGTCAAATGTAAGAACAGCTTTTTGGTTACCCAAATTTGTGTGCCATCTCTGACCCCCAGTGATCTTGCAGAACCACCTCATCCCAGAGCTTCACCCCATCTCTGATCCCTCTTTCTTTCTGCCACTCTGCACACATGTGATTTCAGCAACAGGGTGGGCTGAGAGTGTCCATACATGTAGGTATTTTCCAAGTACTCCAGCTTTCTGGAATTATTTAGTCTGTTAGATTTAACTGAAATTGATGCAACTCCCTTCCTCTGATCTTGCACCTCATGTTTTGGGGGGACTCAAAACCAATGAAATATTTGGAGCCCCCCCAAATTTTGATTTCCCTGACTTTGGCTCTGTCTCTACTCTGCTGAACTCTCTGCTCTGTATTATGTTCCTCTGCACACCATTCTTTGCTGACGTTCCCCAAATTCATCCTCTCCGTCATTCAGAGCAGTTCAACTTTCTGCAGCCATGACTGCAAACTTAACTCCAGATCTACTTTTGAGTATTCCAAAAAAAAATCGGCAAAAAGCTTCTAGACAAAGTATCTGTGCTCTGTTGGCAGCATGAATTGCCCTCAGAAGCTTTGAAATGACAGTTTTCCTTTATCTTGGGCCAGCTCAAGTTCTTATGCACGGCTTTCTCCTCAGGAAGATTGAGGGCTGCAGTCAGTACTGCTTCTCTCTGTTAATTCCCCAGATTTCTTGTTCCTAGGCAGAGAGGTATTTGTTAGGGTAACACATTTGGCTTCTCTTTGTCCGTTTGTTCTGTCCTTTGGTGCACCTGGGACCAGAGACTGGGCATGTGTGGCCCGTACCCTGCCTTCCTGGGTCTGGGTGTCTACTGCCTTGAGGGAGTGCACAGCCTGCACCGCTCTCCCGGGATGCCGGTGTAAGGGGCAGGTCTTCCCTTTGGAAGACCTGAGGTTGTCCAGGCTGCCTATGACTGGTTGGGCAAGTCTGTTTTTTGTTTTTCTTTTTAACTCTATTCACCTAAGGCATGTTGTCACATAGTTGCCAAAGGAATAAGGGAAAATTTTGATCTCTGTTTATTTGACTTTTACATGTCAGTCTCTCAATTATTTTCAAACCTATGTGGAGAAAGGAGGGCCTATTTGTTGGTTCCCTCAAATCCCATCTGCTTTAAATGGCACATTACCCCCTCACCACCAGTGTCAGTTTCCATTTTAACCAATAGCCTAAACCCTGCTCCCTTTGTGTCATTCAGTCTCAGAAGACAACCTAAACTCTTGCTTCCCATGGAAAATCAAGCCAGATGACTCTTCCTTTGCTTAAATCATAAATGTCCTTTCTTCTAGCCTTTAAAGAAGGAGGTATTCCACTCTTGGGGTAAACACTTTACATTGCTTTTAATCTCATGCTTTCAGGCCACAGGTAGGAGGACACTGCTCTGTGTATGTTGGCACCTTCTCTGTTGTATCATCAGTTTCTCTCCTGCTGTCCCCTTTTCTGCCTCTAAGTATGCCTATCTTACAAACATGTCTTCTCATGCCATTATCCCTCTTTCCTTTCCTTCACAAATACCCTTAAAGAGTAATCTGTATTCCTGATTCCTTCCTCATGCCCATTTTTCTCTTAACTCATTACAGTTAGCTTTCTATCCCAGCAATCTAATGCATTTATTCTGATAAATGTCTCTATTGACTTCTTAATTACTAAGTCCAATGAATCTTTCTCATTTATCATTCAGTTTTTTCTCTGCATCACTTAAATACACTTACCAACTCCTCCTCTACTCCTTTCTTGGATTTCGTGGCACTCCCCATGGTGCAGTCTGGCATCCACTAGACTAGGGTTTGCATTCTGCCTCTACCACATACTCACCATATGGCTTTGGACACGTTGCTTAACCTTTCAAAACCCGTTTCACCATCTGTACACTAATGGTAATAATTGTATCCTCATAGGGCAGGTGTGACAATAAAATAGAAACTATTACATCTGAAGCTCTTACCCCAAGTCTGTGACACTAAGCATCTTCAGTCCCGCTGCTCCACTAAAACGGCTCTGCCAGTACAATACACAGCTCTATGTTGTTAATACTCATTTTCATCTTTGTGAATTCTCACAATATTCAATAATTTTGACCACTCTATCTTTAAAGCAACTCTTCTCGTGGTATCCTGGACACTATACTCTCTTCATTTTTTTTTTCCTCTCTGCCCTGCCCCTTTTGGTCAAATTTTTCTGACCCATCCTTCTTTATTTAATATTTATGTGGCTGCAGTTCCTTGAAACCCTCTTCTTGTGTTCTGTTCTTACCCTGGGTGATTTCATCCATGTCCATATTCAGTTATTGTCTATATGCTGATCACTCTTCAATTGAGTTTTCTAGCTAGACCTGCCTTATATCACATGATTAATATAGTCCACTGATAAGATTCAACCAAGAATGAAGATCTTTCCAAGGTCACAGGTCTTCACCACTGACTTAAGAGCACCTTACAACTTTAAAAGGACAGTGTCTTGAGCTTTTATTTATGTGCATGTATACACATTATTCACACACAAATTCATATATATGAGCATAGAAGTTTGGAAGATTATTCATCAAGTGATAATTCTAAAAGTTGTTTTTTTTTAAGTCAAACTAAAGAATAAAGAAACAAAAATCATCCTGGTTACATTTTCACCAACAAACATTTTTTGAGTAACATATGTCAAGCTCTGTGTAAATAGCTGTATTTTTAGATGACATGAACTGTAAAATGGTATAATTTGGAAAAAAAAGTTGAGTCCTTTTGTAGGTTGTAGCTGTCTGACCAAACGCACATTTATCCTTCACCCGCAGACTACCGTACTCACTTCCAGTATTACATGCATCACACCATATTACACATACTTGCTCCCATTTTTATTGCCTCTGCCATATTGTGATCTTGAGGAGAAACTCTGTCTCTTCAATTTTATAATGCCAACTACTGGCTCAGTGCCTGGCCTATACTAGGTGCTAATTTTTTTTTCTCCTGATGCTAGTTTCTTAACTTTTCCTTATATAAGTTAATTTAGAGCTAAAATGACAGTAGAGTTGAAATCTATGTGGAGTGACTTCAGTAGTAGACTGAAAAAAAAAGGGAGTTACAGAAGTGATTTCTTAAGTGAATGGAATTGAAAATAAACTTCCAGGCTTTGATGCAAAATTAGTGTGAAATTTAAAGGACAATGTGTAAGTTTCAGAATGATTACAGATTCCAGTAAACTTTTTAGAGTTCTCATATGATGAACTTTAAGTTTATTTTGAGTAAGAACCACATTTTATCATATATTCCTAGTCCATGTAGATTGTACTTTAAAATAGGTGCTAAGTAAATGCTCATAGAATGAAGGGTCTACATTTATCATAGTATTTGCATCAAATGTTCTATTAGATGTTTAATATTTAATAAGGAAATATATTGCTGACTATATTCAGCATATGCTTAAGTTAATATTTTTTTATGAACAAGGCAATTGTTATGTGCTCACCAAATTTTCTGCAAAATGACAAAATCGAATGACCATAGTTCCCTCCTCTGTGACTGGTCTAGCCAAATTGTGCATTTGCCCTACTGTCATTTCTTATTCTATGTCTATTGTATTTATTTTGTTGCTAATATTACTTCTAGTTATTTATTTACCTGTCAGTGTTACTCACTGAGGAACCCTTCAAGGGGCTGGTGTGCAGAGGCCTGGGACTGTGACACAGCCACATCCTGGCTCTTTGTCCTTCGATTCATTACTCGATCCCTCAGAGTCTCGGTTTCCTTGCCTATAAAGTGGAGAAAATAAAAACTTACCCACAGGAGTGTTGTGGAGATTAAAGGAGACAGTTTGTGAATAAACTACTTCATGTTGCCTGGGTTCCCAGGTATCTGGAGTCATCCCTCCCATTAATAATCAAATAAGAATCCCTCAGACTCCTGTTAGATAAAGTGGGAAACCCAATGCCTTTCTAACATCATTCCCATGGGAGGTTTGGGAGGATCTTAGATTCTCCTCCTGACAGTTGAAATCTCTGCTTCAAGCCTTTCCCCCCAGTTTAGCTTTAGCTACTGTTCCCTCTACTCTTGTTCTCAAAGTTGTGGCTTTCTCTACACCCTGGTGTTGACATCCCCCTTTTCCTCCAAAGTACCATTCCCATCTCAGTATTGTGAATAACAGATTATCAGTGTTTTGCTGGTGATTTCACTAGTGATTTTGAGATTATGGAGCCGGGGGTATTAATTGCCATGTAGAACAAGAAACAAAAAATTTAATATCAGTCCTCACTTCCTAGATATTCATTACTTTTGCCCTCCTTAGGGAATTTCTGATAGCCTGTGGGTGCCCCTCCTTAGGCCCTGATCTCCCACCAAGTCGCTGAGTGGACAGTCAGGAGTGGGGTATGTGTGTGTGCTGGGGTTGGAAGGAAAGAATGACTTGTAATATTTGTAATGACCTCAGCCTTAGAATTTAACTTTGCCTTTGCATGACTTCAAATGCAAATCATTGTTCTTGGATGTATAGTCTCATATATTGTTTCTTCAATATTCCTAAGTATTCTTTGAGTTTCTGATGTCTGTTTGCAAAAATACTTTTTAGAAGTATAATTTACATTCAATACAATTTACACAATTTAAGTTTATGGTTGGTGAGTTTTGAAAACTATACCTGTGTGTAACTAACACCTCTACAGAATAGTTCCGTCACTGCTAATAGTTCCCTTGTGCCCCTTTGCAGACAGCCCCTCTGCCACTAGCCACTAGCCCCAGGCAAACACTGCTCTGTTCTCTGTTATTATAGACTAGATTTCCCTTTTCTAGATATTTTTGTGAATGGATTGCTCTGAATTCTTTTTCTCATCATATTGTTTCTTAAATTCACTGTGTTGCATGTATGAGATCATTCTCTTTTTTATTACTACATGACATTATATGAATATCCTAAGTTTTGCCTAGTCATTCACTTGCTGATGGATAGTTGAATAGTTTCCAGTTTTGGACCATTATGAATTAAGCTGTTATGAACATAAATGAAAAATTTTTGCATAGTTACATATTTTTATTTCTCTTTGTTAAATATCTAGGAATATATTGGGTTATTAATAAGTATATATTAAACTGTATGAGAAATTGGCAGGCTGTTTTCCTCAATGATGATACCATTTTAAATCCCCACCAGCAGTATAGGAGAGTCCTGGTTATTCTACATCCTCATCACTCCTTAATATTGTTAGGCTTTTAAATTTTAGACATCCCAGTAGCTGTGTAGTGGCATCCTGTTTTTTAGTTTCAATTTGCTTTGCCCTGACAACAAATGATGTTGAACACCTTTTTATATGGTTATTGGTGATTCATGATTCTTCTGTTGTGAAGTGGCTACAAAATCTCTGTGAATAATTGGGACCCCAATTTGTTGATTTGTGGTCAGAAGCCACTGATGCAGGCCATGTCTTCCTTTTCCCATTTTATAGAAAAAGCTCTGAGATTCAGATAAATTAATGAGAAAGTGATAAATGTTTAACAATAGAGCTAAAGCTAAAACTCAGATATCCTGACTCCTAGGACAATCTTCATTTTCCTGCATCACAGTAAGGTTTTTCACGTGCATGAACATAGTCAAATTGAGCTACTAGACACTAGACTTTATCTTCCCATTGAGGTATTACATTTCACAAAGTCAGTTTGGCCCATTGTTACTAGACTGTAATCTGCATTAAGTACAATAGTTATGATAAAAGTGCTGTCTAATCTTTGCATGGCACTTTATTTATATTGTTCAAATGAGTTCATATCACTTTTCAGCTTCTAGAAATGAGGAAATATGAACCAATTAAAATAAGAACCCCAAAAAACCATAGAGCGTTAAACATTCAGGCAATATTTTTTGAATTGCATTAGAAAAACACCAAATCCAAGACCATTAATTTTTTTCTAAATTAATATTTTTTTGAAGTATAATCATATACAATCTTTTCTTTTTTTTTTTTTACAATTTATTTTATTTTTGTATCATTAACCTACAATTACATGAGCAATATTGTGATGATTAAACTACCCCCTTCATCAGGTCCCCCCCACCAACCCTATTACAGTCACTGTCCATCAGCGTAGTGAGATGAGAATCACTACTTGTCTTCTCTGAGCTGTACAGTCCCCCCCGTGCCCCCCCACCCTATGTCTGCCAATCGTAATGCCCCTTTTACCCTCTTATCCCTCCCTTCCCGCCCTTCTTCCCCAGTCCCTTTCCCTTTGGTAACTATTAGTCCGTTCTTGGGTTCTGTGAGTCTGCTGCTGTTTTGTTCCTTCAGTTTTTTTTTTTTCTTTGTTCTTATACTCCACATATG
>JAQQAC010002594.1:33877391-33979510 GCA_029783875.1 Phataginus tricuspis
CCATCTCCCCAGTCCCTTTCCCTTTGGTAACTGTTAGTCCATTCGTGGGTTCTGTGAGTCTGCTGCTGTTTTGTTCCTTCATTTATTTATTTATTTATTTATTTATTTTTTCTTTGTTCTTATACTCCACATATGAGTGAGATCATTTGGTACTTGTCTTTTTCGGCCTGGCTTATTTCACTGAGCATAATACCCTCTAACTCCATCCATGTTGTTGCAAATGGTAGGATTTGTTTCTTTCTTATTGCTGCGTAATATTCCATTGTGTATATGTACCACATCTTCTTAATCCATTCATCTACTGATGGGCACTTAGGTTGCTTCCATTTCTTGGCTATTGTAAATAGTGCTGCAATAAACATAGGGGTGCATCTGTCTTTCTCAAACTGGGCTGCTGCATTCTTGGGGTAAATTTACATTCTGACTGAGAATATTTGTGCTCCTTTATCCCCCTCTCCTCCCTGACCCACCTATCCCAAACTTTCCCATATATGGGATGATAACCACCAATGACTTCTCAGTATCTAAGACTGAACTGCTATTTTGTTCACTTTTTGTTTTGTTTTGTTTTTATATTCCACAAATAAGTGAAATCATATGGTATTTGTCTTTCTCCCCCTGGCTTTTTTCACTTAGCATAATACCCTCTATATCCATCCATGTTGGTGCAAATGGCAGGATTTCTTGTATTTTTATGGCTGAATAGTATTCCATTGTGTATATGTACCACCTCTTCTTTATCCATTCATCTACTGATGGACACTTAGGTTGCTTCCATATCTTGGCTATTGTAAATAACGTGGTAGTAAAAATAGGGGTGCATATATCTTTTCAAATCAAGGATTTTGTTTTCTTCAGGTAAATTCCTAGAGTAGAATTACTGGCTCATATGGTACTTCTATTTTTATTTTTTTGAGGAACCTCCATACTGCTTTCCACAGTGACTGCACCAATAGGCATTTCCGTCAACAGTGTAGGAGGGTTCTCTTTTATCCACATCTTCAACAATACTTGTTATTTCTTGTCTTTGGCTAGTTGCCTTTCTGACTGGTGTAAGGCGATATCTCATTATGGTTTTCATTTGCATTTCCCTGGTGATTAGCAATGTGGAGCATCTTTTCATGTGCCTATTAAATAACCATCTGTATTTCTTCTTCAGAAAAATGTGTGTTCAGGTCTTCTACCATTTTTTAATCAGGTTATTGATTTTATGGAGTTAAGTCATACAATAAATCATTTATGAATATATTCTCCCATACTGTAGTCTGCCTTTCTGTTCTGTTGGTGTCCTTTACTGTACAGATGTTTTTTAGTTTGATGTAGTCCCACTTGTTCACTTTTTGTTTTGTTTCCCTTGACTAGAGAGATGTGTCCAAAAAAAATTTGCTCATGCTAATGTTCAAGAGATTTTTGCCTATGTTTCTCCTAAGGGTTTTATGGTCTCATGTCTTGCATTTAGGTCTTTAATCTATTTTGAGTTTACTTTTGTGTATGGAGTTGGATTGTAATCCAGTTTCATTCTCTTGCATGTAGATGTCCAGTTTTCCAACATGAATTATTGAAGATGCTATCTTTTCCCCATTGCATATTCATGGCTCCTTTATCATATATTAATGTTTGGGTTTATGTCTGGGCTCTCTTTTCTGTTCCATTGATCTATGGGTCTGTTCTTGTGCCAGTACCAAATTGTCTTAATTACTGTGATTTTGTAGTAGAGCTTGAAGTTAGAGAGTGTGATCCTCCCAGCTTTGTTCTTCCTTCTCAGGATTGCTTTGGCTATTCTGGGTCTTTTGTGGTTCCATATGAATTTTAGAACTATTTGCTCTAGTTCGTTGAAGAATGCAGTTGGTATTTTGATAGGGATCGCATTGAATCTGTAGATTGCTTTAGGGAGGGTGACCATTTTGACTATATTAATTCTTCCTATCCATGAGCATGGGATGTTTTTACATTTATTTGTGTCTTCTTAATTTCTTTCATGAGTGTCTTGTAGATTTCAAAGTATAGGTCTTTCACCTACTTGGTTAGGTTTATTCTTAGTATTTTATTCTTTTTGATGCAATTGTAAATGGAGTTGCTTTCCTGATTTCTCTTTCTGCTCCTTCATTGTTAGTATATAGGAATGCCACAGATTTCTGTGTATTAATTTTGTATCCTGCAAATTAACTGAATTTAGTTATTAGTTCTAATAGTTTTTTGGTGGAGTCTTCAGGGTTTTCTATGAATAATATCACTTCATCTTCAAAACAGTGACAATTTTACTTCTTCCTTACCAATTTGGATGCCTTTTATTTCTTTGTGTTGTCTGATTGCTGTGTCTAGAACCTCCAGTACTATGTTTAATAAAAGTGGGGACAGTGGGCATCCTTGTCTTGTTCCTGATCTTATAGAAAAAGCTTTCAGCTTTTCACTGTTAAGTATGATGTTGGCTGTGGGTTTGCCATATATGAGCTTTATTATGTAGAGATAATTGCATTCTATACTGATTTTGTTGAGAGTTTTTATCATGAATGGGTGTTGAATTTTGTTGAATGCTTTTTCAGCATGTATGGAGACGATCATGTGATTTTTGTCCTTTTTGTTGATGTGGTGGATGATGTTGATTGATTTTTGAATATTGTACCATCCTTGCATCCCTGGAATAAATCCCACTTGATCATGATGGATGATCATTTTGACATATTTTTCAATTCAGTTTGCTAATAGTTTGTTGAGTATTTTTGCATCTGTGTTCATCAAGGATATTGGTCTGTAATTTTCTTTTTTTGTGGTGTCTTTGCCTAGTTTTGGTATTAGAGTGATGCTGGCCTCATAGAATGAGTCTGGAAGTATTCCCTCCTCTTCTACTTTTTGGAATATTTTAATGAGGGTGGGTTTTAGCTCTTTAAATGTTTACTAGAATTCAGCTGGGAAGCCTTCTAGTCATGGACTTTAGTTTGTGGTGAGTTTTTTTTATTACCAATTCAATTTAATTGCTAATAATTGGCCTGTTCAGATTTTGTATTTCTTCCTGGTCAGTCTTGGAAAGTTCAGTTTTTCTAGGAATTTTTCCATTTCTTCTAGGTTGTCTAATTTATTGGAATATAATTTTTCATAGTATTCTCTAATAATTCTTTGTATTTCTGTGGTACTGTTTTGAAATATTCCTTCTTCCTTTCTGATTTTGTTGATATGTATATCCTCTTTTTTTTTCTTGTCAAGTATGGCTTGTGGTTTATTTATTTTATTTTCTCAGAGCACCAGCTCTTGATTTCATTGATTTTTTTTCTGTTGTTTTATTCTTCTCAATTTTATTTATTTCTGCTCTGATCTTTATTATGCCCCTCCATCTACTAACTTTAGGTTTCACTTGTTCTTCTTTTTCTAGTTTCTTTGTGAGTTTACACTGTTTATTTGGGATTGTTATTGTTTCTTGATATAGGCCTATATTGCTATGTATTTACCTCTTAGTATTGCTTTTGCAGCATCCACAAATTTTAGACTGTTGAATTTTTCTTTTCATTTGTCTCCATGTATTGCTTGTTTTCTGTTTTAATTTGTTTGTTGATCCACTGATTATTTAGAAGCATGTTGCTTAGCCTTCATGTGTTTGTGGGCTTTTTTGTTTTCCTTGTGTAATTTATTTCTAGTTTCATACTATTGTGTTCTAAGAAGTTCCTTGATAAAATTTCAGACTTTTTGAATTGATTGAGGCTCTTTTTGTGGCCTTGTATGTGATCTATTCTGTAGAACGTTCTGTGTACATTTGGGAAAAATGTATATCCTGCTGCTTCTTGATGGAATGCTCTGTAGATATCTGTTAAGTCCATGTGATCTAATGTATTGTTCTGTGCCTCTGTTTCCTTATTTATTTTCTGTCTGGTTGATTTATTGATGTGAGTGGTGTATTAATAAAGTCAGCTAAAATGAAGGTGTTGCAATCATATATCCCCCTTTAATTTGTTAGTATGTGTTTCCCATATGTAGGTGCTTCTATGTTGGGTGCATAGGTATTTATAATGGTTATATCCTTTTGTTTGACTAACCGTTTTGGCATTGTGTAATGTCCTTCTTTGTCTCTTGTTGCTCTCTTTGTCTTGAAATCCACTTGTCTGATATAAGTAATACTACTACTACTTTTTTTCTCCCTATTATTTGCATGAAATATCTTTTTACATTCCTTCACTTTTAGTCTGTGTATGTCTTTGGGTCTGAAATGAGTCTCTTATAGGCAGCATGTAAATGGGTCTTGTTTCTTTATCCATTCGTCCACTGTATGTATTTTGATTGGTACAGTCAGTCTGTTTACATTTAAGGCAATTATTGATATGTATGTACTTATTGCCATTTTATTGTTTTCTGGTTATTTGTATAGTTCCTCTCTGTTTCTTTCTTCCTCTCTTATACTCTTCTCTTTTTATTGATGGTTTTCTTTGGTGTTGTATTTGGATTTCAAATTTTTTGTGTATCTATTATAGGCTTTAGGTTTGTGGTTACCATAAGGTTCATAGATAGTTTTCTAAATATATAACAGTCTGTATTTGGTCACTCTATTTCAAACATAGTCTAAAAGTACTTCTATTTTATTCTCCCACACTTTATTATTAGATGTCATAGTCCTCATTTTTTTGTATCCCTTGCCTGATTTTGTGTAAAGATCATTTTACTATTTCCATCTTTTTTTTAACTTCATACTTGCTTAGTAAGTAACTCTCCTACTACCTTTACTGTGAGTTTATTTTCACTAGTGGAAAATATTTTGGCTTAAGAACATTTCATCTACTGAAATCCCTTTAACATATCCTGTAAGTCTGTTTTTGTGGTGGTCAATTCTTTTTTTTTTACAATTTTTCTATTAAGGTATTATTGATATACACTCTTATGAAGGTTTCACATGACAAACAATGTGGTTAATACATTCACCCATACTATTGAGTCCCCCCCCACACCCCATTGCAGTCACTGTCCGTCAGAGTAAAGATGTGTTGTGGTCAATTCTTGTAGCTTTTGTTTATCTGGGAAACTTTTAACTTCTCCTTCAATTTGGAATGATAACCTTGATGGGTAAATGATTCTTGGTTAAAGGTCATTCTGTTTCAATAAATTAATTATTTTATGCCACTCCCATCCAGTCTCTATTGGTTCTTCTGGGAAATCTGCTGATAGCCTGAAGGGTTTGCCCTTATAAATAATTTTTTGTCTCTCTCTGGCTTCTTTCAGTACCCTCCGTTTATCCTTAACATTTGTCATTTTAATTGTTATATGTCTTAGTGTTGTCTTCCTGGGGTTCCTTTTGCTAGGGGGTCTCTGGGCTTCTAGGACCTGGGTGGTTATTTTCTTCCCCAGATTGGGGAATTTTTCAGCAATTATTTCTTCAGAGAGATTTTATACTCTTTTGCCCATCTCTTTTCTTACTGGTACCCCCTATTATGCAAATATTATTTCATTTGGAGTTATCACACAGCTCTCCTAACATCCTCTCAAGTCTAGAGGTTCTTTTTTCTTTCTGTTCCTTGGCTTCATTGGTTTCCTGTTCTCTAATTTTCATCTCAGTTATTGTCTGCTCTACCTGTAGCAATCTATTATTTATTTCCTTCATTGTATTTTTCATTTCATTTACTTCATCACTGAATGGCTCTTTTTCAAATTTTCTCTTTATTGAAATCCTCCCTGAGACTATCAATACTTTTCCACAGATTGGTGAGCGTATTTATGACTGCTACTTTGAAATCTTTATCAAGAAGATTGGTGATCATTTAGCCATCTTTCTGCTGTCTTATCCTGTTCTTTTGTTTGGAACATATCTGCCACCCCATTTTTTCTGGGTGTCTGTGTTTCTTCCTTTGTACTAGATAATCTATGCCTCCTGGTCTAAAGAGTAATGGCCTTATGAGGAAAGCATCCTGTGGTGCCTAGAAGCTCAAGAATCTGCACACCTGTTTCTGGTTCTCCTTTATGGTGGAACTCCAGTTGCTGTTGGTAGGCTGTAGGCAGGGACGCCTTTTTGTCTGTCAGCCAGCAGTGGTTGGTCTCTGTGAGCAGAGGCCCATTGTGGGCTTTGCAGTGGTGCTTCTGCTGGAATTTTTGTGGGCAGGGCCACCCCTCTGCCGATGTGCCAGCAGTGGTGCTGATCTCAGTCCATTGAGGCTGCCCGTCTGCCTCAGCTGGCCCTTTGTGAGCCCAGTAGCACTTCTGCTGGGATCATTGTGTATGGGCCTGCCATCTGCCAACCCTGCAGTGATGACAGCACTGCTGTGCCAAGGGAGCTGGTGGGGTGGGTGTGCAGGGGTGCATGGTGCAGGGCTGGAGCACCAGCAAAGAAGAAGGAGTGTTTGGAGCTGGCTTCCACAGGTGCCTCCCCAGTTAGGCTGAGAGAGGGTTGGGAAAGCTGGGAAAGATTTTTCTGCCTTCCAGGCCTTAAATTCTCCCTCTGCATGTCAGGCAGGAAAGTGACCACTGCTGGGCCAACTGGGATGGGAAGGTTGGTGTGCAGAGAAATGCTTCAAGGCTGACCTGCCAACGAAGGTGATGGAGTATTTGGGGCTCCTGGGAGCACCTGACCAGTTGGGCTGAGGGAAAGCTAGGGAAGTATTGTCCACCTGCCCTTTCTTCTGTGGAGAGAGCTCCACCCAAATACTGAAATTCTGGCACCCTTCCTACTACTGGTAAGTCTTTCAAACTGCCACCTCTATGTTAGGTTGCAGTGGGACTGACTGAGTGTGCTTGTCCTTCACAAGCAGCAGTAGTCTCAGTTTCCCAGAGTGGTCCCACACTCCCTGGTGTCTACCCTTGCTAATCACCAAAGCCCAATGCAATGTGGACTCATATTCCCAGAGCAGGTCTCCAGGGCCAGGTGTGCAGACTTCCTGAGCACTTATCACCTCCCCACTTTGTTTCTCTTCCTCCCACCAGTGGGCTGGGATGGGGGAAGGGCTTGGGTCCCACTCAGTTGTGGCTCTGCCGCTTTACCTTCCCTGTGTGGTCTTCTCTTCTTCCCCAGGGGTAGGTGGTCTGTTCTGCAGTCTTCAGGTCGTTTTCAGGTTTAGTTGTATTTGCTGTAGTTGCTTCCTTGGTGTGTGTGGGGGAGGAGGTTTCTGTCTTGCCTTCCTGCTCTACCATCTTTTTCACCCAAAAGACCATTAATCTTAAAGAAAATAATTTACTAAACACATATTCTATTTAAGAAATCAATGAGAAGTTTCCTAAAGAGATAGTTTTATTTTATGAAGAACATAGCGTTTCTACTTAGATGTCTCCAGGAAATTGAGGTTTGCATTTTCTGAAATCTATTCATTTTGCCTTTCAAAAACCTCTTTTCTACCACTTCTCCTTTCATCACTTGCTTATCATAGGAACTTATAAGTCATTTGATTCTTCGTTCTCCCTCTAATTTTACATTCAAGTCTCTAAGTTTTGTTAACTTTACATTCAAAATGTGTATAAATATTTGTATTTTTCTTCATCTTTGTGGCAAACTGCTATCGTTTTTCGATCTTAGCCGGACCTAAACTATTGTCTGGTTTCCTCACATCTATCTCTGCTCCTATTCTTTACTCAGCAGACCAAAGGATCTTTAAAAACTTCAAATCCATTCATGTGACTTGCGTGAGAGACAGTGATGTTCAGCAAAACTTGAGTCTGCTCCCTTACATTTTTGGCCCCCTAATGTTAGGCAAGACATGTGATGAGTTCTGGCCTATTGGCTGTGGGCAGAAGTGGCATGGGTAGGTTTTATGCAGAAGTATAGAAAAACTGGAGTCTGACTCACCAAATGCCTTTCCTCTGCTATAGGGACTGAAACTTGTACATTCCTGATGTTGAAACTGCAAGAAAGTTTCTCTCAGCCTAGATTTTTGAATGAGAAGAGTCACTGTGAAGAAGTGTCCCTATCAACCCACAATGAACATATAGCATGAATGAAAAATAAGCTTTTTTTCCCCTTAAATCACTAGGATTAGGGCGTTATTATAGCATGATTTTGACAATGGGATATAGTGCTGAATTACTAATGAAGCATTGAATAATTCTGATCATACCTGCCACTCTCCATCTTCATCACGACTCAGTCACGTTTGTTTTTTGTTCCATTGTTGAATGTTCTTTTCTCCTTAAACTGCTGCATATCCTGGCAACTTTGAGGGTAGCTGAGTAACATCTGATAGTCTATGTGATTGTGCTAATGGATTAGGGTAATTATAGCATGTTCGAATGTATTGGGTAGAAATTTTACTAAATAGTATATTTTTCTTAGCTGATCAGTTGCCTTGTGAGGCAATGAATTGACATAAATAGCCTGTAGGGGTAGATGAGAAACACAGTTAACATTCATTTTTAATGACCAAAGAAACCAATTTGAGATCATTTTAAAAGTCAACAATACCAGGTAAGAGAATTTACTGTAAATCTATCTGGGTATCTCATAGAACCCAAGAACATCTGAGCCTATGGCCTAATGAAATAGGAACTGAAAAAATAAATCTGTAATCCAGGCAATGTACTTTATATTCAGTCCCTGGTCTCCGCTCACCATTCTGCTTTATTCTCTTCTATCAACTGGAATCATGTTCTTCTTTGTGTGCATAGGGGTAGATGTCTACCCCCAGTTTTCACATTGGCATTATCTTGGTTCTGGTCATATGGCAGATGCTAATTAGCTATCTCTGAGCCTTATTCCAAATTCCTAAGGAAAGTATGATTGGCCTAGATAGGGACAGGTGTGTGTGTGTGTGTGTGTAGTGGAAAGAAGGTGTGATGCATAATTAAATAAATGAGATCATTGTGAAGTAAGCAGAGACCCTGAAGTTATTTTCATTTGAGACCTGGGAAGCAGCCTTGAGAGCAAACCAAGGAGTTGGTAGGCAAAATTTACCAACAGCTTCTCTAGAAAAAGCAAAAAATTTGAAAACCAGAGAGTTTATTTAAAAACCAAGGGGATTAGTTGATTATTAAAGATATGAGATACATGACAATGTTGCTTAATTTATAGAGGCTTGTTTTGATTGGCTAAATACTTTTTAATTTAATGAGCTAGAATAAGCAAAATGCATGGCATAGAGGAAGGATTGGTTAGTCTATCTCCCCGACACACTTCTCCAACTTGGGTTGTCTTAAAGGAAGTGTATAAATGCTGAAAGGGTATTGGTTATATGGATAGGAAAAAACAACACAAGAATTAAATGTCTTCAGAGTTTCCAAAAAAAGGAGTTCAGGGAATCTCAAAGCAGCAAGAGTGTTGTGAAGGTGAAAGCGAGCCTGATATCTTAGTCAAAGGCTCCAAAGGGGTATAGACTCCCAAGGATAAAATGCTGGGTTCTTATCATTTAAAAATATTTAGGGAAATATTTAATTTTTATTCTTATATTTTACCTGAAATTTAGAAATGAAGCTTTGCTGATATTTTATGTATATATATATATGTATACACACACACACATTTAATACGTAATTTGGATGACATGTTAGATTTGGGATACCATGAGGTAGAAAGCAATGTGCATTGCAGTTAAGATCATTGACTCTGCAAACATATTGCCTGGGTTTGAGTCTCATCCCTTTTATCACCTACCTGAATGACCTTACATGAATTACTTAAACTCTCTGTGCCTCTTTGCTTCACCTGTAAAAGACGAATGAAAATAATAGTATTTATTTCATATAATTGTTCTGAAGGCACATACGCTGATACATTTGGTGCTTGGAAGAGTTGCTGATATATAGAAGCATGATATGAGTGTTAGAAATACCTGATTCTGAGAGAAGCATGAGAGTTCTACGACATGGAGGAGCTAACAGGGTGCTTTCCCTGTTACTGAAGTTTGAAATGGAAATTTGTTCAATTTTAGCATTATGTGATGTATTGCCATTCAGATACATTTTATTAAACGGAATAATATAGATTACATTGTTTAATTTTAGTGAGGGCAGAAAGGATTTTTGGTATATTAATACATAGAAATAAGAAACAAATTATTTTTTTCATGTAAACTTAGAATAAGAAATCTTGATTTTGGCTCTTAAGTGAGTCTTTCTAAATTCTTTTCTTTCACAGAATGATAGTTGTAGGTTATTATTTGTTGTTCATACCTTTATTTGAAATACACTTTTAATGCAAGAAACTGACTAGAAGACAATGCAATAACATTAATTACTGAATTAGATTTATTATATCAGGCCTCAGTACTATGATGGAATCTTTAACTTGGGGTTGAATTAAAGAACAGATATCATCTTTGCCTTGAAAAGTAAAAACAGTACCCAAAGGCCGAATGTGGGACATAGTTGTTATAGTTATTAGGAGGACCTGAATGGGTTGGGTTGTTCAGAGATTTTTCTGCCTGTTTGGGAAGGAGCAGCTAATTGAGAGAACTTTCTTAGTGGATGGGTAAATCAGATCAAGGAGTCAGTCTTGTAAAGGAAACTTCTGGGTGCCTGTGCCATTGTGGCATAGACAGTAGGTGAGGAAACATTTCATGTTTTGTAGAAAAGGCAAACTCAGTAGACCTGTTTTTAACAATTCTGGAAAATAGTGGAGCATGTTTTGACATGGTTTATTATGATTAAGGACCAGGAAGACCATCCTGCCTTGTCCCCATGTGGCCCCTTTCCATTTTCCTTCATTGTCCATATATATGCCTGGAGAGTCAGACTTTGGTTCTTAGAGAACAAAAATAGCCAAACTGAAAGCTATCCTCAAATGTGGTTATAGTTTATTTTGTGTGTCAACTTGACTGGGCCACATGATGCCCAGTTAATTGTTCAAACAGTATTCTGGGTGTGTCTTGTGAAATTACCAAAATATTGGTAATTTCCATGAGATTAACATTTGAATCAGTAGACTGAATAAAGCAGATTGCCCTCTTCCAATCTGAAGGCCTGAATAGAACTAGAAGACTGAACTTCCCAAGAATAACAGGGAATGCCTCCTGCCTAACTGCTGAGCTGGGATATTAGTCTTATTTCTGCCTTTGAACTTGAACTGAAAAATCAGCTATTCTTGGGTATCAAGCCTGCCAGCTTTCAGACTGAAACTAACACCATTGGCTCTCTTGGGTCTGCAGCCAACTGTACATCCTGGGACTTCTTAGCCTCCATAATCATGTCAGGCTATATATAAATTTCTCCATATAATTAAGCATACACATATAAATTATAAATATCTCCTATTGGCTTTATTTCCTTGTACAACTCTGACTGCTATAAGTGTCAATAGTATTAGGAATACTTATTCTCATTCTCATTCTGATAGTATTAGAATGAGGAAAAATGGCCCACATATTGGCTTAGGCAAGATAAGTTAAAAAGTTGAATTCTGTGGGGAGGTCTGAAAACAACAAAACAACGACTAAACAAAAATAGGTCTGGATCAAGGATACAGGTCATTTCAACACACTACATTTTACACCAATAATAGTTCTTCTTTGGGATTAAAAGCAGTATATTGCTGTTTAAGTCATTATATAGCATATTGATAAATAGAGGAAAGAAATGTAAGTCAAGCTTAAAAAATATACATGTATAGAAAAAGTGAATGACTCTATTTGTAATAAGACAACCTACTCTTCAGCATCACATCTTATATTTTTGATGTATTTTATGGAGCTGAACATTAAAGGTAATGTTACTGAGGATTTTTAAATTTGTTTTTGTCTTCTAACCATTAATTCATATAGATTTCATCATCCCTTAACAGTATGGCATTGTGATTTGGCAGTGCGGGAAATAAACATTTGTAGCACAGTTTTCATTAATCCCTAGGGAGCCATGAAACAAAATAAAGCAAAAGATGAGAATTTCACCTCTTTTCCTATGGGCAAAATGGTCTGGGCTTAGTGAGAAAATGTTCCCTTGAAACCTTAGAAAATGTTCACTTGGCCTGAACCTCAAGAAAAATCAGGACAAAGATGCATTTAGTAATATGGGTTGAAAAAAAAACATAGATACAATAAGTTCTCAGATGAGGTATATTTCATGTTTTGATGAGTTTTGTTATCTTAGCCTTTGAAATAAATTGGGTAGATGCCTTGATAAGCAGGCAGACAATGGTGTTAGTGAAGTTGATCAGGTGGGGACTAAACCCAGCTCTGGCTTTACAGGTTTGTACTTGCCTGGGCTTTTCCACCCACCTTAGGTATGCCTGTATGATTTCTTATGCTTCACATAGCCAAAAGCCAAATGCTATTCATATTTCATCCCCAGTTTTACCACAAGTCCAAGCTTTTGCCAAATATCCCAGTATCTGAATCCAAAATATTATTCCTTACAGACTTCCTTTCTCGTGAGGTGTTATTTATGTGACTGTCTTGGGATTGGATAACACAGCTTTCAGTTTAACCAACAGGCAAACCAGGGCATTAGATGCTACTTGTGAGACAGTGTGTGTATGAGAACAGTGTCTTCTGTGGAAGAATTAGACATGCATGCATACGGATAGGTTGTCTAACAACATAGTTGTTATTCCTAACAATAAAATCAGGCTTCTAGGTAATATGTAGCTTACAATACCCTTTTACTTACAGGGTGGAGGGATCCAGCTGGTCTGCTTACTAAAACATTACATTCCTCTTTAACAATAAGGAAAATAAATCCAGGAAGGTGGAATGTGGGGGAGGGTGTTGTTACTTTCCCCAAATAGGCAACTACAAAATACCGGGGCCATTGGAAATGCGCAGCTCTAAGAGCTACTTTGGTTTCTTGGTGGGGGATAAAAGAAAAAGTTCAGGTAATATATTTCAAATCAAAGATTGAGGTTTAATAGAGTCAGAATAAACCTTATGGGGATGGGGAAGCTAGGGCTTGCAATTTCATTCATTACAGAATTTCTGCCCTATCTTTAAAGATCTGGTGATAACATATGGAGCAAGAAACAATAAAGTCATGAGTAAAATAGTGAATTGATCAAGTAATTTTCCTAAACTTCTTTCTTCTTCCTTTGCCAAGTGCTTCTCTTCTTTTCCGTTACCCAGAGACTTTATCCTTCATCATAATTACCCTTCCTGTGCCATTTCCCCTGAGGATCTTCCAGACTGAAATGATAAAACTAAAAATTCTACTTTGGTGATAGTGTCAATGACCTCTTATTGTTGAACATGTTATCCCTCCTAGGTAATATTTGTAATTAAAACAATAGTTTTCTGCACCTTTATCCAAAAGAATGACCCATAAGTAATTTAGCCTCCTTCCCGGGACTATTCAAAGTGCCGTATCTTTTTTTACTTTTTTATTAAGGTATTATTGCTATACACTCTTATGAAGGTTTCACATGAAAAAAACAATGTGGTTACTACATTTACCCATATTATCAAGTCCCCACTCATACCCCAATTCAGTCACTGTCCATCAGTGTAATAAGATGACACAGATTCACTGTTTGCCTTCTCTGTGCTACACTGTTTCCCCATGATCCCCCACACCATGTGTACTAAACATAATACCCCTCAATCCCCTTCTCCCACCCTCCCCAGCCACCGTCCCACACCCCTCCCCTTTGTTAACCACTAGTTCCTTCTTGGAGTCTCTGAGTCTGCTACTATTTTGTTCCTTCAGTTTTGCTTTGTTGTTATACTCCACAAATGAGGGAAATCATTTGGCACATGTCTTTCCGCCTGGCTTATTTCACTGAGCATAATATCCTCCAGCTCCATCCATGTTGTTGTAAATGGCAGGATTTGTTTCCTTCTTATGGCTGAATAGTATTCCATTATGTATATATACCACCTCTTCTTTATCCATTCATCTACTGATGGACACTTATGTTGCTTCCATTTCTTGGCTATTGTAAAAAGTGCTGCCATAAACATAGGGGTGCATATGTCTTTTTGAATCTGAGAAGTTGTATTCTTTTGGCAAATTCCAAGGAGTGGGATTCCTGGGTCAAATGGTATTTGTATTTTTAGTTTTTTAAGGAACCTCCATATTGCTTTCTACAATGGTTGAACTAATTTGCATTCCCACCAGCAGTGTAGGAGGGTTCCCTTTTCTCCACATCCTCGTCAACATTTGTTTGTTGTTTGTGTTTTGGATGTTGGCCATCCTTACTGGTGTGAGGTGATATCTCACTGTGGTTTTAATTTGCATTTCCCTGATGATTAGTGATGTGGAGCATCTTTTCATGTGTCTGTTGGCCATCTGAATTTCTTCTTTGGGGAACTGTCTCTTCATATCCTCTGCCCATGTTTTAATCAGGTTATTTGCTTTTTGGGTATAGAGGCATGTAAGTTCTTTATGTATTTTGGATGTTAACCCCTTGTCAGATATGTCATTTACAAATATATTCTCCCATACTGTAGGGTGCCTTTTTGTTCTGTTGATCATGTCCTTTCAAAGTGCCATATCTTGACCCTGAAAAGCAGGTAGATGAAAATATTATTCTTGGTCTTAGAACTAATTCAATGCATATTTAATAAAAACCTACTATTTGCCAGGGTTTGTTCCCAGCCAATGAAACAAAGATGAGTAAAATACAACCCTCAGTGAGCCACTGCAGATGTTACTAGAAAGAAAGTGTTAACGGTCTTCTGTGCCTGATCTGTAGAGTCCCCAGCTGGGGAGGAGTCTGCAGCTGTGAGAGTGGGAAGCACCTAAGTTAGAGATACTAGTAAGATCCCATGGGATATGCTAAGCCCTCCTCTGTTACCATCACACACCCATACCTCGTCTTCCCCACTGTACTGGGAGTTCCTTGCTCAGGAAACAAGTCTTACTTGTGTCCATTCTTGTGGTACTTGCAATCAGAGAGCCAGTCTGACAGCTATAATACTGAGCAGTTTTATTTACCATCTCAAGTCCCAGTTTCCTCATTTGTGAAAATGTGGAAATGATAATCACTAAATTGCTTATTTTGGGGAGTATTTAATTGGATAATTCATGCAAAGCATGTAGTGCAGTTCCTGGCACATAGTAAACTCTCAAAAAATGTTGACAAATGTAATGTAAATAAAAATTGATGTACCACATGGCTCAATCTTTAGATAGAATTAAATAAAAGGAAATAGAAATCTAACTCCAGCAAACTTGATGAATAATGGAGGGCTTTGGTGTCATTTTCTTAAAGGTTCTGGCCCAGAGATTTTATGGAGTCTAACACATGAGAAGCTTCTGAGAAATACTTTAGAGTTTTTCTGGTCATTTGTTCCATTGTCTCCCCAAATTCCATGGCATTCACGACAGCTGCTAAGAATCTTTCTCACTTTTCCAGGTAAATTTGTCTTTCCATTAACTTCACCCTCCCCGCCTCCCCAGAGAGCCAGCCCACCAGTTCATGCTCCTGCTCAGGTTTCCCGTGCTCAGGCGCTGCCCCCGCCCCTGGAGTATGACAGTCCTCACTCTGCACAGCCCGTCAAGCCTAGGTTTTCTCTCATACAGATTTATTTTCTCATAAGCATTAGTTCTCTTGAAACTGTGATGAATCAAACACTGTATCTTAATGCGTAGTACAAATAACATCAGCATTAAACGAATAACCAATGCATGACACTGCCAATGTAGTGTGAAGAGAGCCATGGACAGTATAAGAGAGCCATGGATAGTATGTAGAGAATGGTGTGTAGCTGTGTCTCAAGTTAAAATTTTTTTAGAAAAACAGGTCAATTACAGTTTGCTGACCCCTGATGTAGAGGCTTGCCAGTCATTGTTAAGACTTTGACTTTTACTCTGAGGATGTTGGATGCTGTTACAGGGTTCAGGGCAGAAGGGTACCATGCTTTTATATTTGAAAAGGATCACTGTGGGTCTGAGTTGGGAATGAACCCTAGGGAAACAAAGGTTGGAGGAGAACAGGTAGGGTGTTCATTGCAACAGTGAATAATGTCATGAAAGTGAGAAATTATGGGATTCTGGAGATATTTTGAAGGTAAATATTTATACGATTTGCTTATGAATTGCATGTGGGATTAGAAGTAGTAAAATTCTGAGAGTGGGATGGTTGGTTAGAAAGCAGTTAGTTATTCTGGATAAGGGCTGATGCTGGCCTGAGCTAAGGCAGTGGGTATTGGTTTTGTGCAAAAATATGGCTTTGTGTATTTGCAAAGGGATGTGGGTAGGGCTGAGAGTTATTTCCCCAAACTCTTTCTACATGAGAAAACTATTGATCTGCCTCATTTCATGCCTATGTGTTTCTTCTGGGCTGCTAACACAACTTGAAGAAACTAGAGAGAGAATTTGAGGGGTTGTAGTAATTTCCGTCCTAGTTCTGTGCCTGCAAATTCTAGCCTGAATGGCAAGAATCCCCTTGGGCTACAGGGGATGATGGTTACATGCCTAATAAAAAGAGAGCTGGCTAATGTTGACTAGTTTTCTTGTCTTTATCCCACAGTTTAGTACATGGCGATCTGAATCTTATTCTTAAGAAATTATCTACATATTTATCAAATTTACGATACTCTGATTGTATAATGCACCTGTATTTTATACAAACTACAGAAGAAAAAAAAATAACTGCCAGTTAGAATGCAGTGCTTCTTATCACCTCAGTTGTGAGACACATCCTGATTTTAGAGCTGTCAAAATGTTAAACATATGTGTCTTAATCAGTGAAATGCACCATGCTAAAAAAACCAACTGTGTAAGCTGGAAACCAAATGAAGCTTTTGCGCTGGGTGCCTGTCGTGCATCAAAAAACTCTTTAGAAACTACTCTATTCACCATCTATGAATTTTCAAAATAACTGCGGTAACTTGCAAAGCCTATTTAAACAATATTTTAGTGGCTATGTTACGCATTTTAACTAACCCTACCACCATATTTTAAAAAGAGCATACTAACTGATAGTCTACCTTTTTTTATCAATGACTTAAAATCAAGATGATATCATTTGGTGTCCAAGACACCAGTCAGTCTATTGGACTCCTACTGTAGCGGCTCCTCGGTGGGTTCCTTTCCATTTCCCCAAGGCCTAAACTTTCCTGGGCCCCAGGTTTAGTCCCTGCAATTCCAGTTTTCTCTTTCCCTACAGGGTGCTCAGGGGAGCTTCCTAACTTCATGGTTTTAAATATGCTAAAAATCACGAACCTGGAACTCACGCTGAACTTCTCCCTTGCATCTGATAATACAGTTGTCTCTCACTTGGATGCCTGATGACCATCTCAAATCTGACATCTCCAAATGAACCCCTTATTTTCCTTTGAAAAGCAATTCCTTCTACAGTTATTTTTTATTGTTTTATAATTTATTTTGGTATCATTAATCTACAATTACATGTGCAATATTATGGTTATTAAACTACCCCCTTCATCAGGTACCCCCCACCAACCCCATTACAGTCACTGTCCATCAGCGTAGTGAGATGCTATAGAATCACTACTTGTCTTCTCTGAGTTGTACGGCTCTCCCCGTGCCCCCCCAAAATTACATCTGCTAATCATAATGCCCCTTTTTCCCCCTTATCCCTCCTTTCCCACCCATCTTCCCCAGTCCCTTTCCCTTTGGTAACTATTAGTCCGTTCTTGGGTTCTGTGAGTCTGTTGTTGTTTTGTTCCTTCAGTTTTTTTCTTTGTTCTTATACTCCACATATGAGTGAAATCATTTGATACTTGTCTTTTTCGGCTTGGCTTATTTCACTGAGCATAATACCCTCTAGCTCCATCCATAGTGTTGCAAATGGTAGGATTTGTTTTCTTCTTATGGATGAATAATATTCCATTGTGTATGTGTACCACATCTTCTTTATCCATTTATCTACTGATGGACCCTTAGGTTGCTTCCATTTCTTGGCTATTGTAAACAGTGCTGCGATAAACATAGGGGTGCATATGACTTTTTCAAACTGGGCTGCTGCATTCTTAGGGTAAATTCCTAGGAGTGGAATTCCTGGGTCAAATGGTATTTCTATTTTGAGTTTCTTGAGGAACCTCCATACTGTTTTCCACAATGGTTGAACTAATTTGTATTCCCACCAGCAGTGTAGGAGGGTTCCCTTTTCTCCACGTCCTCGCCAACATTTGTTGTTGTTTGTGTTTTGGATGTTGGCCATCCTCACTGGTGTGAGGTGATATCTCATTGTGGTTTTAATCTGCATTTCTCTGATGATTAGCGATGTGGAGCATCTTTTCATGTGCCTGTTGGCCATCTGAATTTCTTCTTTGGAGAAGTGTCTATTCATGTCCTCTGCCCATTTCTTAATTGGATTATTTGCTTTTGTTTGTTAAGGTGCGTGAGTTCTTTATATATTTTGGATGTCAATCAACCCCTTATCGGATATATCATTTATGAATATATTCTCCCATACTGTAGGATGTCTTTTTGTTCTACTGATGCTGTCCTTTGCTGTACAGAAGCTTTTTAGCTTGATATAGTCCCACTTGTTCATTTTTGCTTTTGTTTCCCTTGCCCAGGGAGATATGTTCATGATGAAGTCGCTCATGTTTATGTCCAAGAGATTTTTCCCTTGGAAGGCAAGATGTTTTTTTCTAAGAGTTTTATGGTTTCATGATTTACATTCAGGTCTTTGATCCACCTTGAGTTTACCTTTGTGTATGGGGTTAGGCAGTAGTCCAGTTTCATTCTCTTACATGTAGCTGTCCAGTTTTTCCAACACCAGCTGCTGAAGAGGCTGTCCTCTCCCCATTGTATATCCAGGGCTCCTTTATCAAATATTAATTGACTGTAGGTGTTTGGGTTAATGTTTGGATTTTCTATTCTGTTCCACTGGTCTGTGGGTCTGTTTTTGTGCCAGTACCAAATTGTCTTGATTACTGTGGCTTTGTAGTAGAGCTTGAAGTCAGGGAGCGTAATTTCCCCTGTTTGATTCCTCCTTCTAAGGATTGTTTTGGCTATTCGGGGTCTTTTCTGGTTCCATATGAATTTTAGAATTATTTGTTCCAGTTCATTGAAGAAAGCTGTTGGTAGTTTGATAGGGATTGCGTTGAATCTGTAGATTGCGTTAGGTAGTATAGCCATTTTGACAATATTTATTCTTCCTAGCCAAGAGCATGGGATGCATTTCCATTTGTTAGTGTCTTCCTTAATTTCTCCTAGGAGTGTCTTGTAGTTTTCAGAGTACAGGTCTTTCACTTCCTTCGTTAGGTTTATTCCTAGGTATTTTATTCTTTTAGGTGCAATTGTGAATGGAATTGTTTTTATGATTTCTCTTTCTGTTAGCTCATCCTTAGTGTATAGGAAAGCAACAGATTTCTGTGTGTTCATTTTGTATCCTGCAACTTTGTTGAATTCAGATATTAGCTCTAGTAGTTTTGGAGTGGAGTCTTTAGGGTTTTTTTATGTACAGTATCATGTCATCTGCAAATAGTGACAATGTGACTTCTTCTTTACCAATCGGGATGCCTTGTATTTCTTTGTTTTGTCTGATTGCCATGGCTAGGACCTCCAGTACTATGTTGAATAACAGTGGAGAGAGTGGGCATCCCTGTCTTGTTCCCGATCTTAGATGAAAAGGTTTCAGCTTCTTGCTGTTATGTATGATGTTAGCTATGGGTTTGTCATATATGGCCTTTATGATGTTGAGGTACTTGCCCTCTATACCCATTTTGTTGAGAGTCTTAATCATGAATGGATGCTGAATTCTGTCAAATGCTTTTTCGGCATCTATGGAGATGATCATGTGGTTTTTGTTCTTTTTGTTGATGTGGTGGATGATGTTGATGGATTTTCGAAAGTCATACCATCCTTGCATCCCTTGGATGAATCCCACTTGACCATGGTGTGTGATCCTCTTGATGTATTTTTGAATTCGGTTTGCTAATATTTTGTTGAATATTTTTGCCTGTACATTCATCAGGAATATTGGTCTGTAATTTTCTTTTTTGGGGAGGTCTTTGCCCAGTTTTGGTATTAGAGTGATGCTGGCTTCACAGAATGAGTTTGTAAGTATTCCTGCCTCTTCTATTTTTTAAAAATCTTTAAGGAGAATGGGTGTTATTTCTTCTTTATATGTCTGTTAGAATTCAGACGTGAATCCCTCTTGCCCGGGGGTTTTGTTCTTGGGTAGTTTTTTGATTACTGCTTCAATTATGTTGCTGGTGATTGGTGTTTAGTCTTTCTGTTTCTTGCCTGGTCAGTCTTGGAAGGTTGTATTTTTCTAAGAAGTTGTCCATTTCTTCTAAGTTTTCCAGCTTGTTAGCATATAGATTCTTATAATATTCTCTTATAATTCTTTGTATTTCTGTCGGGTCTGTCTTTATTTTTCCTTTCTCATTTCTGATTCTGTTTATGTGTGTAGATTCTCTTTTTCTCTTAATGAGTCTGGCTAGGGGTTTATCTATTTTGTGTATTTTTTCAAAGAACCAGCTCTTGGTTTCATTGATTTTTTTCTATTGTTTTATTCTTCTCAATTTTATTTATTTCTTCTCTGATCTTTATTATGTCACTCCTTCTGGTGAGTTTGCGCCTCATTTGTTCTTCTTTTTCCAATTTCAGTAATTGTGTCTTCAGACTATTCATTTGGGAATGTCCTTACTTCTTTAAATAGGCCTGGATTGCAATATACTTTCCTCTTAGGACCGCCTTTGCTGTTTCCCACAGAAGTTGTGGCTTTGTGTTGTTGTTGTCATTAGTCTCCATATATTCTTTGATTTCTATTTTGATTTGCTCATTAACCCATTGATTAATTAGGAGAATGTTGTTAAGTCTCCATGTATTTGTGAGCCTTTTTGATTTCTTTCTAAAATTTATTTCTAGTTTTATACCTTTGTGATCTCAGAATTTGGTTGGTAGAATTACATTATTTTTGAAATTACTGAGGTTCTTTTTGTGGCCTAGTATGTGGTCTATTCTGGAAAATCTTCCATGTGCACTTGAGAACAATGTGTACTCTGTTGCTTTTGGGTCTAGAGTTCTGTAGATGTCTGTTAGGTGCATCTGTTCTAGTGTGTTGTTCAGTGCCTCTGTGTCTTTACTTATTCTCTGTCTGGTTGATCTGTCCTTTGGAGTGAGTGGTATGTTGAAGTCTCCTAAAATGAATGCATTGCTGTCTATTTCCTCCTTTTTAATTCTGTTAGTATTTGTTTCACATATGCTGGCACTCCTGTGTTGGGTGCATATATATTTATAATGGTTATATCTTCTTGTTGGAGTGACCCCTTTATCATTATGTCATGTCCTTCTTTATATCTTGCTGCTTTCTTCGTTTTTAAGTCTATTTTATCTGATAAAAGTACTGCAACACCTGCTTTTTTCTCTTTGTTGTTTGCATGAAATATGTTTTTCCATCCCTTCACTTTTAGTCTGTGTATATCTTTGGGTTTGAGGTGAGTCTCTTGTGAGCAGCATGTAGATGGGTCTTGCTTTTTTATCCATTCTATTACTCTGTGTCTTTTGATTGGTGCATTCAGTCCATTTCCATTTAGGGTGATTATCGATAGATATGTACTTATTGCCATTGTGGCTTTAGATTCATGGTTACCAAAGGTTCAAGGGTTGCTTCTTTACTATCTAACAATCTAACTTAACTTTCTTGTTAAGTTATTGTAAATACCATCTGATGTTTCTGTATTTCTCTCCCTTCTTATTCTTTGTTCTCCATTCTTTATATACTAGGTGTTTTATTCTTTGCCTTTAGTTAGTATTTGGATGGTCTGCTTTCTTTGGTATGATTGTATTTTCTCTGGTGTCATCTTTTTAGCCTTAGGAGTGCTTACCTGTAGGTGGTTTATGAGAGGCAAACTCTCTCAACTTTTGCTTGTCTGGAAATTGTTTAATCCCTCCATCGTATTTAAATCATAATCATGCTGGATACAATATTCTTGGTTTGAGGCCCTTCTGTTTCATTACGGTAAATATATCATGCCATTCTCTTTTGGCCTGTAAGGTGTCTGTTGAGAAGTGTGATGATAGTCTGATGGGTTTTCCTTTGTAGGTGATCTTTTTTCTCTCTCTAGCTGCCTTTAATACTCTGTCCTTATCTTTGATCTTTGCCATTTTAATTACTATGTGTCTTGGTGTTGTCTTCCTTGGGTCCCTTATGTTGGGATATATGTGGGCTTCCATGGACTGCGAGACTATTTCCTTCCCCAACATGGGGAAGTTTTCAGCAATTATTTCTTCAAAGACACTTTCTATTCCTTTTTCTCTCCCTTCTTCCTCTGGTACTCCTATAATGTGAATCTTTTTCCGTCTGGACTGGTCACACAATTCTCTTAATATTCTTTCATTCCTAGAGATCTTTTTATCTCTCTCTGCCTCAGCTTCTCTGTATTCCTGTTCTCTGATTTCTATTGCATTAACAGTCTCTTGCATCTCGTCCAGTCTGCTGCTAAGCCCGTCGATCACTTGTCTCAATTCTGCATTGTCTTTCCTCACTTCCCTCACTTCCTCCCTTAGCTCTTGCATATTTCTCTGTAGATCCATCAGTATGGTTATGACTTTTGTTCTGAAGTCTTTTTCAGGAAGGTTGTGCATTTCCCTCCCTTCAGGTTCCCTCTCTAGTGTTGTCTGGGTCTGGGTGAGTTTTGTTTGTACCATATTCCTCTGTCTTTTCATGGTGATAGAAGTGGTCACTGGTAGGTGCCACATATGTCAGCTGGGCTCTTTAAGACTTTTAAAAAGAAAAAAAGGAAAAAAAGAAAAGAAAAAAATAAAGAACAGAAAGAAAAGAGAAAAGAGAGAAAGAAGGAAAAGGAAGAAAAGAAAATAAAAGAAAAAAGAAAGAAAGAAAGAAAGAAACACCCTCTGGGAGTATTCTGTTGGGATACTGTAGGTGGCGCTGTTGTCCCACTATTATGCAGCCGCCGATGCGCCGCTCTGCAGGGCCCTTTGTAGCTCTGTCCAGGGCGGGAACAAATGGGAGGCTGTTGATCTCTGTGGTAAGTCTGAGCGCGGCTATTCTTTCCCAGTCTCCAGCCAAGTTGTCTGAAATTCCCTAGGACTCCCAGCCTGCTGGGTTGAGTGTGCTAGGATGATCCTGGGCCCTTGTCTCCCTTAAAATCGCTAAAAAAAAGCACGTGCTTTTCTTTTGTCCCAGAGCCACCTGCGAAGACCCGGGTGCTTCCCTGGCTCAGATCCTGCACCCTCTGTCTCTCCAATCTCCGATACACCACGCGATGCGTGTCAGCACTGCCAGCGCAGATCACCAGGGCTGGTTATTTCACAGGCCTGTACTTCCACTCCCTCCTGGCTCTGAATCCTCTCCTCCCGTCAGGTGTAGATGCAGGCTGTGTGCTGTCCTGTATCTTCTGGTCTCTTTTGTAGGAATAGTTGTATTTGTTGTATTTTCATAAATACATATGGTTTTGGGAGGAGATTTCTGCCACCCTGCTCACACCGCCATCTTCCCGGAAGTGTTCAGGTATCTACAGTTATTTTTATTTCATCAAATGGCATTTCTATTCTTGCAGTTGCTTAAGACAAAACATATGTAGTCATCTTTGACTCCTCTCTTTCTCTCAGACCACATATCCAAGCCTTTAGTAAGTTCTTTTCATTTTACCTTCAAAGTATATGCAGACACCTACGACTTCTCACTACCTCCACAATTACCATTCTCTCTCACTTGGAGATCAATAGCCTCTCACTGCCACAACCCTTGCCTCCCTGGCACCCTGTCTCTATGTCCTGGTTATAGGGCTTCTTTAAAAAAGTGGTAGATTATGCCACCTCTCTGGTCAACACTCCAGTGGCTTTCCAACTCCTTCAGAATAAAATCCAAAGTCCTTACCATGATATACATGGTTCCAACAGGTGTTGGCCTCTACCTGCTCTGACTTCATAATCAGTCTCTCTTCCACTGATTTACTCAGTTTCATCTCTGGCTTCCTCTATGTGCTTCTAAAGAAGGGTTTCTCAGGCTTGGCACTATTATCATGTGCTTTGGTATGGAGAGATTGTCTTGTACACTGTAGGGTGTTTGGAAACATCCTTTGCCTACACTCGGGAGATGGCAGTAACATCCCCACATTGTGACAATAAAAATATCTCCAAACATTGTCAAAGTCCTCTGGGGATGGGGGTGAAAAAATGGACCCTAGGTGAGAACCACTGCTTTTCAAGCATGCTTCTTCCTCAGGACCTTTGCATTTTCTGTTGTCTCTGACTTCTCCCAGATACCACTGGGCCTATTCCCTCACTTGGTCAGGTCTCAGCTTCCACTACCATCTTAACATGAAGTAGCCATCCTGCTCTCAGTCACTGTCAACCTTACATGGTTTTAGTTTTGTCAGCTCCATTTATTGTTGCTCTGTTTTATCCAATTACTATATTCAGATGTTTCCTTCAATGTGGAGGAAGCATCATTAGGGTAAAACTCTTGGCTTCTTTGCTCCACCCTGAGGGAAGTGGGATGCCTTATCTGATTGGCATATTTGGCAAGGATGAACTGGGTGTTTTTGGCTCAGTCCTCATTTTTTTTTTTCTTCTGTACGTGTGTTTCCTCCCAGAGCAGGTAAGGAGACCTGCTCCATTTCGTGTTGACCGGGAGTGCATGGGCAAGTTTGTCTCAATCTGAGTTTCAATGACTTTTTAGCCTTTTTAAACAGACCTTCTTATTTGGCCTTTATCAGTAGCAAAAGTGCTATCTTGAGCTCTATATAATGTGTCATCTTATATCTCAGTTGGTTCAGAATTTAGGAAAAAGGAGTGATATTTACCAGATGCCTCGAGACTCTAATGTTTGATGCATTTAGAAATAAAGAAAGGACTAGAAGTTGGGGAAGATACAATAGTATGTGAATGGTTAAGGAGTCTGGTGTGGTGAGAACAGGCAGCTTTTGGTCTGAGATTTCTGCACGTAGGATATACTGACTATAGGTAGGTATTTGTTGAGGATTCTGCTTGGGTAGTTTTTGATTCTGCAACTTGGGCAAGAGGCTTTAAGTCTTAGACCCTGAAATGTTTTACACTTAGTGGATGACTACATTGTAGACAGATGCTTCCTCAGTCCACTCTTTTGCCAGGGTCAAGACTGAAGGTCCTTGGCCTCGAAGAGCCATGGCTGCTTGGGCCTCAGCAAGGCACAGGGGTCTCTTGGGCCTTGGCAAATGCTGAAGCAAAGATCCCACAACAAGCTGAAGTGGCTTTCCACACGTAGTCCTTTATGATGTTAGGGAAAGGGAACATATCCATGACCTTTAAAGAGCAAGGCAACTAAGTCCTATGTGCCTACAGAGCATTACTGGCATCTAGTTTTAATTGTTAACACCAGGCCTGCTAGGCAGCAGGACATTCATGGCCTCAGATTCCACTCAAGAGTCCCCAGGAAGGGACCGTGGAAAGCTATGTTTGGGTTTACATATTCTTTCCGTAGTCTCAAGAGTTCCCTGTCACCACGAGGTCTCAAGTTGGTTCTTGAGTGGTTATTTCTGTATGAGAGAGAAATCTATAGAAGGGAGGTTCTTAGGTTTAAATAATCTCTTGAAAAGTAGATGAAACAGTCATTGTGGCCTAGAAACAAGAAATATCTGATTTCAGGGGAGTATGAACACGATGATCCTGGATAGAGCCCAAACTCTTATTACTAATGGGGTATCATAGTTGAGGGCTCAAAAGGGAAATGGAAATTAGATACGCACTTAGGAAAAGTAAGGCTCCTTGACAAAGAACTGGTGATTGGTGCTCACCAGTGTAAGAAGTGCTCAACCTTGCAAGAAGACGGTAACTTCTTAATGCCATATGCTGAGAGAAGAGACAGAATACACAGATGGGTGAATTCCTCCTTCCTCTGTGCGTTAAATGTTTAATGCCAAAATTAGCCTCTTACTGGGATAGTTCTCCCAACCTACAGTAAGACCCCAGGTCTGGGCTTCTAGCACTGGGTTTAGACTGACTGACATTCTGGCAAAATTATCTGTTCTCATTTTTTTTTAAAGATAATATTTAGTCTCTGCAACACTAAATATTTAGTTTAAGATACATAATTTTTCCTGAGATAACAGTTTTGGAGGCTGGGGATTTGTTTATTTTCTGATTTGTGGGCTGGCTGGTGCTGTAATATGCTTATTAAGTTAACTTTTTGGACTCCATAATAAGAAAAGTACATCAAAGACTTGGCACTGCTCTTGTGTAGCCCTGAGGCAAACACTCCCTGTAAGAGCCAGCACGCACGGCAGCTGATTTAAGGATCCCCAACTTCACCCAGGCAACGAGGACCCCTTTGGAGCAAAATAAGAGACTTCAGAGGAAAAATCTTGGATGTGAATTTTGTTGACCTTTAACTTACATGGGTAAGAGTATTTGATTCCATTGAGTTTTAATACTTTTGAATGTCAAATTGCAGAGATTTGATCTTTGAACTATTTTTTTTGTGAAATTGCATAACAGAAGGGAATTTATATCTAATTGTAGGGCATCTCTATGTTGGCATGTTATTATAGATTGTCTTAAATTGTTTACTTTTATTAAAGTATCTGATATGCTGTCTTGGACAATGTGGCTTATCATAATTGGGCATGAAAAATAAAATAGGGAGTGAACTGCCAACCTGTTCTAATAATATTTTAGGGTTTTCTGGGAGCAAATGCTAAACCTCCAAATAATATCCTCCAAAAAGAAGTGGCTGGTATTGGAGAGGTTGCTCCAAGAAAGCAATTGCAGGATTACTGCTTACCTCCTCTCTGGGAGGAATAGCAAAACCCGTGGTTGTCCGTGGACTTAATGAATGGTTAAGCCCAATGAATTAAAGGATCAAAAAGCTGGTGAATGTTGGAGAAGGGGGTAGAAATGCTTCTTTAATGCAGCTGTCTTCTTGTATATAGAGGGAGCGAAATTAGTCTAATACTAATGGTGTCTCTCCATTGCTTTGCTCAGAACCCGCCTGAGGAAGAAATAATTTACATAGTTTGAACATTTGGGAAGAATAAACTGTGCATGTTTGGGATTCAGCTCCTCCATTTCTCTCTTGAAGGAGATCTTTCTACTGTGCTGTCAGCTTCCTCCTGATTCTGCATTCCCTAAGACTTAGCCTAGGCAGTTCCCCATATTAGGATGCCTGCCTTTATCTAGGCTTGCCTTTGGGAAAGCCTGCCCAGCTTGGGGGTTCAGAATCATGGTCAGCCATACCCCTCAATTTGGACTTTATCAGTTATAAAGTTGACATTTGACATATTATCAACTTTCACTCTTGTCTTATTTTTCAAAATGCTTGGAATCAGGGCAGAGAGATTTTATTTTATGACCCCCTCCTCCCCTTGAAAACACCCACACTTAACCATTTCCTGATATGGTTATTTATTTAATGTCTATCTCCAGTAGAATACAAGATCCAGGGTAGGAATGTAACTAATGAAGGGTAGGCTGTCAATATAGGCTTGTTGAATGGGGACAAAATTGTATTTGCTATAATAATGAACTAGGGTACTGACCTCATGGATGATTGAGGTTCTTACATTAAATATCACTGGGTATATCATGGATTGTTAATTTCTGGTCTCTGCTCTTTCTTTTTTTATTTTATATTATATTATTTTATTAAGGTATCATTGATATACACTCTTATGAATGTTTCACAAGAAAAACAATGTGGTTACTACATTCACCCTGATTATCAAGTCCCCACCCCATACCCCATTGCAGTCACGGTCCATCAGTGTAGTAAGATGCCACTGAGTGACTACTTGTCTTCTCTGTGCTACACTGTCTTCCCCATGATCCTCCCCATACCATGCGTACTAATCATAATACCCGTCAATCCCTTTCTCTCTCCCTCCCCACCCACCCTCCCCTTTGGTAACCACTAGTAGTCTCTTCTTGGAGTCACTGAGTCTGCTGCTATTTTGTTCCTTCAGTTATGCTTTGTTGTTATACACCACAAATGAGGGAAATCATTTGGTATTTGTCTTTCTCTTCCTGACTTATTTCACTGAGCATAATACCCTCTAGCTCTATCCATGTTGTTGCAAATGGTAGGATTTTTTTCTTTCTTATGGCTGAATAGTATACCATTGTGTATATGTACCACATCTTCTTTATCCATTCATCTATTGATGGACACTTAGGTTGCTTCCATATCTTGACTAGTGTAAATAGTGCTGCAATAAACATAGGGGTGCATATGTCTTTTTGAATCTGAGAAGTTGTTTACTTTGGGTAAATTCCTAGGAGGAATAGAGTTCCCAGGTCAAATGGTATTTCTGTTTTTATTTTTTTCAGGAACCTCCTTATTGCATTCCACAATGATTGAACTAGTTTACATTCCCACCAGCAGAGTAGGAGGGTTCCCCTTTCTCCGCATCCTACCCAGCATTGGTTGTTCCTAGTCTTTTTATGTTGGCCATCCTAACTGGTGTGAGGTGATACCTCATTGTGATTTTAATTTGCATTTCCCTGATAATTAGTGATGTGCAGCATCTTTTCATGTGCCTGATGGCCATCTGAATTTCTTCTTTAGAGAAGTGTCTGTTCATATCCTCCGCCCATTTTTTTAATAGGGTTATTTGCTTTTGGCAGTTGAGGCGTGTGACTTCTTTTTATATTTTGGATGTTAACCCATTGTCGGATATGTCATTTACAAATATATCCTCCTATACTGTAAGATGCCTTTTTGTTCTGCTGATGATGTACTTGCATGATGTAGTCCCATTTGTTCATTTTTGAACTTGTTTCCCTAACCCAAGGAGATGCATTCAGGAAAAAGTTGCTCATGTTTATATTCAAGAGATTTTTGCCTATGTTTTCCTCTAAGAGTTTTATGATTTCATGACTTACATTCAGGTCTTTGATTCATTTTGAATTTACTTTTGTGTATGGGGTTAGACAATAATCCAGTTTCATTCTCTTGCATGTAGCTTTCCAGTTTTGTCAACACCAGTTGTTGAAGAGGCTGACATTTCCCCATTGTATATCCATGGCTCCTTTATCATATATTAATTGACCATATATGCTTGGGTTAATATCTGGGCTCTCTAGTCTATTCCATTGGTCTGTGGGTCTGTTCTTGTGCCAGTACCAAATTGTCTTGATTACTTTAGCTTTGTAGTAGAGCTAGAACTCAAGGAACATAATGCCCCTAATGCCCCCCATTCTATTCTTCCTTTTCAGGATTGCTTTGGCTATTTGGGGTCTTTGTGGTTCCATATGAATTTTAGAACTGTTTACTATAGTTTGTTGATGAATGTTGGTATTTTGATAGGGATTGCATTGAATCTGTAGATTGCTTTAGACAGGATGGCCATTTTGACAATATTAATTTTCCTATCATGAGCACGGGATGTGTTTCTATTTATTAGTATCTTCTTTAATTTCTCTCATGAGTGTCTTGTAGTTTTCAGAGTATAGGTCTTTCGCTTACTTGGTTAGGTTTATTCCTAGGTATTGTATTCTTTTTGATGCAATTGTGAATGGAATTGTTTTCCTGATTTCTCTTTTTGCTAGTTCATTGTTAGTGTATAGGAATGAAACAGATTTCTGCATATTAATTTTGTATCCTGAAACTTTGCTGAATTCAGATATTAGATCTAGTAGTTTTGGAGTGGATTCGTCAGGATTTTAATGTACAATATCATGTCATCGACAAACAGGGACAGTTTTACTTCTTCCTTGCAAATCTGGATGCCTTTTATTTCTTTGTGTTGTCTGATTGCCATGGCGAGGACCTCCAGTACTATGTTTGATGTATTTTTGAATTCAGTTTGCTAATATTTTGTTGAGTATTTTTGCATATATGTTCATCAGGGATGTTGGTCTGTAATTTTTTTTTGTGTGTGTGGTGTCTTTGCTTGGTTTTGGTTTAGAGTGATGCTGGCCTCATAGAATGAGTTTGGGAGTATTCCCTCCTCTTCTACTTTTTGGAAAACTTTAAGGAGAATGGGTATTAGGGCTTCAGTAAATGGTTGATAAAATTCAGCAGTGAAACCATCTGGTCCAGGCGTTTTATTCTTAGGTAGTTTTTTGATTACCAATTAAATTTCCTTGCTGGTAATTAGTCTATTCAGATTTTCTGTTTCTTCCTGGGTCAGCCTTGGCAGGTTGTATGTTTCTAGAGAGCTGTCAATTTCTTCTAGGTTATCCAGTTTGTTAACATGTAATTTTTCATAGTTTTCTCTCATAATTCTTTGTATTTCTATGGTATCGGGAATGATTTTTCCTTTGTCATTTCTGATTCTGTTGATGTGTGTAGACTCTCTTTTCTTCTTTATAAGTCTGGCTAGGGGTTGAACTATTTTGTTTATTTTCTAAAAGAACCAGCTCTTGCTTTCATTGATTTTTTCTATTGTTTTATTCTACTTGATTTTATTTATTTATGCTCTAATCTTTATTATGTTCCTCCTTCTACTGACTTTGGGCCTCCTTTGTTCTTCTTTTTCTAATTTCGTTAATTATGAGTTTAGACTGTTCATTTGGAATTGTTCTTCTTTCCTGAGGTAGGCCTGTATTGCAATATACTTCCCTTTTAGCATGGCTTTGCTGCGTCCCACACATTTTGCAGTGTTGAATTTTGCAGTGTTGAATTATTGTTGTCATTTGTCTCCATATATTGCTTGATCTCTGTTTTTATTTAGTCATTGATCCATTGATTACTTAGGAGCATGTTATTAAGCCTCCATGTGTTTGTGGGCTTTTTAATTTTCTTTGTGTAAGTTATTTCTAGTTTCATTCCTTTGTTGTCTGAGAAACTGGTTGGTACGATTTCAGTCTTTTTGAATTTACCAGGGCTCTTTTTGTGGCCTAGTATATGATCTATTCTTGGAAATGTTCCATGTGCACTTGAGAAGAATGTGTATCCTGTTCCTTTGGATGGAGTGTTCTGTAGATGTTCTAATATGTTATTCAGTGCCTCTGTCTCCTTACTTATATTCTCTCTGGTTGATCTGTCCTTTGGAGTGAGTGGTGTGTTGAATTCTCCTAAAATGAATGCATTGCATTCTATTTCCCCCTTTAATTTTGTTAGTATTTGTTTCATATATGTAGGTGATCCTGTGTTGTTTGCATATATATTTATAATAGTTATATCCTCTTGTTGGACTGACCCCTTTATCATGGAATGTCTTTCTTTGTCTCTTGTTACTTGCTTTGTTTTGAAGTCTATTTTGTTTGAAAGAAGTACTACAACTCCTGTTTTTTTCTCCCTATTAGTTGCATGTAGTATCTTTTTCCATCCTTTTACTTTCAGTCTGTGTATGTCTCTGTGTTTGAAGTGAGTCTCTGTAGGCCGCATATAGGTGGGTCTTTTTTTTTATCCATTCAGTGACTCTATGTCTTTTGATTGGTGCATTCAGACCATTTACACTTAGGGTGGTTATCGATAGGTATGTACTTATTGCCATTGCAGGCTTTAGATTCATGGTTACCATAGGTTCAAGGGTAATTCCCTTACTGTCTAACAGTGTAATTTAACTCACTTAGTATGCTATTACAAACACAACCTAAAGGTCCTTTTTTTTTCTCCTTTTTATTCCCCCTCCTTCTTTATGTTTTAGGTATCATATTCTGTACTCTTTGTCAATCCCTTTATAGACTTTGTACTTAGTTGATTTGATTTTGCATCAGCTTAGTAATTAATTGTTGTACTTTCTTTGCTGTGGATTTATTTCCTCTTGTGACAGCTATTTGGCCTTAGGAATACTTTCATCTATAGCAGTTTCTCCAAAATGCACTGTAGAGGTGGTTTGCGGGAGGCAAATTCTCTCTGCTTTTGCTTATCTGGGAATTATTTAATCCCTCCTTCAAATTTAAATGATAATCTTTCTGGATAGAGTATTTTTGATTTGAGGCCCTTCTGTTTCATTGCATTAAATATATCATGCCATTCTCTCTGGCCTGTAAGGTTTCTGCTGAGAAGTCTGATGATAGCCTGATGGGTTTTCCTTTGTATGTGATCTTATTTCTCTCTTTTGCTGCTTTTCGTAGTCTGTCCTTATCCTTGATCTTTGCCATTTTCATTATTATATGTGTTGGTGTTGTCCTCCTTACGTCCCTTGTGTTGGGAGATCTGTGCACCTCCATGGCCTGAGAGAATATATCCTTCTCCAGATTGGGGAAGTTTTCAGCAATTACCTCCTCAGTGACACTTTCTATCCCTTTTTCTCTCTCTTCTTCTTCTGGTACCCCTATTATGCGAATATCATTCCATTAGGATTGGTCACACAGTTCTCTCAATATTCTTTCATTCTTGGAGATCCTTTTTTCTCTCTGTGCCTCAGCTTCTTTGTATTAATCTATATTTTTATTCCATTTGCCATCTCTTCTACTACATCTAATCTGCTTTTAAATCCCTGCATTGTATGTTTTATTTCAGATACGGAATTTCTTAATGATTGAATCTCCGTCCTTATTTCGTCCCTGAGTTCTTGACTATTTTTCTGTACCTCTATGAGCATGTTTATGATTTTTAATTTGAACTCTCTTTCAGGAAGATTGGTGAGGTCAGTTTCATTTGGCCCCTTTTCTGGTGTTCGTTGAGATTTTTGTTTGAACCAGATTCCTTTGTTGTTTCATATTTGTATGTGGCGCCCTCTAGTGCCCAGAAGCTCTAGTCTCTGGAGCTGCTCTGTCCCTGGAGAGATGTCAGGTGTCACAGGGGAGCAGAGCTGTTGCCCAGGTGGTGGAAAGTGCTGTTTCCTGCTTCCTCACTGCAGTGCCTGTCTCCACTAGCAGAACCAGTGGGCCAGCACACAGGTGTAAGCCTCTGTACTTTGTGTCTGTAGCTCCTGTATTTGGATCCTCCCTCTGGCTGGCCTAATGCCAGGGTAGCGACTTCCAGTTTGCGAGCTGGTGCCAGCAGGCCAGGAGGAAGGTGCAGCAGGCTGGGTATCACAGTGTGGGGCCTCAGAGCTGAGTAACCAGCCAGGGGGATGGAGCTCCTGAAGCTCCTGAAAGTTCCCACCCTGGTGTGCAGAACACGCCCAGACCACCTTGTCCACCTATCCCTTCTTCCGCGCAGCAAGCTCTGTGAAAACCCCGCCCCTTCGCCAGCCCTCTCACTGCTAGGAAGCCTCTCAGACCACCCACCTTTCCTTTGTCCCAGAGCAGCCAGATGTGGATCCCTGTCCTCCATAAATGGCTGGACTCTCAGTCTTTCGAAGTATTCCTGTTTTAGATTTCCAACCCCTCTAATCTCCAGAGCACCATGCAATGTAGGTTTGTGCTCCCAAAGCAGATCTCCCAGGCTTCCACCCCCTGCCCTCTCCGTTTCTCTTCCTCCTGCCTGTGAGCTAGGATGGGGGAAGGGCTTGGGTCCCACTGGATCAAGGTTTTCATACATCACCCTGTTTCGTGAGGTCTGCTCTGTTCTGCAGGTGTATGCAGTCTGGTGCAGCCTTCTTCCCTGTTGCTCTTTTGAATTAATTGTATTAACTATATTTTTGTATTATATGTGGTTTTGGGAAGAGTTCCCTGTCTCCCGTCTCACGTGGCCATCTTGAAGCGGTCTCCCTCTGCTCTTTCTTATAGTACTGTAAAGGTGCATTCTTTTACTTGCTTCCCACCATCTTATTTTACAAGCTTCTGTGTTCTTAAATAACTTTAAAATAATAGCTAAAAATATTTTCTTAGTGAAGTGCATGGACCTTGTGTATTAATTGAAACTGCTTTGTAGCATTTCTCTTTCTGGTGTTTAGTTGAGTTTCAATGATTTCAACTTGCTTCAGTTTGCTTTAACTTATTAATCAGGCACAGTAGGATATAACTCTGTCTCAAAATATTTTATTGTATTTTACCCACTCCTCTTATTATGATGTTAAATGAAAAAATACCTACATGTGCAAGAAGAAGTGCGGTGAGTGGCATAGGCATTGTGACTCAATGTTAGGCTACTACTGACCTTCTGGTGATAAGTCAGAAGGAGGATCATGTGCTTCTGGACTGAGGGTGACCATAAGTAACCAAAACTGTGAGAACATAATCCTCCCTTATCTGTCGTTTCTCTTTCCACAGAGAGACCACATTCACCTAATTTTTATTAGAGTATATAATTACATTTTATTCTTAGTTATTGTTGTTAATCTCTCATGTGCCTAATTTATAAATTAAACTTTATCATAGATATGTATAAAAAATAGTATATATAGGGTTTCATGTTATCCAGAGTTTCAGGTGTCCACTGGGGATCTTGGAATGTGTTCCCCATGGATAAGGGGGGGCTACTGTATAAATTTGGGCACTCATGTATATTCTCAGGCACTTTCATCTCTTCAGTTTTCTTCCTTCCTATGTGGCCAGTCCTTAGTAATGTTAGGGTTTTGAATTAGGAATTATTATAAGGCAATACTATAGGCTTAAGCTTAATTGGGTGTGTGTATTTGTGTGTACAGGGGTTCCCAGTTCCAGTTTAGCTAAGAAAAAAGTTTTATATTGTCTTTTTTGTTGTCATTATTTTCCTTCATGCTTAAAATTCCATTTAGAAACTCAGGAAAGGATGACTCTGTTAGAATTCTAGAATTATAATGCAGTGGTCTTAATACCAACTTAATATCATCAAAACTCCACAGCAAACTAAATTAGAATCTTTTTGTTAAAAGCAACAGAAGCCAGTCTGTGGGAGGCAGTTTTCGATACGGCTGCACTGCCCCCACCTCCCAGTGCTCACGCCCTTGTGTGGCCCCTTCCTCTGATGGGCAGGCTACACCTACTGACTTGTTCCTAATGAATAGGATGACAAGAGCAATGGGAATCACTTCTGAAATGAGGTCATAAAAGATTGTGACTTCCGTCTGGCACTCTCCCACTCTCTCGCCTTCCACACTGATGAAGCCAGTTTCCATGTTAAGAGCTGTCCTATGGAACTGAAACAGCCTGTGGCCGACAGCCAGAGAGGAACAGAGGCCCCTCAGTTTAGTAGCCTGCAAGGAATTATATCTTGCCAACAGCCACTAAATAAGTGCATTCTGTTCCGGTCAAACCTGGAGATGACATTAGCATTGCTGACACCTTGATTTCCGCCTCTTGAGACACCCTCAGCTGGGAGACCTAGCTAAGCCATGCCTGAGTTTCTCACCCACGGAAACCGTGAACTAATGACTGTATGCTGTCGCAAGCCACTAAGTTCTGGGGAAATTTATCACTTAGCAATAGATAACTAATATACATCCTAAGTTTATCATGAAAATTTCATTTAACAGTTTAATTTATATTGCTTTCAATTTTAGTTAAAAGCAAAGAGTAGTAAATCATCTGACTTGCAAAGGGGGATTTATTAGCCAGTAAAATCGTTTATTTTCTCAGTTCCTGGGAATCATACCCAAAAAGGCTTTACCGAGGCAACAAATAATTAGTGGTAATATATGCTATTTTTAAAGTTAAAGTACCTTATTTAATCTAATGTACTAAAAAGTGGGAAATTTGGAATGCTAATTTTCATGCATCTTGGCTAATATAACATTTTTGATGTAATATTTTAATCTTTTTATATATTGGCTTAAATACATTTTTCTAAAAAATATTGAAGTTGCAAATTTAGATTATTCAATTTATAGAACATAATTTGCCAAAAACTTTGCTTGCAAAGTCATCTTTAGGTTCAAATTCATTAACCAACTTGAATTTACTTTCTGTTGGAAAAAGCCTGACTTTATTTAAAATTTTTAAATGTGATAATGCACATTTTTAGAAAACTGTATAAACCACTAAGAAAGTTTGGTGCATGTCTTATAAGATTGTAGTCAAGTATCAACTAGAGAGTTTTGGATTTATCTGTGCCTGAGATAGCTAAAACACAGATTGGCTTCTGATGGAGGAAGAAGAGAGTGTGTTTGCCAGATGTTTACCTGGGAAAATGAGCTACAGGAGGAATTTCTCAGTTGGTCAGTAGAGAATGTTAGGTTTCCTTTCTTATTACTCGTGTCACAATGTATGACTCTTCATAGTGAAGTTCAAGGCTCTTTGGCATTTCTGTCTTTGGGGAAAATGCAGTTGTGTAAAAAATAATGTTATTAATCTTAGTCATAAAAATAAATTATTGTAACTATTCTATGGAGAAAGGTATCCACTACAGAATAGGAAGACATCTACCAAAAAACATACGTAACAAATTTTTCACATTAGGTTGTAGAAATTAGATAGGATGCTGTATGTGAATATGCCTAGTGTAAGTCCTAACACTTTGTAGGTACCATTTTTTTTTAAATGCATTGATTTAAGGCTATTAGGCTTCATTCAGCAGGGAAAGGTCATGACAGCAAAGAGTTAGGATGTCTGGGGACCAAAGATTTTGAGCAAAGTTTTGAGGTTGCTGAGGGCGTTTCAACCTCTGTAGTTTATAACCAAATATATATATGATGTCTAAAAGCCTAGACTTTCCTTCTCTAGAAAGAACAAAATACTGGCCCTTAAGATAACCTGGGAGAGAAAGCTAGCTGACCCAATGGACTCTTAAATTTGGACCTGGCTATGTTGTGAAATCCTATCCCTGGCTGCCTACAGAAGTACAGTATTTTCTCATCTGTGTGATATGTTAAGATAGAGATGGGATAAGGGTGAGGGAGAATGAAGGTGACCTCTCAAGGTCCATCCAATCCTAAAAGCGACTCATTTTTGCAAAGGAATACATGGTGTTGGGTAATAGGGAAATAAAAACATCTATCTAGATGGCATGTTACAAATTAGAATTTATAATTCTTGGTAATTTTCTCAGGAACTGATCAGTAAAGTATCTGTAATAAATTATTACCCATATTTGTAATCTTAACTTTAAAATGATACCCATGTAAAGTGACCTACTTTTAAGCCTTGAACATTTTGTATTTGAGTATGGTTTATATAGTACATCTTACTGTAATTAGTATATACTCAGGTCCCTTTTTTCTACTAGTCTGTGTGCTCTTCTAGGCAGCTACCATGTCTTCCTTGTTTTATATTTCAGAACCTGGCACAATTTTGGAATGATTTACCAAACTGATCTGGACAGACATATACTGAGCCTGCTTGCTACCTTTATTGGTAGCATTTATGTTACTCACTTTTGGGTCATTATCATTTCTATTTACTTTATCTTCAACATTTATTTAAGTTTGGCTCTTCTTTTGTCTAAGAGAAACAGTATATTTTAGTGGTGAAGCACATACTTTGCCAGACTAGAAATCTGTCTGTGTAATTTCCCATGTAACTCTGTGCAAATTATTGAATCTCTCTATGCCTTGATGTTTTCATCTGTCAAATGGGGACATTAACAATATCCTTTTCATGGGGTTGTGTGGAGCATTAAATGTGATTAAGTATCTAGCGAGTTTAGTATAATACTTTCCAGACAGTATGTGTTCAACAAATCATATGTATTTTTAATTTACCCTGTAGCCTCCCAGACACCTGGTTCCCTGTGTTTGGGTGGCATGTAATCTAGTTTGAATTGAAATAAATCAGGATTTGGGGGAGAAATAGTTCATGGTTGCAGTGGGTGAAGATTTGTAAGAGATGATTACTAAGCTAATGTTTGACTTAGTATTCAATATATTGTAATTAAATTTATTTTAATTGTCATACATTACTTTTTTTTTAAAGCTGCTCTTACCTAAATCCTCATCAGTCTTCTCCACAGTCTACAAGTTGTGCACAACCTCACTTAACAGCATGTGATTTCCATGTGAATTTTATGACGTTATTACCTTATGCTTTCGTAGAGAACACATTCTCCCAGGCTATCATGGAGTGCAAGGATTTCTTTTCAGAGAAACATAATTGCTATAACACACGTGGTACATTTATGATGCTATATAAATAAAAAATGCTAGTGTATATTTTCCCATGGCTACACTCTGGGAGTAACTTTAAAACAGTTTTTGTTTCTAAGATAGGAATAGTTGATACATAGGGCTACTATTTTTCATTTGTTAACCTTTTGAAGTTAAACAATTATAACTCTATGTATTCCATTGCATTTTAATGTCCCCCAAAAACATTAAAAACAAAATCTAGAATGGTAGGTGAGATAATTCGTACTGCAGGAATGTTATAAAAAACGAGCTGCTCAGATTGGCCTTTTTGCTCTCAGATCTATTTCCCGAAACCCCCCCTCTTTTTTTTTGGACTCTCTTGAAAATGGTTTCTTGCTAGGTTTGGCCAAAGGTGGGAGATTGGAGGACAAGACACCTGGGTATTTCCACCCCTTCATTTGCTTGGGTTGGGAACAATTCCCTCTGGCCGTGGCTGTGTCTCCTCATGGTCATAGCTTTTGTAGGACTGGCCCTCCATCATTGTTCCAACCCTGGCAGTCAGCTCATTGGAACCAGCACCTGCTGCACAGCTGCGCTTTTGGTATTGGTCCCCTCATGGCCTCCTCTTTCAGTCCCTCGAGACTTAAGAGGTGGTTACAGGTTACAGATTCTTTCTGCTATTAGTTTCTGGGTTGCCTCAAGGACTCATTGGCTTTTCAGCTTTTCCAAACACCTTTCAAGTCTTTTTGTTTGATTTCCTGACATGGACCTCATTGTTTACAGTAGAGTATTTGGAGATTTTAACAGTTTGGATAGATAAGCAGAGAACTCTGAGTTTTTATCTATGTGTAGCAGGTAACTCGTAGGTGTCTTAGTCCATTTGGGCTGCTCTAACAAAATTCTATAGACTGGGTCACTTATAAGCAACAGAAATTTATTTTGCACAGTTCTGGAAACTAGGAAGTCCAAGATCAGGGTGCCCACATGGCTGCATTCTAGTGGGGGCCTTCTTCCTGGTTCATAGCCAATATACTTTCACTGTGTCCTCCTCAAGTAGTGGAGGTGCTAGGGAGCTCTGTGGGATCTCTTTTATAAGCACTAATCTCATTTATGAGGGAGAGCCTTGCCCTCATGACCTAAGCACATCCCAAAGGCAGGCCATTGCACTGTGGGTTAGGTTTACAATATGTGAATTTTTGAGGAACACAAACATTTATACCATAGCAATAAGCAATGCAGAAGTTTCCGGAATTTTGCTCCTTTGCAGGAAGTAAACTTTTGTCTCTTAGATAACATCTAAGGACCTGGATACTTTAGGCACAGATTTATTGGGCTGTAGCTCATCCCTTAACAAAATTCCTGTATTTGTTCTCTATAGTGGAAAAAAGAAAGAATATAAAGGCTCTGTATATACTCTTGTCAGCTCAGAAAATTTTCTTCAACCTCAGTGTCTTTCACACTGAGATTTAACTTTCATGGAATAAGGAGTAGCTCTTTTCATAAAGGGGTGGAATATCAGTAGACTGGTTGGTGCTGGTGGGTGTAATACATTCTAGGGAGGAGGTTTATCATAGATATGGATGATCTTTTTCCTCTGGCTCTGATCTTATCTTTGACAAGGAGGAATATTACAAGTATTGATTTATACCACAGAGTTGCGATCAGTAATGAGCGGCTCAGGGTCTTCTGGGTCTATGTACCAATCTTAAGCAAAGAAAGTACCAAAAGCAAAGTTCAAGAACACCACGTTACCACTGGGCCAAGTAATTTCCTTGTTTACTGTTACTTGAATGATGTAGTACCAGGGATTGGGTTAAGAGCATTTACTGTCTGCAGGCTGTACTTTTAATTGTTTCTAATTCCTTTAGGCTTATTTGAAAGAACACAAAGTCAGATAACCAGGCAATGCTGATTTCAGTCAGAGAGGATTGATTCCTTTCATTTAATGGTATAATTCTTGATGGAAGAGGGTGCTATTTGGAGATAAAAGGCCAGCGAGACAGCATCTATTAATTCCCATGATGCTTAAGATTCATAGCCCAACACATAACTTTTTGGGAGTAAAGAGAAAATCACAAGTATAACAACAAAATTCTCCTGTTTTAATGACGGAATATTTGTGCCAATAACTTCACGACCCTCACACAACTTAAATTTGTGATCTGAGAATTTTTTTTTTTTGATGGGAAAATACATTGGTACTAACCTCTGGTGTTGGCCCCATCTTTCTTGGACATATTCTGTAAACAGTCTGATAAAGATTATTTGGAAATTTTCCTCACACATGTATATATACATTTACTAGTTTTATTGCCAAAATAAATTAGCCCAGGGTCAATAGCTGTCTTTTATTCTCTACTTTTCTTTCTCCTCTTAAACACTTGAAAATCCTATCTGGGGAAGTCATCAGAATCACCTGGAGAAATTACTGGGGCCCACCCCAGAGTTTTTGATTTAGCAGCCCCAAATTTTAGGAACCCCAAATTTGCATATCTGAAAAGTTGTCTCTGGTGCCGCTGCTGCTGGTCTGTGGATCACCAAAAGAACAGGAAAACCTATGAGTAAAATGTGGTTTGTATGCTTAAAAATTCACAAGGATACAACAAAGCAGGATTAATGAGAGAATGATTAAGTCAACTGTAGGAAGGTGGTGATCAGGAAAACCAGCAAAGGACAACATCTGAGTAGGATTTGATAGTAAGAATGGAATTCAAAGAGGTGCAATAGGGAATAGGGAGGGAATTTTTGTGAAGTACAACATAGAAATGTATAGAGGCATGTCCAAGCATGATTGATTCATTCATTTAGCACAGTTTAATAAATCCATTACATCTTGAGAATAAAATGGTCAAAAGTAATCTGTTTACAGAAACACTCATTGGTAGATCACATGGCTGGAGCATGAGTAGCACAGGGACATGACAGGAGATGGTCTGGAAAGATGGTTGAAGGCCCCTAGTGTTTCATGGATGACATGTGTCATAGTAAGGAGCTTGGAATTCACCCTTCGGGGTAGTGGGGAGTATTTTGAGATGAGCAGTCTGGCAGCAGTGTGGAGAATGGATTGGAGGGAAACAGAACAAGACCAGAATAAAGATCAGTAAGAAGGCTGTTATGATGATCTGGGCAAGAAATGATGAAGGGCCCAGCAAGCTTTTATTTCAGTTTTGAGTCATATGAATTTTAAACAGTTTGGGTGCATTTCTTCCTTTATAAGCCCCCAACCTATATCCCTCTCCTATTAGAAAGTGATTTGTTTTGAGGCGAGGTGATTTTTATTAAAGGTTATAAATGTGTGGATATAAATGAGCTCAGTCAGTGTGAAGGAAAATATATTCATATTTTTGCACAACCATCTAAGCAAGTAACAGGGAGTAATTTAGACAATAAGGAAAATAAAACTGAATAGGTATTTCTTTGAATATCCTAAATCTTTAAATAAGATATTTCCTGTTAAGTTCTTGTCTCTAAGTTTAGCCAGGGGCTCTATTGCTGTTCTAAATTTAAAACTTTCTTCCGATATTGTGGACTAGTTGAGGACACTGGTAAAATGCTATGTAGAGTACAGAACACAGAGCCTGTTTTTCTTTCTGCTAATTCCAAGAATATCCAATATGAAGGTGATAAGAATCACACCAGAGACCATCGTCATTCATTTTAGACTATCCTCATATTCATATTCTTTTAGGTCAATTCATGTCTTTGATTATATTTTCTATTTTTGCCATGCCAGAATGTCCCATTTGGTAAGAATGTAGCCTCAGTATTTGTGGTAAGCAGAAGTTCTCAAATGGCCTTCTAAAATGTCCTACCCTAATCCTTGGAACCTGTTAGTATGAATTTTCACTCTCATGATTAAGTTATGTTTCATGGCACAGTTGGCTCAAGATAGGGATATTATTTTTCTGGATTTGGTCTAATCACATGAACTCTTAAAAGCAGAGTTTTCACCAGCTGATAGTAGAAGGGAAAACTAGGGGATTCGAGATATGAGAAGCATTTGAGGACCCAAGGATGGTTTGAAGATGAAGGGAACCATGTGAGAGGGACCATGGGTAGCTTCTAGGAGCAGTTAATGGCTGCTTGTTGGCAGCCATGAAGGAAAAAGGGTCCTCTAATTTACAACTTTGAAGAATTGGAGTCTTCCAGTGACCTGAATTAGCTTTGTTAATGCGCTGAGTTGTGTCCCCCCCAAAGTTACATGCTGACGTCCTAGACTCAGAATGTGACTATTTACATATAGGGTCTTTAAAGAGGTAATTAAATTAAATTAAATGATTTATTAAATCATTAGGGTGGGCCCTAATCCAATATGGTGTCTTTATAAAAAGAGGAAATTAGGACACAGACATACACACAGGGAAGAACAAATGGCAGAGAGAAGGTGGCCATCTGCAAGCCAGGGAGAGAGGCCTCAGGAGAAACCACCTCTGCCCTTGGACTTCTAGTTTCCAGAAGAAAATACATTTTCTGAGAGAAAATGAATTTCTGTTGTTTAAGCCATTTAGTCTGTGGACTTATTATTGCAGCCCTCATAAACTTGGAAATGGATTTCTTCCCAGCCAGTCTGACACCATGATTTTGGTCTTGGGAGACCATGAGCAGAGACCCTAGAGGAGCCCATCTGACTTCTGACCTATAGAATTGTGAGATAAGAAATGGATATTTTAAGCCACTACATTTATGCTAACCTTTTATGAAGCAATAGAAAGCTAATAAAATATCCTAAATTAATTCATCAATATGTCATTTAAATACTTTAGAATTTTATTTTAAGATTTTTCTATCTTAAAAATCTCAATGAAAAGTATGATTTACTTCAGGTGAAAATTTAGCTGGTTTTAGAATTAATATACTTTTTCAAATTAAAAAATTATGTTCACACTTCTCTTTATGGTGAAACAAAGGGAATAGCCACAGCATCATGCAATATTTATTGCTGTAAAACAAGTTTATGCTCAGGCTTTTTATGGAAGGTGGTGGTCCTATACCTGAAATCTGGGTTTTGAATTTAAATAAGTCAGGATTTGAGGGAGAAAGAGCCAATGGCTACATTGGTAGAGATTTGTACTAGATGATGGCTAAATTAACATTTAACTCTGTGAAATTCAACATATTTTAATTATTTTCATCATCTAATTCTTATTTTTTAAAGATGAAACTCAAAAATCACATACTGGATAAATTAAAAAACATATAATTGATACCCTGGAGTGAACATCTTTCTCATTGTTCATGGATCCCAGGAATTCATTCAGTAAATCATACAATGAGGTGTATTGCCTATGACCTGTAGCTTTCTGAGAATTTCCTTCCATGGTGCACTACAGCCATGAGGACTAAACTGGCCCCTTCTAAGTGGCTGAACAGCCACATTAAGTTAAAGATAAGTTTGTAGTTTTAGAAATGAAAACCAATGATCAAGGAGTACTTTTATTTTCTAGTATAAATCACCACCGCAGAGGAGATAGATGGGGTCAAGTGCAGAGTTGTTGGTCCCTTGGGGAATATTTGAGTTTTTGTCATGTACTGCAATTTCCTCTGAATAATTTTAGAGTCTGGGTCTCCCAAGTCATATACATTTATCAAAATAAGATGTCTGTCTCATTTTTCCTAGAAAATGACTTATTTTTTTACTTATATTTAGGAATAACCAATTTCTTCACTTCCTGACCATTGCTCACTTACTCATAAGGCTGATGAATTTCATCTAACCACTCCCGTATGTTCATTCACTTTGTGGATCATTACACATAATTGCTCATTTCTCATACTCTGCATTTTGGGTACTTTCTTATGATGAACTTTTCCAATGTTCCCAGGCAAGGGGAAAAAAAGGGGGAGTGAGAAATATATCTGGCTATGGTGGGGATTAATGACAACTATAAAAGAGGTTTGAAATGATAGAAGAGCAATGTCAACTTGGCTTACCTTTGTTCATGATGTATTATTACCACCCAAAATAGTACATAGAAGCACATAGTATTTATTGCACAAATGAAGGGAATTCTGGATTCTTGAGGGCTTTTTTTCATTGTTAAGCTTGAATAGTTTCTCATGAATATTGGCTCATATTTTCACTTGTGAATTTTTTATTCACATCCTTTGTCATCTTACTGATTAATGTTTTTGTTATTAAGTATAAAACATTATACATATACAGTAGTAAAACCATGCCACAAATGTTGCAAATATTTCTTTCAGCTTATCGTTTATATTATTATTCTTTAAAAATAGAATGCTTATTCACGCAAAAGTTTTTTACTTGAAATCCAGGAAAGACCTTCGCTATTCAGAGATCAAGTATTCACCTGGTGTTCATTTTCTTCATTTTACCTATGTTATTTTTTAGCCGGTCAATCCATTCATCCATTTGGCATTTGATTTGGTATATGCTTTGATATTAGAATATAAGTAGATTCCCTTTTGGTAAATCAGCTAATGTTTGTAGCTAAGGAAATTCACTCTGGTTGTTTGACAGAAAAAGAATTTACAGATCATATTGGTATAAGTCACAGTCACCAGTGTGCAGGCTATTTGCAGAGCAGAGTTCAATACCATGCTTTAAATCTGTTCTCCTTGAGGGCCAGCTGCCGCTCTGGCTGAACACTGAGACCTGCAGTTCACATAAGTGAAGCCACTGGTGTTGGATGTCGGATTGTCCAGTCACTTCAGCCCAGGACACTCCGGCTGCAAGACCCCTGCTCCACGTTCCCTGCTGCTGTGGTCTACTGGGCTTCACAGAATCTGGGGCAGGTGTGTTACCTCCTGGAGACTAGGGCCTGCTTCACACCCTAACTTAAAGGCAATTAGGGATGTAAACACCCGAATTTTCAATCACAGTAGTGTGGAGGCGGTTTTTCCTGCCTATAAAACTCATACGGTGGAGAGATTCAGATGCTGAGATTATATAGATTTTTTTTCTTGAAACTATAGATGAGTACTTCATTATAGACATGAACCATACTGGCAATAAACTTTTTTGTTTGTGGGGAATATTGGGTTGTGAGAATGGGGCCGTGGATGTGAATATGTACTACTCCTAGCATAAAGTTAAATATGTGATTTTTGCAGTTTAACTGCTAGGTTTGAAGTCCATTTTTGCCATATTCTAGCTCTGTGATCTTAACCAAATTAAGTAATAGCCTTAGTTTATCTGTAAGGAGATATCAGTCCACTCTGTTGTGATGATTATAATTGAAATAAGGTGAGGTACGTAGCACAGTGCCTGGCACAGAATATGCACTTCACACACGTTATCGTTATTGGTTACAGTTGTTACAGGTTAAGTTTCTTTATGCTGCAGCTGGGCTGTTATCTCTGGTCTTCTACTTTGGCCCCTTAAATGTTGCAATTCTTACTGGTGCCAATCCAGTAGATATCATATTCAAAAATTAGCTACCTCATAATGTTTTAATGTCTGTGTAGCCTCTTCATACTATTAAGGAGCCATGTTTGGGGAGTTGAAGATATTTGGGAATATAATGCATCCCAATTCTGTGTGACAGTTACTTTTATTACGAAATTTTTAAATACACACAAAATTAGAAAAAAAGCTCATTGAATCACTGTCAACTTTTCACCCAGATTCAATAAATACTAAGGTTTTCCCACATTTGCTTCATTTAAGTTATATTAATGTACTGTATTTGATTGGAAGTTGGCTCTGGAAGCTTTAATTGATACATGTTCAGTTTTTTTGGTAAGACTATTTCAAAGGTAGAACTGGATGCTTCTTGTCTCATCACAGCAGGAAGCACATGACATCTGGGTCCTGCTTCTATGTTGCTAAGATTGATCATTGAGTTCAGGTGGTGACAGCAGTCTGATGCCTCCACTATAAAATTCCTCATAAACCCTTCACCTACTCATTTCACGCATGATGATCTTTTCCTGACTCAAATATGGCTTTAGGAGTTACAAAATGATGATTTTTTTTTAATAGTATGGTTTCTTGCACAATTAATAGTTGGAATTTTCTTATCATGTAAGCCTCTCTGATATACAGGCAGGCCAGGATAAAGGCAAAATAAAATGCTTAATATTTTATATTAATAACTAATATTCAGAATAAGGAATTGGTATCCTAGTTACTTTCAATGGTGTTCAGTAAGGTTTTTTGTTTTTGTGTTTTGGTAGGTAATAGAGAGGAATGTATTTGCAAGACAAACAAAAAACTGAACAAACTTTTATACTTTTTTGTTTTTTGTTTTGTGTACTGATATGCTTATTCATATACATATATACATACATATTCATCTATATAATATAATTCTTTTTATTGAGATGTAATTGACATGTAACATTATATTAGTTTCAGGTATATACATAGTGATGCAATATATTGCAAAATGATCACCACAGTAAATCTAGTTAGCATCCATCACACACAGTTAAAAATTTCTTTTCTTGTGATGGGAATTATTAAGATCTATTCTTTTAGCAATTTTCAAATACAGTACAGTATCATTAATGATTGTTACCATGTTGTACATTACATATCCTGGATTCACTTATTGCATAACTGGAAATTTGTACCTTTTGACCACTTCCCATTTTGTCTACCTTTCACCCCATTCCTCCCCTGTGCCCTGGCAACCACCAATCTCTTCTCTGAATCTATGAGTTTGGTTGTTATTTTTAGATTCCACATATAGGGGAGATCAGATGGTATTTATCTTTCTATGCTTGACTCATTTCATATTAGCATAGTGCCCTTAGTGTCCATCCGTGTTGTTACAACTGGCAGGATTTCCTTCTTTTTTATGTCTGAATAATATTGTATTATGTACATATGCCACATCTTCTTTATCCATTTATTCATCTGTGGACACCTAGGTTGTTTCCTTGGCATGGCCATTGTAAAAAATGCTGCAGTGAACATGGGGGTATGCACTTCAAATTAGTGATCTAATTAGTAATATCTTTGCAAATTAGTGTTTTCTTTTTCTTTTTTTAGAAAAATATCCAGAAGCAGAATAGTTGGATCATATGATAGGTCTACTTTTAATTTTCTGAGGAATCTCCACACTGTCTTCCATAGTGGCTGCACTAATGTACATTCCCACCAACAGGGCACAAGGGTTCCCTTTTCTCCACATCCTTGCCAACACTTGTTATTTCTTGTCTTCTTGACAGTGCCCGTTCTAACAGTTGTGAGGTGATGTCTGTGGTTTTGATTTGTATTTCTCTGATGATTAGTGATATGGAATACCTTTTCACGTACCTGTTGTTCTTTTCTATGTCTTTTTTGGAAAAATATCTATTCAGATTCTCTGCCATTTTTAAATGAGATTTTGGTTTTTTTGCTATTGAGTTGTATGGTTCTTTATATATTTTGGATATTAATTCCTTACAGTTATATGATTTGCAAATATTTTCTCTCAGTCTGTAAGTTGCCTTTCATTTTGTTGGTGGTGTCCTTTGCTGTACAGAAGCTTTTTGTTTGATGTAGTCCCACTTGTTTATTTTTGCTTTCATTTTTCGACTTTTGGTGTCAAATCCAAAAATTATCATCAAGACCAATGTCAAGGAGCTTACTGCCTATGTTTCTTTCTAGGTAGTAGTTTTATGGCTTCAGGTCTTCTTTTTTTTTATAATTTATTTTGGTATCATTAATCTACAATTACATGTGCAATATTATGGTGATAAAACTAACCCCTTCATCAGGTCCCCCCCACCAACCCCATAACATTCACTGTACATCAGCGTAGTGAGATGCTATAGAATCAATACTTGTCTTTTCTAAGTTGTAAGGCCCTCCCTGTGTCCCCCCAACATTACATCTGCTAATCATAATGTCCCTTTTCCCCGTTGTCCCTCCCTTCCCACCCATCCTCCCCAGTCCCTTTCTCCTTCATAGCTATTAGTCCGTTCTTCAGTTCTATGAGTCTGCTGCTATTTTGTTCCTTCAGTATTTTTCTTTGTTCTTATATTCTACATATGAGTGAAATCATTTGATACTTGTCTTTTTCGACTTGGCTTATTTCACTGAGCATAATACCCTCTAGCTCCATCCATGTTGTTGCAAAGGTCTGGATTTGTTTTCTTCTGATGGCTGTATAATATTCCAGTGTGTATATGTATCACCTCTTCTTTATCCATTCATCTACTGATGGACACTTAGGTTGCTTCCATTTCTTGGCTATTGTAAATAGTGCTGCGATAAACATAGGGGTGCATATGTATTTTTCAAACTGGGCTGCTGCATTCTTAGGGTAAATTCCTAGGAATGGGATTCCTGGGTCAAATGATATTTCTATTTTGAGTTTTTTAAGGAACCTCCATACTGCTTTCCACAATGGTTAAACTAATTTGCATTCCCACCAGCAGTGTAGGAGGGTTCCCTTTTCTCCACGTCCTCGCCAACATTTGTTGTTGTTTGTGTTTTGGATGTTGGCCATCCTCACTGGTGTGAGATGATATCTCTTTGTGGTTTTAATCTGCATTTCTCTGATGATTAGTGATGTGGGCCATCTTTTCATGTGACTGTTGGCCATCTGAGTTTCTTCTTTGGAAAAGTGTCTATTCATTTACTCTGCCCATTTCTTAACTGGATTATTTACTTTATGTTTGTTGAGGTGCGTGAGTTCTTTATATATTTTGGACGTCAACCCCTTATCAGATACGTCATTTATGAATATATTCTCCCATACTGTAGGATCTCTTTTTGTTCTACTGATGGTGTCCTTTGCTGTACAGAAGCTTTTCAGCTTGATATAGTCCCACTTGTTCATTTTTGCTTTTGTTTCCCTTGCTTGGGGACATATGTTCATAAAGAAGTCACTCATGTTTATGTCCAAGAAATTTTTGCCTATGTTTTTTCTAAGAGTTTTATGGTTTCATGACTTACATTTAGGTCTTTGATACACCTTGAGTTTACCTTTGTGTATGGGGCCAGACAGTAGTCCAGTTTCATTCTCTTACATGTAGCTGTCCAGTTTTTCCAACACCAGCTGCTGAAGAGGCTGTCATCTCCCCATTGTATATCCAAGGCTCCTTTACCAAATATTAATTGACTGTATATGTTTGGGTTAATGTTTGGATTTTCTATTCTGTTCCACTGGTCTGTGGGTCTGTTTTTGTGGCAATACCAAATTGTCTTGATTACTGTGGCTTTGTAGTAGAGCTTGAAGTCAGGGAGCACAATTCCCCCCATTTGATTCCTCCTTCTCAGGATTGCTTTGGCTATTCGGGGTCTTTTCTGGTTCCATATGAATTTTAGAATTATTTGTTCCAGTTCATTAAAGAAAGCTGTTGATATTTTGATAGGGATTGCTTTGAATCTATAGATTACTTTAGGCAGTATAGCCATTTTGACAATATTTTTTCTACCTAGCCAAGAGCATGGGATGGATTTCCATTTGTTAGTGTCCTCTTTAATTTCTCTTAAGAGTGTCTTGTAGTTTTCAGAGTAAAGGTCTTTCCCTTCCTTCGTTAGGTTTATTCCTAGGTATTTTATTCTTTTTGATGCAATTGTGAATGTAATTGTTTTTCTGATTTCTCTTTCTGTTAGATCATCGTTAGTGTATAGGAAAGCAACAGATTTCTGTGTGTTCATTTTGTATCCTGCAACTTTGCTGAATTCAGATATTAGTTCTAGTAGTTTTGGAGTGGAGTCTTTAGAGTTTTTTATGTACAGTATCATGTCATCTGCAAATAGTGACAATTTGACTTCTTCTTTACCAATCTGGATGCCTTGTATGTCTTTGTTTTTTCTCATTGCTGTGGCTAGGACCTCAAGTACTATGTTGAATAACAGTGGGGAGAGTGGGAATCCCTGTCTTGTTCCCGATCTTAGATGAAAAGCTTTCAGCTTCTCGCTGTTAAGTATGATGTTAACTGTGGGTTTGTCATATATAGCCTTTATGATGTTGAGGTACTTGCCGTCTATACCCATTTTGTTGAGACTCTTAATCATGAATGGATGCTGAATTTTGTCAAATGCTTTTTCAGCATCTATGGCGATGATCATGTGGTTTTTGTTCTTCTTTTTATTGATGTGGTGGATGATGTTGATGGATTTTCGAATGTTGGACCATCCTTGCATCCCTGGGATGAATCCCACTTGATCATGGTGTATGATTCTCTTGATGTATTTTTGAATTTGGTTTGCTAATATTTTGTTGAGTATTTTTGCATCTACGTTCATCAGGGATATTGGCCTGTAATTTTCTTTTTTAGTGAGGTCTTTGCCCGGTTTTGGTATTAGAGTGATTCTGGCTTCACAGAATGAGTTTGGAAGTATTCCCCCCTCTTCTAATTTTTGGAAAACTTTAAGGAGAATGTGTGTTATTTCTTCTCTATATGTCTGGTAGAATTCAGAGGTGAATCCATCTGGCCCGGGGTTTTGTTCTTGGGTAGTTTTTTGATTACCGATTCAATTTTGTTACTGGTGATTAGTCTGTTTAGTTTTCCTTTTTCTTGCTTGGTCAGTCTTGGAAGGTTGTATTTTTCTAAGAAGTTGTCCATTTCTTCTAGGTTTTCCAGCTTGTTAGCATATAGATTCTCATAATATTCTCTTATAATTCTTTGTATTTCTGTGGGGTCCGTCGTTATTTTTCCTTTCTCATTTCTGATTCTGTTTATATGCCATTCTCTTTTTCTCTTAATGAGTCTGGCTAGGGGTTTATCTATTTTGTTTATTTTTTCAAAGAACCAGTTCTTGGTTTCATTGATTTTTTTCTATTGTTTTATTCTTCTCAATTTTATTTATTTCTTCTCTGATCTTTATTATGTCCCTCCTTCTGGTGACTTTGGGTCTCATTTGTTCTTCTTTTTCCAATTTCAGTAATTGTGTCTTCAGACTATTCATTTGGGAATGTTCTTCCTTCTTTAAATAGGCCTGGATTGTAATATACTTCCCTCTTAGAACTGCCTTTGCTGAGTCCCACGGAAGTTGTGGCTTTGTGTTGTTGTTGTCATTAGTCTCCATATATTCTTTAATTTCTGTTTTGATTTGGTCATTAACCCATTGATTAATTAGGAGAATGTTGTTAAGTCTCCATGTATTTGTGAGCCTTTTTGTTTTCTTTCTAAAATTTATTTCTAGTTTTATACCTTTGTTATCTGAGAAGTTGGTTGGTAGAATTTCAGTATTTTTGACTTTACTGAGGTTCTTTCTGTGGCCTAGTATGTGGTCTATTCTGGAAAATGTTCCATGTGCAATTGGGAAGAATGTGTATCCTGTTGCTTTTGGGTGTAGAATTCTGTAGATGTCTGTTAGGTCCATCTGTTCTAGTGTGTTGTTCAGTGCCTCTATGTCTTTATTTATTTTCTGTCTGGTTGATCTGTCCTTTGGTGTGATTGGTGTGTTTAAGTCACCTAAAATGAATGCATTGCTGTCTATCACCTCCTTTAATTCTGTTAGTATTTGTTTCACATATGCCGGCGCTCCTGTGTTGGGTGCATATATATTTATAATGGTTATATCCTCTTGTTGGACTGACCCCTTTATCATTATGTAATGTCCTTCTTTATCTCTTGCTACTTTGTTGTGAAGTCTGTTTTGTCTTATACAAGTACTGCAACACCTGCTTTTTTGTCCTTGTTGTTTGCATGAAATATCTTTTTCCATCCCTTCACTTTTTGTCTGTGTATATCTTTGGGTTTGAGGTGAGTTTTCTTGTAGGAAGCATATAGAAGGGTCTTGATTTTTTATCCATTCTGTTCCTTTGTGTCTTTTGATTGGTGCATTCAGTCCATTTCAATTTAGGGTGATTATTAATAGATATGTACTATTGCCATTGCTGGCTTTCGATTCGTGGTTACCAAAGTTTCAAGGGTTGCTTCTTTACTATCTGACAATCTAACTTAACTTTCTTGTTACGTTATTGTAAACACAGTCTGATGTTTCTTTAATGCTCTCCCTTCTTATTCTTCCTCCTCCATTCTTTATATACTAGTTGTTTTATTCTATTCTTGGTTCGAGGCCCTCCTGTTTCATTGCATTAAATATATAATGCCATTCTCTTCTAGCCTGTAGGGTTTCTGTTTAGAAGTCTGATGATAGTCTGATGGGTTTTCCTTTGTAGGTGATCTTTTTCTCTCTCTAGCTGCCTGTAATACTCTGTCCTTTTCTTTGATCTTTGCCATTTTAATTATTATGTGTCTTGGTGTTGTCTTCCTTGGGTCCCTTGTGTTGGGAGATCTGTGGGCTTTCTTGGAGTGCAAGACTGTTTCCTTCCCCAGCATAGGGAAGTTTTCAGCAATTATTTCTTCAAAGACACTTTCTATCCCTTATTTTCTCTCTTCTTCCTCTGGTACTCCTATAATGCGAATATTGTTCCATTTGGATTGGCCACACAGTTCTCTTAAAATTCTTTCATTCCTAGAAATCCTTTTATCTCTCTCTGCCTCAGCTTCTCTGTATTCCTGTTCTCTCATTTCTATTGCATTAACAGTCTCTTGTATCTCGTCCAGTCTGCTGCTAAGCCCTTCGATGGCTTGTCTCATTTCTGCATTGTCTTTCCTGACTTCCCTCACTTACTCCCTCAGCTCTTGCATATTTCTCTGTAGATCCATCAGCATGGTTATGACTTTTATTCTGAATTCTTTTTCAGGAAGATTGTGCATTTCCATCCCTTCAGGCTCCCTCTCTGGTGTTGTCTGGGTGAGCTTTGTCTTTACTGTATTCCTCTGTCTTTTCATGGCGATTGAAGTGGTCGCTGGCATGTGCCACGTATGTCAGCTGGGCTCTTTAAGAGTTTAAAAAAAAAGGAAGAGAAGGAAAATGAAAAAGGAAGGAAGAGAAAGAAAAGAGAAAAAAGAAAGAAAGAAAAGAAAAGAAAAGAAAGAAATAAAAGAAAGTAAAAAAAAAGCCCACTGGGAGTAGATTCTGTAAGGATGCTGTAGGTGACGCTGTTGCTCCACTCCTCCGCAGTCGTGGTCACGCCGCTTCGTTGCTCCTTTTGCAGCTCTGGCCGTGGCTGGAACGAATGGGAGGCTATTGTTCTCTGTGTGAAGTTTCAGTGCGGCTACTTTTTCCCAGTCGCCAGACAAGGTGTCCGAAATTCCTCTGGACTCCCAGCCTGCTTGGCTGAGTGTGCTGGGACGATCGTAAGACTGCTGAATAAAGTGCGTGCTTTTCTTTTGTCCCAGGAGCCGGCTGCAAGGACCCAGGCGCGTTTCCAGCTCAAAACCCTCAGCCTCTCCAATCTCTGCTACACCACGCGATGTGTGTCAGTGCCCCCGGCGCAGATCACCAGGGCTGGTTATTTCGCAGGCCTTTACTTCCACTCCCTCCGAGCTCTGAATCCTCTCCTCCCGCTGGTGCACTGGGGTGGGGGAGTGCTTGGGTCCCGCCGGGACGCAGCTCTGTATCTTACCCGCCTCGCGGGGTGCTGAGTCCTCTCGGCAGGCTGTGCGCTGTCCTGTGTATTCTGGTCTTTCTTTTAGAAATAGTTGTATCTGCTGTATTTTCATAGATACATATGGCTTTGGGAGGAGATTTCCGCTGCCCTGCTCACTCTGTCATCTTCCTGGAACTCCGGCTTCAGGACTTCTTATGTTCAAATGTTTAATCCATTTTGAGTTGATTTTTGTGTATGGTGCAAGATAGTGGTGCAGTTTCATTCTTTTCCATATAACTTTTGCATTTTTCTTAACACCATTTATTGAAGAGACTGTACTTTCCCCATTGCATATTCTTGTCTCCTTTGTCCTAAATTAGTTGACGTAAGTGTAGATTTATATCTGGGCTCTCTATTCTGTTCCATTGATCTATGTGTCTGTTTTTATGCCAATACTATACTTTTTTATTACAATAGCTTTGTAATATAGGTTGAAATTAGGAAGTGTGATGCCTTTAGCTTTGTTCCTGCTCAAGATTGCTTTGCCTAATCAGGGTCCTTGGTGGTCCAATACAAATTTTAGGAATGTTTGTTCTATTTTATTTTTATTTTAGGGGGATGAAAATAAGTGACTTTCTTTTACATGAACTTTTATAAACAGTATGTTTCAGTCAATAGCATTCAAAATTTTTTGATGCTCAGATGATTCCATCTTTGGTTAATGGAAGCCTCTTCATATTGGTTCCTGTGTCCTTTTCATATGGCCTATTGGTCGTGAACTATATTGTGCAGTATACCAGAATCCAGTACGAAGTCATAAATTCTCAGTATACAGTACTTTTCAATAGATTACACAAAAGTATAAAATCACACAGCTACAACACAAAGAAATAAAAGGCATCCAGATTGGCAGGGAAGAAGATAACCTGTCCCTGTTTGCAGATGACATGATATTGTACATAAAAAACCCTAAAGAATCTACTCCAAAACTATTAGATCTAATATCTGAATTCAGCAAAGTTGCGGGATAAAAATTAATGTGCAGAAATCTATGGCATTCCTATACACTACCAATGACCTAGCAGAGAAAGAAATCAGGAAAACAATTCCATTCAAAGTTGCATAAAAAAGAAGAAAATACCTAGGAGTAAACCTAACCAAGGAAGTGAAAGACCCATACTCTGAAAACTACAAGACACTCATATGAGAAATTAAAGAATATACCAATAAATGGAAACACATCGTGTGCTCATGGATAGGAAGAATTAATATTGTCAAAATGGTCATCCTGCCTAAAGCAATCTACAGATTCAATGCAGTTCCTATCAAAATACCAACAGCATTTTTCAACGAACTAGAGAAAATTATTCTAAATTTCATATGGAACCACAAAAGACCCTGAATAGCCAAAGCAATCCTGAGAAGGAAGAATAAAGCTGGGGGGATTATGCTCCGCAACTTCGAGCTTTACTACAAAGCCACAGTACTCAAGACAATTTGGTACTGGCACAAGAACAGACCCATAGACCAATGGAACAGACTAGAGAGCCCTGATATAAATCCAACCATATATGGTCAATTAATATATGATAAAGGAGCCATGGACATACAATGGGGAAATGACAGCCTCTTCAACAGCTGGTGTTGACAAAACTGGACAGTTACATGCAAGAGAATGAAACTGGATTATTGTTTGACCCCATACACAAAAGTAAAATAAAAATGGATCAAGGACCTGAATGTAAGTCATGAAACCATAAAACTCTTAGAACACAACATAGGCAATAATCTCCTGAATATAAGCATGAGCAACTTCTTCCTGAATGCATCTCCTCGAGCAAGGGAAACAAAAGCAAAAATGAACTCATGGGACTAAAAAGTTTCTGTAAAGCAAAGGACACCATCAACAGAACAAAAAGGCATCCTACAGTATGGGAGAATGTATTTATAAATGACATATCCAACAAGGGGTTAACATCCAAAATATATAAAGAACTTACATGCCTCTACACCCAAAGAGCAAATAAGCAAATTAAAAAATTGGCAGAGGATATGAAGAGACAGTTCTCCAACGAAGAAATTCAGATGGCCAACAGACACATGAAAAGATGCTCTACATCACTAATCATCAGGGAAATGCAAATTAAAACCACAATGAGATATCACCTCACACCAGTAAGGATGGCCACCATCCAAAAGACTAAGAACAATAAATGCTGGCGAGGATGTGGAGAAAGGGGAACCCTCCTACACTGCTCATGGGAATGTAAGCTAGTTCAACCATTGTGGAAAACAATATGGAGGTTCCTCAAAAAACTCAAAATAGAAATACCATTTGACCCGGGAATCCCACTCCTTGGAATTTACACAAAGAATACAACTTCTTAGATTCAAAAAGACATATGCACCCCTGTGTTTATTGCAGCACTTTTTACAATAGCCAAGATATGGAAGCAACCTAAGTGTCCATCAGTAGATGAATGGATAAAGAAGAGGTGGTATATATACACAATGGAATACTATTCAGCCATAAGAAGGAAACAAATCCTGCCATTTGCAGCAACATGGATGGAGCTGGAGGATATTATGCTCAGTGAAATAAGCCAGGTGGAAAAAGACAAGTGCCAAATGATTTCCTTTATTTGTGGAGTATAACAATGAAGCAAAACTGAAGGAACAAAATAGTAGCAGACTCAGAGACTCCAAGAAGGAACTAGTGGTTACCAAAGGGGAGGCATGTGGGAGGGTGGGAGAAGGGGATTGAGGGGTATTATGTTTAGTACAGATGGTGTGGGGAATCACTGGGAAAACAGTGTAGCACAGAGAAGGAAACAGTGAATCTGTGTCATCTCACTACACTGATGGACAGTGACTGAATTGGGGTATGAGTGGGGACTTGATAATATGGGTAAATGTAGTAACCACATTGTTTTTTCATGTGAAACCTTCATAAGAATATATATCAATAATACCTTAATTAAAAAAATAAAATCACACAGCTAAAAGAAATATTGTTAAATACACATAACAGCCAATAAAAATAAGAAATGTACTGGTAAATTGAATCCCATACCACACACAGAACACAAAATGACACTGTATCTCAATGAATATTGATGACTTAAAAAACAATCTACCAGATGAAATAATTGTGAACAAATCTACATAGAAGATGCATGTGAGGAAATATTTTAGTAAACTTTGGTGCAAATTAAATAGCAAAATAAAAATACATTTGAATGAATTTTTACACAGGTAACAAAAGTATGTAAAAACAAATCATTTGATGAAATGACTGGTTGATATTTATAAAGCAAAAAAAAATTTTAAAGGAATTAAAATGCCATTCTCATATATAAACTAAAGGCAAATATTCCAAGATATATCAGAATGTACTACTATGCATCCAAAAGAGGAAAAATGTAAGAATTCTAATGGAAATTTTGTTCAATGAAAGTCATACTGTGTAACAATCAGCAAATAATAAAGATTTTAATTATTTTCAAAACCTAGTATGCAATAATTTTCAAAACTATCCATAAATCAGTCACAAACTGGATAATCCATCATTTCTGTAGAAATTCTACATTTAATCTCATTACACAGCTAAGTCATCACTCTCTTCAAACTACTATTTTAATATTCTTACTGTGTTCACTTGAAAATCTATACCAACAAAGTTGAATCTAATTTCATAGTAATATATCTCATAACTTTTGAGAGATGGTTTACAGGGATAATAAGTAATAAAATAAATATAGGGAAATAAACTCAGATTTAATTCTGAATAGTTGTTCAGAGTTATTTGTAGCTTGCTGTTTTTGATGAAACACCAATACAAACTTCTCTTAAGGAAAGTGAATTTCTTTCTGTGCTGTGATGTTTTCCTAGTTCTGTTCCACTTCTAGAGGTAACATTATCACTACTGTTATTTTGGAATTAGTGGATTACTAGTCTCTGATGACCATCCAGACCTGTTAGCTATGTATGGCCTCTAATCATAATATGGGTTTTTCACATGCAGGTAAGTCAACAATTTTTATTGTTGTTGAAAAAGGTGTGTCTTATGCTAGAAGATAAAGTTGTTTTCTTCATACCATCCAGATGCAGATGTTGTCAGGGTAGTCATACATACCCTAAGAGCATAGAAGTTATCTCTGTATGTAGTGAGCTCAAAGAGTCAGTGTTCCCCAGAACAGTATATAAAACACCTTCTTTAAACTTATGAAGGTTTCAAAAATATTATTACACAGAGTATGGATAAGATCCTGAGCTTTAAGCCATTTCTGATACTACAGTGAATGCCTACTCATTTTGGTTTAGGATATTTTGAGTATTAGTAAGTTTTTTCCAGAGAAACACAACCAATAAGATACATATATACAGATGTTTACTACAGGGAATTGGCTCACAGGATTATGGAGGCTAAGGAGTCCCACAGTTGCTGTCTGTCAGCTGGAAACTCAGGAGAGCCAGTGATGTAGTTCCATGATTCTGAAGGCTTGAGAACCAGGAATGCTGATGGTGTAAGTCCCAGTGTGAAGGCAGGAGGAGGCCAGTGTCCCGTGTAGTCAGCCTGAGAGCAAATTCATCCTTCCTCTGCTTTCTTGTATCTTTCAGGCCCTCAGTGGGTTGGATGGTGCCCATTCGCATCGGGGATGATAATCTGCTTTACTCAGTGTACCACTTCAAATGATGATTTCATCCAGGAACACCCTCACAGATACAGCCAAAAGTAATGTCTAACCAAATATTTGGGCACTATGTGATCCAGTCAGGTTGACACATAAAATTAATCATCACTATTAGGTTAGTTAAATATAGTAAGATGCATGTGTTCTTCATATGATCTTTTCCATGTCTAGACTATCCTGACGATTTTTAAGCTCTGGGATATTTGCTAATAAATCTTGAAATGCAAGATGTTCTAAGTGCTCAGGACTTCCTCATTCTCTGTGCATCTTTGCAAACATGGCATTCTAAGGAAATCCAGTGATTTATCAACTTTGATGCAAGTCGACTGTTCTTAGATAGCATGCTATATAGTGGTAATTTTTATATATTTATCAGTAATAGCAGATAAGACAATTTATCAATTCTTCATGAGGTTTACATCATTTTGGTTCTCACTTATTTTTGCATTCCAGACACATAAAATAAAAAACACGTGAATTTTTTCCTAAAGATTATTCTGATAGTGTATGAAGTCAAATTACAAAGCAACTCAATAAATTTGTGCCAGTATATGTTCACATACATTTCTTTTGGGGATGGTGAAACATCATGCAAAAGTTGATGGCCTCCGAGTGGAAACACATGGAAATAAATCCAAATTGTGCAAATGAAACCGAGAAGTAAATTTTCACTCTTAGTAGGCATTTCCAAAATAAGACTAGTGCTGTTTGGTTTCGTGGACTGGACTTTAACATAGAGACATATAAGTCATCTTTGGCCCTGAATTGATTATGAATATTTGTGTTATTTTTAAAGCCAGAATTTCTGGAATTCCTGACTCACAGATGTATGTAAAAGCACACAGAATCAAAGTTCCTAAAATCTGCTTTGCTCAGTTAGAATGAACTGGTGTTGGAACATGAGAACTGAACAAGGCACCTCATGTTGAATTCGGGTTATTTCATTTGCTTAGTTCTCAAGGAAATGGGGTTATCTTTGATACAATTTGCACTACTACCGCCATGTCAGTGAGGAAACGAGGAATGGATTACAAATGCCCATTTTAATATTGAGGTCTAAGATGCTGAAGTAACCCTCAGAAAAGGTCTGCAGGGTTTCCAGCTCTGCCTGCTGAGAAATCGGCAGTGGTGGTCAGTCTGTCCCATGAAACACTTCCTTTGGCATCTTGGCCAAAACTGCTTTTTTCAGCAGCGGCCTTGGATCAGAAGATTTACCTCATGCACATGGCCAGAATTACTTGCCAAGTAAGCCAGGCAATGAAAGAATATCTCCCTTTCAAACTGTTCTGAGTGGGCTTTTATTTTTCTCTTTCTCTCTGAAGTTTAATCACGTACATTGACTTGTCCCCTGGAATGTCAGTGGGTGTCCATATGGTAGAAGAAAAATCATAACCTTATTCCACTTTTGGACCAAGTTTCTTAAAAAAGTGTTGCTTCAAGGACCTGGCTCTGGGGAAGTCAACAACTTTCACAGCAGCAGAAAAGACTTCTTTCAGTGTTACTGAGCCTTTCATACCAGCGCAAGGCAGTCTGTACAGCAGTGCGTTCCAGTGTCATTGGTTGCTCTCTCTTCACCAACGCAGCAAAACTAGATGTGTTTCCAAGCATCACAGGTGCTCCATTTTGCACAGAGTACCAGAATTTTCTTTCAATTGAAGTGTTTCTTGGCAAAGAAACGATATTGACAGCCCTTGAAGTTTCTAAAAGGGGCTTACAAAATAGGAATTCTTACAAGAGCTTATTTACCCTCACAGATGTATCTGGTTGAGTGCTAAAAGAAAATGATTTTTCCACCATGATTTGATTCAAAACATTAGGAGAAATGTCAGTGATTTTCTATTGGATAATAGGACTTTACAGCGTGTCTTGCCAATGGGTTTCAGCCCCGGGCAAGTTTGCATTGGATTCAATGCGACCAAAGAAATTGACAGCAGAACATTCTTTGGGGTGAAAGGGTTTATTACTCGGCTTGTTCTCCTGGCGGTAGGTTGAGCACTAGCGTCTCTGCCTCTGCACAGAGCACTGGGCCGAGCTCTCTATATAGCACAATAATCGCTTATTGCCTAAAGGTGTGGAAGCTGTAGCCTAGCAACATGCCAGTTACATCATCAGGTGGTTTAAGTTCAGTGAGGATCCTGGCCATAGGAACCCCAACTTCCCCACACTCCTACCCTCCAGGATTCTCACTTTACAGTCTCCATGCTTTCCATCTTCCACAATGGTCCCTGTGCAAGAAAGCTGGAGCACTGTAACCAGATTCCACAATAGCAACACAGGATAACAACAACTTAGAGATAATAAAAAATTAAGATACAGGTAACAAAAATTAATAATCCTCAAGCCAGAGGAGGTTCCTAATAACAAAAATTATAACAATCCTCAAGCCAGAGGAAGTTCCCAATCCACAAATACTTTAGGGGCAATAAGACACATGTTTTAATGCCACCAACATAGGCAAATCTTGTCCATCAGGTAGGATGCATGCAAGAGAGTGGTCTTGTGATAGGACTGTAGAGGAAGAGGGTCCCTTCCAGGTCTAGTATACCATGCTTTTACTCTTTTCCCTGTGGGGGTTACTGAAGGGTCTATACATAGTGCTACTGGAGGTGCATGCACTGGCCATAATGACAAAACAAAACTACCCGGTAAGATGCTCCTACCTTCTGGCCGTTCAGGATATACTACTGTGACCTTTGGGAGCCACTCTTCTGTTATTCCAGGAATACACAGGAGGCCAGCTTCCAGGCCTTGTCCCCAAGGTGCCAGGAGAGCCAGCCATCATTGGTCCATGTGTCAAAAGGTCCAAGGCCATGTCCACTCAATGGAGTCTCCGGGATTCAGTGCAGTTGGTGCTGGCAGCAAGATGTTATTCTGGTGGCCAAACCTCGGCTTCAGTGATTCTTCCTTGTACTTCCATTGTATAGGGGAGGCAGCCATATGTGTTAACATGTCTACAGGGCTCAGGGCTCCCTTTCAGGGTCTCTCGTTCAAACACCGTAGCACAGTCCATAAGTGGACTGACCATCCCCTCAGACTATTGGTATCTGACTGTAGTCCAGATTTTAACAAGCCATTGTGCCTCTCTATCATGCCAGCTGCAGTAGGATTATATAGCACCTGAAACTTCCACTTGATTCCCAGCTGTCACACCCATTCTTGCAGTATAAGTCCAGTAAAATGAGTGCCCTGATCACTCTCAATTACCTGTGTTCTACCATAGGCAGCAAACAGACACTCCAGGCCTCTTTTAGTTGTCTGCTGGTCTGCACAACAGGTAGGAAAAGTAACCAGAAGTCCAGTAGCTGTGTCCTTCCTTCTAACCAACGTTTCTGGGCCAATTTATCTGCTTCATTTCCTGGGGATGCCAGTGGTAAATGACCTGTCACATGGTATACTGTAATTATTTTAGTCTGACCACAGGCCCATAAGTCTTGCCACAATTCTTGCCCCCAAAGAGGTCAGTGACGAACCAGCCAATTGGCATGGTACCAGGTTGGTAGCCACAGGGTCAAGCTCCTATAGACAGCCTAGATGTCAGTGCAGACAACTATAGGGGAGGGCTCCTGGCTGATCACAAGCCACACGGCTCACAACTCTGCCCATTGGCTGATCTTCCCTTCACCATCTTCCATCCATATTGTCTCAGTCTTAGGATGGAAAGTTATGGCCCTCCATTTTGGGGGCTGCCTATGGCTGGATCCATCTGTGTACCATGCATCTTTGGGTATAGAGGCACTTCCCTCCCAATAGGGACTCTCTGCTATAAAAGGTTCAAAAGCAAGTTCTTCCTGCTTTTCACTAGTATATGTCACCAGCCCCAATAAGCGTTGGAGTTCTTTACTCAAGGGGCTACTAGAAAGGGCACCACGCTGCTGTAGGTAAGCACCCCACTTGGCTAGTGTGGGTGTTTGTGCCACACCACTCCTTGGCTTTTGGGTCCAGTCTCGTACCCACCCCAAGATGGGATAGGTGGTTATTACCTTTATTGGGGCCATTCCAGTGATGGTTTCTGTACCCAGCAAGGCGTGATACATGGCAGCCAGTTCTTTTTCTAACATGGCAGCCAGTTCTTTTTCTATCAAAGTGTATCGTACCTCTGCCCCTTTCCAGAGTTGTGACCAGAATCCAACGGGTTGGCGAGTTCATTCAAGCCGCTGCCAGAGACCCCAGCCATAACCATCTTCAGTGACATGAACGTCCAGCTCACAGGGCCTTGATGGGTCTATCACACTCAAGGCCTGCAAGGCCTTGACTGCCCGTTTTGCTGTAGTAAAGGCAGATGTACATGTCTCATTTCAGTCCCATCTGATGCCCTTTCGTATCAACCAGTATAAGGGCTTCAGAATTTGTGCCAAGTGTGGGATAAACACTCTCCAGTAGCGTAGAAGACCTAAAAACTCCTGTAGCAATGCTACAGTTATGGGGGTAGGAAAGACCTGGACTTTATCTCTAACTGCTTCTGGTATCACTTTGGTCTTACCCTACCAGATGACCCCCAAGAATTTGACAGACAAACTAGGTCCCTGAACCTTGGTGCTGTTCACAGCCCATCCTTTCTCCTGCACATGTTGCAGCAGTCTAGGTGCTGCACCTTCTAGATCTGAAAGAGAATCAGACATGAGCATGACATCATCAATATAATGGTACAGCTGCACCATTGGCAGTTTCTCCTATGTAGCCAAATCCTGGGCTACAAGTCCATGACAGATGGTGGGGCTGTGGAGGTATCCCTGTGGAAGGATGGTGAAAGTCCATTGCCGTCCTTCCCACATGAAGGCAAACTGTTCCTGACTTTCCTGCTCAATGTCAATGGAAAAGAAGGCATTAGCAAGGTCTACCACATAATGATATGTTCCTAGTTCATGGCTGAGATTATCCATCAAGCCTGCAATAGAGGGGACAGCAGCATGCATAGGGGGTATGACCTTATTCAGTTCTCTGTAATCCACAGTCATATGCCAGGAGCCATCTAGCTTTTTTACTGGCCACACTGGGGAACTGAATGAACTGAGTGGGCTTTATAATACCCATCTTTCCCAGCTCCTGGAGAGTTTCTCCAATCTCTTTATGCCCCCCAGGCAGTTTATATTGTTTGGTATTAGCCACCCACCAAGGCACAGGCAAAGCTTTGGGCGGGTGCCTAAGATGTTCCCTCAGAAATGTCTTCACCACACGTACTCTCAGTCTGAATTTACCTGCAGTGGTCTGCAACCATAAACCCTGCAGTATGTCAATCGCCAAAATATACTCAGAGATAGGAGATATGTACACGGTGTACTCTTTTGGGGGTAGATGCCCTATTCCCAAAGGGATTGGGGCTTTTTTCACTCTGATAGCCTTACCCCTGTATCCATCTACGATAGTGGGGGTCCCAGGGAACCACTCAGGGTTACCATGAATGAGTGAACATTCAGCCCCTGTGTCCACCAGAACCAGGACACATTGTATGTTCACTGGGGACCAATGGATAGCTATTTCAACATTTGGCCTCTGGTCCCCTCCTGGTCCCACAAGGCAGATACCTTGACCTTCCCCTCAGTTAAACCATGTTCCCCAATCACTTTCCTGTGTGGGCTCAAGTGAGGTTGGCCCACTTTCCAGCAGGAAGTCTTGCAAACACACAGGCCAGACTCGTAGCTCTGTCTCTGACCTCTGCCTCTTTGGTCTTAATGGCTGGAACTGCTGCTCTGGTTTCAGCTGTTGCCATAGCTCTAGTAAGATCCTATTTGACTTCCCATCTAATTTCCTTCCATCTGCTCCTGCCCATATTAAATCAACCCACAACTGGGCCTTATAACCTTCATGGGGCCCTATAAATTCTTCTTGTGAGTAACAAGTCTTATTTCTTTCTGGATTCTCATTGCTTCAGCCTCTCCTAAGTCTGCTACTGTATGTGTCACCTCGTTTATGGGATGCCCTAAGTGAGGGGAAAGAATGGCCACTAGAGACCCAAAGAGGGATGTAGGAGCCGTTTGAAGTACAATATTTCTCATCCCAGTAGTGAAAATCTCTTCATCTGGGCCATAATTCTCTGGACTATAGATGGCATTTCTCATGCCTAGCTCACGTAGCACCTGTTGGAGTTCAGCATATGTCTGCCATCTAACAGGAGAGGATGGTAGATCACCCTGATTGGGCCACACAGCACGAAGTGCAGCCATGAACCAATCAAGGAGGGAGTGACTCCCTGGGGTCTGATGTGCATTTTGTAATCGCTGCCTCAAGGCAGGCTGCACTGTCAGGGAAGACAGCTTTCCCATCTCTGATCCCAACAGAACAATGCCATCCACCCCTAAGTCCCACAGACGCAGGAGCCAAGCTGATATTGACTCCGAGGGCTTCTGCCTAAACCGGGAGCCCAAATCCACCAGCTCAGACTGAGTATAGGGGCGGACCATAGAGTGCTCCATGACCTGGGGAGGGGGCTGCTCCTCTCCTTGGGGAACTTTCAGCTGCTGGGTAGGCGCCAGTGCCTCTGGAATCAGCCCTTCATCTTTATCCATCTCCTCTATTTCTGGGGCTGATGGCATCTTTCTCTCCCCTCCCCCAAGTGCCTCCTCTGCTACAACCTTTACCTTTTCTACTGTACCTCGCAGCAGTGCTACCTCAGTCTTCAGAAGGTCTCCTACCTTCAGTTCAATGCTTCGCAGCTGATGTTCTCATACCATCTCCGCCTGTGCTTCCCTCAGGAGTTCATCTTTTTCCTTGATGGCCTCTTCCTCCTTCAGAGCACCTGGCAGCACTGCCGTCTGGTCTCCAATGGCACCATTCTGCCGGTGCTCTTGTATCAATGCCATCTCTTTCTTCAGGGAATCCACAAAAATGTGCAGCTTGCATTCTCATGCCACCTCCTCTTCCATCAATGCCATTTCTCTCCTCAGGACATCCACAGAAGTTTGCAGCTCACGTTCTCGTGCCACCATTTCTTGGGTCTCCTCTGTAGACTTTTTTAATACTGTGAGAAGCAGCCAACCCACAGTCCCCACTGCCTCACGGGCACTCTGCTTCTCAAAGGATCTGCTTACTATACAAAGGGCCTCCCCTACTGCCTCAGGTGTCATCTCCACTTGCCTCCAGTCCTGGTCGGGCCCAGTCCTCTAGGAGGCAAGCCACATCAGACCACATACCCATTGGGGGATGATCCACTTTTCCCCATTCAGAGGGGCAGCCTGCTGAAGCACCCCTCCCACAAGGGCAGCTTGTCTTTTTCCTTGGTCAACAATGAACCCTGCTGACTTTTGCCATTTGTCTTGCCAATGAGTTTCAGCTCCGGGCAAGTTCGCTATGGATTCAATGCAACCAAAGAAATTGACAGCAGATCGTTCTTTGGGGTGAAAGGGTTTATTACCCAGCTTGTTCTCCCGGCGGTAGGTCGAGCACTAGCATCTCTGCCTCCGCCCAGAGCACTGGGCCGAGCTCTCTATATAGTACAATAATTGCTTATTGCCTAAAAGTGTGGAAGCAGTAGCCTAGCAACATGCCAGTTACATCATCAGGTGGTTTAAGTTCAGTGAGGATCCTGGCCATAGGAACCCCAACTTCTCCACACAGTGCCACGCTTCTGACTTTAACTCTTTAGTCCACAAATCAGCTCAGCAATTTGTATGACATGTGTCCACACAGTCCCCCTGATCATATTGTGCTGTGTTTACCTAATAGTGTGATCAGTAAGCTTGTAAGTTGGTTCAAGAGGAGGTTTGAGGGTAGCAGGCAAATTGATGATTTGGTAAAACAGTATCCTTTTCAAACCAAATCTCCTTTTCATGATGAAAATCCACTCTATCCTATATATTTTCAGGATGGAGGTCATGGAGACTCATTTTAGCTTCTTTGGCTAAGTACAACAATTGCAAGAACCTTGGTGCATAGAACCACTGAAGTTTTCATCGAGTTAGGCATTGAAAGTAAACCAGAGGGTATATAATTTCACTTTTCTCCCTCCCGTCCTCTTTCCTTCCTTTTTTTTAACTAGACCCAATCATTATCATTGTAATTATAACAATGGCAGCTAGTGTTTTGTGAGTTCTTACTCTGTGTTCGGTTTAACCCTTTTGCTTAGCTACTATGATCATTTCCATTTTACAGATGAGGAAAATGAAGCACAGAGATTAGGTAACTTGAAATCGCATAGGTAGTGAGTCATCAGGCCAGTATTCCAGTCCAGGTGCTCTGGCTCCTAAACTGAGCTGCTAATCTTTCTGCAGAATCATTATCTTGTCATGTATAGTAGCATCCTCTGCCCTGCTGTATGTGTCTGGAAAATACATCATCTTAGTAGTATAGCTTTACTTTAAAAGTTTTTTGTGTGTATTTGCTTTTTTTTTTACAAAAATAATTTTCAAAGTAACAGCTGGGTAAAAATATTTTTCTTTTTGGTGGGGATATCCCATGGGCCACAGATTAAAAATTTATGCCATAGAGTTTTTTTTTCAGAATAGTCTTTCTTGTTAATTGATTGATGCCGAGGCACTGGAACCATTCACTGTTTTGGGATTACAGCTTTGAACTTCCAAAAATCATGGATAATTACAAATACATTCCCATTATTTGCAACAGAGATTTTGTAATATTGGTCACATTCTTGCTTATCTGACATTCTGCAGTTCTCTTTTAAATGTTTTCAGTTATTTACAGAAAGGCAGCCTTGGAATTCCTAGAGAGATCCTAGATATGTCCCCATCATACGGTAAGATAGTGTGTGAGCCTGTTTGATAAGCACAGATGCAAACAGCAATCTCTGCCCTTTCTGTAGGGTAAGAGATACCAATATATTTTCACAACCTTTTTGAATTTTTATCATAGTTCCCACGGTTGACTTGACATAGTCTTGGAATAGAACCCTTTAAATAAATGATGGTCCCTGGAAATGTTTCTGTTTTGTTGTCACCATGACAACATGCATTCATTCTAGGGTCATTTTATTAAACAAGTGCTTACAAATAAGTTACTTCTACAATTGGAGAGGCTTAAAGATTTCCTGTTTCTTCTAAATTTCTTTAAATTAGCTAATATCAAAGTTGATAATGATCTTTCATGAGTTCATCCAGTTTGGTAGAACAGTAATTTTTAAAGCAATGTTGTCATTTCATTATTGGGATTCCTTCTTTTAGCAACTTAATTTTCATAGTTTTGCCATTAAGCTAGAAGAAATAAAATGTCCAAGATGAAAATGTTGATTTTGCCACACACTTGCTCCTCCTGTGGTCTTGCCAATATCAGTTGATGGCAGCTGAACCTTTTCTTTCAGTCTACAGCCAATCTGTTAGGAAATCCTGCTGCTTCTACGTTTCAAGTTGGATTCAGATTTTGACCATTTCTGACTATTTCTCTACTACCACCTTGAACTAAGTCAACATATCCTGGTTGACTTAAGTTGATAAACTCTTAAATCATCTCCTTGCTTCCATCTTTGCCACCTCGTTTGTTCTCTACCCAGCAACAGAATTATGCTTTCTTAATGTGAGCTGCATCATGTCATTTCTTTGCTCAAAACTTGATGGCTTCAGATCTAATTTAAAGTAAAATCCAACATTCTTGGATTTATATTTGGTTTTGCCCCTGGCTACTTTTAAAATTAGTCAGGTTTCCATTGCAGTACTTCTGCATAACAAACACCCCCACCCCAACCTCTGTAATTCTACAGTATATTTATTTTTTTCTTAAACAGGCCTGCGGTCAGCTGAGACAGCTCTGTTGCAGGCTGTGGGGTGAGTTTGGCTCTACTCTGCCCACCCCTCATTCTGGTACCAGTGGTTCCCCAGGGCTTGATTTTTTTAATGGCAGCTGTCAGGGGCCCTAGAGGCCAAGGCAAACCAGAGAGCCCTTTGAAGCCTCTGCTTGAGCCACTCTGGCTAACACCCTCTGACTTCACCTCCTAACAGTTTCCCTCCTTTTAATTGTCTTAGTAAGTTGCTTTAATGAATGTAGCTATGTGGTGTATCTTAAAACTGTGTAGTGTGATCCCTCCCATTTTTTCATTTTCAAAATGTCTAGCTCCTTTGCCTTTTCATAGAAACATTTAGATAAATTTTTTAAAGAAATTGAATTGAATCTATGGGTCAGTTAGGAGAAAAGTGGCATCTTTATTATGTATTAACGTGTTATGTACTAAAATAGCTAATCCATGACAAAGGTCTCCAATTTTCATTAGCATTTTGTGACATTAAGCATACAAATTCTATTCTTATTTGGTTAGATTTATATCTAAGCACTTTGTTTTCTTTTTAGTAATTGTACATGGTATTGTCTCCACTTTTATTTTGATTGTTTAGGAGTTTGTTTCTTAAATTTTTGCTATCACTTTAGTGTTATATATCATATAGGTCATACATACATGTAATAATATATGTAATATATATGTAATAATACATACATGTAATGAAATCACACAAGGCCTGTAGTTTTTACTCTTTTGAATGTAGGTAATTTTTCTGGCCAAGTACTTTAATAGTCATATATGTTCTCTGGATGTTTGCAATAGTCATATATGTTCTCTGTTTATAGGATGTAAAATTGAATCTGATTATTTTTAAATCTCATATTATTATTAGTGTTATTAAAATGCTTTGTGGTATTAAATATGGTCTTATATAGACATAATCCATAAGGCAGATCAAGACATAATCCAGATTATATCAAGTCAACTATGGGAACTATGATAAAAATTCCAAAAGGTTGTGAAAATATATTGGTATCTCTTACCCAACAGAAAGGGCAGAGATTGCCGATCAGTTTCATTTCATATATCTGTTGTTTTGCTTTCTGCCTGGCTTCCTTCTACATGGTAATAATAATATACTTCAGCCAGTGAGTACCATTTGGTTTGTGCATATTTCTTATAAACAAATATATATAGACTTTGTTCTTATCTCTCAAAGTCTACATTATTTTCCTAATTTAAGCTCTTTATGTTATTATATTTATTATCAAAATTTACAGTTTGAAAATTTTTCTCTTTGAGCATGATACCTTTCTTGTCCTGATTGCCAGCTCCCCTGTTTTTTTTTATGTAGGGACAATAGTTCGCTTCTTTATTTTTGAGTGATTTGAAAGATGTCTATTTGTGTTTCTTTCAATGGTCACCATTAAGTTTTCCAAAAATATAATTAAATTTACATTTTCCTAATTATAAAAGTGAAGACATCCCTATGAGGCAAAGTATTTTTTCACCCCATCTGTCTCTCTACTTTCTTTTTCCCTCTTTTTCCTGGTCATTGTTAAGATAGTCTGTAAATATAAATCTAGATTATTATAAAACATCTAATATTTTATGCACAGTCTTTAACAATATATTATTTCACATTTTCATTCATGATGTAAATATTTTAACTATAATAAGACAATTATTTCAAACTAACTTTATGACTAAGGCTTTATTTTTCACTACCAGCCCTTTGTAACATAAATTCCCCATTTTTGAATCCTTCATTTTTACTCACCCATTGATGGCAGGGAGTACATCTTCGAATAGTTTATTTAAGAAGGGTACATATCTGGTCCATTTATGAAAGTAAAAGGAATTTTATTCTATTGCATCCACATGACTGATGTCTTACCTGAGTATACCTTCTTTGCAGTTCTGTAGACATAGCTTTATTGTCTTCTGAAGTGTTATTGAAGAGATAGTGTTACAAAGCCTAGGGTGAAATAAATTTTGTTGCCTTTTATATCTGGTTGGTGCGTGTGTAACAGAGTGGGGAGGGATTTTTTAATCCTTGTAAACTTTAAACTATTCTGGTAGAATTTGTCTAGAGAGAGGTCACTTTTCATAATCAGCTTTGGCTGATAAACAGCATTTCTAGTATGGCCTTTTTCTTCTCAGGAAAGGTATTTTATTGCCATTTTGCTTTGTTTTGGTTTTGGTTTGTTGGTGTGTTTTACCTATAATAACTTTAATCATTCTTTTTCATTAACTTACGGGATCATCTTTAGGATTCATTGCTACCTCATGGGCTGGTTCTTGTTCTTTTTTTTCCATATCCTTTGATTCCTCTCTCAGGTGATTTTTCCCCTTCACTCTTGTCTTCCATGTACTGGAGAACTTCATAAGCTTTAATGCACATTATATTTGACCTTTAACATATATAGTTTCTACTCTTTAGTCCCTGTCACTGAAGATTTTAATTATTGAGTGTACTTTTATCTTTGTGGAATTTCTTTATGTAATAAATCTTTCTCTCATTTCTGTTTCTGTGTTTAGATATGAGCCAACAATCTTCTTTAACTTGATTTTTCCAAATGAGCATTTCCTATTGTTCTGAAGGCATGCTTTCCTCTTCTTTAATTAAATACGAAGCAGTTAGTTTGTAAAAACTATTTTCTGGGCCTTATAACAAATCATTTTCAGGTTACCTTTTTTGCTCTGGACCCTCTTACCTTGTTTTCAGTCCACTGATAGATTGTTTTTGCACATTCACCATTAATTGTGCATGAATGAAGAAATTTATATAGACTCAGTATTTGTCAAAACACAGTGTTTGTAGCTATTTTAAGATGACCTCTGCCTGGGTCAGTGTGCATAGCTTCTAGGCCACATTTTTTTCCCAACAAAGATTCAGCCTTTGCAGATCTCCAGGACTGAGATATATAACCTTTCTAATTCCCACTATATAGTTCTCTGAATCTGAGTAGCTAGAATATGTTAAAAGATCTCAGTCCACAGCATGCATGCTCTAAGAACTCCTGTAGTCCAAGCTGCTGTGCTTTCCATGTGGGGCTTATTACTTGCAGAGTGGCACCACCCATCAGTTTCTTCCACCTTTGGCCAATAATGACAGGAGTGCAATCTCTGAATGTGTGTAGAAAAGGAGATACTGAAGGAACATGGATAGCAAAAGGAGTATTATGCTGAATGCCCACTAGCATAATTTTGATAATGGCTATTGATTTTTCTGTTTGGAACAGACCCAGCATCTGAGTTGTGATTACATGGTGGTGGGAGGGGGATGATGGGGTTTGGTAGAGGGATGTGAACTGGTTAAAACTTCCTTCAATCCCCTTCAATCCAGTTCTAGGACAGTCAGTCTCTACTTTTTGAGTGTGTAGCATGAATAAGTCATTTATCATGTTTCTCAACCTTGATGTACCTACTTCATAGTTAGAAATCCATGCCAACCTCTGGATTACTGTCTTCTTCCCTTATATTTCATTAGTGCAGTCAGTAATTTTTACTATACCTTTTTAGGTATTTTATTGGAAATTTGGAATAGAGGCTGTTAACGGCATGCTATTTTTGTTCAGATGTCTTCAAAAACTTAAAACGTTTTCTCTATTTCTGAACTGAGACTTTTTTCTAAGAAGCCTTTAGGTTCAGTTCTTCTGGATGACAAAGATATATGTCATTTTCTCTTTAAGAAATTTCACTCTTGATTTATAGTGTAATTGAATTTACGTCTATTGGTCCTGGGCTTACACAGGGCTTGCATAACTATACAGCACTTAATTGCTGCTTGCCCTTTTTCAAGGGTCATGGGGTGGACTGCACAGTGACTTTGCCAGTCTTGACCATAGAGTTTGTCCCATTGGAAGTTTGGCACTAGCTAATTCAACCATGCATGACATCCTTGCTTCCCTTGCTCATTTCCCAAAATATAATCACCCCTCTTAGCTGGCTCTTTTCTTCTATTTTCTCCTCTTCATATTATCTTATACTTTTTCTTCCCATGTGACTTCTCCCCTTATTTCCACACAATGGTGTGTTCTGGAAGTACTGTTTCTTAGTAGCAAATTCTTCTCTATGTGCAACCTCTTCCCTGAATGTTGGAAAGAGGAGAGTTCTCTTATTTTCTTGCTTTCATTCTTCAGTAATCAGCAAGGCTATTTCAAACACATATACTACACAAATACACACACAAGCGTGCACACACACACACACACACAGAAGCTTTGTGTTAGCCATTTATGAACTCATCCATCCTAGTCATTTCCATAATAAGGAGTGAGCTCTTATAATCAGGGAAATTGGTCTATTTCTCAACATAAAGAGATATTAAAGGGATACTCAGCAAAAATTAAACCAGCCATTTGATTCTTTCATACACTTCTGATCTGAACACTGCATTCTTACCTACGTTAGTCCTTTCTTGTGACACCAGTTAGTGTGCAATGTAGCGTTGGCAACAGCCCTAACTTTATTTACTGTCTTAAGCACAGCTAAAGGTTTGAATCAACCACTATATAGTGTTAGCAATTACAAGAACATGTACGTGGACTAACTAAATAAAAAGTGGCCAGGGATCAGTTTTATAGACTGAACCTCCCCCTGCCCCCACCCCCATCACCACATATACAAAAATTATAATTGGGACTTACACTCCTTATGTCATCTTACTTCAGAACATCTGTGTGATGTTGATATTTAAGAAATACATATTTGATCTTTGTCTCATTTCTGGCACACAGCTCTGAAAAACCTTGGAATTTCCTAAGTGAGGAGGGTGATGAAGGTGTCTTTTGTTAGGTTAATGGATGACTTTTGGAAAGCACCTAGGGATGGAGGCTGGTTGCCAATGGAGCCAACCGTGGATTACAGGGCTTGAACTTTCAGTCCCACACCCCAGCTTCTGCAGAGGGGAGAGGGGCTGGAGGCCGAATCAGTTGCCAGTGGCCAGTGATTTATCAGTTGTGCCCATGTAATGAGGCCTCCTAAAAACCCAAAAGGATGGGGTTCATAGAGTTTCTGAACATGGAGGTGCTGGGGGAATGGTGTTTCTGGAGAGGACATGGAAGCTCCACGGCCCTTCCCCACACCTTACCGTAGGCACCTCTTCAATCTGGCTGTTCCTGGGTTATTTCATTTTATGATAGACTGGTGATATAGTAAATAAAATGTTTCTCTGAGTTCTGTGAGCTGCCCTAAGTAAAATAATGGAAGCTGAGGAGGGTTTGTGGTACCTGAGGAGGGGTTTCTGATATATAGCCTGTTGGTCAGAAATATAGGTAACAACCTGGACATGTGACGGGCATCTTAAATCCCAAGAAGGGTGTCACTGGGACTTCAATAGCTCCTTGGTCAGAAGCACTGGTGAGAAACTGCTTGTTCTTGGTGTCTGAAGGTGGGGGCAGTCTTGTAGACTGAGCTGTTAACTTGTAGGATCTGACGTTATCTCCTAGTAGAAAGCATCAGAATTGAGTTAAACTGCCGAACACCCAGCTCATGTTGGAGAATTGTTTGCTTGGTGACCTGTTGGGAACCCCCTTCTCTATACATTGGAATTGGTGACCAGACCTTTTAAGCCTGTCTTTGCATTCTCTCTCTTGGGTGGATTTCAGTGGCTGGATGCCGGTTAGCTGACAACCTTAGGATAACTTTGGTCTGACTCCCTACACCTTTATTTGGACATTTGCTGTCCTGGCTGAAATGGAAGTCTCTGTTTACTTGATTATGAATCACCCCTTCCTTCTTGAACCTTGACTCTCCTGGCTTCCTTGACATTGGATTCTCATGGCACTCCATTCCCCAGTTTCCTTAAGTATTGGTGGTTGCTGGAGTTGGGAAGTGGTAATCATGTTTCTTTCCAATGTGGCTTCTGAACCAGTGGAGAATTAGGCACAGGATGCAGATGGAAATTGACATACCAGTCTTGTTATAATAAGGCTGAATTGGAGAATGTAGCCTGGGACAACTGGATGGATGACTCAGTCTTTTGATGGAACTGGAGGGACTTTTTCACCCTGTTGTAGGCAGTGAAGCAGGAATCCCCATGCTTCCCCTTGCAGGGCAGAGTCTGCCTCCGCAGCTTCCTGCAGGAGAAGTAAGGACATGTACTCACGCTGCTGGCTGACTAGTCTGAAATGGAAGGAAGATTAGACCTTGGGCCACACTTGTGCAGACATGTTTTCCTGTTTTACCAGTCTGATAAATCAATATTCCTTCCTTGAAGACCTTGAAAATGCGTGAGAAATATATTTTTAACTTTGTAAGCTGTCCAGCCTGACATGCATATATCCTCCAAATGTCTAGCTCCATAAAGAATAAATCAACAATTCATACACCCCTAATGATGGTGACCACCCCAACCCTAACTCCTCATGTTTATACCTTAGCTTTGATGATTTTTCCTTTATATCTTTTCATACTTATGTAGTTCTCATTCCAGATTTTTATTTATAGGGTGTAAACATTTAGAAAAAAAGATGATTACAAAGACTTATTCTAAAGAAATATTTTAGGTTTAGAAAACATATCATATGAGAATATTTCTTAAACTTATGAAGCATGCATTCTCTAAAGTTGCATATATATTAGAGGTGTAATAATGATGATGTTTTCTTGTAAAATTACACCGTATGTTCCTGCTGACCCTTGTGTTAGGATTTCTGATGGAAATAGAATTTCATAAGGCCTCAGAACATTGGCACTGATGGGGCCTTGTGCTTTACATGAATCTGAGACTTAGTTTGGGAGGATAATTCTAAAATCTGGAAAGATTTGTGATTCCATGTAGAAAGTCTGATAAAACTTCAGATAAAAATTGTAGGACATTTTTTAGTATTTCCAAATGAGTCTCAACTAAGTTAAGAAAGTGTGCCGAGTGGCCCCTTTTCCAAGACTGAAAAATGGAATTAAATTTTAACCTCTTTGGTCAATTTTTTTTTTAAACCCAATACCTGAGCACATCCATGCTCGTATAGGATTTGAGCTATTTCCTCCATGTTGGAACCCCTTCTCAGGGTGAGATCTTCTCTTGATATGCAGCGAGGTAGAGACTTGCTTTGCACCAGGCAAAAAGCAAGGGACCATGAACACTTAAGGGCAGTTCAGGCCTGGAAAGCAGGAAACTTCTGAGTGGATGAATCAACATTTAATGAACTCCTCCCGTGTTCAGAGAGTTATAAGCCTAGTGGGGAAGAAAGAATACTCTCTTCTTTCACATTCTCCTCTTCATGTCATATGCCCATTTTATGATTAAAAACTTAGCATTAAAGGAGAAATTCTTTTGGGTTACCATATTAGTCTGTCCAGTAATATTCTCAGATATGGGTTAATATTCTAATGCCAGAAACATATATGTCATCTTTCCTATCTGTAATACCACTTAACTTCTTCTAGCACTCAAGGCTTTTCCTTTCTAGATTTATGGATGCTTTCTAGATAAATCGTAGGGCAGATAACCCATCTGAGTGTCTGTATTTTCTTGGTTAGAAAAATTCATTAGGATTGAATTTGATTTTCCAGTGCCTGAACTAAATCCAAAATGTGCATTTCACTCAATTGCTAGATACTATACTAGTTATGCAACTCTTTTCTCTTCTTTTTCCAAGAAATCCATTGGAATATTGATGTACATGCTGAACCATTTATCAATTTCTCCATTCATTCATTGACAGTATTTATTGAGGTTTTTTTTGTGTGTGTTTGAGCACCAGTGTTACAAAGATGAGTAATATATGATCCCTGACACTGAGACACCAACTATCTAGTGAGAAAAAACAGACCTAGAAACCAGCAATGACAGGATAATATGAAGTGTGAGATAACAGAGGCATGAATTAATGGAGTCAGCTGTTATGGGATGAGAAGGGGGAAGTGGGACATTCTGGCTTTGTCTTAGATCACATATGGGGAGTTTCCTGGGTGGAAGGGGTACCTGCGGAGAGGATTAAAATGTGCTCAGGAAACATTTAATTAATAGCCTGTCATAATGTTGTTTCTTTGAGGGTAGATAAACAAGTGTTTAATTTAGAAATTCATAAACATTGAATGGCAGGTTTTTCCCCCAGTGGAGTGAGATCCCTAGAGCAAAAGAAAGAAGAATGGTTCTTATCCAGAGAAACATTGCAAAATTAAGTGAGCTAAAGACAGTTTCATATTCATACATTTAGATACTTGCTTTTCACATTAAGTTTGTTTATTAAGTTCTACTTTAAAATTACTTCAAGGGCCAAATATTCCTTTGATTGTGCATATATTACTGAACTGGGACAGCATGACTAGCATAATCTTGATTTGACCATATCTTTGATTTTTCTCTCTTTCTTCCAGGATTATACACTGAGTGTGAGCAGCCAGACCAAAACCTCGGATGTGGCCAAGAACAAAGACTGGGTGAGCCAAGAGTGAAGGGGCAAGAGATGTTAGATGACTCTGTGGTCAAGCCAAAGCATGTTTGACCTCATTGCTATGAATGATCGCTGAATTCTTTAGAATAGGGGAAGTCGGTAAGTGAGTGCTCTTGTACTCAGCTGACTGTGATGGAAATTCGTGTGACCACTAGCCCCCAACTGGCTTGGATAAACTGAGCACACAAGGAACAGAGGAAGCTGGAACTTAGTGCCGTGCTGGCACTCTGTGCAGTGAACTAAATTTGTTTTTCAGTATCTTCCCTGTTCCTAGCATTTCTCGCCACTCTGCTATTGAAATGAAAATCCTCTATATAAGTGTATAGGTCACTGGATATGGCAGAGGGGAAAAGGGTGAAGAGCTTACTGTTTAATGCTTGTTATCACAAAACATACCATAGTTAACATTTTGGGTGGTGAGTAAAGAGGATTGGCTAACACACTTGCATACAAACATCTTTGCTCTATATTGTTCCCTGAGATTGGAACATAATATGTGAGAGTATTCGTGAGTTGATTTACTCTGGAAAAGGTGCTGGTGGTACTGCATTGGTAATACCAGCAACAGGAATTTCTATATGAAGTATTTTCCAGTTCTTCATCATCTGGATCTCTCAGCACACTTTTCTTCTGCATGATTGTAATGATACTTCAAATCCCTCTCTGTTTCCATGTCATAGGTGAAAACTGTTGTAATAATCCACAGTACCTTTCATTTAATAAATGACACATTCTGGTCATTCTTTCCCTTCTCTTTATTAGGGCAACTATCATTTCTGTGCCTTCAGAGAAACTAATAGAGATTGAGAAATGGGAGTCAAAGCACCAAAGCACTTTACAAGACCTGTAGTGTGAAAGTGTGAATACATGCTTCTTAAGAACAGGATCAGATGACATATTGTTGGAAGAACTCTACATTTATTAATTCAATTCCTATAACAACTCAAACCCCCAATTTATAACTCCCAATTTCAAGATGAGGAAATCAAAGCCAAGAGATTTTAAGTAACTTGCTTGAGACCTAGTAGAGTTGCTGAAGCTTGAATTCAGGCAATCTGGGATATCAACCATTATGCTACAAATAACTTTTGATTTTAATAGAAAAAAAATCACTTTCTTGACTGAATTTAATTGGTGAGAACCAATTGCCTTATAAAATCTATTTTTATTTTAATTCTTCTGATTTTATAAAGAAAATTGATTTCAGTATGCTTACAGCTACTGTACTTAGTTTCAAAGATATGCAATCAGGTGGCTGTATTCTGTAGTGAACTAAGCAACTGTATTGAGACTCAAAAGGCAGACACTTGGCTGGACTTCACATCTGATACTGGACCACAGTAAACATGCCCCCTGGCTGAACTCAGAGATTCAAAACATTTAATCTTTGCACATTAGCAGATTCTTGCTTCAGACAAGTGTGGATTTTGCATAAAGTACAATGCAAATATGCATATTTTTCAGAGGGACATTATACTTTGGAGGATATTTTGTCTTTAGATTATATTAAATTGGACATTGTTAGGTATTTAGTTACAACAAATGAAACCTTTCAGATGCTATGTAAATGAGAAGTCATGCAAAACAATGAAAGTGCTATCACAATTCCCGTAAGAAGAGAATATTGAATGGTAAATAATGAAAGGTGCTCAGGTTTAATGTTTGGGTTCAAAGACCAGTCAACACTTACTAGCTGTGTAGTACTGAAGTCATTTCACCTCTCTTGACTTAGTTTCTTCATGTATAAAAGAATAATGGCACCAATACCATACTATTGTTATGAGGATTAAATTAGATAATAAATAAAAAGCATATAGTAAGCCCTCAGTAAAAGTTAGCAATTATTGCATTCTTGAGAATGTGTATTATGGATTGCTGTTTGTCTTAGTTGGGCTATGAGTGCCTTCAACTATAAGAACATATTAATGAGTCATTTGTTTTTATCAGTTATCAATACTTAACCAGTTAAACTGAGGTGATAGTTGATGTTGTATAGATATGTTTACAAAGTGAATTATCATAGGGAGTGGTTTATGATATGACTAGAAGGACATATTCCCTCACATAAAGCTCTATAAATAGGTGAGTCTATGAGAACTCAAGAAAAAAAAATTGAATCACTATATGCATAATGGGAAAGTAAGATAACTTTGGGAAAATGCAATTTGTCTCATATCAGATTTTGCCCAGCGCCAGGCTAATTCTAGTCACCTCTAGTTTTGATAATTTTAGCCTATATTCTATTGAATAAGCAGGTATTTTGAGCTCAAAAATATTTTGCCTTAGATGATGATAATTTATAGGTCTTAAAAATCTTCTCTGAACTGTCCCAGAAAAATATACTTCCAGTAACAATATGTCAGCAATCTATGAGAAATGTGATAGACTTGTTTGTTAAATCCCTTACTTAAATGTGGATTAAACGTGGCTGTACTAAAAAAGACTGCAGTGTTCCATATTTCGTGTGTTGGTAATCAGTCCACTTTAAAACTTCAGACTCAATTTTAAATGCTGCATACCTTATCTACTATTCATTAACATTTACAAATGGTTATTAAATAAATAAATGAAAAGAACATTAAAAGGTTTCATATGTCACAAGTGTATTCTGAAAATGCTGGCTAAGTCACCTGAAAATTCATACTACTAATAGAAAGTATTAAAAATAATAAACTTTAATAGAATTCATGCTTTATTATACTTTTATGACTTTTACTAAAATGTTTGCCACATGTAACTTATTACAAACAATCTTTGTGTCTTAATCAGTACCTGAATTTTCATTAGTGTTAGGAAGTTACCCTAACACCCAGGATTTTATTTAAGCAGTGGATTTATAGCTCCTGGCCAGATTATAGGAAAGCATCTCGCATGCAAAAGTAAAGTGATTTCTGTGACAAAATTGAGCCATTTACTGGGGGTGAGAGTGAATGAACATCCTTGTAGGACATCCCAGACTTGGAATGTATAACACATGTCCTTCCAGGATGGATTAAGAATTCTTTTCCATGCCCCACTATTGTGTCTGTTCACATTTTAACTGTTGCCATCTTATGGGTTTCGGGTGCATATGCTAATTTGGAGAAGAGAAACTAAAACCATTCATACCATCTAAGCTAATGCTCCATAAACAACATTTTTCTTAAAAGGAGAGATGAAGACTGAGTTGTAGCAAATGGAATTTGTATTGGAGATAGCACCCTGCTGATCTGATTGTTTGTATGTGTTCTTTAGTAGACAGAACAGAAAAATGAAGACTTTTCTTCAGTGCTGAACTATTGCATATACAAAACTTGAATGAAACATTGACAGCTTTCAAAATACTCATCTAGCAAAGAGATAAAAGCCTAAAGTACACGATTCAATGAGCAGAGAAACTGACCCAGGACTCTTGCTTACTCTCAGGGAACTAGCAGGAGTATTATCTAGGTTTCTATAGTAAATCCACACGCACTTGAAGGGAAAAAGTGTCTCTTTGCAGGCATATAGCATTGTAATATTTCTTTCCATGTATAACTGAATATTATCACTTTGTATACATACTACCAAAATGGGGTGACAAAGATGATCCTACAGTGAAAAATCAAGGAAGGAGAAAAAAAGACTAACAATCTGCTTGCTTTGTAGCACGCAGTGTGCTAAATGCTTTTATCTTTGATTTCAGTGTGTCTTCAGTATAAAGGGCCTATTATATTTCTCAAAAATAGCTGATGTATTAGCATTATTGGGTCTATTTTTTTCAGTTCAGAAAATATTTGTGTGGACTATAAATTATTATCCTATACAGTGGAGGCTAGTATCTATCAAGTTTTACAAATGAAGGCACTGAACCTAAGAAAGTTTGAGTAAATTGCTGGAGATTCCTTAGCTAGTGTTTGATTCTTAGAGACTGAATATACCAAAGAACAACAAACAGTCAATATAAAAAAACTGAACTCGGACCTACAACCTGTAGGAACAAGCCCAGAAGCTGAACCACTATCTACTGTAACATAGATCCACAAACATTTACTTTTATATTGTCTTCTACAAGTTTTATGGTTTTAGCTTTTACTTTTATATCTATGATACATTTTGAGTTAATTTTGTGTATGGTGTTAAGAAGGGTTCCAACACTTTATTGTGTGTGGATATCCAATTATTCTAGCAGCCTTTGTTGACTATATTTCCTCACTGAATTGTCTTGGTAGCCTTGTTGAAAATCAATTGGCTGTAAATGTAAGCTCTTATTTCTGGATTCTCAGTCTAGTCCATTGATCTATATGTCTAATGTACCTACATGTCTAATGATCTATGTGTACTTTGTTCTGGTACCACACTTGGTTGAGTATTATAGCTTTTTGTAGTAAATTTTGAAATTGGCAAGTGTGTGTCCACCAAATTGTTCCTCTATTCAAGATATTTTTTGGCTATTTTGCATCCCTTAAGTTTTCCATACAAATTTTAAGATCGGCTTGTCAATTTCTGGAAAAAATAAAAGAAACCAGGTAGAATTTTGACAGGCATTGCATTGATGGATTTGATGAATACTGACATCTCAACAACATAACTCTGCTGATCTATGAACATGGGATGTTTTTTCACTTATTTAGATTTTCATTAATTTCCAACAGCAGTGTTTGTAGTTTTCAGAGCATAAGTTTTGCACTTATCTTGTTAATTTATTATGAAGAATTTTGTTATTTGATGCTATTATGATTGGATTGTTTTCTTAATTTCACTTTAGGGCTGTTCATTGCTAGATGTAGAAATCCAATTAATTTTTGTATATTGATCATTTACCCTGCAATCTTGATGAATTGTTAATTAGGTTTAATTGTTTCTTGGCAGATTTCTTAGGGTTTTTCATATAAGTGTTAATGTCATCAGTAAATAGAGATTTACTTCCTCATTTAAAATATGAATGCTTTTTATTTCTTTTTCTTACCTAATCACCTTGGCTAGACCTTCCAGTAAAACATTGAACAGAAACAACAAGAGTAGATAACCTTATCTTGTTCCTGAATGGGTGAAACATTTAGTCTTTCACCGTTATGAATAATGTTAGCTACGTATTTTTCATGAATGTCTTTTATCAGGTTGAGAAAGTGTTCCTTTTTCCTGGTTCAGGATTTGCTGTTGCTATTTTAAATCATGAAAGATTACTGGGTTTTATCAAATGCTTTTTTGCATCTATAGAGATGATCATATAATTTTTGTCCTTTATACTACTAATGTTTTATTGTATTGATTGATTTCTGGGTATTAAACATACCTTACATTCCTAGGATAAATTCCACTTGGTCACAGTATAGAATCATCTTATACGTTGCTGGATTCAGTTTGCTAGTGTTTTGTTGAGAATTTTTGCAACTATATTCATGAAAGATATTGATCTGTAGTTTTCTTTTTTGTGTTGTCTTTGTTTTTTGTCTCAGTTTAATACTGGACTTACATAGAGTGAATTAGGAATTGTTTCCACCTCTTCTATCTTTTAGATTTTGAAGAATTGGTGTTAAATCTTCTTTGAATGTTTGGCAGAATTCATCAGTGAAGCCATTTAAGCTTGGGTTATCCTTATGGGAAGTTTTTTCATTACTAATTCAACTTCTGTATTTGTTATAGGTGTATTCATATTTTCCATTTCTTCTTGAAGAGTTTCAGCATGTTGTATCTTCTAGAAATTTGCCCATTTCTTCTAAGTTACTTAACTTGTTGGCACTATAGTATTTTATACACTTTGTATTTCTGTAAGGTTGGTAGTGAGTCCCCTCTTTAATTTGTGATTTTAGTAGTTTGAGTAATACTTTTTTCATAGCCAGTCTAAAAGTTTGTTAATGTTACTGATTTTTTTCAAATTTTGTTTTTGTTGATTTTTCTCTCTTTCATTAATTTATTCTGTTTGCTTTAGATTCAATTTGCTCTTTTTTGCAGTGTCTTTAAATGGAAGGTTCTGTTAATGATTTGAAAGCTTTCTTCTTTTTTAGTATAGGCATTTATAGCTATCAGTTTCCTTCTAAGCACTGCTTTAGATACACTCTGAAGTTTAGATACACTCCATAAGTTTTGGTATGTTGTATCTTAGTTTTATTCATCTCAAAATATTTTCTGATTTCACTTGTGATTTCTTCTTTGACTGATGGCATTGGTTATTTAGGTTTGTTATGAATTTCCTCAATTTCTCTTTATTATTGATTCCTAATTTCATGTCAGCTGGAGAACATACTTGGAGTTGTCTCAGTCTTTTAAAACTTACTGAGGCTTGTTTCATTGCATAACATACAATTTCTGCCAAAGAATTTTCATGGGCCCTTGAGAGGAACATGTATTTTGCTGTTGTTCAGTGGAATGTTCTGTAGATGTTTGTTAGGTTGAGTTGGTTTATGCTGTTCTTCAAGTCTTCTCTTTCCTTGTTGGCCATCTGTCTTATTATTTTATCCATTATGGAAAGTGTAGTGTTAAAGTCTTCAACTATTGTTGATGTATTTCCCATTCTTTTGTCAGTTTTTGCTTCATGTATTTTGGAGCTCTGTTGTTAGGCAGCACATATGTTTATAATGGTTGTATCGTCCTGATGAGTTGAACCTGTTAATATTATAAAATGTCTTTATCTCTAATTTTTTTTTTGCTTGCTGATAGCAATATAATCACTTTGAATTATTGTCTGAAATTACTTGCTTTTAGCCTAAAGATCTTCCTTGATATTTACTGTAAGCTGGGTCTTCTAGCAGTGAATTCTCTGTTTGGAGAATTTATTTTCTGTTGATTTTTTGAAAGCGTTTTGTATGTTACAAGATTTTTTAGTTTCCTGGTTCACACTTTTTACACCTTTAAACACTTTGAAAATGCCATCCCACTGACTTCTAGGCTTCATTGTTTCTGACGTGACATCAAATGTTAATTTTATGGTGTTTTCCTTGCTTTGTTGTGTTTTTCTCTTGCTGCTCTCAAGGTTTTCTCTTTTTCTTTAGCTCTCAATGTTTTTATTATGGCATGTCTGAGTATAGATCTCTTTGTTTTTATCCTACTTGGAATTCAGTAATCTTCTTGGATGTGTAGTTTTTTTTTAAACAAGTAAAATTTGGGATGTCTCAAGCCATTATTTCTTCAAATATATCTCTATTTTTTTCTGCTGCTTTCTTTTCTTCTGGCATTCCCATTATATGCATGCTGGTGTGCTTAATGGCATTCCACAATTCTCTAAGGCTCTGTTTATTACCTTCATCCTCTTATCTCTCTGTTTTTCAGATTGCATAATCTCTATTGATCTATCTTCAAGTTTACTGATTGTTTCATCTGCCAGATCTAATCTGCTAAGCCCCTCTTATGAGTATTTCATTTCTTATTAAACTTTTGAATTCCAGAATTTCCATTTGATTCATTTAAAAAATATAATTCCTATCTCTTTATTGATATTACTAAATTAATGAGACATTGTTCATACCTTAAATTACCTCTTAATTTTATGATAGTGGTTTTACAGTTTGTTTGTTTTTTCTACACTGATATCTGGCCCTTCTAAGGCAGTTTCAGTTGCCTACTTTTTTCCCTGGGTATGGGTCACATTTTCCAGTTTCTTTGCATGTCTCATACATTTTTGAAACCCATACATTTAAGGTAGTATATCAAATCACTTCTCTATATCGATTCCTCCTTCTGTTCCCTACTCTGTGAAACTTACTGTTGCTTATTTATTTCTTTGTTTAGTGGCTTTATTGGAATATTTTAAAGAAGTCTTTTTCTTCCCACAGGGCACTATTTGACAGTCTATTCCCATCATATTTTTTTTAACCATTCTGCCCTTGGTGGTATCATCCCTAACAGCTAGACTCCACTGGTTGTGCTTTTGTTTTCAACAATGTCCTGGGGCATAAATTGCTCCATAGTCTGATCCAGTTAAATTCAGAACCCTTTGAAGGGGACGTTTTGAGGTGGTCTTTAAGGTTTGTTTTAACCCCAGGAAGGCTCTTCCTAGCTCTAACTTTCCCTGGTTCTTTCTGGTAAACTAGGTGATCTACGGTATAGCTTGTCACTCTATGGAGCTACCAGCCTACACTTAATTGCTTACTGCAATAATCCCCATTGTTTTTGGGAGTGCCCTTAGGCCTAAACATTACACTCTCTGTTCCTAGTAAAGTCAGTTGCCTTAGGGAGCACACTGGAACTCTGTTCTTGTATCTTACCTCTCTCATAAGCAAAACCCCTTCACCACTGCCCCAGGCATGGTGGGAGGGGACGGTGGTTTGCTTCTCTAGATTGCCATCCCTGATTTATAAGCAATATGCTATGCATGGGCCACGTCTCTGGGTCTTGTCAGGTTGCCTCTCCTGGCTTGGAACTTTTGATCTATAAGTGAGCTGAAGCAATATTTTTGGTCTGCTGTACCTGGGATAGAACTTCTGTCCAAGAATGACTATTAGGTAGAGGGAGAGACCCTCATACCCCTCAACTGTTTTTGCCTGGAACATGGAGTTTAGGTGGGTAGGGGATGAAAAATGCAGGTGGCCTGCCTCTCCTGGGAGATACTGTAGCCCTTGCCTGGGAGCATGATGGAGAAAAATGTCCTGTGTTCTTGGCTGCTCCCACCCAGAGTGAATTTTCCACCACACTATACTGGGAGGTAGGGATGGAGCCGAAAAATGGTTGAAATGCCACAGACGTTTATTGTTGTTACTGAGATTTAGATTTTTTCAATAAAAAAAATTTTTTTTTTGCTGAATGCCTTAAGACAATTTCTAGAGTTTATATAGTCTTTAAACTATATATATATATATATTTTTTTTTTCCCTTTCCTGGGAATTCCCTCATGCTGCTCTTCTAGATGTTACTTACCTCTAGTCCTTCTTGATTTTTCTCTTTTTCACTTTTTATAACAGACCTGTTCTCATTGACTGGCTAGTCCTTCTAGGTGAATTTTCATTGTGAGTCCATTGTGAAGTGTTTTTATTTGGCTTCTCTTAAGATGGTCCATCCACATATAAATTGGTATGTAGTAGATTTTTGTAAAGATTGAGGATGCAGCTTCAGAAAGTGAGAATATATAAATATTTAATAATTCAAATATTTTACATCATGTGGTCATATCTCCTTGAATAAGCTGTTACTAAGATTAATTTATTTGATTAAAGATAGAGCTGAATAAGGAGAAATCACACTATTTCCCGTCATGTGCTTCTTAAAGAGTTCTTTAGCAACTAGAAAAGATTTTAAAACCTAAAATGAAACTGTAACTTTTAGTCTAAGGATATAACTCCCTTATTGTCGACACATTCCTGTGGCCCATGAGCCTGCAAAATGATCAGAAGGAACATTCAAATGAAAAGGAGAAATGACCAAGAAAAAGTGTTGGAGGAATGTATCAGTTAGTTGTTGCTGTGTAACAAGCTTTGTAAAACCTCAGTGACTTAGAGCAATAATTATTTATTATTTTTCATGACTCTGAAAGTCAACTTATCTAAGCTGAACACAGCTGGGTAGTTTTTCCAGTCAGGGCTGTGTTCACTTTCATGTTTACAGTTAGCTAGAGGTGGCTCTGCAACATGTATCTCTCTTTGTCTTCTTCCTATGACCAGCAGGTAGCTCCAAGATGTTCTTCTTAGGGTGTTGGAAGTGATGCAAGAGAGTAATTGGAAACATGCAAGGCCTCTTGAACCCAAGGTTTGGAACTGGGCACCATAAGGTCTTCATTCTCTGGCCAAAGCAAGTCACATTGTATGTGGAAATATACTTTGCTTTAATGGGAGGAACTCCAAACTCACACACTAGAGAGGGCAAAGAATTAGGGTCAGTGGTATAATTAACTAACCCAAGGAATTAGGGAGGATAGTTTTCCCAGTTCAGTTATTTCTGACAAATATAAGTTAAGAATTCCATTTTTGTTAGACTAGAAAAGAAAGGAACAGCTTTTGCAAAGTATACTAATTCTTCTTGTTGAGGGAGTGTGAAATATAGAAAAATGGAAAAGTGTGGGATGGAGTTCAGCAGCCATCATACAAGTGAGCACTGGTTTTTAACAATATGTGCCCTTTCATGATAACATGCCTATTTTGTGCATTCTTATGTCTTTTTTATGGGCATAGAGCAGATACATCTGGAAAGCAGATGACTAAGTATTTTTAATTCTTGGGAGGGCTACTCTTTACTCTTCTCAGGACCGTGCAGCATCAGTAAGTTTTGTTTGTCTTTAACATGGGGAGGATTCTAGTGAAGCTGACTTGTTACTCCACAAATACCTTAAAACTGTGGAATTTTCTCTCTGGAATTATTATATGTGAATGGATTCCTACATTTTACAATGGAAAAGCATGAAATCATAGTCGGCTTGGCTACTACTATTATTCATTTAGCAGATTTTATTCTTTTAACAGTTAAACTTCCATTATGTTTTACCATTTGTTACATACCATTTTTATGTGTTTCACAGTTTTATGCATTTTACAGTTAACTATTTGAAAGGCTGTTCAGTGCTTGAAGGTAAGAGTGATTTACCATTCTTGTGCTTTTGTTCTTTTTAATGCTGTATTTTTTAAGATAATACTAAATTCGATTAAAACAAGTCTTATAACACACTTTATTTTTCTTGCTACAAGTAGCAAATCCTAATGTTTCAAATGTGGGTGTGTGTGCTTGAGGATGTGTATATATATACCTTCAAATGTTAAGTGTTGCACCAAACACAGAACCACAGTTGCAAAGGAACAGAAAGCTCTGATAGTCATTACACAAATTTTTGAAAGGTGCACACATAAACACACAAACAAAGGCTAAGTTGACAATGGTATTCTATAATGCAAAATGTAGCAGAAACTAGATATAATTTTGAAAGAATTCTTATTTATCTATCAGAAGTTCTATTCATTATTCATAATTAATGACAGATTGAATTTTAAAAGCAGGTTAATTCTGACAGAACTTGCTTACATGGAGAATACATATTTCTATGCATTTGTAGCAATTTGAAAAATTGTAAGAAAGTGAAATGCTGTTTTCGTCTATGGCATTTATTTCTGTATGTTAGTATATGAAAGGTATGAAAAGTAATAAGAATATTGTAGTATTTTTAAGACAACAACCTAGAAGGTATACTTCAAAATAAGTGTTCTTCATCAACCATCAAAGGAAGAAGTCGAATCTATTCTGAAAAATAATTTTTTAATTGCTCCAAAAGAATTAATTTATGAGTTTCATAAGAAAATCACTCTCATTTCCTTATTCTCAGTCTCATCTCTAAATATTATTCAACTTGATTTTTTACCTTACTTTTCAGACTTTACTTGGTTTGTAAAAAAACTTAATTTCATTAATAGTAAATACATTCATGTGATTCTTTGACCCAGAAGCTACCAATGTTTCCCTTTCATGGACATACTTTCAGACATAATTTAAACAAATAGAAATACCTGTGTATGTTTATGCCTCTTGTATTTTTTGACATAAATAGTGATATAGTCATGAACAATACCTCAACTTACTTTGTTTTATTAAGGAAAATCTTGGTGATCATTTCATATCCATACCAAGTTTCCATATTTACTTTTTAACAGCTGTAGAGTACTCCAGTGTATAAACCAGTTCAAAGTTAATGGACAGTTAGTAATGAATAGCTTATATTTAAATGACTGATGACTATTTTTAAAACCAAATTCACCTTCAAGGGACAAGAATTCTCAACACTGGATAGTATCAAAAATGTATCAGAGACTCTGAAATGAGTGAGTCAAAGTATTATGGAAAATGGTAATATTACAAAGGTACTTTGAAGTACATAACAATAATTTGGATGTATATATTCTGGCATTTGTTTTAAAAATGATTCTCATTATTTTATTTCTCATTATTTAATAATTCTCATTATTATATCTCTTATTTTAGTCACAGTGCAATGACTTGCTTTTTGTGTGTCCTATTGCTAAATAATATGGGAGGAAAACTTACTTTCATTTTATTTCTTTCTGCTTTACCTGGGGAATATGAACAGTTCCTGCCTTATTACAATAGCTTTTTTACAACTTATAAAGTGCTAATGAAACCCTCTGAAGTGGGTTTAATTAAGTTATGTTGTCTCCTTTCCAATTTGTTGAAGAGCAAACTGAGATTCAGGAATATTAAATAACTCGTTCATGTCATGGAGCTAGAAATTTATGGAGCCATGATTTGAATCCTCTTCATAAACTAAAATGAATTAGTACTATGATTTATTCTTAAGAATGATTAGAGAATGTGGCTGATAAAGTGATAGTAATATCTAGATGAATCTAGTGAATACCAAATTGGACAAAGCATGACAAGAATCTGGAATCCAAGAAGCAGTAATGAGATTTGTTGAATACAATCAATTGTGGGAGGAATTAGCAGCAACATGGATTGTCTAGGATTCCTAGAATCGTTATTTCTCTGCCACATAGGGAATTAGAGCCTATAATTTCAACTTTAGCCTGTATGAGACAGTAATATTCTCCTTCTAAATACTGTGAATGATTTAACCCTAGTTCAACTTTGAATTAAAAGTATGTATAATGAAATAAATTAAAGCTATAACAGCACTTTTGTGTTAAGTTCAAGATAATCTATTTGTCAAAGTGTTTCCTGCATTTAAGAGAATCTGATATATTAACTTTGTGATTTTAAGCTTTAAAGTATAAGAGAATGAATATTTTTTAAAGTATTGGAATAGAAACTATTCAATGTAGTTAAGAATTTAATTTACTAGTTTAAAAAGAGTTATCTGAGTACTTTGGAAAGTTGTTTAGAATTGCTTAAATTTGTCCTGTTAAGTTATAAAAATATGATGTGGATTTATTTTCATCCATTGTCCTGGGAACTTAGCAGACCATTTCAATCTAGAAATTTTTAGGGGGAATTTTCTTGACTTAATGCATTAATAATTTTCTACTACTGTTGTCATTCTTCTCTTTATCTTGAATATTTAAGCTTTTTCTATTTGTCATTTAATTGTATCTTCTTTTCCCCCTCTTTTTTCTATTCTTTGTCTTTTTATTTACTTTCTGGAAACTTTCCTCTACTTTACCCTCCAACTCCTCTGTTGAGTTTTTCAGTCCTACAATCATATTTTTTATTTCAAAAGATTCATTTTTATTTTCTGAATTAAAAGAACTGTCATGTTCTTATTTCATGAATGCCAACTCTTCTCTTAGCTCTGTGAGGACATTCATGATAGAATTTGGTTGGTCATAGTCCATATTTCCTTCAAGCCACCTATTTTTGTTTATTTGGGCCTCTGTCTTTCACACTGGAGATATTCTTCAAATTCCTATGCATTTGAACTGTTGGCCATGTCTGTTGGCTGTTGTGTGAGGTTTTCAAGTGCTGATTAGAAACTGTGTACCTGTAGGTAGGGCTTTTGATCTGGGCTCCATTGTCAGGTGACCCACCTGGGTCATTTCAGTGGTGAGCTTCCCATGTCAATATTTGCAGACTTTTTTTCTTGGGCAGGCAGATTCTTCACAGATTGTCTTACTTGTATGGAGATCAGAATCTTCACTGCCAATAACTAGGGTAGCCTATGCCTGCTGTACCCTAGTCTAGGGAGAACTTCAGTCCTTTGTGGAATACAGTTGTCAAGTAGGTCTGGTGGTTTAACTGCTTCTTATATCTTCAGCAAATATTTAGTTCTACCTCTTCCTTCTCATCTAGAAGTATCTGGAGGCCACAGAGTCCCAGTGTTTTAGGAGCCATGTGTTCCTTATATGGTTTACTTTCTGAGACTTATTAAGGCAGTTGCCATTTGTCTATCTCTTTCTTGCTTCCGTTATAGGCTCCTTTTCCATTCTCTTGACCTTATTTATTTTTGGATTTTTATCACTTTAAAGAAGTTTTATGAGTGAGCATGAGTTTATCCATCATATTTAATGGGAAGTTTTGCAGTAGTTTTCAGAAATGCTTATATTTAAGAATAATGAGATTTTCTATCAGTATTAATGATATTTACTTCCTTAACACATTTGTAAAGACAAGTATTTACTGTTCTGTATATTCTCAACACTATTTGTACCATTGGTAGTAGCTCATATATCTGTAGACATGTACAATGTGTTAGACTTATGTGTGTAGTTATGTCAACATGACTGATGGGCAGACACATTCAGTATTCTCATCATTCCTTTGAATGATGGGTGAGTACATGCAGTGCAACAATGCATTAAATTCATGGTCACTAGGTACTTGGACAATACTGTCAAAAAGCAGAAACAAATACATAATTAGTTGAAAGGAGAGGTAAAGGATAGAAGATTATAAAAAAAGAAAACTTAAACCCATATTCATTGGTTAGTGTACATTGGCTGTGTTTGAAAATGGAAGGAAAAATCTCAAAATTGGTGGCAAACTAAATGTGAATCAATAATATATACATTTTCATATACTTTTATATATTAAGACAAGTTACTGGTTTTTGTTAACAAGAAAAAGTTTGATAACAAAGTCTTGTTAATCCCTCTATAATCAACATTCATCAGGCCCTTAACACAATTTTGTTTAGGGGCCCACAAGTTCAGCAAGATGTGGGATCTTGGAAAGACTTCAGAGGAAAGCAGTGTAAAGAATTAAACCATCCAGAACAACAGTTGAAGAAAAAACGCATAAAAGAATTGTAGTCATTTAATCTGGTGAGGAAAAGGTGGAGAACAGACAGAAAACAGGTGTTTATACAAAAGTGTAAGGATTATGTTTTAAGGATGCAAAGCACTACTTTCCCTACACTTACATCATGGTTTGGTTAGAAGGGAATTCGTAGCCTATTATCTCTAATTTTATTTTGAAATAAGGGATGCATAGTCCTTCCAGAATAAGGAGTGTTTAAGGAGCTATTGACTGAATAGGGATAGCTCGAGACATATGAATCATCAACTAAAATGGATAGTAAGGAAATGAAGTTGGGAGGCTTAAATCAATTTCCTTGCTTGGCTTTAACTAATTGCATGATCTTTAGAGAACCAGTTGATCTCTCAGTGCCTAGTTTTTCCTCTGCAAAACAAGAAAATAGCCCTACACCCCAATTTATGCAGCATTATTTTGATAGATAAGTGAGATAACAGCAAAAAAATCTGGTTTCTGTCATAGGCCGGAAATACATAAATCCATGCCTTCTTTGGGAAAGGGTTTGGACAGGCACCCTGATTTAGAGGAGACTTTCCCAAACTAGGCAGAATGGCAGGGGAGTTAAACACATTGTCTTTGACAGCATACTACTTACTGTAGCTTACATTCCATTTTAGCTTCTTACTGGATGGGCATCTTCACATGAGCTATTTTAGTCCTGCAGACATTATTTTACTCATCTATAAAATGTTATTAATAAGGATAACAGTGCAGCATTGTAGAACTAAATGAGCTAAAAAAATAATATACTTAAAACAGGAGCTGGAACATAGTAAGTGTTCAGTAAACATTGTAATTACATTCTGATCTGTAGGACTTCTGCCTTTGGAATCCAGATATCTCTATTTATACTCTGTGGTAGTAGTATCTTTGTATCAAGGTAGTATTTAGATTTCTATTAGAGCTTTTTGTGTCTTTGTCTTATCCTTTCCACTAGATTTTAATTAAGTTACCTGAGGGTGGAATTGTTACATTTGGTTTTGATTCCTTAAATACGTGTGCCTACGGCTGATGGCTGATGCCCCGTTTCAGACCTAGAGGCCTAAGAAAACAGGAAAGCGATGCAGTCATGTTGGCCAGGAGCAGGTGTGGGCCGGTGGCCTCGATGGCGATCTACAGTTGTTTTCCTTATCTGAGGCACACAGTCCAGGTTTGAAAGCAGGGGCAGTAGATGAATAATAACAGTACAGGTGGGAGCCCTGTATTCCCAATGCCAGCAAAGCTAAAAGGGAGACCAAAACTATTGGGGTAGAGGTTGGAGAGTGGCCATGGGTCCAGCTATTCAGACCACTCCACTTGCAGTTTCATGAGTACATCTGGCAACTTCACACTTCCGTGCTAATGTACACAATCCTCCCATGGCTTGAAGTTCATTCCCTTGGCCTTGAGCCCCTGGTCAATATATCAGTCATTTTTCAAGGTTCAGTTGATGAGGTACCTTTTCTACTGTACCTCAGTAGACTAGGCTAATCTTAGTTTCAGCTTCTCTTTAAAATGAGTACATATTTTTATTATAGTATCTATAGTACTCTGCATTTACTTAAAAAATTTGTTTCCTTTTACTAAATTCCAAGTTCTTTGAGGATAGAACAGGATTATTTCTTCATCTTTATACCCCTAATGCCCACCACTGGGTCTAGGACATAGGATGTGTTTAATTAAAGTTTAATGTATGAATGATCCAGAAATCGGCAATTCAAACCCTTAGGTGCCCACTGATTTCTTCTATAAGTCAAATGGGAACTTAGCCTTAATGACTCACTTTGCTTATTTCTGAAAGTTGAGGCAACATGCTTGTCCTTTTCTCAAAAATATTTTTTTCTTGTTTTACTGAAAACTAATTGACATTCCTAACCATACACGTTTAAGGTATACAGTATGATGGGTTAATTTACATATATTGTGAAAGGAATACCACAGTAGGTTCAGTTAACCCCCATCTTCTCATATAGATTGAATAAAAAGAAAAAAAGAAAAAATTTCTCCTCATGATGAGAACTGAGAACTTACACTCTCTAAAACTTCATTGGATACCATACAGCAGTGTTAGCTGTAGTCGTCTTGTTGTACATTACATCCCCAGTACTTACCTATAACTGGAGGTGTGTACCCTTTGACTGCTTCCTTCTAATTTTCCCTCCTGCCAACCCTCCATCTTGAGTAACAAGTCTGATCTTTTATTTATGAGTTTGGTGATTTTTTTAGATTCAGCATACAATTGAGGTCATATAGTATTTGTCTTTCTCTGTCTGACTTATTTCATTTAGCATAATACTTTCAAGTTCTATCCATATTGTTATAAATGGTGAGATTTCTCATTTTTTATGGCTAAATAATATTTTAGGGTGTGTGGGACCAGTAAGTCAGAATTAACCCAGTTAAGAATTAATAGGAGAATTGGGCCCATCTTTTTAAATCTGAGTATTTTTTGATTCTTGAGGCATGAGGTAAATTTGTTCTCTGACTTAAAGGTGGGGCAGGAAATGAGACGTGTGAGTTGCAATTTCTCCCACTTCAGCTGCTCCTAGGGCAGCTGGTTCATAAACCTCATGGAAACCACAAAATAGTCTTGAGACATAGCGTAGGCCTTATAAGTAGTGTGCTTTAAAAAAAAAAGGCAAAATGTTGGCAATTGTTGAAACTGGGTGATGGTTCATGAGGATGGCTTATACTATCTTTCTCTACTTTTGGGTATGTTTGGAAATTTCCAAAATGGAAAAAATAGAGGCAGCCATAGGGAGCCTGGTATTTGCTATGAGGGAACTAATTTTCCTCTAACTACTATAGCAAGCTTGAAGGAGCTAGTAATTCTGGGGAGAAAATATGTTCCCACCCTGGAGCAAATAACCTTTCAAGCTGAAATCAGTCAAAGGGAGAAATAAAGTGAGAGACGCCCATTTATTGCTTACAAGCAGTCATCCACTTCTGCTCACCTGTGTCTCTCACGACATAGCTGCAAAAGGAGTCCACCAAGCGCCTCAGGTCCCCAACCCCTTCTAATCACCTATTGATATGGAGATGAACTACTTCTCACCACCTCTTAGAAACACCTATTGATATGGAGATACATTAAGGCCAGGTGGGACATACATTAAGGCCAGGTGAGAGATTCTGGAAATACCGCATTTGTACCTCACAGGAAGTAGAGTGTTTGCTTGCTCTCTCCACATCTCTGGGAGATAGCAAAGTGGTCCTTCTGAGAGCTAACTTCACTTAACTGTTCTGAGAGTTAACCATTCTGGCCCTGCAGTTATGCATTCTGGCTGGTTGATACTTCATTATCAGAGTTTAAATTTTATCTCTAGAGTCAGTGTGATACAGCACATAAAATACTAGATTGGGAATCACATGACTTCATTTTCAGGCCCCATTTTGCCACTTGCCAGTAAATTTTGGAGGACATGATACACTGTTTATTGAGCATTCCCTCTGGACCAGATGCTGTGTCCTAGACAATGGTCGGTCATATATTACTTCATATATAACATCTGTACAATAGACATCACCCCTACCTACATCAGTAGGTTGTTTTGTGGTACAAGCCAGATAATACATGTAAATAATTTGAAAATTTATAAATCTCATAACTTATAAATGTATATAATATTATATAGAGTAGTATTAGTATGTATTATTAAAAGTTGAATATTAAAAAAATATTTAAAAATAGCCTAGTAATAGAAATTTGCTGGTAAAGGGTTCTTCAAAATAACTGATATCAGATCTTTAAGTTTCCACAAGTTTCTTTTCAAGTCATGAATCAGCAGGTATGAATAATGACTGATTAAACCATTATATATTATAATAAAAGCACCATTACATATATGAAAAGTAAAATGGATTTAACTAAGACTTTTCTAAGAAATTATTTCCCAAAATTGTATTGCTTGCTTGATTTGCATGTAATATGTAATTCTTGTCTGGAGACCTTGGCAGAAACTTTATCCCACTGGTATTATTCAGTGATTTTTCTTTGGTTGAAAGGAAGAGGAGCAAACCAGCTGCAGCTCTGATGCTTATAACTGCCCCCCATGTAATAGCAATAGTTATGTAAGTGCTGTTTAATTTGAAAGCAACATCAGTCATGCAAATTTCACATCAATTGAAAATAAATGGAGACAGATGTCTGCCAAAATAAAAGGGTTAAGTTACTAAGATTAAATGAAGGAGATTATTTCTAATATTCTGTAAAAGTATAGCTAGCATGTTATGTAAAATAAAAAATTTAAAAGTTAAAATGATACTTAGTACTAAATTGGGTTCATTTCCATTTGGCAATTCAGAAAAATCTGGTAACATTCTGGTGTGTGCAGCCATGCTCAGTGACAACTTTAATCCTTGTTTGGAAAAATACCAATGTGTAATGAGGTGTCTCCTCAACACAAACTGGCTGTGGGCCATAAGGTTCTGAAGCCAATTAAGCCCACAATGATGTGAGAGTAATTATATGAGGTCATTCTGCTGAGCTCTAGGGGTTGAAGAGCAATGGGAGCGGGAATCTGCGCTTCAGGTTTATATATCTTGGCATACAATCCTTTGTATGTTTCCTTGCTTAGAAAGATACCTGTGTTCTTAAAATTCGTAAGTGTATCTAGTTTGAAAATATTACCTGTCTGTAATCTAAAAGAAAAATGTTCTTAATGTCAGAGGAAATCAGATAATAATGAAAATGGAATCTGAGAACTAACTGTGGAGAAACCAAACCTAGTCGAAGGTATGTGGCTCACGTCAGGTCGCCAGCTCATTTGCACCAAAGCTGGGGCTCAACCTGGGATGCGTGGGTGGCAGGCTCTTCAGGCCTCATTTTTTTTTCTCTGCTACATGAATACTGAAGCCCTTCTAGCTTTAGAGCAGTACAGCCCACATTGTAAAGCGCTCTTTCTTATTGCTTTAAAATTTCATTTTGAAGAGAATCTGTTTTGAAAGAAATTGTACTTTACTGTGTTTAGTATAAAATAGTACTTACTTTTTATAACTTAGGGAAATAGATGGAAAGGCTGGTTATTAATTTTAGAATATAGAATGTACAACAATCCAATGTCTTCTGTATTTAAAATACAGTAGCTAATCCAATAATTCATCATAAAAACAGGAAGTTATTTCAGTGGTGCTACCAAATATCTAGGCAATGCTAAACTAAAGGAAACTAAACAGTTTGGCAGAGAAGCATAGTGGCTTAGGAATTTCCATTCTGGTTTTGTAGACAAAGACTTTGTGTCTTTTGAAAGTCATCTAAACCCTAAAGGATTCAGCTTCTTCATTTGTAGAATGAAAGTCTCAAGTTAGTTGACTTTACTATTCCTCCCAGGTCTGTGATTTTGGAGTTTTGGGGTTTGTTTCAAAGCAAAACACAATGAACTAATGATACTTATTAATGATTTTTCTAGGACAACAGAATTATGTTTAAATTTACTTTAGAACTTAATTATTGATACCTTTATTTTTAAAAGTAACAACAAAATAGTTTTAAAAGTGATTCCAGGATATCTGAATTATGCCTCTCACATATGCCTTTAGAGGACACCTGCGTTCCTTGGCTTATGGCCCCTTTCTCTGTCTTCAAAGCCAGCCACCAACCATCTTCAAAGCTCTCTCCCTTTGTCTCTGACCTCTGCTTCTGGTTGTCACATCTTCTTTGACTCTGATAGTCCTGCCTCCCTATTTTAAGAACCCTTGTGATTACATTGGGTTCACGCATATAATCTAGGATAATCTTCCCATTTTAAGATCCTTAAGTCGCAACTGCAAAGTTTCTTTTTCCATGTAAGGCCACATATTTATAGATTCTGGATAGTACTATGTGAACCCCTTTGGTGGAAGTTGGGGGGCTTTATTCTGTCTACTACAGAAAATATGAGAAAAAATTTAAAAGGAATAGAATATAGACTTTGAATACCCATATCCATGTAATAGCAATGCCCCTAGCAAGTAAGGTGAGACCAGATAGAAGAAAATGATCAGTTAAATTCAAGGAGAAAATTTTCTGACTTGAAGAGAGCAGTTTGTCTTTAGGTTGAAAGCATCATGCCATACAAAGCAGGATGCATGAAAAAAGACCTACAGCTAGACACTAGTAAAATGTCAGATCGCCAAGGATAAAGAAAAATGTCTAAAAGCTTTCACAGCATCTTAAACACAAATGAGTGAAAATCAAGTTGTCATCAGGCTTTTATTAAGCAGTGCTGGGTACAGTAAACAATGGAATCAGTTGTTCACAATTCTGAGAAAAAATTATTTTAAACTTATAATTCTATTCCAAGTCAAAGTAACATTCATGACTGAAGGCTAATGATATTTTTGGACATGCTTAGAAATTTTTCCACCCGCAGATTCCATTTGAAAGTATTACTTAAGGCTGTATTCGAGTAAAAACAAAAGGATGTAAAAGAAAGAGGAATCCAAGGGATGCATATAATACTGGAGAGGAAAGTTATCCATAAAACTAATAAAGTCAAAATAATTGGTGCATATGTTAAAAAAATCTGAAATTTAAACCACAGATGATTCTAGTGTGCATGTTGGCAGGGCTGGTATGGGTAGGACAGGAGGGAAATGAAATGAAGCCAAGTTATTTTTTGTCTTGCTGGGGGTGAAAAAATATCTTAATATAGTTTATTTTCACATTTTCTTGATTGAAATTTTAAAAATTAAAAAGATTAGAATGATGATATTCTATGTTAGTATATTTTGAAAGAGATATTCTCATATTCGGTTGGAAGATGTATATTTTGTTTAATATTTTTGAGGGCAATTTGATAGTTACTTTCAAATTTTAAGATGAATATATACTTCGCCTGAGCAACTTCATCTAAGAATTGATCATATGGAAGTATTTTTATATCTGCAAAAAGGCTTATAAGTTGGTCACAGGGATAGTACTACAGCATGGAGAATATAGTCAGTGATTCTGTAACTAACATATTCCTAAATTGACAAATGTAACTGCATTAGTGGGGGTGAGGATTTAATAATATGGGTAACTGTAGAACCACTGTGTTATATATTTGATACCAATATAAGATTATATATCAGTGATACTTCAATAAAAATGAAAAGGCTTACAAAAATGTGTATATGGCACTGTTAGTAATTGTAAAAAATGAAAATAATCAAAATTCATATGGACTAACTAGATTAATTATGGACAACTATGGCCTTGTTAAAAAATCAAGGAGTTATGGATCTTTGAAGACATAGAAATATCTTAAAGTTATATTTGTTGAAGCAAAAAAAGTAACAAAATTACAGATAAGTTCTATTTATTGTAAATGATCATGGAAAATCATATATATATATATATATACATTTTATATATAAGTATATAAAATTCATACTTGTATGCAATTATAAAGTTGTGTCTTGAAGAAGACAAGCCAAAATCCTAACAATTATTATCTTTGGGGAGAATAATGCATCTGGCAGGAGATTTGCTTTTAGTTTTCTACTTCCATTATTTATAAGAATATTTATATATTATGTGTATTACTCACATAACCTTTTAAAATTTCAGAAAGAAAATAGCAAAATGCCTTGAAATCCATACCCAAGGATAATTACTCTGAATAGTTTAATGAGCATACAACCAGACCTCTTGATTATCCATATGAGTATGCAGACATACTTAATTTTTCATAAATGGAAGTTTTACAGAGATTTTTCAAAGAGCCAGCTTTATTTCAGTAATTATTTTCTTTTTTTCCCCAATTTGTTAATTCTGCTCCTATCTTTATTATTTTCTTCCCTTTGCTTACTTTGTTTTAATTTTGTTCTTCCTCTGCTTTCTTGTGGTAGGAACATAAATTATTGATTTGAGACTTTTCTTCTTTCTAATGTGTATATTAAGTGCTATAACTTACTCCTCAGAGCTGGTTTAGTTATGTCTCACATATTTTGACACATTATATTTTCATTTTCATTCAGTTCTATGTCTGTAAAGTTTACCTTCAGACTTCCTATTTATGGTTTATTTGGAGGTTTGTTGTTTAGTTTATAACTGCTTGGTGATTCTCTTATCATTCTGTTAGTGATTTCTGGTTTGATTCTACTGTGGTCAGAGAATATAGTATTATGATTTCAATTTTTCTAAATTTGTTGAGGATTGTTTTATTACCCAGAATCTAAGTTTGTCTTGGTGTGTGTTCCGTGGCCTCTCGAAAGGGATATATATTCTGTTATTTGTAAGTACCATTTATATCCAGCTGGTTGATGGTGTTTTTGAGTTCTCTATCCTTGTTGATTTTCTGCTTCATTGTCCTATCAGTTGTTAAGAGAGGGATGTTGATATTTCCAACTATAACTGGATTTATCTATTCTTTCTTTCAGTTCTACCAGATTTTTGCTTCATAAATTTTGCAACTCTGTATTTGGTACATTCACATTTGTATCACTATGTCTTATTGGTAGATTGACTCTTTCATCATGATTTAACATCTCTCTGGCTCTGATAATTTTTTTCTTTGAAGTCTACTTTATCTAACAATATACTCATTCATGTTTGCATAATATATTTTTTCTATCCTTTCACTTTAAACCTGCCTATATCATTATATTTTAAGTGACTTTCTTGTAGATAACATTTAATCCACTTTCCCAATATCTGTCATTTAATTGGAATATGTGTACCATTTACATTTAATGTAGTTATTGATGTGTTAAGGCTTAATTCTGCCATTTTATTTTTATTTTTGTTTTCTGTTCTGCTTTCATTTTTCTGTTTTTCCTCCCCTACTTACTGTGTGAAACTGGAATATTTTGTTCAGTTCTATTTTGATTTATCCAAAGAGTTTTTGGATATATCTCTTTGAATAGCTTTTTTAGTGGTTGCTCTAAATAAGACATCATATATATATGATTTCATATGTGTGTTTATATATATATATATATATATATAATAGCCTTACCTCTATTTATGTCCTTTGACCTCCCCCATTTATGATATAACTGTGTTAAATATATCCTCTGCATACGTTTAGAAACACATCAGACAGTTTTATAACTTTGTTTTAGCCATCAAGTATAAAAAACTCAGAGAAGGAAAGTTTCTATATTTACTCAGTTTTTGCTTACTTTGTTCTTCTTTTCTGATGTTCCAGATTTCCTTCATCATTTCTTTTCTGTTTAGAGAAATCCCTTCTATGATAGGGCTGGTGGTAACAAATTCTCCTTTTTTTTTTAAGATATGAGAATGTGTCTATTTCTCCTTCATTTTGCAAGGATGTTTTCAGAGTAAAAGATTCTGGTTTGCCAGTTCTTTATTTTCAGCAAGTAAAAAATATTAATATTATTTCTTTCTGGTCTTCATAGTTTCTGATGAGAAATCTGCTTTCATTCTAAGTGTTTTTCTCCTTATAGGTAAGGGGTCATTTCTCTTTCACTGCTTTCAAGATTTTTCTTTGTATTTAGTTTTAGAAGTTTGACTCTGATGTGTCTTGGTGTGGATTTTCATGACTTTTTACTGTTTGAGATTCATTCAGCTTCTTAAATCTATAGGTTTACATTTCTGGCTAAATTTGGGGATTTTCAGCCATTATTTCTTCCAGTACTTTTTCAGCCCTGCTTTCTTTCTTTCTGGTACTCTATCAGGTACTTATAACATCTTTGTCATGTCAGTGAGGGCATATATTGATTGTTTTTTTTATTCAGTTAGAGATTTTCTTGGTGGTTGTTATGCTGAGAAAAATTTCAGTTCAAACCTAGTCATTTTTATATTATGTTATGAGTATTATATATATATTTATTAAAGTATCATTGATATAACAATCTTATGATGGTTTCAAATGCACAACACAGTGGCTGAACATTCACCCATATTATCAAGTCCTTACCTCCTCCAGTGTGGTCACTGTCCATCACATAGTAAGATGTTATAGAGTCATTAATTGTATTCTCCATGCTGTACTACCATCTCCATGACATACCTATATTGTGAGTGCAAATTACAGTGCCCCTTAATCCCCTTCTCCCTCCCCACTCACCCTCTCTAACGCCTCCTCTTTGGTAACAACTAGTCCCCTCTTGGTGTCTATGAGTCCACTGCTATTCTGTTCCTTCTGTCTTGCTTTGTTTTTATACTCCACAAATGAGTGAAATAATTTGGTATTTGTCTCCTTCTGCCTGGCTTATTTCACAAAACATAATACCCTCTAGATCCATCCATGTTGTTGACAGGTTTCTTTCTTTTTTATGGAAGAATAATATTCCATTGTGTATATGTACTCCTTTTTCTTTATCCATTCATCTACTGATGGACACTTAGGTTGCTTCCATTTCTTGGCTAATGTAAATAGTGTAGCAATAAACATAGGGGTGCATGTGTCTTTTCAAATCAGGAATCTTGATTTCTTTGGGTAAATTCCCAGGAGTGGAATTACTGAATCAAATGTTATTTCTATTTTTAGTTTTTTGAGGAACCTCCATATTGCTTTCCACAACAGTTGAACCAATTTACATTCCTACCAGCAGTGTAGGAGGGTTCCTCTTTTTGAGTACTTATTTATATGCTGCATCTTATTTAAACCTTCTGTTTTAATTGAGTTTTTTTGGATACTGCTTCAGCAGGGAAAGGTGGCTCCACCTCATTACAACCTTAAGCCATGTGGAGATAAAGATGCAAGTTCCGCACTTGGCCTCTATTGATACTCAATAGTGTTGGTATTCTTCCTTACTGCTGGGCAGGGTTGGGAATTCTGACTTCCCTATGGCCTCCACTGGCTCTTAACAAGGCCACTGCTGAGTGAATAACTATAAAACTTCTGAGTCTCTTCTAGGCCTCTTTTGATGCCACCCTAGGGGGAGGGTAAGTGGTACCTCATTACTGCTGGGTGGAGATGGATGTAGGTTCCCCACATGGTATCTACTGTCATCGCAGTGGGTGGGCCTCATTATCAGTCAGGAGAGATGAAAGTCCTACTTTCTTACTTGGCCTTCTCTGAATTACAGTGGAATATTGGAGTGCTTTATTATAGCCTCATGAGGCTAGAAGTCTAGACTCCCCATTCAGTTGGCATGAGTAGGGGTGGGATCAGAGTTTTTGTATGGTGTTTGGCTTGGGGACAGCGGCTGCTGTCTTAAAATCTTGCTTTTGATTGGCTACCTCTTTCATGGTTCTGTGACTAGAGAGAATAGGTGTTTGTTGGGACTATGTTTGTCTACAGTCAAAGGCATTATTGGACTGCCAACTTCTTCTCTGTATCTAAGATGATGCAAAGAGAAAATTCTGGGAGCTCACCATTGTGTCTTTTCTTAGATCCTGATCTCTCGAGGTTGTCTGACTTCTTCTTTTCACCTTTCAGTGTCTTATACTGTACAGGGTCTTTAGTTGTACTTAGAAGGAGGAATAAGGAAAAATATGTTTATTCTATCACCCAGAAGCAAAAATCCTTACAAAGCAGTATCTATTTGGCAACCCACTTTTTTCACTCAATAATATTCCAATGAATGCTGATTAATATCATCCTTTCAGTGGACAAATATTATTCAATTGTGTGCTTATTATGATGGTTTCCTTTTTTTTGCTATTATTAATATACAGTTACATGAGCTATATTTTGGTTACTAGACCCCCTATTATCAAGTCCCCACCACATACCCCAGTGCAGTCACTGTCCATCAGCGTAGTAGGATGTTATAGAATCACTACTGGTCTTCTCCATGTAACACTGCCTTCCCCGTATCCCCACAACCCACCCCCAGCCCCACCGTGCTAATTGTAATAGCCCTTTTTCCCCTTTCACCCTCCCTTCTCACCCATCTTCCCCAGTCCCTTTCCCTTTGATAACAGTTAATCCATTCTTGGGTTCTGTGAGTCTGCTGCTGTTTTGTTCCTTCAGTTTTCACAGATGAGTGAAATCATTTGATACTTCTCTTTCTCTGCCTGGCCCACTTCACTGAGCATAACACCCTCCAGCTCCATCCATGTTGCTGCAAATGGTAGGATTTGTTATCTTCTTATGGCTGAATAATATTCCATTGTGTCTATGTACCACCTCTTCTTTATCCATTCATCTACTGATGGACACTTAGGTTGCTTCCATTTCTTGACTATT
>JAQQAC010002594.1:33979610-34117622 GCA_029783875.1 Phataginus tricuspis
ATTCATCTACTGATGGACACTTAGGTTGCTTCCATTTCTTGACTATTGTAAATACTGCTGTGATAAACATAGGGGTGCATATGTCTATTTCAAACTGGGCTGCTGCATTCTTAGGGTAAATTCCTAGGAATGGAATTCCTGGGTCAAATGGTATTTCTATTTTGAGTTTTTTGAGGAACCTCCATACTGCTTTCCACAATGGTTGAACTAATTTGCATTCCCACCAGCAGTGTAGGAGGGCTCCCCTTTCTCCACATCCTCGCCAACATTTGTTGTTGTTTGTCTTGGATAGCGGCCATCCTAACTGGTGTGAGGTGGTATCTCATTGTGGTTTTAATTTGCATTTCTCTGATGACTAGTGATGTGTAGCACCTTTTCATGTACCTGTTGGCCATCTGAATTTTGTCTTTGGAGAAGTGTCTGGTCAGCTCCTCTGCCCATTTTTTAGTTGGCTTATTTGCTTTTTGTTTGTTGAGGTGCATGAGCTCTTTATATAATTTGGATTTCAACCCCTTATTGTATATGTCATTTATGAATATATTCTTCCATACTGTAGGATGTCTTTTTGCTCTACTTATGGTGTCCTTTGCTGTACAGAAGCTTTTGAACTTGATATAGTCCCACGTGTTCATTTTTTCTTTTGTTTCCCTTGCCCAGGGAGATATATTCATTAAGAAGTTGCCCATGGTTATGTCCAAGAGACATTTGCCTATGTTTTCTTCTAAGAGTTTTATGGTTTCATGACTTACATTCAGGTCTTTAATCCATTTTGAGTTTACTTTTGTGTATGGGGTTAGGTAGAAATCCAGTTTCATTCTCTTACATGTAGCTGTCCAGTTTTACCAACACCAGCTGTTGAAGAGGCTGTCATTTCCCCATTGTATATTCATGGCTCCTTTATCGTTATATTAATTGACCATATATGGTTGGGTTTATTTCTGGGCTCTCTATTCTGTTCCATTGGTCTATGGGTCTGTTCTTGTGCCAGTACCAAATTGCCTTGATTACTGTGGCTTTGTAGTAGAGCTTGAAGTCAGAGAGCATAATTCCCCCTGCTTTATCCTTCCTTCACAGGATTGCTTTGGCTATTTGGAGTCTTTTCTGGTTCCATATGAATTTTAGAACTATTTGTTCCAGTTATTGAAGAATGTTGTAGGTATTTTGATAGGGATTGCATTGAATCTGTAGATTGCTTTAGGCAGGATGGACATTTTGACAATATTAATTCTTCCTAGCCAAGAGCATGGGATGACTTTCCATTTATTAGTGTCCTCTTTAGTTGCTCTTAAGAGTGTCTTGTAGTTTTCAGAGTATAGGTCTTTCACTTCCTTGGTTAGGTTTATTCCTAAGTATTTTATTCGTTTGGATGAGATTGTGGATGGAATTATTTTCCTGATTTCTATTTCTGCTAGTTCATTGTTAGTGTATGGGAATGCAACAGATTTCTGGGTATTAATTTTGTATCCCACAACTTTGCTGAATTTTCAGATATTAGATCTAATAGTTTTGAAGTGGATTCTTTAGGGCTTTTTATGTACAATATCATGTCATCTGCAAACAGGGACAGTTTGACTTCTTCCTTGCCAATCTGGATGCCTTTTATTTCTTTGTGTTGTCTGATTGCTGTGTAGGACCCCCAGAACTGTTGAATAAAAGTGGGGAGAGTGGGCATCCTTGTCTTGTTCCCTATCTTAAATGAAAAGCTTTCAGCTTCTTGCTGTTAAGTATAGTGTTGGCTGTGGGTTTGTCATATATGGCCTTTATGATGTTGAGGTACTTGCCCTCTATACCCATTTTGTTGAGAATTTTTATCATGAATGGATGTTGAATTTTGTTGATTGCTTTTTCAGCATCTATGGAGATGATCATGTGCTTTTTGTCCTTTTTGTTGATGTAGTGGATGATGTTGATGGATTTTTGAATGTTGTACCATCCTTGCATCCCTGGGATGAATCCCACTTGATCATAATGGATGATCTTTTTGATGTATTTTTGAATTCGGTTTGCTAATATTTTGTTGTGTATTTTTGCATCTATGTTCTTCAGGGATATTGGTCTGTAATTTTCTTTTTTTGTGGTGTCTTTGCCTGGTTTTGGACTAGAGTGATGTTGGCCTTGTAGAATGAGTTTGGGAGTATTCCCTCCTCCTCTACTTTTTGGAAAACTTTAAGGAGGATAGGTATTAAGTCTTCACTAAATGTTTGATAAAATTCAGTAGTGAAACCATCTGGTCCAGTGGTTTTGTTCTTAGGTAGTTTTTTTATTACAATTAAATTTCCTTGCTGGTAATTGGTCTTTTCAGATTTTCTGTTTCTTCCTGGGTCAGCCTTGGAAGATTGTATTTTTCTAGAAAGTTGTCCATTTCTTCTAGGTTATCCAGTTGTTTACCATATAATTTTTCATAGTATTCTCTCATAATTCTTTGTATTTCTGTGGTGTCCATAGTGATTTTTCCTTTCACATTTCTGATTCTGTTTATGTGTGTAGACTCTCTTTTTTTCTTGATAAGTCTGGCTAGGGCTTTATCTATTATGTTTATTTCTCAAAGAAACAGCTCCTGCTTTCATTGATTCTTTCTATTGTTTTATTCTTCTCAATTTTATTTATTTCTACTTTAATCTTTATTATGTCCCCCCTTCTATTGACTTTGAGCCTCATTTGCTCTTCCTTTTCCAGTTTCATTAATTGTGAGTTTAGACTGTTCATTTGGGATTGTTCTTCTTTCCTGAGATAGGCCTGTATTGCAATAAAGTTCCCTCTTGGCATGGCCTTCACTGTATCCCACAGATTTTGTGGTGTTGAATTATTGTTGTCATTTGTCTCCATATAGTGCTTGATCTCAGTTTTTATTTGGTCATTGATCCATTGATTATTTAGGAGCATGTTATTAAGCCTCCAGGTTTTTGTGGGCTTTTTCATTTTCTTTGTGTAATTTATTTCTAGTTTCATACCTTTGTGATCTGAGAAGCTGGTTGGTACAATTTCAATCTTTTTGAATTTACTGAGGTTCTTTTTGTGGCCTAATATATAATCTATTCTTGAAAATGTTCCATGTGCACTTGAGAAGAATGTGTATCCTGTTGCTTTTGGATGGAGTGTTCTGTAAATGTCCGTTAGGTCCATCTGTTCTAATATGTTGTTCAGTGCCTCTGTCTCCTTATTTATTTTTGGACTGGTTGTTCTGTCCTTTGGAGTGAGTGGTGTGTTGAAGGCCCCTCAAATGAATGCATTGTATTCTATTTCCCCCTTTAATTCTGTTAGTATTTGTTTCACATATGCAGGTGATCCTGTATTGGGTACATAGATATTTATAATAGTTATATCCTCTTGTTGGCTGACCCTTTTATCATTATATAATGTCCTTCTTTGTCTCTTGTGATTTTCTTTGTTTTGAGGTCTATTTTGTCTGATACAAGTAGTGCAAGTCCTGCTTTTTTCTCACTATTAGTTGCATGAAATATCGTTTCCATCTGTTTTCTTTCAGTCTGTATATGTCTTTGGGTTTGAAGTGAGACTCTTGTAGGCAGCATACAGATGGGTCTTGTTTTTTTATCCATTGTGTAACTATGTCTTTTGATTGGTGCATTCAGACCATTTGTATTTAGGGTGATTATCGATAGGTATGTAGTTATTGCCATTTCAAGCTTTAAATTCATGGTTACCAAAGGTTCAAGGGCAATTCCCTTACTATCAAACAGTATAATTTAACTTACTTCATATACTATTACAAACACAACCTAAAGGTTCTTTTTTTTTTCCTCTTTTTTCTTCCTCCTTCATTCTTTTTATGTTTTGAATCATATTCTGTACTCTTTGTCTTCCCTTGGGTGATATCTATTTAGCCTTAGCAATACTTCCAACTATAGGAGTCCCTCCAAAATGTACTGTAGAGGTGGTTTGTGGGAGGTAACTTCTTTCAGCTTTTGTTTATTTGAAAATTGTTTAATCCCTCCTTCAAATTTAAATGATAACCTTGCCGGGTAGAGTATTCTTGGTTCAAGGCCCTTCTGCTTCATTGCATTAAATGTATGATGCCACTCCCTCTGGCCTTAAGGTTTCTGTTAAGAAGTCTGATGATAGCCTGATGGGTTTTCCTTTGTATGTGATCTTTTTTCTCTCTCTAGCTGCTTTCAAAAGTCTGTTTTTATCCTTGATCTTTGCCATTTAAATTATTATGTGTCTTGATGTTGTCTTCCTTGGCTCCCTTGTGTTGGGGGATCTATGCACCTCCATGACTTGAGAGACTATCTCCTTCCCCAGATTGGGGAAGTTTTCAGCAATTACCTCCTCAATGACACTTTCTCCCCCTTTTTCTCTCTCTTCTTCTTCTGGTACCCCTACTATGCAAATATTGTTCCATCTGGATTGGTCACACAGTTCTCTCCATATTCTTTCATTCTTAGAGATACTTTTTTCTCTCTGTGCCTCAGCTTCTTTGTATTCTTCTTCTCTAATTTCTATTCCATTTACCGTCTCTTCTAATCTATATAATCTGCTTTTAAATCCCTCCATTGTATGTTTCATGGAATTTATTAATGATTGAATCTCTAACTTTAATTCGTTCCTGAATTCTTGAATATTTTTCTGTACCTCTATAAGCATATTTATAATTTTTATTTTGAACTCTCTTTTAGGAAGATTGGTGAGTTCTATATCATTTGGGCGTCTTTCTGGGGTTCATGAGATTTTGATCTGAACCATTTTCTTTTGTCATTTCATATTTCTGTGTGGTACCCACTAGTGCGCAGAAACTCCAGTTTTTGTAGCTGCTCAGCCCCTAGAGTGAGGTTGGGGTCATAAGGGAGCAGAGATGGCACCTGAGGGGAGGAAAGGTCTATTTCCTGATCCCTTTCTGCAGTACCTGTCCCCAGTGTCAGATCCAGTGGGCCAAGCACACTTGTGTAAACCCCTGTGCTTTGCATCTCTAGCTGTTGTAGGTGGGGCCTCCCTCTGGCTTCCCTGACGCCTGCGCAGTGACTGCATGTTTGCGAGCAGGTGCCTGCAGGCCTGTAGGAAGGTTTCGCAGGGTGTGTATTACAGTGGGGGGCCTCAGAGCTGAGTAGGCAGTTAGGGGGATGGAGCACCCGAAGCTCCCCAAAGTTCCCAACCAGCTGGGCAGAGCACGCCCAGACAACTTGTCCAGCTCTCCCTTCTCCCACACAGCAAGCTCTGTGCAGGCCCCGCCCCTTCAGCAGCCCTATCGCTGCTAGGAAGCCTCTCAGACTCCCTGCCTTTCCTCTGACACAGAGCGGCCTTGTGTGGATCTCCTCTTCCACAAACAGCCAGAATGTCAATTCCTCAAGTAGTCCGCCTGTCCGAGCTCCCCAACGCCCAGGGCACCACACAATATAGGATTCTGCTCACAAAGCATATGTCCAGGGCTAGGTGTCCAGCAGTCCCAGGCTTCCACTTCCTCCTGCTGGTGAGCTGGGGTGGGGGAAGGGCTTGGGTCCCGCCGGATTAAAGCTTTCCTATGTTACCCTGTTTGGTGAGGTCTGCTCTGTTTGTGAGGTCTATTTGCAGTCTGGTTCAGCCTTCTTTCTTGTTGCTGTTTTAAGGTTAGTTGTATTAATTAACTATATTTTTGTACTGTTTGTGGTTTTGGGAGGAGCTCTCCATCTCACCTCTCATGCCACCATCTTGAAAGCCTACCATGGTTTACTTTTAACTAACCTATTTTTAATATACATTTAATGACAATAAACAACATTGCAATGAACATATCTTAGTATAGAGGCCACATTCTCTAGTCTATAGTTCTGAAATCTAAAAACCTATATAAACCAAACATATTTTATAATGTTTGGTGCAAATTCATTTTGTGGTGAAATCTGAGTAGAGTTCATATAGGGCTATTCATAGTCTTAATTTATCCACTTGGTTCAACATTTCATGTTTTCTCCAGAAATATTAAGATGCTTAATTATGGTTTGCTGCTCAGACTCTGTTGGGGTTGTTATGAAACTTGTGATCTATGCATCTTACTACTTTGTAAGATCCAAATGTTCTAAACCCTAACAAACATTTTTCAGATCTTAGGATAACATTCCAGGAAGGTGAATGTTAAATTTTGGTTCATACTGTCAAATTGCACTCCTAAAATATTGTACTGTGTATTCTTAACAGAACATAAGCATTTAAATCATTTCTGCATGTTCTTGACAACAATGGATGTTGCCATACAGTAGTTTAAACCTACATTTATTTGTGGGATTATAAAAAGAAAATGTAAATGTACTTTTCAGAAAAAGCTAGAAAATACAAAGCTGTATAAAGAAAAAATTAAAAAAACACCTAACATCTCATTTCAGAGGTAATAACTTAATATTTGGCTTGAATACAAAATTGGAATCACACTGTATGTAGTATATTTTTTGTTCCATTTTTATTAGTGTTGTATCATGAACAATTTCTTCTTTCTCTAAACACTTAAAGAGTATGATTTAAATGATTGATAGTTTTAATTTGAATAGCTATATCATAATTCATGTAACCAAGTCGTTTTTGTAGGGCAAATGGATTGTTTCCAGATTTCCCCATTGTAATTACATTGTAATAAATATGGTTATACATATTCCAAAGAGTTAAAAAGAATGAGACTTGGCCAAAACCTAACTTATACCTCTTAAAACTGAAATTACCGCTTTTCTGAAGGTGTTCTAGTTCACTCTGATTAAGGTACTGCTATTTTCATAAGAATGTGACCCAGAGTACAAATTGAGAAAAATTAGTTTTAGTTCTCACTCACTTCCCTCTCTTCTTTCCCCTTCCTCTCCATTCTTCCAGAAATATTTAAATACAAATAACTGATTTCTGTTCTCAAAAAGATCAAAGAAAAGAAGAGGAGATAGACTTTTGGTTCTCACAACTCCTCTTCAAACCAGGAAAAGTCACTTTAATTTCTTGTTTTCTTTTCTTCAACTATAAAGTGAGAGTTGAGTTGGTAGTTTTCTAAGGTTATTCCTAGATTCCTAATATTAAACCTATTATGTTTTCCTTTCTTCAATCCATCATAATCTCATTGAGGTGCTATCTTCACCATTTTTCTATTTTTTTCCTGTTCATTTGCATGATTTTTTTTGGCCATCATTGTCTACTTTTGTTTTATTATTTTTAAGTTTCCTTGCAGAATTGTCTTATGTGTAAAGAATATGGGGGCATGTTATTCAGTTGCCATGTGGAGATTTTTCTATATTTTACTTAATCTGTTCTGAGGTAGATGGGAGAGTCAATCACCACCCTGAATTTCTCAATGTATTATGCAAATGCTACCTTACAAAATATGGGTATGTACCAGCTCTCTTCTTATATAGCCGTTTAGCCTATCTAGGCCTCAGTTTCCTTATCTATAAAACAAAGAAAAAACTACTGGCCTCACAGTTTTCCTTTAAGAAGTAAATGAGGTATGAGTGGGAATGTCCTCTGTGACATGAACGGAAATCCATGGTAGAGCACCAGCTGAGTATCAGGCTATAGGGACCTCTTACCATGAGGTGGCGCCAAGTTTGTCTATCCTACATTGAACCAGGCTGACCTTAGCCATTCTAAAACCTCACATCAGCATCTATTACTTGCCCACCTTCATTCATTCTCCCTTCTGATTCTACCTTCCTTAGCTCTCAGGACCTCCAGATGGCTATTTTTAAGTTATCCTCCTTTTAAGCTGTCAAAGGAAGAAATTTTGGCCACATGTTTATAACTGTCTGTTCTCCTTCCCAGCTATTTGGTTGGCTCACTAGCCTTGACTACTCAGGTTGGAAGCCAAACCTTAGGGTTTGGTTGCCATTCCTGCCAAGTTAAAGGTCAATACCATGAAATTTTCTCACATATGCCTATGTGGCTCTTGGCATTTTTTGGAGGTCTTACATCAAGGACAGCCCTGGGGGACTGAGTGTCAAGGTACAGAATACTCTACCCCCAGATCCTGGGAAGTCGGTTCACATTCAGCCTGATCTCACTGGAGTGTGGGCAGCTTAATACTTTATAACTGATTCCAAAACCCACTGTATATGTGTGATTAGGACAGGTGTAGATACAGTTTTTCACTGTTTGTTTTTTAAACAAACTTATTGGAAATCAGTACAATCCAAGCATGAATAGAGGAATACAGTTGCCTTCATATTTGCGGTGGTCAGAAGCTGTGCAGATAAGCAGCGGTACTGTCTTGTCCTGGAGCCTGGCTGAGCACTGACATAAGTGCTCCAAACCAAGGGCTGTCCTTCCAAATGGGCAGAGTGGATGGTCCTCCAAGATGTGACCTGCAAAACAAGTGTCAGAAATTTCCTTTCTAAAAATGGCTTCCTCATATTCCAGGTGGGATGCCCAGACTTCCACTATTAGGGTTTAAGGCATTGTTTCTCTTTGTGTGCCCTATGAGAGTACATGCCCCATGGGGTTATGCTTCATGACTTTTTCTTTAGATTTATTATGTTAGCATGAGGAACTGAATCCCATGAATCTTGTGTTCTGAATAAATTAAGCTAAGCAATAGCTAAGGTCAAGTTAAGATCCCTTAAACACAGTTAAAAACTTTTGATGGAGTCAGAGCACAGGAAATTTCAGAGGAAGAAAAGAAACCAGAGCAATAGATTGTATCCAACAAACAAAATATTGAGTGTCTCTATAAAGTTAGAGTAGTGTGGGCTTAAGGGTTATCAGCAGTTTAAATGAGATAATGTACATGAAATCTTTAACCCAGAGCCTGACAAATGTATGTCCTTAATAAATGTTATTATCACTACAGTGTGCCTTGAAGATTGATGTTGGCAAAAAACAGAACAATACAGACTAGGTTATTGCCAACAGGAAGGTAAAGTTGGTTTGATAGGCAACCAGTTAAAAATTATATAATGGAATGTGTGATAAGTACTATGCTGGAGGAAAGTCCGAAAAGGGTGTTCGAGGAGCTTGGAGCAGGAGCGCCCAACTCAGTATTCCAGCTAGGACAGCTTTCCGGAGAAGACGATTTTCTATTTTGTGACCTGAATGAGGAATGAGTGATATGGGGAAAGGAGGAGAGGAGAGTGTCAAATACAGGGAACACCGACAGGAAAACCCAGAACTGAGATGGAGCAGGGCATGTGCTGAGGGCTACAAGTAGTTTAGCTGCTGGAGGAGGGAGCACCTGTGGGCCATTGTATTGAAATGAGGCTCAAGAAGTTGGCAGCTGCCGGGAGACTAGAAAGCAGCGCGTATACAAGACACACCTACAGTTAGGTATTGGAAGCGGGAAGTGGCTACTCCAAAGTGAGAAAAACTGTAATTACCAGCACAAATCTGCTAATTGTTTTTGAAATATTGATGCTGCAATCAACTTTTACTGAATTTGGGTGAAAGCTGAGCATTCTGAATACCACTTTTCATGCTCCAAATTAAATACCACAGTTGGAGTGTTGCTTCTTTCCTTACAACTTTTCATTTCTTCTTTTCCTCAGAAGGGTCAGAGTGATACAAGGGTCACTTCACTTGCACCTCTCACTGTTTACCATGTATGAGACTACAAAAAAGAACAAGCCATGCCACTGTGTATAGAAGGGGACACGGCTGAATTCACAGTGAGTTCAACATTGTTACAAGTTTAAAATGTAATAAATGTGCCCCTCACACCTACTCTCTCTGCTGGGCTAATCAATGTTAACAGACTGCTGTGTGTACTGAGATACCTTCCTCCAAAGCCAAACATAGTTGACCCTGAACAACATGGGTTTGAATGGCATGGGTCCACTTATATGTGGATTTTTTCAATAAATACAATACAGTATTATAAATGTATTTTCTTTTTCTGATGATTTTAACATTTTCTTTTATCTAGGTTACTTTATTGTAAGAATACAGTATATAATACATTAACAAAATACATGTTAATTAATTGACTCTTTATGTTATCTGTAAAGCTTCCAGTTAGTAGTAAGCTATTAGTAGTTCAGTTTGGGGAAGTCTGAAGTTATACATCAGTTTTCAACTGCAAGGTGGGGTGGGGTGGGTCAGTGCCCCAACCCCTATGTTGTTCAAGAATCAACTGTACATATAAAGCCATATGTATGGAGAGAGCTGTTTCCATCTTTTTTAAAGGGGCTATGCTTCACAAGTTACTTTGAAGTTTGAATTCTCATTTAATAATACATCATGGATAACAGTCCAGTTTTAGAAACATAAAGATATAATCCAATCTTTAATGCTGAATACTGTTCTTTAGTGTAATTTGTTTTAATTTAATCAGTTGCTCAACTCTTGATGGACCTTCAGATTGTTTTCAGGTCACACTATAAAAATGCTGTAATACATGTGCATATTTATAAATCCTTACAGAGTTTTTCTATGGGTTGTCATAGTAGATGCCAAAAAGTGGGTTGAATGAGTCAAAGTATGTATATAGGAATTCAACAGTTTCTCTTTTGAGGATGCCAAGTGCTTCCTTTCTTCTGACTCCTTGGGAGCAGATAATACTCACGTTTTGGGTGGAGTGAGGGGGTGATTCTCGGCTTTGAACCTCTTCAGTCTGATCAAGGCAGCCTATAAGGCAGCAGTACAGAAGCTTGTTGGTCTCAGGACCCTTTCCTGCTCAAAAATTATTGAGAACCCCAGAGCTTTTTTTGTTAATAGGAGTAATAGCTATCAATAGAAACCAAAACTGATAACTTTAAAAAATATTTGATTTATTTAAAAAATAACACTAATAAATGCATTACATATCAACATAAACAGTGCATTTTTATAACAAGCAGTATGATTTCCAAAACAAAGAGAAATTATTGAAAAGAATGACATTGGATTTCTTTTTTTGTGTGTTCCTTCAATATCTAGCTTAATAGAAAACAGCTGTATTCTGATATTTGCTTCTGAATTGTGGTGACTTGTTTTGGTTGAATACAGAGAAAATTTGGGTTCACACAAATATGTAATTGGAAAAGAGGAGTATTTTAATGGGATTTTCAGATAATTGTGGGCATTCTTTGTTACTATATCAAAACTTGACAAGTGGTAGTATAAAGGTTATGTGCAATGTGGAATCTGAAACCATATTAATAAAAGTGTACCCTGTTACATTGAGATTCATTGTTCTATCTTGCTTTCTGAATATACATTTTCATACATTGGTTTAATAAATATTGGTTCCCAGAGTTATGTAAGGCTTTCAAATGAACTTATTAATATTGCCACCAATCTCATCAGTAATGTTTTTCAATAGTGGGAAGATGTCAAAATCCCAGTGGTAAATACTAGTTTTCTAAAATTCTAATCTCCACCTTGAATCTCAAAGGTTATATTGGAAATATATACTGTTAATTATTTTCCTTGAAGTGATAAACTTCATTTTGAATAAAATAATTGCCAAAGTGCCCAATTATGAGTAACCATAGTTTGTCACTGGTTCCTTTCAGTAAGTGGTTTTCCAAGAAAAAAGGCTAATTTCGCTTATAACTCAATCTCCCAGGAGCTTTTTCATGAGTCAGTCTTTGTGCTTCCCTCTGAAGCAGCAATACTTTATACGTGCTTCTTGTTTAGTTCTTCCACATTATATTAAAAAGATATGTATTCAATAGTCAAAATTTAACAAAATCAGTACATTTTCCTGTATCATTAAGAACATTTTTAAGTGTAACTGTCCTTTTTTTGTTTTCCTGCAAGTGTGTGTTGGCGAAGAATTAACAATTACTTCCACAGTTTGATGCTGTTCCTGACTCATGCTAAGGCCACAGAAGTTTTATCCTCCATTGCTTTTGTATTGTCAATACAAATGCCAATACAGTGAAAAAGACAATGAATTATGGTCTCATTTGGACATTGTTAACAACTTCAAAAGGTTTCAGGTACCATAAAGGGTGTAGCCGATGTTGAGAAACATTCTTCTAGAGCAGTGCTTCTCAAATATTAATGGACACACAGATCACCTGGGGATCCTATTAAAATACAGATTCGAATTCAATAGTCTGGAGGTGGGACAGGAAAGTTACATTTGTAACGAGTTCCCAGGTGAAGATGATGCTTCCTGTAGGTGGCTACAGTTTTGAGTAGCAAGTTTCTAGACCTAGACTGTTCAATACAGTAACCACTATCTACAAAGTAGCAATTTAATTTAAATTTAAAAGTAATTAAAATTAAATAAAATGAACCATTCAGTTAATCAGTCATATTAGCCATATTTTGAGCATTCAAAGCCACCTGAGGCTAGTGGCTATCATGTTGGATAGTATATAAGAACATTTCCATCACTGCAGAAAGTCACTGGACAGTGCTGTTTTACATTGTTTATAAGAAGTTAGTAATGAGAAGTTCATGTAATTGAGTTCACTTAAATAGCAGTAAGAAGCTATCTTCAAAATGTATGTGCAGGTAACATGAATAACTTCACTATTTTTCTGAACAATGCAACAAAGCCAAATAATTTAGGATTAAAAAATGTTTCCAAATCAATTTAAGCTTCAAGTTGCCCAACTCATTTCTTATAATCTCCCTAGTACCATGTCTTTATGAATTGAGTAAACTAATATTGCCAACAGTGGTGCATGGTATTCCATTTTTGTGAAAGAAAGGACTCTATAATGATAAAGTGATTGAGGGTAACTGATACAGAGATAGAAAAATCCTTGCTCACTGTACACGATTTCCACAATAAAAAACCTGGACCTCCATACAACTCACAAGGAACAATTTCAGTGAAAAAAAAAGCTCCACTGGGGAGAATAAAAGGTTACACCTCAAAGGTTAGCAGGCAGGATAGTGTTTCTCCTGGGCTCATGCCAGCGCAGACAGCATGCTGAGAGGCATTCCTTGGAATATGCTCGGGCAGTTCTTGCTCTGATGAGGGCTGGCAACCCCTGCATACCCCACCTGACTCAGGGAAACGTTAGCATTCCTCGTTTGCAAAATTCACAAGCTGAGACGAGCCTAGTTGGAGGGAAGAGCAAGTAAAAGCCAACAGAAATAAGAAACGGAAAGTAGGGGAGGCCATCCTAGATTATGCTGTGGGCTCTTGTGCTTATTTTCTGTCACTTCTACATTCATGAGTACAGTTTATTGTACGCTTTCATAAACTTCTTCAGTGAGAGGTCAGAGGAGACAAAATGCTCATTCCATCCATCCTGGCTATGGTTTGCTGGTGCCCTGAGGCCTAAGATCAACTACTCCTGTAGCCACAACCTCCGGGCGGGGTGCAGGTGTTGTTCCTGTCGGTTCAACTCTTTGCTGGGTAGATGTGTCTTAGGTTTGAAACTTTTCAGACCTCAGTAAAATGCCCCCATGAGGAGCAGACTAATGAACTCCGCTGAAATATCCATCTAAGGAACAAGATTTCCTGTTCCACATTAGCTGTCATTCTGGTTTCTGAGAGTCGGGTACCACCCCTCTGTAAGCGTGCTCTCACATTCACAACTTCAGAACCTGGTCTTCGCTCTGTGATGTCCTGGACCTTTGAGGCAAATCTCAGTGGTCAGTGTTATTGCAAGAGACCAGGCTGGGAGCATTGTTTTGCTGTTTAGTTGAAACAAGAATAGGGACATTCTAGATAAAAAGCAGGGTTTTGTTTTGCTCTTTGATGTGGCCGTGAGGTGTGAGCGGTGGCAGGTATGACACACTGGGCCTGGCATTTTGGGAACGACCTTCTGAAGGAGCTCAGGGCACAGTGCCTGCCCCTCATGGGCAGACGTGGCCTTCTTCAGTTCATACCAGCCCCTAACTGGATAGCTTGCCTCAGTTACCCTACCTGCCTGGCTCCCACATTTGCTTGTGTGACTTCTGTTTTAGAGCACCAACCTCTCATCAGCTTCATAATGTAATGTATCTATGGGCATCAGAGTGATAGCTTTTAGGCAGTGCCATGGTAAGAAATGCCAGCTTGTGAAGACAGGGGACCAGTGGCCAAGTTCTCCTCTGTAACTTCTCATGGAACAGTTGGCTTTTACCAAGAACCTATTATGTGCCAGACCACGGGTTAGGTGCCAGCAGATAGTGGGCCTTCCAGACTTATTTATCAAAGGAAAGAAAAAAATAAAGAGCTATCTTATGGAATTTTCATAACAACCCAATCTATTGATGTGTATTAGGCCTTGAGAAGCTTAATATCAAATATAATGGAGTAAATCCTGAGGGCAAGCAGGAAAGTTTTAGAATCCTCCAGTTATGTGTCCTTTAAGGCAAGTGCTCTGAGTGTTCACACATCCGCAGGCAGGTTTTCTTCCGTTTCTTGTTGGTTCAACATCATTATCTTAAACTATAATGTGCTTTAAAATATGGTGTAGGATTGTGTATGAAACCACGGATTCTCAGACCTTATAGTTTACTTAAGGGATTATCCAAGGGAAATAGTCTCCCTAATCAAGTTTTGCCTTAGAAGCTAATTTTTATATCTACCCTTGAGTAGGATGCTGTTATACAATGTTTATTAAAGATCCTAGGTGTTAGCATTACTTCAAAACTGTATTTTGGAGATAGCAGACAAGAGTCTTGTCTCAGGCGAAGTTTTGATCCTGAGTAGTTTGAAATGAGGCTCTTAGTCTAACTCTTTTCTCTTCCAAAGTTGACATCACTTGGTATAATTATTAGATAAATGAAACACTTTTTTTCAAACTAAAACCCACAAAGACACAGAATTGTTTTCTATACTTGCAACTGGGTTTAATTTTTCTCAGCTAGGAACAAATATCACAAACTACTTGCTCTCAGAAAGAGCAGCTCCTCCTCATTATATAAAAACTAAGCTGACAGACATTTAGAAATGTGAAGTGACTATTCAAATATAAATTCTTGCAATTACTTATGAGTGTGATTTGCAATTAGTTCAGTCCTCAAACATGAAGTACTGCCTAAATTTGGAAATTCTCCAAGGAGGCACTACTGAGGTCATTTTTGGATGATGTCGTTGATTGGTAGGAGATGCTTTAAAAATATTCTAGGAGAAAAAAGTCGTTCCTTACAGTTTCAACTATATACTGACCTAATGCTCATGCCACTTCAAGAGCTCATTTATTAGTGATGGCCATGTGTGGTAGGTTGAGATTAAACTGTTTCTACCTACAGAAGGCACCGTTGTGTAAATCATATGTTAGAAATAGGGGTCTAACAAAGGGTGTAATAGGAGGACCTCGCATTTAGACTTTTGCTGTTATCTTTAAATAAAATTGTACATCATTTAAATGAAAATAAATGAAGGCATATGTCAGTTTATTACACTGATGGCCTTTTATTAGACAACATTGCATAAGGTGATGTTAACCTTCTCTCTTGAAACTTGTAATTCAAATGTGAATAACGCAATTATATTGCATTGTGTTTTTCTGCATTAAAGATGGTATTTTATCTACTGTAAAGACTTGAAATATATCACAATTTTTGAACATTGTTTTGGTATTTCTTTGTTTTTAAATATGTGGAACCTCAAAAAATAGAAGGGCCCTGAACCCCTCTAGACCTCTGAGAAAGCCCTGCTTGCAATCTAAAGCAGGTGAATTTATTTTTAATTGACAACTCAGAATATTACTGTAGGAGGTATAATCAGATAATAATAGCTACAAATTAATTACAATCTAAGTCCTGCCAGAAGCTCTTTTAGAGACAGCCTAATTACCATGTTAACTCTCTCCAGCTTTGTTCTCTAGATTTGTCCCTGAATTACCTGGGTAACAGTGCTGGTCCATTTGATGTCAGCCAGGCTGCGTTATTCGTTTCCTGAAGAATTGCTGTCACTGTATTAGGATTTCCTCTTGGCTCTCAGCATTTGTAGGATGCTACAGACTCATGGATTCATTTTAGATCATTTATTCCAGTTCCTTCATTTTAGAAATCAAGAAATTGAGGTCAAGATAAGTGACTTGCTCAAATGTCACAAAGGTAGTAAGTGGCAGAATTAGGACTAGAAATCTCTTTGCCTTTCCGTTTATGTGGCAGCCCTTTGGAAATGGCAGTCTGCCTGGCTGTCCTCAACTGTGCATCCTTCCTCCTCCGTGCACCTTATATAAAGCTTCTGGTGTTGAACACCTTGGGCAAGCAGTGATGAATAGAAAACATTCAATCTGTTGAATGTTTAGGAAACTCTTCAAGATTATATACACATCCACGCTTGTTCATTGCCAACAGTACTACTTCCCAAAGGAATCTACGCTCCATACTTAGAAGGGAGACTTTTGGCTGGACTCCATGTTGGGCCAGGTCTTATGCAGTATGTTTCTTAGTATTGACTCTGAAATTAGTAAAATTAAAAGCATCGTAGATTCAAGATGTCAGCATGAGAGGTGAGACAGAGAACTCCTCCCAAAACCACATGTAGTGAGAAAATATAGTTAATACAACTAACCCTAAAACAACAATAGGAAAGAAGGCTGCACAAGACTGCATACAGACCTCATGAACAGAGCATGCCTCACAAAACAGGGTAACGTACGACAGCTTTGATCTGGCGGGACCCAAGCCCTTCCCCCACCCCAGCTCACCGGCGGGAGGAAGAGAAATGGAGTGGGGGAGGGGTGGAAGCCTGGGACTGCTGAACACTTAGCCCTGGAGATCTGCTTTGCAAGCAGAAATCTACATTGCTTGGTGCTCTGGAGGATGGGGATCTGGGACAGTCAGAGTGCTTGAGAGACAGATTCTGGCTGTTTGTGAGGACAGGATCCACACACAGCCACTCTGAGACAAGGGAAAGGCAGGTGGTCTGAGAGGCTTCCTAGCAGCGAAAGGGCTGATGAAGGCATGGGGTTTGCATGGAGCCTGCTGCACAGGAGATGGGATGGGGGACAAGGTTCTCTGGGTGTGCTCTGCCCAGCAGATTGGGAACTTTGGGGAACTTCAGGCACTCCATCCTCCTGCCTGGCTACTCAGGTTCAAGGCATCCCCATTGTGATATGCAGCCTGCTGAGCCTTCCTCCTGGCCTGACAGCACTAGCTCCCAAAACGGTAGTCACTGTGCTGGCGTCAGGCCGGCCAGAGGGAGGTCCTGCCCTCAACAGCTAGAGACGCCAAGCACAGAGGCTTACACCTGTGTGCTTGGCCCAATGGCTGTGAAACTGGAGAGAGGCAGGGCAGACAGGAGTTAGGAAACAGATCTTTCCTACCCCCAGGCATCAGCTCCACTCTCCTACGGGACTAAACCTCACTATAGGGGCTGAGCAGCTCCAGAGACTGGAGCTTCTGGGAAATAGAGGGCACCACACAGAAATATGAAATGTCAAGAGAACATGGTACAGACCAAAATCTCACAAACCCCAGAAAAAGGGCCAAATGAAACTGAACTCACCAATCTTCCTGAAAGAGAGTTCAAAATAAAAATTATAAACATGCTTATGGTAGTACACAAAAATATTCAAGAACTCAGGAATGAATTTAAGATGGAAATTCAATCATTAAGAAATTCCATATATGAAATGAAACATACAATGGAGGGATTTAAAAGCAGATTAGATTAGATGTAGTAGAAGAGATGGTAAATGGAAAAGAAATTAGAGAAGAGGAATACAAAGAAGCTGAGACACAGAGAGAAAAAAGAATCCCTAAGAAAGAAAGAATATTGAGAGAACTGTGTGACCAATCCAAACAGAACATTATTTGCATAATAGGGGTATCAGAAGAAGAAGAGAGAGAAAAAGGGAGAGAAAGTGTCATTGAAGAGGTAATTGCTGAAAACTTCCCCAATCTGGGGAAGGAGATAGTCTCTCAGTCCATGGAAACGCACAGATCTCCCAACACAAGGGACTCAAGGAAGACAACATCAAGACATATAATTAAAATGGCAAAGATCAAGGATAAAAACAGACTTTTAAAAGCAGCTATAAAGAGAAAAAAGATCACATACAAAGGAAAACCCATCAGGCTATCATCAGATTTCTTAACATAAACCTTACAGGCCAGAAGAGAGTGGCGTGATATATTTAATGCAATGAAGCAGAAGGGCCTCGAACCAAGAATGCTCTACCTGGCAAGGTTATCATTTAAATTTGAAGGAGGTATTAAACAATTTTCAGATAAGCAAAAGCTGAGAGAACTTACCTCACACAAACCACCTCTACAGTACATTTTGGAGGGACTCCTATAGATGGAAGTATTCCTGAGACTAAATAGATATCACCCAAGGATAGACAAAGAGTACAGAATATGATTTGTAACATACAAAGAATGGAGGAGGAAGAAAAAGGAGGAAAAAAAAGAATCCTTAGGTTGTGTTTATAATAGCATATGAAGTGAGTTAAATTAGACAGATAGTAAGAAAGTTGAACCTTTGGTAACCACAAATATAAAGCCTGCAATGGCAATAAGTACATACCTATCGATAATCACCCTAAATGTAAATGGTCTGAATACACCAATCAAAAGACATAGAGTCACTGAATGGATAAAAAATCAATACCCATCTATATTCTGCCTACCAGAGACTCACTTCAAACACAAACACATATACAGACTGAAAGTAAAGGGATGGAAAAGGATATTTCATGCATCTAAAAGGGAGAAAAAAGCAGGAGTTGCAGTACTTGTATCAGACAAAATAGACTTCAAAACAAAGAAAGTCACAAGAGAAAAAGAAGGACATTACATAATGATAAAGGGGTCAGTCCACCAGAGGATATAACTACTATAAATATCTATGCACCCAACACAGGATCACCTACATATGTGAAACAAATACTAACAGAATTAAAGGGGGAAATTGAATGCAATGCACTCATTTGGGGAGACTTCAACATACCACTCACTCCAAAGGACAGAACAACCAGACAGAAAATAAGTAAAGACACAGACGCACTGAACAACATATTAGAACAGATGGACCTAACGGACATCTATAGAACACTCTATCCAAAAGCAACAGGATACACATTCTTCTCCAGTGCACATGGAACATTTTTGAGAATAGGTCATGTACTAGGCCACAAAAAGAGCCTCAGTAAATTCAAAAAGATTGAAATTGTACCAACCAGCTTCTCAGATCACAAAGGTATGAAACTAGAAATAAATTACTCAAAGAAAATGAAAATACCCACAAACACATGGAGGCTTAATAACATGCTCCTAAATAATCAATGGATCAATGACTAAATAAAAACAGAGATCAAGCAATATATGGAGACAAATTTCAATAATAATTCAACACCACAAAATCTGTGGGATGCACAAAGGCTGTGCTAAGAAGGAAATTTATTGCAATAGAGGCCTATCTTAGGAAAGAAGAACAGTCCCAAATGAACAATCTAAACTCACAATTAATGAAACTAGAAAAGGAAGAACAAATGAGGCCCAAAGTCAGTAGGAGGGACATAATAAAGTTTAAAACATAAATAAATAAAATTGAGAAGAACAAAACAATAGAAAGAATCAGTGAAAGCTGAAGCTGGTTCTTCAAGAAAATAAACAAAAAAGATAAACCCCTAGCCAGACTTATCAAGAAAGAAAGAGAGTCTACACACATAAACAGAATGACAAATGAGAAAGGAAAAATCACAATGGACACCACAGAAATACAAATAATTATGAGAGAATACTATGAAAAATCACATGGTTATAAACTGGATAACATAGAAGAAATGGACAAGTTTCTATAAATATACATCCTTCCAAGCCTGACCCAGGAAGAAACAGAAAATCTGAATAGACCAATTACCAGCAAAGAAATTGAATTGGTAATGAAAAAAGTACCTAAGAACAAAAGGACTGAACCAGATGGTTTCACTGCTGAATTTTATCAAACATTTAGTGAAGACCTAATACCCATCTTCCTTAAGGTTTTCCAAAAGTGGAAGAGGAGGGAATACTCCCAAACTCATCCTACGATGCCAACATCACTCTCATACCAAAACCAGGCAAAGACACCAAAATAAAGAAAATTACAGAACAATATCTCTGATAAACATAGGTGCAAAAATACTCAACAATATGTTAGCAAAACGAATTCAAAAAGATCATCCATCATGATCAAGTGGGATTCATCTCAGGGATGCAAGGATGGTACAACATTCGAAAATCCATCAACATCATCCACCACATCAACAGAAAGAAGGACAAAAACCACGTGATCATCTCCATAGATGCTATAAAAGCATTCGACAAAATTCAACATTCATTCATGATAAAAACTCTCAACAAAATGGGTACAGAGGGCAAGTACCTCTATGTAATAAAGGTTATATATGACAAACCCACAGCCAACATTATACTTAACAGTGAGAAGCTGAAAGCTTTTCCTTTAAGATCGGGAACAAGACAAAGATGCCCACTCTCCCCACTTTTATTCAACATAGTTCTAGAGGTCCTAGTCATGGCAATCAGAAACACAAAGAAATAAAAGGCATCGAGATTGGTAAGGAAGAAGTCAAACTGTCCCTGTTTGCAGATGACATGATATTGTATATAAAAAACCCTAAAGAATCCACTCCAAAACTACTAGATCTAATATCAGAATTCAGTAAAGTTGCAGGATACAAAATTAATAGACAGAAATCTGTTGTATTTCTTTACACTAATGATGAACTAGCAGAAAGAGAAATCAGGAAAACAATTTGATTTACAACTGCATCAAAAGAATAAAATACCTAGGAATAAACCTAACAAAGGAAGTGAAAGACTTATATTCTCAAAACTACAAGACACTCATGAGAGAAATGAAAGAAGATACCAATAAATGGAAGCACATCTCATGCTCATGGAGAGGAAGAATTAATATTGTCAAAAATGCCCATCCTGCCTAAAGCAATCTACAGATTCAATGCAATCCCTATAAAATACCAACAGCATTCTTCAATGAACTAGAGAAAATAGTTCTAAAATTCGTTTGGAACCACAAAAGACACCAAATAGCCAAAGCAATCTTGAGAATGGAGAATAAAGTGAAGGGAATTATGCTTCCTGACTACAAGCTCTATTACAAAGCCACAGTAATCAAGACAATTTGGTACTGGCACAAGAACAGGCCCTTAAATCAGTGGAACAGACTAGAGAACCCAGATATAAACCCAAGCACATATGGTCATTTAATGTACGATAAAGGAGCCATGGATATACAATGGGGAAATGACAGCCTCTTCAACAGCTGGTGTTGGCATACTGTACAGCTGCATTTAAGAAAATGAAACTGGACTACTGTTTAACCTCATACACAAAAGTAATCTCAAAATGGATCAAAGGCCTGAATGTAAGTCATAAAACCATAAAACTTTTAGAAAAAAACATAGGAAAAATCACTTGGACATAAATATGAGCAACTTCTTCATGAACATATCTCTCCGGGCAAGGGAGACAAAAGCAAAAATGAACAAGCGGGACTATATTAAATTTAAAAGCTTCCGTACAGCAAAGGACACCATCAGTAGAACAAAAGGACATCCTACGGTATGGGAGAATATATTCATAAATGACATATCCCATAAGGGGTTGACATCCAAATTATATAAAGAGCTCACGCACCTCAACAAACAAAAAGCAAATAAGCCAATTAAAAAATGGGCAGAGGAGCTGAACAGAAACTTCTCCAAAAAGGAAATTCAGATGGCCAACAGGCACATGAAAAGATGCTCTACATCACTAGTCATCATAGAAATGTAAATTAAAACCACAATGAGATATCACCTCACACCAGTTAGGATGGCCACCATCCAAAAGACAAACAACAACAAATGTTGGTGAGGATGTGGAAAAAGGGGAACCCTCCTACACTGCTGGTGGGTATGAAATTAGTTCAACCATTGTGGAAAGCAGTATGGAGGTTCCTCAGAAAACTCAAAATAGAAATACCATTTGACCCAGGAATTCCACTCCTAGGAAATTACCCTGAGAATGCAGGAGCCCAGTTTTAAAAAGACAGATGCACCCCTATGTTTATCGCAGCAATATTTACAATAGCCAAGAAATGGAAGCAACCTAAGTGTCCATCAGTAGATGAATGGATAAAGAAGATGTGGTATATATACACAGTGGAATATTATTCAGCCATAAGAAGAAAACAAATCCTACCATTTGCAACAACATGGATGGAGCTAGAGGGTATTATGCTCAGTGAAATAAGCCAGGTGGAGAAAGACAAGTATTAAATGATTTCATTCATCTGTGGAGTATAAGAACAAAGATAAACCTGAAGGAGGAAAACAGCAGCAGACTCACAGAACCCAAGAACGGACTAACAATTAGCAAAGGGAAAGGGACTGGAGAAGATGGTTGGGAAGGGAGGGATAAGAGGAAAAAAGGGCTATTACAATTAGCAGATGTAATGTAGTGGCGGGGGCGATATCCGGGGTAGGCAGTATAACAGAGAAGACAAGGAGTGATTCTGTAGCATCTTCCTACGCTGATGGACAGTGACTGTAATGGGGTAAGTGATTGGGACTTGACAATAGGGGGAGTCTAGTAACCATAATGTTGCTCATGTAATTGTACATTAATAATAGCAAAAAAAAAAATAGCATCAAATTTAATATCACTATTGCCTGTATAATAAAATCATTGTAATATAAGTACGAGGACCAGACTGTATGGCTTCAAATATGTTCTACCACAATCATCTTCGGACCTTGAATAGGTGAGGTGACTGCTCTGTGACTCTGTTTCTCATTCATAAATGGGGATAATAATAGTTCTTGTCTGATGGAGTTTGTGTAAAGAGTAAATAAAATATTATATGGAAAGCTTTTGGAATAATACATGGCACTTAGCCATTACTGGTATTTTATAGTCTAATTCAGGTTTTCTTTCTAAAATCCACACATGATGGGAATTTTAGAACATCTCAAATAGACAAATATTTCTTTATTTTTGTATCATTGTATTATGTATCTTATATAAATTTTAAGATAGAAATTAAAGTTGATGAGGTAAAAATTAAGTTCTTTAGGATTCCAAGAGTCTGTCTTACGTATATATTCCCACTGGAAACTCTGGATACCACTGGTCTACTCCCAGACCCTGTATTTCATGCTATTTCTTCCATCAGCTTTAATTCACAGTCTACCATCAACCACAAAATGAGCCAAGGTCAAGTTTCTTTCCTTTCCCAAAGCATCCATTCCTGTGATAACATTGCTAACTTCAGTCAAGTTTAGTGGTTTAAAGTGCTGATAACCTTACAACATTTATCTTCAGTAATTAAGGATTTTCTCCCCATCTTGTGCCAGTGGAATTATTCTGTGGTGATTAGTCATCGGCTTTAACAAGTTACATTGTATGGTTGGTAGTTAGGATTTTTTTCTTTTTATTGCTTAAATCTGAAGGCTATAATAACTTTTTCAGTGTCTGTTTTTTTTTACAATGTTTTGTTTATAGATGGAAATGCATTAAAAAGTTCCCCTTTTTTTTTTTTCATATTTTGTAGTCTGTCAGTGGTGGATTTTTCATATGGTCCTGGTTACCCTACTGAACCAGAGACATTCCACTGAGGTCTTGGATGTTCTGTATGTCAGAGTCCCAGATGGGCTGCAGATGATGTTTAAAGTGAAGGTTATCTTTGGGTAGTTTTATACTAAAACATATCAAACACAAATTGTAAAATGGTTAATGTTACAGGGGTTACTTTTCTCAATTTTTATGTGGTTATGGAAGTTGTTGGGGCATCTTCAAGATGATAATAATTATAAAAATTCAAATCCATTTTTTATTTAAGGATTTAAGTTAGTTACTCATTTTCCAGGAGGAAAAAGTACTCATCCAGTTAATAATGGTACAATAATTATGAATGTACTATTGGAATTGTTAGGAAGCTTATTTTGTAACTTGTCTCAGTCACAATTCTCAAAAGCAGTTATTACATATTCCTACATACTTATTAGGATTATCATAGAGCTTACTTATATTATTTCATAAATAATAACCTATCACATTACTTTAAAGATAAAAAACTTTCATCTTTAGTTAGCAAAGATTAATTCAATTATTGTAATGTTATATATTTTTTGAGAATGCTATGGGAATTTACAAAGAATGTACAAGACATATGACTCCAAATAGAGTAAAAATTATACACAGAGATAAAATACTTGAAAATACAAATAAACAGAATCTTAAAACAAATACATAATTACACATAACAATGATTATCTAATTTCTGCAAAAATAAAGGTGGTTGATCAAAGAGAGTGAGTTGAGTGAGAATACTTACTGAAGCATCTGAATTCAGCTATGATTAAAGTGACTTTATGATTGAGGAGGATTTTTAATTAAGTATATTTAAGGTTTAGAGGAGGAGGAGAGGAAACAAATCTGCACACCCTTAGACAGTTAATACAACCTACAAGGGACAGGAATTGGTGGGTGTTAAAACTCTGCTGTCCAGATCTTAAATTTGAGGCCTCACACATTGGCTGTTGTTTGGTGCAGTTGTACAAGAAGACAGGAGTAGGCTCCATCACAAAATTGATATTAACTTGAAAATAGATTCTCTATTTAGTTATCTAGATACCATATTGCAAACAATTATGGGGGTTGTTGCTAAGCATTCATAACTAATCATAAGTGCTGAGCAAACTTTGTTGGAGAAGATGAATGTAAGCCCAGGTCCCACTTCAAGGATAGTTTGTGTGGTGATTAGATTCATGTGTCAACCTGGCTAGACTGTGGCACCCAGTTGTTTGGTTAAACACCAGTCTAGATATTGCTGTGAAGGTATTTTTAGATGTGATTAACATTTAAATCAGTAGATTTTGAAGCAAATTTAAAGATTTGCTTTAGATCAGATAATTTTTAAGCATGTTATCCTCCATAACGTGGATGGATCTCATCCAATCAGTTGAAGACCTTAAGAGAAAAGACTGAAGTCCCATGAGGAAGAAAAGATTCTGCCTCCACACTGCCTTGGGACTCAAGAGTGCATCAGCTCTTTCCTGGGTCACCAGGCTGCCAGCCTCCACAATGACAGGGGCCAATTTTTTAAACTAAGTCAAGCTCTCTCTCTCATGACACCCACCACCACCCTCTCCTGCAATGCCCTGATCTCATTGTATATATATACTGCTGGTTTTGTTTCTCTGAAGAACTCTGACTAATACAGTGTGTGAACATTAGCTATTACCCATGATGCTTGGTCATTCCTCAAAATCACAGTATGATTTTATCTTTCAGTGATCATGGATACTACCTTTGTCTATTCAAGAAACAATGTAAAAAATGCAATCATATGGTCATCTTTAAGAGTAGATATTTCTTAGTTATACTTTTTTATTTATCTGTAGCATGTGCCCTAAAAATTTATTCTTGGGAATTTAAAAAATATTTTTATTGCCTATTTATGTTTTTGTAAATCTTGAGTCGCATAGAGCCAAAGCATATTGTACTCACGTTTTATTTAATTGTACATGAAACTGTAGTTATATTCTTCTTCTCTTCTTTCTTTCCTTTTCTCCTTTCTCTTTTCTCTCCTCTTCCTCTTCTTTCTTTCATTGTTTCTTTCCTTCCTTCCACCCTCCCTCCCTTCCTTCTTTCAATCCTTCTTTCATCAACTCTGTTTTAAAATATATAATATATAATATTGTAATGTTTTGAGGTCTATTTATAATTTTTAAATATATGAACATCTTCATTTGCCATTAATAGAAAACATAATTCCCCAATTTTAAGCCATATTTAAGAAATAATTTAGTGGAAAAGTGTGGAAACATAAGTAACCAAGTTTCAAAAAATGTCAGTTTATTAATAATATACAAGTCCTCAGATTTTTTACTTATTACACTGAACCACATGGAATTTGCTGATAGTCAGCTGTTTATGACCTAAATATTTTTTCGTTACAAAAAAAATTATGATCTACAAAAATGGCAATTTTATTATTGAGCCCATCCAAATCTAAAGAAACTCCATTGATTTGTAGGACTATCTACCAGGAAGAGCAGGAGGAGATAAGAGTAAAAAGTTGTCCAGGTCTCACTGAACCAATTAGGGAAGGCTACTGCCCTTGGTGGCTAATATGAGAGGTCAGTCCTGCAAGGTGGTCAGGAGGATGCTTTCAGTTTACCATAAAGAAGACAGCTTGGTGAAAAGTGAGACTTATTGATGAATGTTAATGGTATAAGAGTGTTTTTTTTTTAAGGACAATATTTTGAGTGATAAGGATTATAAGAATATATCACAATTCCAGTTATACCTAGGAAATATGATTCTATTTGGAAAGTTAGGAAGATAAGAAGATGTTGAGCTAAAAGAATAGAGGCTCTTGTATAAGATATGTAAGAGGAGCCATAAGAAGAAGAAAACAAATCCTACCATTTGCACCAACATGGATGGAGCTAGAGGGTATCATGCTCAGTGAAATAAGCCAAGTGGAAAAAGACAAATATCAAATGATTTCTCCTGTATGTGAAGCATGAGAGCAAAGAAAAAATCTGAAAGAACAAAACAGCAGCAGACTCACAGAACCCAAGAATGGACTAACAGTTACCAAAGGGAAAGGGACTGGAGAGGATGGGCGGGAAGGGAGGGATAAGGGGAAAAAAGGGGCATTACGATTAGCACACATAATGTAGGTGGGTGGCATGGGGAAGGCAGTATAGAACAGAGAAGACAAGTAGTGACTCTATAGCATCTTACTACACTGATGGACAGTGACTGTAATGGGGTATGTGGTGGGGACTTGATAATAGGGGGAGTCTAGTAACCACAATGTTGCTCATGTAATTGAATATTAATGATATCAAAATAAAAAAAATTTTTTTAAAGATATAAGAGGCCCAACTCTGAGATACAAGTAAAACATTGGAATCAGGATCATAAAAAGAAGTCAGCAGTCTATAAGATGAATGTGGTAATAGAGACAAATCTATGTAATATAATCATAAAGCAATTTGGTGCTATTAATATATTATAAGAATTTAAAGAAACAATAGAAAATAATGCTTTAGAAAAGTCATAAATGTATAGTTGATTGTTGAAAAGTATTTTTGAAAGTTTTTTAATTCCATATATTTTGTTTTGGGTCATTATTGTCTGCTAATTATTGTCCCCCTCAACTTAAACCACATTATTAGTTCACACACACAAAGAATGTCCTAGAAACAATAAATGAGGTGGGATTTAAATAAGAAAAAGATAATGATTGAAGCATAATATTTTATTACTTACAATGTAATTCAGTTATAAGCTTCCTTTTGGGGTTACATAGGGTTGCTGCTCTGAATATATGTGGGTGAGCTACAGTATTCGTGTTAAAACAGTGCTGTGAATCTTGCTGTGCTAAGACTTGCCATGTAACATGTGGTTCACTGAGGGTCATTCCCTCAAGTCCATGATGTGCTGTGTAAAGTTTGAAACCAGTGATCGTCATGGTTCATAAAACGGTAGGATTGAAACGTGGCCTGGACGAGATGCCCAAGATCAAACGCCGGAAGATGTCACCACTCTGCTCTTTGCCCTGTGATCGTTCCTCTATCTGTTTAGTGTAGGAGTTTTGTTTGTTTGTTTGTTTTTAACTATAAACTATAACCTAAATAGTTGAGTTAATCCAGTAGATTTTTAAGGTCATCTGTTCATTTGATTTTTGCAATATAAAGAGTTATAGCATCATTTTAAAACATTTAAATTAGCCAGGAAGACATAGTTAAGAAAAGAAAGTAAGGGAAGATATCCTACATATCTTCAAATTCTGGACTCTGGTGGATGATGGAGGCTTCTTCTGTGATGCTTTAAGCTAGAAATTTATAACCCAAAGTCTTCAAGTTTTGATGTAGCCATGCAGGGTCTTCTAAATGGAGACATTTCATATAAAAACCTGTTTTTTCAAGCTTCTTTTGAAAACTGAGAACACTTTGGCAACATCGGGCCTGCTTTCTCCCATGGCAACAACCATCCACTGTGGAATAGCAGCTGCTTCTTCTGGAGCAGACACATGCTCTCTCATCTGCCGCAGTCCCCCTCTTCTGACCAACTTCCCACAACTGCTATCTACCTGGTTTTTGTGGGCAGCTGAGCTTGTGATTCAGAAAAGAGACATATTTTAGTTCAGCATGACAACCATATTTTTCTTAATGGAGATATAATTGACATATGACATATTAGTTTCAGGTGTACAGCATAATGATTTGATATTTGTGTATATTGCAAAATGATCACCACAGTAAGTCTACTTAACACTGGTCACCATATATAGTTACAAAATATTTTTTCTTATGATGAGAATTTTTAAGATCTGCTCTCTTAGCAACTCAAAAACACGAGGCAGTACTAACTGGAGTCACCACAGCATGACAGTTTTAGTCTTCGAACAGTGACGGTTTGCCACATGAGGTGGTGGGTGCTTCTGCTCCATAGTGTTAAGGAGGGGCTGGATGTACAGGGAATCAAGAAATAGTTGTGAGATTTGACTAGATAGCCTCTTACAATTCTTTTCGTCTCTAAAGTCCTTTGACTTGCTTCATTAGGATAACATCATTTTCTGAAGTGTTAGTATTTACAAATTTCTTGTCATGTATTTTTTATTTTAACACTTTTTTATAGGAAAGTTAGTAAGTTTATATAATAAGAAATGAAGACATACAACTAATGTATGTTTTATAAAATGAATGAAAAGTGTCTATCCCTGAACTCAGGACCTTATTGTCCAATGTATCTACTTCTTCGTTTGGCATTTATTCATTGAGCACCTTCTGTGTGTTCAGGATCCTGGGGATGTAGGGGTACAGTGAACAGACAAAGTATTTGCTTTAATAGGAGTTCATACTTGGGAGTGGGAAATAGAAGTTAAATAAGCATATAATTTCAGAGAGTAACAGCGCTATGAAGAAAGTGAAGCAGAGTGAGGCAGTCTGTGTGTGTGCTTCTTTAGAAAAAAGTGGTTGAAAATGCCCCCATGAAAGTAACATTTAAGCAGCTAATGAATGGTTAGAAAGGGTTCACTATGCAAGAATATGGGTTTAAGGAACAGGAATGAATCAGGCTTCATCCAGGCACAAGAAAGCTATTGTAAATGTTGGGTAGCAAGAGAGAGAGGGCAAGAAATGAAGCCAGACTGAAGGGAATATTTTGAGTACAATGGGAAGACATTGGCAGATTTTAATCCGGGAAGTGATGTGATCTGATTAGGGTTTGAAAGAATACTTTGGTTTATCTATAAAAAATAAACTGCAAGGTGCAAAAGCGGATGCAGGGAGACCAATTGGGAAGCTGTTCCTGTGTCCAGGGTGGATGGTAGTGGGGAAGTGATGAGAAGTGATGATACAAGATTTATACTGAAAAGAGAACTGACAAGATTTGATGAAGGACTGAATTGGGAAGAGAGAGAGAAAGAGAAGAATCAGGAATGACTCCTATTTTTGGATTGTGCAATTGAATGAATAATTGCTAGTAATCGAAATAGTAAAGACTGGGAGAAGCGAGCTTTTCCAAATAACACATTAAATCTTTTCTGGAAAAGACAGGACATAAATATACAAGAGAAATATATTGGGTACTAAGCACAAATACAAACAATGAATAGGACTCAGTCCCTGGCCCGGGAGGGCACATAGTCTAGTGGGGGAAACACATGTCAAAAAACTCAGCGAAAATTTACATCCAATATGATAGAGATGTGAAGAAGGTGGAGGAAGAAGGAGCTTTCAGGATTCTCATTTCCTTATGATGAAGAGGGAACAGAGAGTTTTTACAACAAGCCCAGCTAGATGCCCCAGGAATAACTAGTGGCATGGTTTGTGAACTTCCAAAAAGCATTATTAATCATTATTCACCTATTCTTTTTTTGGGGAAAAACTACATTTGATTTCATCTTTTTTTCAGATATCTTATTTTCTCACATTTCATTCATCCCGGTAATTCTCTGATTATGTCTTTACATCACATTGTAGAAAGATAATAGAACACGAAAGAAATTTATTTCAGTCTGTTCCTCTTTCCTTTACAAATTCTAATCATTTCCACTCCCCTATCTCTTTTCTGTCTCAACTGCAACCAAAACCTATGGAGTGAGCATGTTTCTTAAGACTCCATTATGAGCCAAGTACTTGTTTAATTCTACATTCTCTTTACTTTCCAGCACTTTAACCTTTGAATATGTTAAAATTTCCAGCTGATATTTTAAAAGCATTCTTAGACTTCCTTTCTTCATGACTTGAAGTCTTCTTTTCTCCATCATCTCCTAGCTTCATCTTTCATCTTGTTCTCCATTCCCCCCGTTTTGCTCAAGGCCCAATAACCTGACAGTCAACCATGTTTTGCTTCCTATTACATAGCCCACACCCTTTTCACCTGCACGTGCATATCTTTCCTATTTCTAATTCTTCAACTGGAGCTTCCGTATACTCCCTAGTTACCATTTCTTTATATTTTTCTCAGTTATTCTTTGCCCATATCACTTATTTCTAACATGCTCTGCTGCCTAGGATTTCTTCAGTAAGTTTACACTAAAACAAATTTAATATGCAACTTGAAATAATTTGATACATTGGTTAGATAAGATGTTCTGAACACCATCGTGAATGGTTAATCTTGCCACACAGCAATACTTGCTTTACTTTCCTGCTCACTGGAGTTTCCACTGATGTTTTCTTTTAAAAAAACTCTTACAAACAACTGGCCCTCTTCTCTACTTGGCTGGTTTTAGTTGAGCAGGGACTGACTGAGTAAAGACTGTAATTAAGTATGATTCAATAGTACCAAATAAAAATCTAAATAAAAGATTAACAAAAATTAGATTTAGAGAAGAGAATATGATGTAAATGAAGATGTACATGTAGAAAAAAAAGCAAGGAGTGAAATACATTTCCAAGGTCCGTCCTTTTTGATCTTTAATAGTCCCTTACTGGAAATTTTTGTCATAGATTTAGGAAGACTTGTACTTCTCCTTTGAAACTCATTAGGTTTCCTCTTTGCCTATGTACTACTAGAAAGAATGAAGCCAAATTAGTGGTCCAAATTAATTTTTTTCTTCTTTTTGATGCACTCCCCTGGAAACATTCCATCCCCAAAGCATTTTGTTCCCTTATCTGCCTACTTTTAATTTGTTATCTTGTGTAATACTGTGTAAGCCTCCCCAATTATTTCTGATGAGAGAGAGGATAGAAATACCCTTTCTTAATAAACACCCCCTTCCAACCATTTGGTGTCACTGTTCACCCTGTTTCTACCTTAGTCTTAACTGCTTGAAAAGGAGCCATTTGGTTAGAAAAGCTGTCACATTTGGAAAGCAGCAGCCAGTCCGAGAGAAATTAAATTGTCTTTGTCTGACTGCTGCTCCAAGTTTCTGCTGGTGTTGCCAGTCATTTGGAGGGAGCAGAGAGGGGCTTGTTCAGCTGTCAGTGAGTGTGAAGGTTGGGTGACTGCCTGCCAGCCTCTCCTTTTGGCCATGGAGCAATGACGGGAGGCTGTTGGGGAGGCTCCACGAGGTCATCCTCGGAGGAAGCAGCTGATGCTTTCTGAGGAAAGAATGCTTTGTCACTGTTGTGAAACAAATGGCACTGGTCTACTAGGCAAAACTCATATTTTCCACTTCTGTATCTCTGGCATTAAGAGTCTTTGCGGACAAAACAATCCTAAGGAAGACTATTCACTAAAACTGAATTTGCCATTAAGTTAGTTCTGTCATCCAACAGCAGGGAGGTGCTGAAATAGTAAGAATTTCTCTAGGTGAGTCAGTCCCTTGAGATGGTCATGGAGTGTTAGGTCAAATCCCCTTGAATTTGTCTAAGGTGACTGATGTGGGAGATATTGGGGGTTTTACTCTCAAGCATGATGTGAATGAGAAAGGTATGGATGGAGTGAATCCATACTTGATAAAAAAAATTTTCTGAGGAAAAACTAATGCTTTAGAGAATGGTGAAAGATGTATGAACTGTGGAGTTCACTAAAAAATACAGAAAGCTAAAATGTGATGTTTAAATTCAGAAGCCAGTTTGTCAGGCATTCAATGTTGTTTATTTCCAGACCTATAGCAAAAATCAGTGATTCAACTGCTGGGAGATTCGTCTGGTAGCTTTAGCGCTGTGATCTTTCCTGTTGGAAAAGCATGTGCTAGAAAACTGTTATAGGGAAGAATTTTGCTCCCCTTCCCCTTTAATGTTTATCTAGTGATATCTGTGTTATGCTAAGGATTGCGAATGCATTATGTCACTTAGTACTTACAACAAGTTCATGAGGGCAACTCGGTTATCACTTCCATTTTCTTGTTTATTTATTTTTATTGGAATACAGTTGATAGACACTACTGTGTTAATTTCAGATGTACAACATAGTGACTTGATAATTTATATACATCACTAAATGCTCTCCAGGGTAAGTGTACTTGTCCCATTACCGTACTAAGGTATTACAGTAGTATTGGTTATATTCTCTATGTTATACTCACCTCCATTCTCTGAATGAAGAAATTGAAGCTGAGAAAGTTATTGAAGCAACTTGCCCAAGGTTACCCAGCTGGAAGATGGCAGAACCAGGCTCAGACTCAGACACTGCTCAGGTTGTTAACCACTATGCTTTGTACATTTCATTCATGATATAGGTCAGAAAAGAAGGTAGAAAGTTATGTCACTGTTAAATCTGTTAGTCATATACAAACTAACATTTGAAAGGGGTTATTTCATGAAGATGTTGGAGTCTGGTAATGTACCACATACCACATTTACTGAGATCTACTCATGTACTAGGCCCATCTTGATCATGTTTCATGGTTTTGAAAACAGACTCTATCACTTACTAGTTGTATGACCTTATTCAAGTTACTTCATTTCTCTGGATTTCATTTTTCTTATTTGAAAATAAGGACAGTGACTGCATGTACCTCCTCAGGTGGCTGTGATGATTAAAGGAGTTCATCCATGTGAAAGATGGTCTGGCACATAGTAAGTTCTCACATGTCAGCTACCATCACTGTCAGCACTGGTGTCATCTCACTTAATCCTTTTTAATTCTCCCAACAACATTATTTACCACATGGCAGGCAGTGTTCTAAGTGCTTTATCTTTGTTTATCTGTTCATGCCTATAACCTATGTGGTGGGCATTGTTACCATGTCTGTTCTGTGGGTGAGAACACTGAGACAGTGCTTAGCTTAGGTTCAGGATTTTGGCCCTGGAGTCAGCTTTCTTAATCACCCTAAGGCTCACGGGTACTATAAGCAGTCATTCCAAACCCATACAGCTAGAAAGGACTAGAAGTAGAATTTGGATTAGTCTTTTCCCACTATTAGTCCAGACTCTGCATTTTTTAGTATAATCTGGGGACTGATGAGAGTTGAAAAATTGAAAGGAAGATTCTTTTGAACAGTCAGAGATGTACCAACATTGCATTCCAACAAATGAATACCTTCTAGCTTGCCAAAATCATATTTTCTGGAAAAGAGGAATTAAATGTAGAGAGAAAATTAGCGAATAAAATAGCAAAATAAGCAAGAAGATAAATTAAATTAATGAAACAACACAAAATAACAAAATGGATCAAAGGAATCTCAACAGAGAAAGACCCCTAAATCTAAACCCTAAAAGGTCATTTTAACATGGCTAAACAAACCAGGAGCAAAATAAATGCATTGTATTTATTTGCTAGTCGGTTTTATTTTTCTGATGATATTAAATAAAAATACTTGCCAAGTTGTAAATCTCACAGAGATGCAAAATCATTTAACATTTTGAATTCTTCAATATCTGTATCAGATCAGTTTTTTAACTGTTCAAATTCACTGAAAATGCCTTCTATCCACTTTTGTCCTGTTTCAAATTGGAAATGTTTTAATACTCTCTTCAGATCAATTGTCATTTATTGAGTGTTAAAAAGACTGTCAAAATGTCATCCCTCAAAGATAGTGCCTACAAAAACCACTATATGATTAAGATGAATGATCCTTTTTTTTACACCAGGTTTCTTGCCTCCCTTTCTGTCTTTGCCCCTCTACTATGCAAAACCAGGAAAGACCATTCACTAGGCCTATCCCTTGCATTGTTCTAAATGCTGAGGATACAGTGATAAAAAACAAAGATAAATCAAATCTCTGTTCTCCTGACATGAAGGAAGAAAAATAAAGCACCAAAAAAATGTCTAAATGGAAGAGAAAAACAAAAATACAGGCAGTCATCTTTTTAATGCTGCCACTATTACTGAAACTAAGAGTGAGAGTCATGGTAACAGTAATACTAATACACATGATAGGTAATATTTATCAAGGACTTACTTCTATAAAGCACTGCTAAGCATTTTATATACATTATGTCTTTGAATGCTCGCAATTCATTCTTTCAGCAAAAATTTATTGAGAGCCTAGTTTGTGCCAGACAGTCTTCTAGGAGCTGAGCTTTCATCAGTGAACGAAACAGTCTATGCTCTGCTGAAGTTTATATTCTTAGACTGATAAGTAGTGAAAAGTGTAAAAAAAGGCTCTTACAAGTATTCTTATCATACACACACACAAAATAATAAAGGGGGTGGGAGGAAACTGGCAGGTGATGGATACGTCAGGTTTTGCTGGTGGTGGTGGTGCTTTCAGGTGTGTGTACTTATCCCCAAAGTCATCAAATTGTATATGTTAAATTTGTACAGCTTTCACATGTCAATTGTACCTTAATAAAGTAGTTTTAAAAAAAGATACCAAGTTTTCCAATTTGACAAACAACTTACGAAGTCAAGTATACAAGTGGAGTGCTGGGGAGGAGAGCTAATCTGAAGGAAAGATGAGCGAGTCAGTTTCTCATAGGCTGAATATTGAATTTGAGTTTACAGCAGGTCGCACAATGCCCTCTGGCTGTTTGTAAATAGAGGAGGGGCTGATGGGAAAAAGAGCTGGAGATGGAGACTGGGGGGTTAACTTCTCAGAGGAGATAGTTGAAACGTTGGTGTCTTTAAACTCACTGAACTGACTGAAAAAGTATGAGAGAAAAGTATGAAGGGCAAAGGACAGACTCTTGGGAAACAAGAAAGGGCAGGAATGAAGAGTAGGAGTTATCTAAGAAGAGAGAAACATTGTAGTTAGAGAAAGAGGAAGAGACCAAGAAAATTCTAAATGCATCAGGGAAATCAAGAAGAGTGAAGACAGGAGAACATCATTACTTTGGGGCAAGAAAATGGCTGCCGGTAATATCAGACAAGCACTTTATGTAGACTGGAAGCAAAGGAGTGTGGAAACCAAATGCCAGTGGTGGGAGGGAGTGGCAGGTGGGAATGATGGCAGCCAGTACCAGGAACAAAGTGACACTGCTCTGTTTATATCTAGTATCTGGGTACATAAGGCTATTGAGACAGAAATCGGTATTAGCTCAATGACTATTCCTTATGAAATATTAAAAAGTAATAGATTTTTTTTTTGCTACTTGGATTTCAGAATACAACCAAGCACCCAGAAGGGTTTGGGATTTCAGAATACAACCAAAAACCCAGAAGGTTTTTCTAATTCTTGAATTAGAAAATCTGTGCCTTCCAATGTGAGAGCTTTATTTTCCCATCTATCTCCCTTCACATAGAGATTTATTTTTGCTGTCAGTCAGAAGGGAAGATTGTCCACTGGTGTGTAGCAGGGTATGAAGGGAGGGAGAACATGAAACATACTTTGTTACAAGGTTGCATTTTTATTAGGAAAATACATGCTGGCAGGAGAGACACTGTAATTTGTCAAGTAGATTGATCTCAGGAATGGAAGTCCTAATCAAATGGTGGAGACTTTTATCTACCTCTTGATTAGATAGGTTGGCCACAGCTCTGCAACTGTTGAGGGAACAAAAAGAGACTCAGACTATGAAGGGATCTAATGGATGGAAACCATGGTAAATTTGGAGAATCTGTATAATTAGATTTGCTCCGGGTTGGCCTGTTCCCATTTTCAGCAACACTGCAGAACAGGTAGAAAATGATCGTTTTGAACATAGCCAATTTATAACACGTGAACATTTCTTTGATCTGCCTATAGGTTGTTAATGTCCAGGGAAGTAGAGAAATTATCAGTAATTTTCCTTTTTCTTTTACTAATTATATGTGCTAGATTTCAAAATAAGTCAAAGGACCTGACAGGGAGAAAGTTTAAAACACGCAATAGCTAGAATTTTTCCTCTAACCTCTGCCATTCCAGTTGACACTATATTTAATGGCAAATTTATTCCAATTATACTCTGAAATACTGGTCTCATTAGGGCTGCTTTGGGAAATATTTATTTATTGGTAGGTGCACAAAAGCTATGCTTCATTTGCTCATACTTCTCATATTTAATTACCCGGAACAGCAGTGGTAGAGGTAAGTGACACTACAATATGGAGATATTTTCATCACTTCAAGTTTTGTACCAACTTCTTTGTATCCCCATGGTAGTTAGCAGAGTGCTTTATGGGTAGTAAATAGTCATTAAGCATAGTTCAGCCTATGAACACAAAGAATGCTGTCATATTTCAACTGTAGTAAAAGCAGTGTAAATATTTCATAAGGAAGCCTAATGGACAGAATATAAGAGCTCAAACATTGCAAATTACAAAATAATCATTACCCACTTCCTAGTTATCAGTGATTGGGGAATCTTAAATTACAGTTTGTAATACAGTGTCTTGCCAATGGGTTTCAGGCCCAGGCAAGTTCGCTATGGATTCAATGTGACCAAAGAAATTGACAGCAAAACTGTTCTTGGGGTGAAAGGGTTATACCCAACTTTATTTACAGGGGGCAGGTCAGTCACTAGAATCTCGTTCACTCAGAGAGTCTGTATGCAGCAACCCCGTCTCTGCCTCTGGGCCCCTCTGTCTGCACAGTTGTGCCACACAGCCTTCCTCTGGGCCTCTCTGCACATTTGTCCCACACAGCCATCCTCTGGGCCTCTCTGCACAATGGTCTCACACAGCAGGTCCTCTGGGCCTCTGTCCTCGGTGCTGCCACCACTCCAGCCTCTGCTCTGCTCTCCTGCAGCCTTGCAGCCATATCACCGTGTCGCACCCAGAGCACTGGGCAGAGCTCTTTATATAGAGTCAATAGCTATGTATTGCCCACAGGTGTGCGGTGAGCTAATCAACCAGGGCCAGGTGAGAATCCTGGCCACAGGAACTCTCATTTTATCCACATACAGATAGGTGATATACAGTGGTTGCTGTTCACTACCGTCAGAGAGTTGAGCCTATTTGAGTAATGGAGCCTCTGAGGGGAGGGGCAGTCCTTGGAAATACAATACATACAGCTGGGCACTCCCAAAAATGGACCTGAGCTGCCACCACTTTATCAAATTGTAATATCTCTCCTTTCAAAATCTTAGACAGCCTGTGCACACCATCTGCTCTTTGTCTGTATTCCTTCTGTGCTTTTCTAGAAGAATGGTTCTTGAAATTCTTACAGGACTCCTTAAAATGTTTGCCACATATTTTGAGAAGCATCTGGTTGGAAGGAGTCCCACTTTCTGCATTTGTTCCCAGTTGTCGGGTGTGTGCCATGTTTCTTGTGATTCTAGCTTTGTGAACTTTTGGGGTAAATGCTTTTTGCATTTGCTTCAGTATGTATTTACGAAGAGACTAATAGCCCAAAGCAGGTTGCTAAGGGTTGTATAAATGCAAGACTCAGTGTCGGGAAAACTTGATTAATTTACCTGCCATTTAATTTGCACAGGGTTACCTGGAAAATGGTGTTTGTTTCTTTGCTTGATGATTTCAAGATGGACCTTGTCCCTTTAAGGAAGCCTGGATACCTTGAATACTTTCTCAAACATCTGCTCCAGTTTCATCAGGGAGGCTTGGGGTGGCTGTAATTCACATAGCTTTCCTTCAGCAAACAAGGCACCTACCTGTCAGTAAGACAAATTTTCCAAGGAGCTAAAATATGGAGGGTGTGTAAAGGAGCTCTGAATGTTAATAGGCGCAGCACTTTCAGTTAAGCCAGCACTGGAAGGTTGTCTGTTCCGGGCTACTTTTTCTTATTTTCACTGTTTATTTTGTATTAAATTATTAAATTAACACGTTAAAATTTTGGAAATTTCCAAACATATAAAGAAGAAAATTAAAATCATATATAATGCCTAGAAATAATATCAATAGCAACACTTATATGGTGTCACTGCATAACTATACAATCTAAATGCTTTACTTAAATTAATCCTTTTAATCCTCATGATGATTTTAATACGATAGGTTGTTCTTGTGATCCATGTTATACAGAGACGAAGAAACTGAGGTGCAGGTTAAGTTACTCTCCCAGGGTCACTTGGTTACTAGGTGGCATGGCCAGGACTCAAATGCAGGCAATCTAATTCTAGGGTCTAACTTAACTGCTGTGCTGTGCTATCAACATGTATTTACCAATATTCTGTACTTACAAGAAATTCCTTCCAGGATGCTTTCAATCAATTTTTAAAATAACATTGAAATCAGAGGCCATGTTTAATTATTTACCCTAATCTTGTTTGCTTAATCTGGTAACAAGTTTTCTCTTATACCACTTATAAACATTTGATAAGTATTTTGTAATAAAGATGTTTTAATTCAGTAAACCTGCTGTGACCTGCTTCTTCACGTATCACCAATTTGCAAAAATTTGCTTTGCCTACTAAACAGTAACACAGCACAGAAAAAAAATACAGGGAGTCAAGTCAGTACAGTATGCATCTGACTAAATGACTTTTAGCCAATTCCTTAGTCTCTTTAAATCTCAGTTTTCTCATTCATAAAATGGGACAATGATATTGATAACCTGAAGTACAGACCTGTCATGATGACTAAAAGATATACTTAGAAAGAGTGCTTAGGAAAGTGCACAGCCATTTAAAATGTCAATGATTGCTTTTCATAAAAGCAACGATAATGAGCATATCCTGCCTGGCCAGTGTTCCCTAGAGGAAATTCTTTTTTAAGCAAAGGAGGAGATAAGAGACGCTTATCAAAGAAATGATGTAAAACTTTGTCAGGAACTATTGAAGAATACTTCAGCAATTGTGGCGGAGGCACTAAAAAAAAACAAACAAAAAAATCCCACCAGCATAGATACGATTTCCATGTATTTTCTTCCAGACCTTTTTCTATCAAGTTTTTTTAAGCTTGTCATTTGGCTCCTTTCTAGGCTGAGATCAACAAACTGCCAAGTCAACTGCCTTTATTTTCCTCCCTTTTTAATTTGCTACTTGTGCTTTCATTTCTCCCTTTTTTACTTTGTTACCTGCTTGCTGAATCTCTCTCCTTTTTCTCTTCTTCCTTCCCAATGTCATGGATGCATGAAGTGCTTCTATTTATTGACAAGCCAGGTCTTAAATTAGGGAGTGAGTCCCTCAGGCCCTTTGAGAGGCACCTGCCCATTGCCTGCTATGCCTTCACACAGGACCACCCCCAAGTGGTTTGCAGTTGAAGCCTGCTAGGAAGGAGATTCTGCCTCTGCTCCCACAATACTTGGGCCGCCAGTAACCTATAACCCCAAGAACAGACTTGATTGAATGAACTACTTTGTAACCAACCTGGCTTAACCACTTAAGAAGGAGATAATATTCAAGATGCTGATAAAATGATAAAGAGGATGGATTTTTTTTTAACCTCCAGTTCCTTCTAAATTGGTTGAAAATATGCACAAAAATTTCCCTGATGACATTTTATATGAAACACTCTACTGTAATTCTCCAGCTGTTGCCATCTTTGGATATTATTGGGAGTAGATTAGCACATAATGATGTGTTTTTGTATTTTCTTTTAATCTGGGGCTTGGCACTTGCATTAGAAATCCTAGCAAGACTGAATGGCAAATTCATCCAAGGTGAATGGAATACCTGTCTTGCAAACTTGTTATGGAGATGTTCTGGAGAATATGTGAAAAGAGAACCTACATTCTAAGAAGATACCATCAGTCCCTGCCCACTGCTTTAGATCCATGTTGCTTTGTCTAGAGAATGTGCCATAGAAAATTCTGCAGTGGGTAAGTCTAGACAAAATATTTTTGCGTGCTCTGAGAATATCCCTCCGGATTAAACACTCTTCTCAAGGGGTTAATTGGACTCAAGGATCCCTCCCCATGAGGTTTGAGAGTCTGATATAAATTCCATCTGTTTCTTGAAGCAGTTTATGGGTTTGGCAATATGACATGTTGGCCTGACAATTGTTTAAAAAATCCTTTTTAGCCTGATACAGGTATATAATTTTTTTTATGGTATCCAGATTTATTTTCTTCAACATCTAATTTTAAATTAGAAACCACTCCAGCTCTGAGTCTGGGATACCAAATTTGTTCTGAATGTGAATACTACACAGCCACCCCTTTGACCAAAGGGGTATAACTTTCATACTACAATGTAGGAATAGAACAATCTTCTTCCAGTTTTAATGCTATGGGAACTGGACTATTATAAATAGTGAAAATCATTCCTGAAATATTTCTTGACTATACTTTATTTCTTTGCTAAAAGGGATTATTTACAAACCGTCTTCCATGGATAACAGGATCTGAGATTATCTCTAGGCTTATGTAGACTATGTGTGCTCATTTTCCATAAGCTACTTTCATATAGGTAAAGCTAGGTTTAAAAAAACAAAAGAAACAAATACAACTTTGAAGTGTTAAAATTGGGAAAAAGCCTGAGAGTGGGTGAAAGTTGGATGAGGGGAGAGGTAGTTCATCTCTTTGCCTTAGTCATGGAAGGGAAGGATCTGTTTCCCTAGGGCCCCTTCATTACCCATGACCCTGGCTTTCAATTTTACATAAAGAGCTACCTTGGATAGGGAATTCCTTCAGGTCTGTCTGCTTTAACCTTCTCATGTTCTATGACACATTTGGCTTTTTATCATGCCTCCTCTCCTCTTACATAGACCTATTTGGTCACATAATCAGATTATAAACCTTTGTTCTGACCTGGCTTTCCCTGAAATTGTTTCTACTCTAGTAAATGTACCTGGCTCTACATATTACCACTGAGGGCAAAGGGCTCTGTTCTTTGATCTGCACCAGCCACTCAGGAAACTGGCTCTCTGGAATGATACCAACCCTTAGGCCTCACTGGCATGAAGGAAACTAGACAGCATTCACAACTGTTTTTCAATGCTTAGAGTAGACAGGGTCTCCTGGTCTGTGAGATACTGTACCGACCTCTGTACCTGCCCAGTCTAACGGTAAGAAGACTTAGGCCACCCTCAGTGCCAAAGGGGACATCACGTTCTATTGTTTAGAACGAAGGGTAGCAGGCTCTGTCCCCAGAACAAGATCATCATGATCTCAGGAGACTGAGCTAGTTTTGTGGGCCAAGTAAATAAAATTTTTAAAAGTAAATCAATTTCTGGGGAAAATATTTCACTCTAGCCCCTTACCGATACCTGGAGCACCTTATTAAAGCCTGGTGCCCCTGCACTCATGTGTCCTTCTGGTCCTTTTGACCTACTTCTCTTTCTTGGGAACATAATTTGACACTAGAAATACTTCCTCACCATCTGTTCTAATTCTAGGATTCCAGATTAATATGTCTGGACTGTTCAAAAAGAAGAAAACAGTGTATCCTTAACTCTATAAAGACGATTAGAACCATGACAGAGTTAGCATCTGGAACTGCTACCTGCTCTTGTGGATGCCTGATCTCTTGGGCTAATGTTTATTCCACCATCTGCCCTTTTTAAGAGGCCCAGCCTCTCGAGAGCCAGATAAAAAGCTCTACGTCCACCTGCTTTTCCACTCAGCACTGCCTCCTGGCTCCATTCCTCAGCATCTCCTCCGAACACTCTCTCTTACTAGCCATCACCAGCTTCCATGTTCTTTAAATATCACCTGGCACCTGCTTTTCGCTTGTTCCCCTTTGAAATGGCAGCTTGATTTCAGACTCTCAGGCTGCCTCTCATCTAGTATCCGTCTGAGGTGGTGTTTTGGTAAATGCTCTATTAAAAGGCCTCAGATCCATGACACTGTAATTGTGTCTTTGGCTTCCTCGTAATTTTAGACACCTAGTAAATACTGTGTTCTTTTACTGGTTAATTAACAAATGTAGAGCTGAAAGTCGTATGGTGGTTCCTGCCTCTCTGTCTGACAGTCTACTCCAGGGGACTGGCTCTATAGGCCCAGCTGCACCTTGTCTGAGCTGACATTAAAGTTCTGGGTGACAGGGCTTTTCATATGCCTCCCACCCAGTGTACTGACAGGCAGGCATAATGTCAACTGAACAGCTTCTGAATGAGTCAGCATACCCCAAGGGCAGTTTGAGGGCCTACGTGCAACTTTACATAGAGCTCTGCATTCTACCCAAAACTTAATTATGAATTTATAAAAAGTTTAAACTCAGGTGGAATTATACACATCAGATATCAAAGTAACTGTGAAACAGATCTCCATATGCATTACAATTTTATTTAAATATACAAGGGATTTCGTTTATAGAGATATGACTTAGGGATGATGAAGAATGGCCAGTGACATTGAAGGACATTTTATTATATTTCCTAAGACGGGGTGGCATGCCCTGCCACACAGAGCCACAGGAGAAGCATCAGGTTTTGAGCAGGAGCAAGCAGAAAGCCCAGGTCAGAAGCTCTACTGGAATTTCTGTGGAAAAGGCAAAGTGGACCAAGGAAAATAGCTCAGAACTGGCTACTTTGTATGTCAGTGGACTCTGGGGTGGAGGTGATTTGGCCCAGGGCAATTGAAGGCAGGGGAAATAATGGTTTAATGTCTGTTTGGTAGGGTAAAGGCTTTGGGTTGGTTAGTTTGCATATGAAAGATGCTGTTTTAAGTAAGTTGTTTACCATTTTTAGGAATTAGCCCCAGAAAGGGCAGTCCCTCTGCATGCCTGTAAACTCCCCTCCCTGCAATATAACACCATACAGAAAATTAAAAAAAAAAAAAAAGAAAGGGTTGCTCACCAGTTCTATAAGCCTGGGGCCCTTCAGCAAAAATCAGAGATCTTAAAAGAGGTCAGAAAGTGACTTTTGAAGATGTCTGCTTGCAGAGGAAACTGTAAAAAATAGTTTCCTTGCTCCAACACACATAAAAGGTTGAAGGATTAGGAGTTCTGCTTTCTTCCCTCATCGCAGTGCAGCTGCTACAGGATCCCTTTGAGGGCTTGCGGTGGGAGTTTACAGCAGATTGGTGCCTGAGCCATGTCTGAGACAACTGAAGGGTCCTGTGACCAGTTTTTCAGTTCAAGGAAACGAGCAGACTGCTGTAGAGCAGATGTGGGCCAGATAGGAGAGACCCACACTGGTATTGTCTTGGTTCTGTACAGTGGGGCTACCTGGTAGAGAGAACTCCAGCGGCAAGAAGTGAGTGCCAGCAAGCCCTGAGTTGTTGCAAGAATAAGTTGCAAGGGACCACCCAAAATAGATACATCTGCCTGGGCCAAGAGCCCTACAGGAGAGGGGCCCTGAGTGCTGGAACTCACCCAAGATCCCTAAGCACACCCACTGAACACAGAGCTTCAAATGCCTGCCAGTCCCAGGGAGCCTGAAGGCAGCTCATGAGAGTATCTGTTCAAATAAGACCTTTATCCTTTAACGCGTCATTCCTCCTGCATTTTACCCAAAAGTGTCCAAAAAAGATTAGTAAGCCAGGCAAGGTGGAGACTGAGTACAGAGAAGTAGAGAGGAAGCCATCCATTTCACCCCATTTCTACTGCAAGTTTCCAACCTGAAGCGTACTAGAAACCCCTGATTAATTTCCTGGCAGGACACTTGTAATTTATGAATTAAGACTATGTTTTCTTTTATTTTTTATATAAAGTGACTGTAGCTCTGTCCATTACCAAATAACAAGCGGAAAAGTAATGGGACCTACCCAAGTTTTCATGAAGAGACAGGAAAAAAGAAACAGGACACAAGAAAATATTCTGCCATGTAAAAAGAGAGCTGTCGTATCTTACCAGAGCTAAGGAAAAGCATGCTTTTGGTAAAAATCTGTCAAGAAAGAGGAGAAAACTGCAGAACTTTCTACTTTGTGTCTCTAATGAAATACCAAGGAAACGTGTTCTCTTTGAAAGCAAAAAATTAATTGAAAAACAGTAAGTTGGGATGCAGGTTGAGAGAGATAAGAAAGAAGTGAAGATATCAGCTAAAGAATCACAGAATTGAAACAAAAAAAAGGATAGAAAGAACCAAATTCACATGCAGAAAACAGAATCAGTGCGATAGAGGACTAATTTGAAGCACTCCTAGAGAATGCTGAGAAAAGAGAGCAATGATGGCTCTTGCTGAATGAGTCATTGGACATCAAACACATGTTACAGAAGAGACTTGAGACCTGGCAAGGTCACCTGATGTGCTCAGGCAAGCAGCCAGTAGGTGACAGATCAGAACTCAAACTAAAATCTGTCAATTCCAGTGCATGTGTCTTAACCTTGACACTGTGCTAATAACACAAGGACAAGACATTTAGATCTTACAATGAACAAAGAACCAATTTATAGATGATTTAAAGGGAAGAAAGCAGAACCAATTGAGCATAGACAAAAATAAAAAATAGAGTAAAACTTTCTTGCACTGAAAAAAATTATAGAAATGAAATATCTAGTTGGAAAATTGGACAATTGATGTAAAACAATAAGAACTGGTTCTTTATACAGAGGTGATGGTGATGGATGTGGAAATAAAATAGTTAAGCCATTGGCAAATAGATGGCATTTACTACTATAAAGTATGTGGTGAGATAGATATTCATTCTTATGGAAGTATCAGGTAAAAGTATCAATATTGACCATAAGAAAATAATCTGAAATGCAGACAAAAAATCATTAAAAGAGGCAGAAATTAATTTTATAATAAAAGTATTTAAAATATATTTAAAGAATATAATGAAATAGAACTAAATAGTATTTTAATGTTTAATACAATTATTAAAATATAAAACATACTGGTTTCTTATTAATAGACTCTAGTATCTGAGGCTTTTTGTTGATATAAAAAATTGTGGTATCCCCACAAAAATTCTAAGAGGAAACTATGCACATTTGACATAATAAACTAACAGTGTAGGGCTTTGTTGTGTTTGGCAATAATCCTTGAATTCTTTGATGCAACCCTAGAGAAGCAGGAAAGGGCAGTAAAGGGTGGCTGGTCTCTAAGACAAAGATGTGAATGCTGTTCTGGTCTGCTATTTGTCATATTATCTTGAGCAAATCGGTTTCTCATTCTAAACTCTAACATCCAGCCTAGAAGAACCTATTTCTTGCCCAAGTCACTTGTCTAAGGCCACACAGGTATTAAGTGTTAGGACAAGTGGGGTTTGGTGAGGCCTGGATGGCTAGAAGACAATCAGATTTAGGAAGGAAGGAAAATCCAATTAGAACAGTGTGAAGAAAAAATATGGTGTGCAGACCACACGAGAAGTTGGCTTCTCCCAGCTTGTACGGACATATAAATATATATATATATACACAAACACACACACATATATATAATCTCAGCTAGTAATATCTCATGCTTATTTATTATAATACATAATAATATATACCATCTCAGCTTTCTATTATGATTTATACTTTTACAATCTAATTACTTACACACTTTCTTATTTGATCCTCAGGAAGATTTTTGGAGTTTGGAAAAATTGTTATTATCAACCTCCATCCCATCCTTGAATTGCAAATAAAAAACTGAGGGACTAGGAATCAAAGCTACTGTTTCCTAATTGAGCAGCAGGTTAGGAAATTCAGTTAAGTATTTCATAGTAATCTGATGGGAGATACTGAAACCAATGGAAACAACTTAAAACCTGGCATTTGAAAGGATGGAGACTCAGTGGCATGTCCCAGAGAATTGACTGACAGATGAGGAGACAGTGCAGGTGTATATAAAAGATATTAGCATCATATGGAGGCTCAAGGTCAGAATCTGGGACTATGGAGAGTGGTAAAGGAAAGAGACATTCCCCAAGCAACATCCAGGAATGTGGCTGGTAAGTTCAACTCCCACAGTTCAGAAACTACTAATGGAACAAGTAGAACCATTCAAAGAGGAGACTGACTTGGCAATGTTCCGAACCTCAAAGACTGATCATTTTGGGAAATTCCCTTCTACCTTACAGCAAGACCACACCTCAGCAATCTCATACAAATAAAATCTTCCTTAAGAAGGTATCAAGGGATTTCTTGGCTTACACAACCAAGTCTTTGATGGCCAAAATGGGTTAGAATGATCTGAGGTCTGGCTGGCTGGTCTGCCTGAGTTCTTGGGAACCCGCTCAGGTGTGGTTGATGTTGGATACCACAGCTCTGTCAAACTAAGAGGGCCCTGGTGGAATCTCCAGAGTAGGGCAGGCTGGGCCTCATCTTTGGTTCCTGGAGGCAGAGCTGACGTGTGTTCGTAAAGGCAGCCTCAAGTATCTGAGATCCTCCATTTCCCCAGTCCAAATCTCATCCACATAAAGCAAAAATGCAGTCCCCTAATTCCACAACTGACCAGAGAATCCTAGCCAGTATGAAAGTATGTATTTTATTTATTTAAATACATATGTATTTGCACATGTAGAATAAATTTCAATAGAGAACAAACAAGTTTTCAAAATGAGTTTTAACAATTTAAATATGCCTACTTAAACACAGATTTACTGGAAAGAGGGCCCACCTGTAAAGTTGTTTTCCTTTTTCTAAAAGGATAATCAGATGACTGTATTTATTTATTTATTTTAATATCAAGGTACAATAAAATGCACCTCTCCATGGACTGCATGAGTGTCCTCACAACACTGAGTCTGGCGCTCAGGTCAAGTGACCTAAGAAAAAGCAAGCTGGAAGCACAATGTCTCCTATGATATAAATTCAGAAGTCATGTTCCATAATTTTTTCAGTATATCATTGGTTACGAAAGTCATCACAGTCAGTGTGGAAGGATATGACCATCAGGAGATGAGAATCATTAGGGGCCATCTTTGAGGCTGGCTGCCACAGACAGATGTCTAGAAATGCAATTACAGAATCATATTGACAAGTGATTTTAGTAGAAAAAATATCACTTTATATTTATCATAGTATTTAAAATCTATGTATGCCTATGTAACCCTTGCCTATGTAGTCTTCTATTTTCAAGTTTTCTAGACTCTTGGGTCACTTTTCCATTTAACACTTAAAACAAATGGTTAAATCTCCTATCTGCACAGGAATACCATGAAATACTTGGGATTCTTCCCTTCCCACCAACCAAAGGACTTTGAAAGTTTTATATTATTATGGTCACTTTTTCCTGTAATTTTACAAACCCACTGAATTCTTAGTCCCTTCTCTGTATTTCTCTTCCTGTAATTGCTGTCTTGTCAGACTGCTTTGTCTAACATATGATATGACTCCCATTCCTATTTCAATCAAAGTGTTTCATATGAAAGACTGTTATAGATAGCAGATTTTTATTAAATATTTGGAAGTATTGATGAGTACCACAATTCAGTATGGTCTAAAAAATAATTAAAAGCTTTTTATTAGATATTGCTGTCAAAAAATTTCATTAGCTGCTTCCCTGTGAAAAGATTTCTTGCTGAATATTTCCCCAATTTATAACTTCTCATTTTTTCCTTTCCTATTACTTATGCACATTTCTTCTCTCTTCTTTATTCTTGAGCCCCAAATGCAGTTTGTCCAAAGAAACTAAAATTTATTTTTGCTTCATTATGCCGAATAATTCAGCTCTTTTTCTATTATATAATTTTCTTCCAAATTCTCCTGTGGGAAGCTACACATTTTGACACCCAACAGGCCTATAAATAATTTTCCTAAGCAAAAGACTATCTTTTCAGATACAAATTATAACACTCCTCTAGTATTTTAAAACAGCTTCCATAATTTTTCTTTCTTTTACAAATAGAAATATTATTTTTGTCCTTGCCTTTTAACTTTTTGTTTTGATATAATTTCATACCTACAGAAACATTGCAACAATAGTAGAAAGATTCCTATATATACTTCACCAAGTTTCTCACATATTAACATTTTACCACTTTATTTCATAGTTCTTTTTCTTTCTTTCTTTCTTTTTGTTTGTTTCTCTGTATGAATTTTTTCCTAAACAACTTGAATATAAAATGGAAACATGGTGCCTCCTTATCTGTAAATACTTCAGTGTGTATGTCCTGAAAACAAGGACAATTATCAAAATTAGACAGTTAACTCCGATATACTATAATTACCAAATCCACAGTCCTTATTCAGACGTTTTCAAATGGCCCAAGAATGTCATTTTTAGCAAAATGAAATCCAAGATCATGTGTTTCATTCTGTTGTCATGTCTCTTTACTCTCTTTGTACCTGACAGTTGCTCAGTCTTCACATTTCATGACATTGATGGTTTTGAAGTGTGTAGGTCATTTATGTTGAAGAACATCCCTCAGTTTGAGTTAATATTTTCTCATGATTAGATTCAGGTTGTGTGCTTCTGAAAAGAGGTGCAGAGATGTGTTTTTCTTAATGAACCTTGGTGTTGATTTGTCCCATTGATGTTGTGGGGTATTTGTTTTTAATATTAATTTTTTTCTTGATACTAATAACATGATTCTAAATGATTATAATGTAATGACCTAGTAGGTTTTTGCAATTTCTTCACATAGTCACTGTATTGTAGTTCTGTTTTTTAAAAAACAAAAAATCAAGCTTCTTGCCTGAAATGTTCTTTCTTTTTTTCTATCAGCTGAAGACTTCCCAGGTTTAGTTCAAATTCCACCTCCTCTATGAGGTCTTCTCTGTCAGTGCATATCAAAGGTAACTTCTCCTGACCTAAAACCTTATAATTATTGAACGTAAAGAAGTTAGCTTGAAGTCTGACATACTGTAAATACTTGTTAAATATTGATTCCTTTCTTCTTTTCCACTTCTCATCTGACATCTATGTACTGTATTTTAATTATTTGCATCGTGTACTTTTAGATTGAAAGGAAAATCAATAAAAAAATTGTCTCATTTTAGTTTACATATGAAGAAGTCGAGCAAAGAAAGGTTACATAACATTCTTATGTTAAAAAGTTAAATCTTAGCACCTGAACTAGTACCTAGAGTTCCTAGAATCTTAGAATTTTAAAACTAGCAAGGGTTTTACTCCTTGGAGATGCTATAGTGGCAAAGGGGAAGTTTAGCAGTTGAGGATCTAAGTTCCTGCCAACCAATTTAGCAAAATTTCTCTGATATTATCTGCTTTTCATGGTGGGTTTCCATGTAAGATTTCTTATTAAAAAACGATTCAGTTACTAGAAAGAAAACAAAAAAATAAATGTATGAAAACGATTGCTGTATCCCGTATGAATCCAGTGCACACATACCCTCCCAGGGGTCATCTAATTTATATAGATCCTGGAGACAAGGAATTTACTGACTCCTCATTCAATAAATATTTACTGAACACTGTGCATGTACCAGGCATTTTGTAGGTATTGAGCATACAAAAATGAACAAGACACAGATAGATGCTTGTCTCATGTAACTGATAGATTTGACACTTAGAAAGTGCTTTCTATCAAGTTGAATTCTACTTACTTGTAATTCTCTCCTCAGGATTCACAAAGAAAAGGCCAGTGGATTAATCTACATAAAACCCTTACATTTACCAAGGTAGGTTGATACACTTTCCTTCCAGTATAAAATTCCCAACGCACTTCAGTTTTTTTTGTCTGACAATTTTTTTCTTTTCTTTAAAAAAACCCACTACTTTTTGGAACAGTTTCAGGTTCACAGCAAAATTTAAAAGAAGGCACAGAGATTCCTCTTACAGCTGCTGACCCCATACATGCATGGTGTTTCCCATTATCAACATCCTCTACCAGAGTAGTAGGTTTTTTTTTATCAAAAATGAACCTACATTAACATATCATCATTACCCAAAGTCCATAGTTCACCTAAAGGTTTACTCTTGGTGTTGTACATTCAGTGGGTTTGGACAAATGCATAATGATATATATCCATCATTGTGATATCATACTGAACATTTTCATTGCCCTAAAAAAAAATCTCTTGTGTTCTGCCTATTCATCTCTTCTTTCCACCCCATACCCCTGGCAACCAGTTTTTTATTATACCCATACTTTTGTCCTTCCAGAATGTCATACAGTGGAAAACCTATAGCATGTAGCCTTCTCAGATTGGCTTCTTTAAGTTAATAGTATATATTTAAGTTTTTCCATGTATTTTCATGGCTTGATAGCTCATTTAGTACCAAATAAATATTTCATTGTATGAATGTTTCACAGTTTATTTGTTCATTCACTTACTGAAGGATATCTTGTTTGCTTCCAAGTTTTAGCAATGATGAATAAAGCTGCTAAAAACATCTATGTGCAGATCTTAGTGTAGACATAGTTTTCACCTCCTTTGGGTAAATACCAAGGAGCAGAATTGCTGGATTGTAGGGTGAGAGTATGCTTAATTTTGTAAGAAACCACCAATCTGTCTTCCAAAGTGGCTATAAAATTTTGCATTCCCACCAGGAATGTATGAGAGTTCCTGTTGTTCCACATCCTTGCCAGAATTTTGTGTTGTCAGTGGTCTGGATTTTGGTCATTCTGACAGGTGTGTAGCGGTATCTCATTCTTTTAATTTGGCTCATTTTAAATCAGGTTGCTTTTGTTCTTATTATTGAGTTTTAAGAGTTTTTTGTGTATTTTGGACAACAGTCCTTTATCAGATGTGCCTTTTTCAAACATTTTCTTCAAGTCTGTGGCTTGTCTTCTCATTCTTTTGACATTATCTTCCATAGAGCAGAAGTTTTTAATTCAAATGGAGTGCAGTTTATCATTTATTTCTTTCATGGATCATGTCTTTGATGTTGTATCTAAAAAGGTATCATGATACCCAAGGTCATCTAGTTTTCTCCTATGTTATCTTCTAGGAGAATTTTAAGTTTGTGCTTTATGTTTATGTCTATGGCCTATTTTGAGTTACTTTTTGTTAAGGGTGTAAGGTCTTCATCTAGATTTCTTTTCAGATGGGTATCCAGTTCTTCCAGCACCATTTGCTGAAGAGACTGTCTTTGCTGCATTGTATTGCTTTTGCCCTTTATCAAAGATCAGCTATTTATCAGCATCTATTTCTGGTCTTTCTATTCTATTCCATTGATCTATTTTTCATCAATACTATCCTGCCTTGATTACTGAAATTTTATAGTAAGTGTTGAAGTTGGGTAGCTTCTGTCCTCTAGCTTTGTTCTTCTTGTTCTTTTATTTTTTATTTTTTAAATTTTTTATTAAGGTATTATTGATATACACTCTTATGAAGGTTTCACATGGAAAAACAATGTGGTTACTACTTTTACCCACATTATCAAGTCCACACCCATACCCCAATGCAGTCACTGTCCATAAGTTTACTAAGATGCCACAGATTCACTGTTTGCCTTCTCTGTACTACACTGTTTTCCCTGTGATCCCTCACACCATGTGTACTAAACATAATACCCCTCAATCCCCTTCTCCCACCCTCCCCACCGGCCGTCCCACACCCCTCCCCTTTGGTAACCACTAATCCCTTCTTGGAGTCTCTGAGTCTGCTACTATTTTGTTCCTTCAGTTTTGCTTCATTGTTATACTCCACAAATAAGGGAAATCATTTGGCACTTGTCTTTCTCTGCCTGGCTTATTTCACTGAGCATAATATCCTCCAGCTCCATCCATGTTGTTGCAAATGGTAGGATTTGTTTCTTTCTTATGGCTGAATAATATTCCATTGTGTATATGTCCCACATCTTCTTTATCCATTCATCTACTGATGGACACTTAGGTTGCTTCCATATCTTGGCTACTGTAAAAAGTGCTGCGATAAACATAGGGGTGCATATGTCTTTTGAACTGAGAAGTTGTATTCTTTAGGTAAATTCCAAGGAGTGGGATGTTCTTCTTGTTCTTATTGTGTTGGCTATTCTCTGAGTCTTTTCTTCCTCATACAAATTTTAGGATCATTTTGTTGAATATTTAAAATAACTTGTTGGGATTTCATTTGGGATTGCACTGAATCTATAGATCAAGTTGGAAAGAACTGATATCTTGAAAATATAGAGTCCTCCTATCCAGGAACATGGAATACATCTCCATTTATTCAGTTCTTTGATTTCATTCATCAGAGTTTTATATTTTTCTTCATGTAGATCTTATATATCTTTTATTTTTAAGTTTATTCTAAGTATTTAATTTTCTGGAGGTGCTATGTAAATGGTATTGTTTCTAATTTCCAATTCTACTCTCCATTGTTAGTATATAGGAAAGCAGCTGACTTTTGTGTATTAACCTTGTATCCTGATGCCTTGCTGTATTTGCTTATTAGTTCCAGGAGTGATTTTTATAAATTCTTTCTGATTTCTACATAGATGATCATGTCATCTGTGTACAAAGACAATTTTTATTATCCTTCATGATCTCTATACTTTTATTTCCTTTTCTTGCCTTACTTGTTTATCAAGGACTTCCAGTACAATACTGCAAAAGAGTGGTGAGTGGGGACACCCTTGACTAGTATCTGACCTTAGTAGGAAGGCTTTGAGTTTCTTACTATTAAGTTAGTATAATGATAGCTGTAGAATTTTTGTTGAATTGTTTTTATCAAGTTAAGAAAGCTCTACTCTATTCCCAGTTCACTGAGAGTTTTTGTCATGAATGAGTGATGGATTTTCATCACATTTTTCTGCCTCTATTGATCATGTGATTTTTCTTTTTTTAGTCTGTTGATATGATGGATTACATTAATTGATTTTTGAATGTTGAACCAGCCTTGCATACCTGAGATAAATCCCACTTGGGATTGTGGGAAATAATTATTTTTTATGTTTTCCCAGATTCAATTTGCTGACAGTTTGTTGAGGTTTTTTATATCCATGTTCATGAGAGATATTGTTCTGTAGTTTTCTTGTAATATTTTTTTCTGGTTTTGGTATTAATTCTGGCTTCATGGAATGAGTTAGGAACTATTTCCTCTGCTTCCATCCTCTGAAAGAGATTGTAGAGAATTGATATAACTTCTTCCTTAAATGTTTGTTGGAAATAACCAGTGAACACATCTGTGCCTGGTACTTTCTTTTTTGGAAGATTATTAATTAATTGTTTTATTTCTTTAATAGATATAGTCCTATTCAGATTCTTAATTTCTTCTCATGTGACTTTTGGCAAATTGTGTCTTTTAAGGAATTGGTACATTTCATCTGGGTTATCAAATTTCTGGGTTTAGATTTGTTCCTAATATTCCTCTTAATGCCCATGGGTAATGGAATTAATGTTCCTTCTCATTCCTGATATTAGTAATTTGTGTTCTCTCTCTTTTCCTTAGTTAGCCTGGCTAAGGGCTTATTAGTTTTATTGATCTTTTCAAAGACCAGCTTTTGGTTTCATTGACTTTGTCCAAAAAAGATTTTATTTATTTATTTCTGCTCTATTTTTATTATTTCCTCTGATTATCTTCGATTTAATTTGCTCTTCTTTTTCTATTTGCCTGGGGTGGAAACTTAGACTATTGATCACAGATCCTTCTTTTTTAATATATGCCTTCAGTGCTATAAATTTCCACTAAAGCACTGCTGTTGCTATGCCTCACAAATTTTGATAAGTTGTGCTTTCATTTTCATTTAGTTCAAAATATTTTTAAACTTCTCTTGATATTTCTTCTTTGACCTATGTTTATTTAGAAATGTGCTGTTTACTGTCCATGTATTTGGAGATTTTCCAGTTATCTTTCTGTTAATGATTTCTAGTTTAATTCCATTATCATTTGAGAACAGAAATTATGTGATATCTAATCTTAATTTGTTACCATGTGTTTATGGCCTAGAATGTTGTCAATTGTGGTCCATATGAGCTTTAGAAAAATGTGTATTCTGGTCTTGTTGGGTGAAGTAGTCTATAGATGTCAATTATATCCAGTTGATTGATGGTATTGTTGAGTTCAGCTCTGCCCTTGCTGATTTTCTGCCTGCTAGATTTGTCTGTTTTTGAGAGAAGGGTGTTTAAGTCTCCAACTACCATAGCAGATTTATCTGATTCTCCTTGCAGTTCTTTAAGTTTTTGTTTCATGTAATTTTATACTTTGTTGTTAGACACATACATGTTAAAAACTGTTTTGTTTTCTTGGTGAGCTGGCCCTTGTATCATCATGTAATGAATGCCCTTCTTCATCCTTGATAACTTTCCATACTTTGAAATCTGCTCTATCTGAAATTAACACAGCCACTCCTGCTTTCTTTTGATTAGTGTTAGCATGCTATATTTTTCTCTAACCATTTACTTTTAATTTTATATATGACTTTATATTTAAAGTGGGTTTCTTGTAGACAACACATACTCGAGTCATGTTTTTTGATCCATTCTGACAGTCTCTTTTAAATGGTACATTTAGACCAATGATATTCAAAGTGTTTATTGATATAGTTGTATTAGTATCTACCATATTCATTACTGTTTTTACTTCACTGCTCTTATTCTTTGCTCCTATTTCTGTCTTCCACTCTTTTCCTACCTTTTGTGGTTTAACTGGACATTTTATTTGATTTCATTTTCTCTCCTGTCTTAGCATATCAGTTACACTTATTTTTTTACTTTTTTTTAAGTTCGATGCCCTAGAATTTACAATATACATTTATAGTTAATCTAAGTCCACTTTCAAATAATTTTAGAGCACTTTACAGGTACTGTGAGTACCTTATAATAATAAAACAATTGTAATTCCTCCTGTCCCTTTTATCATTGGTGTCATTCAGTTCACTTATATGCAAATTTGGAACTGTTATCTGTTAGTCTCAGAATAATAAAAACGTTTTTATTTTACCTTCACTTGATGCTCTTCCTTTATATAGATTTGAGCTTCTGACCTATATTATTTTCCTTTTCTGTAAAGAATTTCTTTTAATATATTTTAACATGTATACATTTTATTCTTATTTAGCTTATTTATCCATAAATTTTTAAGTTTTCCTTTTTTGTCTCTATAGTTATCTTCCTTCCTGGACTTGATTTCTTGAGCCAAAGTATAGGCTTCACTATTTGTATTAAATTATATGTATTTGTCCCATTATTTTAGCTTGACATATGTATTTGCTTTATTCTAGTGTCATGCTATTGAATATCTTTCTAAACTATTTGCTATGTCCAGTTTGAGTCACATATTAACCTCAGAGAAGCCATTGCAAATCTCTAATAATGAAAGAATATTGAGAGAACTCTGTGACCAATCCAGACGGAACAATATTCGCATAATAGGGGTATCAGAAGAAGAAGAGAGGGAAAAAGGGATAGGAAGTGTTATTGAGGAGATAATTGCCGAAAACTTCCTCAGTCTGGGGAAGGAGATAGTCTCTCAGGCCATGGAAGTACACAGATCTCCCAAATCAAGGGAACCAAGGAGGACAACATCAAGACATACAATAATTAAAATGCAAAGATCAAGGATAAAGACAGACTTTTAAAAGCAACAAATATAATAAATAGAGAAAAAAGATCACATACAAAGGAAAACCCATCACACTATCATCATATCTCTCAACAGAAACCTTACAGGCCAGAAGGGAGTGGCATGATATATTTAATGCAATGAAGCAGAAGGGCCTCGAACCAAGAATCCTCTACCCGGCAAGGTTATCATTTAAATTTGAAGGAGGGATTAAACAATTTTCAGATAAGCAAAAGCTGAGAGAATTTACCTCCCACAAACCACCTTTACAGTGCATTTCGGAGGGACTCCTATAGATAAAAGTATTCCTAAAGCTAAACAGACATCACCCAAGGGATAGACAAAGAGTACAGAATATGATTCATAACATACAAAGAATGGAGGAGAAAGAAAAAAGAAGGAAAAAATCCAGAACGTTTAGGTTGTGTTTGTAATAGCATATGAAGTGAGTTAAATTAGACTGTTAGTAGTAAGGGAATTACCCTTGAACCTTTGGTAACCACGAATCTAAAGCCTGCAATGGCAATAACTACATACCTATCGATAATCGCGCTAAATGTAAATGGTCTAAATGCACCAATCAAAAGACGTAGAATCACTGAATGGATAAAAAATCAATACCCATGTATATGCTGCCTACAAGAGACTTCAAACACAAACACATACACAGACGGAAGGTAAGGGGTTGGAAAAAGATATTTCATACATCTAAAAGGGAGAAAAAAGCAGGAGTTGCACTACTTGTATCAGACAAAATAGACTTCAAAACAAAGAAAGTCACAAGAGAAAAAGAAGGACATTACATAATGATAAAGGGGTCAGTCCACCAGAGGATATAACTATTATAAATATCTATGCAAACAACACAGGATCACCTACATATGTGAAACAAATACTAACAGAATTAAAGGGGGAAACTGAATGCAATGCACTCATTTTGGGAGACTTCAACACACCACTCACTCCAAAGGACAGATCAACCAGACAGAAAATAAATAAAGAGACAGAGGTACTGAACAAAGTATAAGAAAAGATGGACCTAATGGACATCTGCAGAACTCCATCCAAAAGCAACAGGATACACATTCTTCTCAAGTGCACATGGAACATTTTCGAGAATAGATCATATACTAGGCCACAAAAAGAGCCTCAGTAAATTCAAAAAGATTGAAATTGTACCAACCAGCTTCTCAGATCACAAAGGTATGAAACTAGAAATAAATTACTCAAAGATAATGAAAAAGCCCAGAAACACATGGAGGCTTAATAACATGCTCCTAAGTAATCAGAGATCAAATAAAAACAGAGATCAAAGAATATATGGAGACAAATGACAATAATAATTCAACACCGCAAAATCTGTGGGACACAGCGAAGGCCGTGCTAAGAGGAAAATATATTGCAATACAGGCCTACCTCAGGAAAGAAGAACAATCCCAAATGAACAGTCTAAACTCACAATTAATGAAACTAGAAAAGGAAGAACAAACGAGTCTTATGTCAGTAGAAGGAGGGACATAATAATGATTAGAGCAGAAATAAATAAAACCGAGAAAACTAAAACAATAGAAAGAATCACTGAAAGCAAGAGCTGGTTCTTGGAGAAAATAAAAAAATAGATAAACCCCTAGCCAGACTTATCAAGAAAAAAAGGGAGTCTACACACATAAACGGAATCAGAAATGAGAAAGGAAAAATCACGATGGACACCACAGAAATACAAAGAATTATGAGAGAATACTGTGAAAAATTATATGCTAACAAATTGGATAACCTAGAAGAAATGGACAACATTCTAGAAAAATACAACTTTCCAAGGCTGACCCAGGAAGAAACAGAAAATCTGAATAGACCAATTACCAGCAAAGAAATTGAATTGGTAATGAAAAAAGTACCTAAGAATAAAAGGACTGAACCAGATGGTTTCACTGCTGAATTTTATCAAACATTTAGTGAAGACCTAATATCTGTCCTTCTTAAAGTTGTCCAAGTAGAAGAGGCGGGAATACTCCCAAACTCATTCTATGATGCCATCACTCTAATACCAAAACCAGGCAAAGACACCACAAAAAAAAGAAAATTACAGACCAATATCCCTAATAAACACAGATGCAAAAGTACGCAACAAAATATTAGAAAACCGAATTCAAAAATACATAAAAAAGATCATCCATCATGATCAAGTGGGATTCATCCCAGGGATGCAAGGATGGTACAACATTCGAAAATCCATCGACATCATCCACCACATCAACACAAAGTACAAAAACCACATGATCATCTCCATAGATGCTGAAAATGCATTCGACAAAATTCAACATAAATTCATGATAAAAACTCTCAATAAAATGGGTATAGAGGGCAAGTACCTCAACGTAGTAAAGGTCATATGTGACAAACCCACAGTCAAGATTACACTTAACAGCAAGAAGCTGAAAGCTTTTCCTTTAAGATCAGAAACAAGGCAAGGATGCCCACCCTCCCCACATTTATTCAACATAGTTCTAGAGGTCCTACCCATGGCAATCAGACAACACGAAGAAATAAAAGGCATCCAGATTGGTATGGAAGAAGTTCAATTGCTCCTGTTTGCAGATGACAGGATATTGTACATAAAAAAAACTAAAGAATCCACTCCAAAACTACTAGATTTAATATCTGAATTCAGTAAAGTTGCAGAATACAAAATTAATACACAAAAATCTGTTGCATTCCTATACACTAACAATGAACTAGCAGAAAGAGAAATCAGGAAAACAATTCCATTCACAAGTGCATCCAAAAGAATAAAATACCTAGGAATAAACCTAACCAAGAAAGTGAAAGACTTATACTCTGAAAACTACAAGACACTCATGAGAGAAATTAAAGAAGATACCAATAAATGGAAACATATCCCGTGCTCATGGATAGGAAGAATTCATATTGTCAAAATGGCCATCCTGCCTAAAGCAAGCTACAGATTCAAGGCAATTCCTATCAAATACCAACAGCATTCTTCAATGAACTGGAACAAATAGTTCTAAAATTCATATGGAACCACAAAAAACCCCAAATAACCAAGCAATCCTGAGAAGGAAAACTAAAGCAGGGGGAATTATACTCCCTGACTTCAAGCTCTACTACAAAGCCACAGTAATCAAGACAATTTGGTACTGGCACAAGAACAGACTCATAGACCAATGACTCATAGACTAGAGAGCCCAGATATAAACCCAAGAATATATGGTCAATTAATACACAATAAAGGAGCCATGAATATACAATGGGGAAATGACAGCCTCTTCAACAGCTGGTGTTGGCAAAACTGGACAGCTACATGTAAGAGAATGAAACTGGATTATTGTCTAACCCCATACACAAAAGTAAACTCGAAATGGATCAAAGACCTAAATGTAAGTCATGAAACCATAAAACTCTTAGAAAAAAACATAGGAAAAATTTCTTGGATATAAGTATGAGCAACTTCTTCATGAACATATCTCCCTGGGCTAGGGAAACAAAAGCAAAAATGAAGAAGTGGGACTATATCAAACTAAAAAGCTTCTGTACAGCAAAGGACACCATCAGTTGAATAAAAAGACATACTACAGTATTGGAGAATATATTTGTAAATGACATATCTGATAAGGGGTTTACATTCAAATTATATAAAGAGCTCACACACCTCAACAAACAAAAAGCAAATAATCCAATTAAAAAATGGTCAGAAGAGCTGAACAGACAGTTCTCCAAGGAAGAAATTCAGATGGCCAACAGGCACATGAAAAGATGCTCCACATTGCTAATCATCAGAGAAATGCAAATTAAAACCAGAATAACATATAACCTCACACCAGTTAGGTTGGCCACCATCCAAAAGACAAACAACAACAAATATTGGCGAGGATATTTAGAAAGGAGGACCCTCCTACAGTGCTGGTGGGAATGTAAATTAGTTCAACCATTGTGGAAAACATTATAGAAGTTCCTCTAAAAACTCAAAATAGAAATACCATTTGACACAGGAATTCCACTCCTAGGAATTTACCCTAAGAATGCAGCAGCCCAGTTTCAAAAAGACATATACACCCTTATGTTTATCAGCGCACTATTTACAATAGCCAAAAATGGAAGCAACCTAAGTGTCCATTAGTAGATGAATGGATAAAGAAGATGTAGTACATATACACAATGGAATATTATTCAGCCATAAGAAGAAAACAAATCCTGCAATTTGCCACAACTCGGATGGAGCTAGAGGGTATTATGCTCAGTGAAATAAGTCAGGCAGAGAAAGTCAAGTATGAAATGATTTCACTCATCTGTGGAGTATAAGAACAAAGCAAAAACTGAAGGAACAAAACAGCAGACTCACAGAACCCATGAATGGACTAACAGTTACCAAAGGGAAAGGGACTGGGGAAGATGGGTGGGGAGGGAGGGATAAGGGGAAAAAAGGGGTATTACGATTAGCACACATAATGTAGTAGGGGGGTGGATACAGGGAAGGCAGTATAATACAGAGAAGACAAGTAGTGATTCTGTAGCATCTTGCTGATGAACAGTGACTGATGAACAGTGACTGTAATGGGGTATGTGGTGGGGACTTGATAATATGGGGTGTCTAGTAACCATAATATTGCTCATGTAATTGTACATTAATAATACTAAAAAAAAAGAAGTATAACCAAAAAAAAGAAAATGCAAATCACAAGAATCATTAAATCCCACTGCGCAAAAGTAAAAGAAAAAAAAGTTTCCTCATTTCTAAATATTAGGCTATGACTTCTTGCTTTGATTAGGATAATAGCAATGCAGGCCAGAGAGAGGAGCATATGCTGTAGCAGGAATGCATCTACCCAAAAATGGTATGTTGAAGTCTTAACCCCCAGTGCCTCATAATGTGACCTCATGTGGAGATAGGGTCTTTGTAGAGATAACCAACTCAGATGAGGCCATTAGGGTGAGCCCTTATCCAGGGTGGCTGGCGTTCTTAAAAAGAAGAAATTTGGAGACCGAGTTAAATTAGATGGAAGACCCTATGAAGAGGTACAGGGAGAGGATGGCCGTCTCCAAGCTAAGGACAGAGGCCTAGAACCGATCTGTTCCTCACAGGGCTCAGATGGAACCAACACTACTGCCACCTTTTATTTTAGACTTTAGGCTCCCCAAGTGTGAGACAATAAATTTCTGTTGTTTAAGCGATCCAGTTTATAGTACTTTGTTACAGGAGACCTATCAAACTCCTACAAGTTTTATGGAATTGTTCACAAGTATGAAAATGCTTATTACAGATAAGATTTCCTGAGTTACTTCTATGTGCCAGGTTATTAGGAAGATCTAAGCAATCAAAATACATTACTTCATTAATCTTCATAATAATCCTTAGGAGGTAGGTACTATTATTACCCTCGCTTTGTTCATGGGGAAACCCAATCTCCGAATGATGGATAAAATTGCCTAAGTAAGCCAGCTTGGATTCAGGTAATTTGACTACAGAGTCTACACTCTTAACACTACCTTGGATACTACACTGCCCAGTGAGCATTCACCCAATTATAGAATTATTCATTAATTTTTCCAAAATTCAGGAAACTTCCATCTCAATTGGTGAGATTTTTTTTTTTAGTGTTAGTGCTTGTATTAGTTGTCTGTGGCTGTCATAACAAATTACCACAAACAGGGCACTGAAAACAACAGAAATTTATTTTCTCACAGTTCTGGAGGCCAGACGTCGGAATTCAAAGGCCACAATCCCCCCAGAGGCCCTAGCGCAGACCCCATCCTTTGCCTTTTCCAGTTTCTGGCGGCTGTCAGCGTTCCTCTGTGGTTAGCTTCATTGCTCCATTCCGCCTCCATAGTCACGCTGGCGGGTCCTCTTCTGTCTGTGTACATCTTCTCTGTGTGTCTCTTATACAGACAATTCTTATTGGATTTAGGGCCCAGATAATCCAGGATGATCTCATTTCAGGATCCTTAACTTGATTGCATCAGTAAAGACTCTTTTTCCAAATGAGGTCACATTTACAGGTTCCACGGATTTCATTTGACATGCACACAAGTTTAGGGGTATCATCACTGAACCCACTTCGATGCTGTCTTGTGATCACAGTGAACCAAAATGAAGAAATACAGCGACAAGGAGGAAGGGAAGGAGATAGGAAAAGAAAGATGAAAGGAGAAGAGAGAAAAGTTACCTCTAGGAAGAGTGACTGTTATAAGCCGTTATATGTTTCAACACTTGCTACAACGTTTTATTCCCTGTTATTTGAGAATAGTTTAAAACAAGTGAAAAAATTATGGATTTGTTTGGGGGAAAGTATGGTCAAGTGTTTAAATAAAAATATGGGGAATAGGATTTTTAAGGCAGCTGAGATGATCTATTTAAAAATTTTTTAAATCTATTTTAAAGTTATAAGCCTTTGAAAACAGCATTATCATAAAGAAACAGAAATATAACTCATCATCATAATATTCAATAGATCTGTCTCCTTGTCTGTTTCTATGGCAAACAAATGATAACATTTCAGCATAGTTTGTACTTTTACTGCAAGACTAAGAAACAATTTGTCATTGGCAAGCCTTACAAATGCAAGACATTAGTGAATCTTCTGCTTATCTGTTTATGACTTGCCAAAACCTAGTTTAAAATCCAGAATTGTAAGAAACTGATATATTATTCATAATAAGAAAGTTGGGACTTTCTTAAAAGCTTCCACACTCTTATGACAATACAACAATGAGCATGAATAGACAATTCACAAAAGAACCCCTATAAACACTGAAAATAAAATTCACACTCATTAGTAATCAAAAAAATGCAAGTTACATATTTTTACCCAGCAGAATGGAAGTTATTAAAGAGAATAATGATCTCCAGTATTGTAAAATATGTCAATGAAAGGACATTTTTATAATTGCTGATGGGATGTTAACTAGGATCAATTTTCCCAAAGGCAAATCTTCAAAATCCACAGATACTTTGACCCAACAATTTCAATTTTATGTATTATACCCTTAGGAAATAAAAATACATGTACTCGAAGAAGTGTGCACAAAGAGGCATGACACCTTGACACATGAAAAAGGATTACAGAGGATGTGATTCCATTTATTTATATATTTTATTCATATATGTATATTTCACATATTTATTATACAGGAAAATATCTGGTAGCAAAAAATAGTTAAGAATAGTGTCTAGAAAAGATATTAAGTTTATATGAAACTTAAAAAATATATTTTGTTTTCTAATTTTTTAATAATGAATTTGAACAGTATGTTAGTTAAAAAAAAGTGTTTTAAAGGTATTTAAATACACTGTTTAATGTGTTGTCCACCAAAAAAGGAACAAATATATTAGGCATTGTTTCAGAAACACAGTTTTGAGATTTTCCTCATTAAATTTTGTATTGTGGACATACATAGTTAATACAAAATACACAGCATGATTTTTTTAATACAAAAATCTGTACTTTGTTGCTGTAAAGAAAAATAGATTTCTAAACTAAAACCAAAATCCAGTAATACATTTCTGCTTGATTCTAAAGGGCAGGCATTTAAAATTTACCATAGATATGTAATTGGCAAGTCAAGAATATTTAGGACTCAGAGAAATAAGATTAAATGAAAGGGGAAAATGCAGGTATTAAAATAAGGTAGAAACTTTCTATTCTTGCTACTGCTTGCTTTATATTGAAGAACAAAATATTGCAAGAACATTTCTTCTCATTCAACTCAATTCAGTATATATTTATTGAACTCATGAAGTCATCATTTTAAAGAGTAAAGAGATTAATAAACCATAGTCACTATGCTCCAGGAGATCAAGTCTGGACCCCCTCATATTCAAGTAATTTCCTGACGCATATGAAAAAGAGACTTCACTAGTAGCACTCAGAAATGCTGCCTGGGCAGTGTGACTATGAAATTCAAATATTTTAGTTATTTGTTTTCTTTCATCCATGCTGTACTGAATGCCACTATAGGCAGAAGACTTGATATTAAAATCTAAATCTTCCTTAAAGTAAATGTGAGCACTCTACCTTTTCTTTCTTCAATAACAAATTGCTCTTCATCTGTGGGGGCCACTGTAACAAAATAACACACACTGGGTAGCTTATAAACAAAAAATGTATTTAACCATTCTGCAGGCTGAAAGTCCAAGGTCAAGATGCCAGCAAGGTAGTGTTCTGGTGAGGGTCTGCTTCCTGGTTCAGAGCTGACGTGTTTCACTGTGTTCTCACATGGTGAAAGAGGCTAGAGAATCTCTCCAGGGGCTCTTTAAAAGGCACTAATCCCATTCACAAGGGTTCCACCCCCAAGAGATAAACACTTTGGAAAGACCCCACCTCCTCATACTATCATCTTTGGCAATTAGGATTTTAACATGTGAATTTCAGGTGGACAAAACATCCAGACCATAACATGCTTCAAGAAAAGTGATGAATATGACAGGTAAGACTAAGGACTAGACTCTCAGTGCTGGATAGCATGACTTCATACGTTATTCACCAATGTGAAGGTGGTTATAACTGCAGCATGTCTTTGTCATCTCATGCTTTGGATCTGTTAAGTATATTTTAAGTGCTTATTAAAAGGTATACACACATGTTAAAAAGTAAAATAGAACCCAAAAAACTTAGAACAAGGGGGAAACAGTCCTAGTTTTCACTCTTTTCCACCCCCAGTGCAGTTTCCATAGAGGCAACTATTTTAAACTATTTTCTTGCAGTTCCCTCCATGTTGCTGAATAATACACCTACACATATTGTACTTTGCTTCCTTTAGGATATACTGAGGATTTACCCACTTGTATTACCATCCAGCTTTACACTGATCCTTACAAATAATTGTATATCTTAATTTTAGGTAAACCAATTAACAATACCTGCATTAATTAGAAGAAATATGATTCCTATAATGTCAAGTAGTGACTTTGGATTTTATTTATTTTCTGGTAGAAATGTTTCCCCTAAAGTTGCTGATTGTTTCACATTTTATTAGAGGACTTTCCTATACAAATGATTATATTTCCTAATAGAGCTTCATCAGAGCCATTTTGCTTTAAAAAAAACAAAATGGAGCCAAATATTCTTGTGCTGCACTCTGGGCCAGTGGCTCTAGGCCCTGACCACAGTCCTGTGAGTTCCTTTATCTGTGGTCCTGAAGAGGATTCCCTGAGTCCCAGGTCACAAGCCTTTCCCTTCTTAGTGTGCTCCCTCCTGTAAGGATTAGCACGTCTTTCAATACTTTCTAGAAAGAGTGCCCAGTAGGAAGGTATATGTAGTCATGCATGTCTGAAATGTCCTTACTCAATTTACACATATGACTGATGGTTGTTTAGACTATAGAGGTAGGTGAAGGACTCTAGAATATAAAAGAAAACATAAGAGACAAACTTGAGGTACCTAACATTTGACTAATAGGTGTTCCAGGAAAGAAATGAAGAGAACTTGAAGCAGGATGCTAAAAAACAAACAAACAAAAAGTTAAAGAATCATAAAGCTCTAGACCGACAAAGTAAGCTACAATTTTTTCATGGAATTTTGAAGAACTTTTCCATTGCCCTCTAACATCCAGTGTTGTGGGTGAGAAGTCTGAAGCTATTTAGGTTTTCATTTCTTTGTAGTTCCTTCTACTCTCTGGAAGCTTCTTTTTTACTCCCAGAATTCTAAAATTTCATAATTATGTGCTTTTGTGTCAGTATTTAAAACAAACATTTTGCTGGATATTCAGCTTGGCACTGTCAATGTGGCTTTATGGTTCATAAGCTCCAGTAAGTTTCTGCTTTGGTTTGTTTTTCTTTTTTTCCTCTTCCTTTTCCTTTTCTGAAATATCAGTCAGATGTTAGATCTAAATTTGTCTTTTATATCTCTTTTGTTTTTTAAAACATTTTTTTTTTCTGAGAAATGTCCTCAACTTTATTTTCTAAACCTCCTGCTGAATTTTTAGTTCGGTACTCAACTATTTGATTTCCAAGAACTCTTTGTAATTGCTTATTATTCATAGTGTTATGACTAATGAAAATCTGTTTAGTATACAAATTAGAGGATGTTATTATTGTTATTGTTATTGTTATTTTTCTTCTCCAATCTCTTTAATTCTTTTTCTTCCTTGTTTATCTTGTCTTCACATTGTGGCTTTATCTTTTAAAAACATGATAATTTTCAACTGCCCATTAAAAAATAGGTGTGACCTCTGTGTTTGATCTCATTTTCAACTGGTAGCCCTTCCTGTTAGTGATCGGATTCCTAGAATGTCAAGACAGCAGGCATCGAGTCTCTGGGTTTCTTCATTTTCTCCTCAGAAAAAGCCATCATTCTCCTAAGAATTAAATTCCTGATGACTGCCTTTCTGCCTCTTCCATCTGAAGTAGAGAGTGGTAGTGGGAACATGGGGTTGGGATGACAATATGCAGATTTTCAACTGCTCCCAAGTTTTCTACTGCCTGGTTCATTACTACTCCCAGGACTAACTTCCTTTATGTCTGCAGGATATACTGCTTCCTTTCTTCTGAACTATCTCTGCAAGCACTGTAAGCTAAGGTCTCCTCTGAGATGTTGCATGTTACCACTTTCTCACCTGCTTCCCATTTTCCAATGTTTTGTGAAATTTGTCATCCTTCTATATTTTGGTCATTTTTGGTTTAACTGCAATATCTCTTAATCATCACGTATTTGTCAAGCACTTGCTTTGTGCTTGTGTGCTGTGAGTAGCACGAGACAACTGTAAGAGGCATGGGCTCTGCCCTGAGGAAACTTAATTAATGGCAAGTGAAAGACTGATGGCATGATAATGAGCAATGAGTAGCACCACGCAGCGCTGACTTATGCACCCCAGTCTTACAGTGCTCCGAGAGTTCAGAGCGCGAGGGGTGAGCTCTGAATGCCAAAAACATTTTGAACTTGTGGTAGAAAGAATTTACTGAAAGAACATATTGTTGATCTTTCTGGGTCTTTACTTAGGAATGTGGCAATTTTATACTGGCTAGTGCAAAAGCTAAATGTTGAAGAGTAGTAACAACAGATAATCAGGGTTTCAAGTTGAAATTTCATGTGGCAGTAATGATAATAATAAAAAAATACAAAAATTTACTCACTGCATGGCAGGTGACATCCTATAACTGTTGTATAGATAAGAAAACCAAGGTGCTGATAATTTATTTTGGCCTTGCATAAACAGGGAGGCATCCAGGAACCTAGTGTAGGGATGTAGAACCCAGGCTCCCTGATGTATGGTCTAAGGCCCTTTTTCACTGCATGTCGTCTAAACCCAATTTCTGATGACAGTTCACAGGTTTTATTTCTTTCATGTAAGAAAATCCTGCACATCCCTAGAGGTGTTACTAGCTAAACATTATAATATGTAACTGTGAAGCAGAAGGAATGCTTTATACAAGTTATTTTGAACGTCTTGCTGCAGTTGCAGTCTTCATTCACTGATTCATTCATTTGTTCGCTAATTCGTTAGATATTTTATTCATTCTTTCCATGCAGCTGCTGGAGGCTTGGAGTACAAACATGCATGAGCTCCTTCTCTCAGAGGGCTCATTTGGAAAGGGACAAATTCATGTTGCTTTGTTTTATGTTATTCAAACAATTAATTCAATTCCTTGGATGATTAGAGTTATTTCCAGCCCATGCAAGTGTTTCTATTTTGCTCTTTCATTGTGGGCCATCCACGCTCCGAAAAAAAGAGTTCATATTTTCCTTTTTTCAGTTCCTTCTGATAACCCTCAGCACTAAGAATGCTATGGCCAGGTATTGGATTTAGCAAACACATCCCAAAAGTATTTCGTATTTCTTCCAAAATATTTTAAACTATTTTGGATTTGATAGAACCCAAAACACACCATATTCAGAATATTTCCCTTTTGGTTTCTAAATTTGGACTGACTTACATTAACTCGGCAGAATGTTACTTTGTGAGAGTGCGCTGATGTCTGAGACGTTGCACGAGTTGCTAGCATTCACTCTTTATTTTAGTTTTAACCAACTAACCGCCCACCCCAATCCAATCAGGAAATCCTATTATATCTACACAGCCCTAAATATTCAAGCTCTGCCTAAAACCAAAAATGCAGAAGGTTTGAGGCGAAAGGCTTATGCTCACGGCCCTGTTCCTTATCTGTCCCTCCTGGTGAATGAAATAAGTTTCAGAAAAACAAGAGGTAGGAAAGGAAGGGCAATTTCTTTCTGCCAGTGCTTTGACACGTATGTGTTCTGCTGGACCTTCCCCACGTGCAAGTGTGACTGTGAAGACAGAGCAGGGCATTCTTTTCCCTGAATAATATGTCGCGTGGGTAGTTTTTTTGGAACTTGGGCTTTTGTAAAAACCGTGCTGAATCAGAAGAAAGCAGTGATGGGGAGTTTCGGTATCATTCTGCCTTTCCCTCCTTTCCATCCTCAAGAAATTGAAATAAAAAAAAAACCCATGGAGAATATGCAGCACCTTCCAAGAGAGTTGACCACTATTGTGTCTTGGCAGCCCTTCAAACTTACACAGAAATACCCAAATTAACCTGGTGGAGCCTGCAGCTTCAAGTCTCTTTGCCTTCCAGTTGTTCTTACTACCATGGCATGACTATTATCATTACTGAGGGCAGCTCACTGCGTTTCCAAACAAAAGCCTGGCTCCCATTTCTGAAAATGTCATAAGAACTAAGCTTCCTGTAAAAATTTAAGGAAACGTTTCAAAACTAAAACTACACAGGTTCAGTCTGAACTTCATCCTGAAGCCAAACGCAGTCTTGTGAGACCTGTTAGTGTGATCTAGAGACGATGAAGGCCCACATGGTTTCTTAATGTCCAAGAAAGCCTCACTCGAGCTGGCACTGTTCCCTGAATGTGCTGTTTGAGGCCTCTGCTGAGTGCTGGTAAATTCATATCTTGTTTTTTTCTCTTGATTCTGTTGGCTAAAAAGAAATATAAGGTAGTGCCAGCCTGCCTGGACACCCAGCAGCCAGATGAAGAGCCCTCTCCATCGGCAGGACTGGGAGAGCTTTCCAGCTTGTGGCAGCCCCGAAGCAGAAGGTCCTGATACTGCCCTGTGGCGTACACAGTTACAGTTCCTCAATTAAAGGTACAGTCCCTCACTCTACGGCCAAATACATAACCAAGGATCCCCCTGGGAAATAGAATTCTTCATTGGCCTGGAATGTACCTACATCTTCCTGGAAAGGAAAATTTATGAAGGAACTTCTGATCCCTGGGCTTGAGGGACAGACCCAGTGATGAATGGGCTACCTTTTGAATAGCCTATTTCCAACTCTAATAGTTCTAGCTTTCATTTATTCATTCAACTATCATTTAACATGAGACTTCCTATGTACCAGGCACTGTCCTAGGTCCTGGAAAGTGAAGGTGAACAAGAAGACAGAATAGACCCCTCAAGGAGCTTCTATAGTGTGATAGAAACAGACAAGCAGATACACGCCATTTTTTATAGAGCTTTGAATAACTCCTCTAAAGAATATTAAAACAATATTAACAGGATGGAAAACGAGTGTGTATATGTGTGGTAGAGGTGGCAAATATTTGATATCATAATCAGGAAAGGATTTCCTAAGGAGTTGGCATTTAAGAGACATCTAGGTGCAATAAGAGAATGAACTATGGGATATCTGGGGAGAAACCCCTTCCAGGAAGAGAGAAAAGTAATTGGCAGTGCCCTAAGGCTGGGATGAGCCTTGTACACTCAAGGAGAAAAAAAACCCTGGTCTGGATTGAGGGGGTTGAAATAGGAAGAAGTGTTAGAAGATGACGTTAAAGCATGTGGTATGTCAAATGGCAGGTCCCATTTCTTTACCTCTCACTGAATCGCCAAGGTTAAAATGTATTTCTTGCTCCTTGGCCTTCCGATCACCCACATGATCTTCTTCAGTTAATAGCAGGTGGGCAGAGACACCAGGATTCCCATTTTGACCAGAGGATGTAAGATGCTTAGCACATTTCCATCTCTACCACAGCCAATTCCCTGGTCCCAGGAAAAGGATGAGAGAGTCATGTGGAACCTTCCAAACTGCTGCAGCCTGAAGCAGTTCCCTCCCAGGAATGCTGGGAATGAAGCAGATACACTCACCCAGCTCACAGATTTGTGAGAATGAATTATTCAAGTCCTTGGAGTCTTGTGGCTGTTTTTAATGGAGCATTATTGTGGAAATGGCTAATCAATGCAGAGACTTGATCAATTAGGATCTTGGGGGCCTTGTTTTTAACAAGGCTTGTTTTAACAAGTTGGACATTATATATAATGGAAAGCCATTTGAATGGTTTTAAGTTAGGAAATGACACCAACTGAATTAAATTTTTAAATGATCATTAAATTTGTAAAGATTTTCACTTTCTGAAGAAAGATTACAGGAAAACGTGGTATCAGGAAGTTCAAGAGCAGTGATTCAGGAGAAAGATGGTGACCAAGACTTCCCCTTGTTTATTAAAAAACAAAAACAAAAAAAAATAACAGTAAAAACAAGATTCTGATTTCTGTACTAGATACTCGGTCATTATATTACAGTCAGCGAAATCAAAGGCATTAATTAGTTCTGTGGTAAGGATTTGTACTCTATTCTACAAATAGAATGAGTCTTGCTATGGCATGATCAGTTAAATCTAGTAAAACTGTTATCTTTTTTTCACATGGGGGAAGGAAACTCCAAGCTTGAAAAATGGGAAGAATCTCCTCTTTTTTTTAATTTTGGTATTATTAATGTACAATTACATAAGCAACATTATGGTTACTAGACTCCCCCTGTTATGGAGTCCCCACCACATACCCCATTACAGTCACTGTCCATCAGCATAGTGACATGCTATAGAATCACTACTTGTCTTCTCTGTGTAATACTTCCTTCCCCATATCCCTGCTCCCCCGCTACATTATGTGTGCCAATCATAATACCCCTTTTTCCCCTTATTCCTCCCTTCCCACCCATCCTCCCCAGTCCCTTTCCCTTTGGTAACTGTCAGTCCATTCTTGGGTTCTGTGAGTCTGCTGCTGTTTCGTTCCTTCAGTTGTTTCTTTGTTCTTGTGCTCCACAGATGAGTGAAATCGTTTGATACTTTTCTTTTTCTGCCTGGCTTATCTCACTGAGCATAACACCCTCTAGCTCCATCCATGTTGTTGCAAATGGTAGGGTTTGTTTTCTTCTTATGGCTGAATAATATTCTACTATATATATGTACCACATCTTCTTTATCCATTCATCTACTGATGTACACTTAGGTTGCTTCCATTTCTTGGCTATTGTAAATAGTGCTGTGATAAACATAGGGGTGCATATGTCTTTTTCAAATTGGGCTGCTGCATTGTTAGGATAAATTCCTAGGAGTGGAATTCCTGGGTCAAACGGTATTTCTATTTGGAGTTTTTGGGGAACCTCCATACTGCTCTCCACAATGGTTGAACTAATTTACATTCCCACCTGCAGTGTAGGAGGGTTCCCCTTTATCCACATCCTCACCAACATTTGTTGTTGTTTGTCTTTTGGATGTTGGCCATCCAACTGCTGTGAGGTGATATCTCATTGTGGTTTTAATTTGCATTTCTCTTTCTCTGATGATTAGCGATATGGAGCATCTTTTCATGTTCCTGTTGGCCATCTGAATTTCTTCTTTAGAGAAGTGTCTGTTCAGCTCCTCTGGCCACTTTTTAGTTGGCTTATTTGCTTTTTGTTTGTTAAGGTGCATGAGTCTTTGTATAATTTGGATGTCAACCGCTTATCGGATATATCATTTAGGAATATATTCTCCCATACTGTAGGATTTCTTTTTGTTCTACTGATGGTGTCCTTTGCTGTACAGAAGCTTTTCAGCTTGATATAGTCCCACTTCTTCGTTTTTGCTTTTGTTTCCCTAGCCCAGGGAGATAACTTCATGAAGAAGTTGCTCATGTTTATGTCCAAGAGATACTTGCCAATGTTTTTTTCTAAGAGTTTTATGGTTTCATGACTTACATTCAGGTCTTTGATCCATTTTGAGTTTACTTTTGTGTATGGAGTTAGACAGTAATCCAGTTTCATTCTCTTACATGTAACTGTCAAGTTTTGCCAACACCGGTTGTTGAAGAGGCTGTCATTTCCTCCATTGTATATCCATGGCTCCTTTATTGGATATTAATTGACCATATATGCTTGAGTTTGTATCTGGCCTCTCAAGTCTGTTCCATTGGTCTATGGGTCTGTTCTTGTGCCAGTATCAAATTGTCTTGATTACTGTGGCTTTGTAGTAGAGCTTAAAGTCAGGGAGCATAATTCCCCCCATTTTATTCTTCCTTCCCAGGATTGCTTTGGCTATTCAAGGTCTTTTGTGGTTCCATATGAATTTTAGAACTATTTGCTCTAGTTCATTGAAGAATGCTGTTGGTATTTTGATAGGAATTGCCTTGAATCTGTCAATTGATTTAGGCAGGATGGCCATTTTCACAATATGAAATCTTCCTGTCCATGAGCACAGAATGTGTTTCCATTTATTGGTATCTCCTTTAATTTCTCTCATAAGTGTCTTGTAGTTTTCAGAATATAAGTCTTTCACTTCTTTTGTTAGGTTTATTCCTAGGTATTTTATTCTTTTGGATGCAATTGTGAATGTAATTGTTTTCCTGATTTCTCTTTCTGCTAGTTCATCATTAGTGTATAGGAATGCAACAGATTTCTGTGTATTAATTTTGTATCCTGCAACTTTACTGAATTCAGCTATTAGATCTAGTAGTTTTGGAGTAGATTCTTTAGGGTTATTAATGTACAACATCATGTCATCTGCAAACAGGGACAGTTTGACCTCTTCCATACCAATCTGGATGCCTTTTATTTCTTTGTGTTGTCTGATTGCCGTGGCTAGGACCTCTACCACTATGTTGAATAAAAGTGGGGAGAGTGGGCATCCTTGTCTTGTTCCCAATCTTAAAGGAAAAGCTTTCAGCTTCTCACTGTTAAGTATAATGTTGGCTGTGGGTTTGTCATATATGCCCTTTATTATGTTGCAGTACTTGCCCTCTATACCCATTTTGTTGAGCGTTTTTATCATGAATGTATGTTGAATTTTGTCAAATGCATTTTCAGCATCTATGGAGATGATCATGTGGTTTTTGTCCTTCTTTTTGTTGATGTGGGGGATGATGTTGATGGATTTTCGAATGTTGTACCATCTTTGCATCCCTGGAATGAATCCCACTTGATCGTGATGGATGATTTTTTGATGTATTTTTGAACTCGATTTGCTAATATTTTGTTGAGCATTTTTGCATCTGTGTTCATCAGGGATATTGGTCTGTAATTTCCTTTTTTTTGTTTTTGCGGTGTCTTTGCCTGGTTTTGGTGTTAGAGTGATGTTGGCCTCGTAGAATGAGTTTGGGAGTATTCCCTCCTCTTCTACTTTTTGGAAAACCTTTGGGAGGATGTGTATTAGGCCTTCACTAAATGTTTTATAAAATTCAGCAGTGAAACCATCTGGTTGAGGGGTTTTGTTCTTTGATTACCCATTCAATTTCCTTGCTGGTAATTGGTCTGTTCAGATTTTCTGTTTCTTCCTGGATCAGCCTTGGAAGGTTGTATTTTCCTAGAAAGTTGTCCATTTCTTCTAGGTTATTCAGTTTGTTACCATATAATTTTTCATAGTATTATCTCATAATTCTTTGTATTTCGGTGGTGTCTGTAGTGATTTTTCCTTTCTAATTTCTGATTCCGTTTATGTGTGTGGACTCTTTTTTTTTTCTTGATAAGTCTGGCTAGGGGTTTATCTATTTTGTTTATTTTCTCAAAGAACCAGCTCTTGCTTTCATTGATTCTTTCTATTGTTTTGTTCTTCTCAGTTTTATTTATTTCTTCTTTAATCTTTATTATGTCCCTCCTTGTACTGACTTTGGGCCTCATTTGTTCTTTCTTTTCTAGTTTCATTAATTGTGAGTTTAGACTGTTTATTTGGGATTGTTCTTCCTCCCTGAGGTAGGCCTGTATTGCAATATATTTCCCTCTTAGCACAGCCTTCGCTGCATCCCACGGATTTTGCGGTGTTGAATTATTGTTGTCATTTTTCTCCATATATTGCTTGTTCTCTCTTTTTATTTGGTCATTGATCCATTGATTATTTAGGAGCATGTTAAGCTGCCATATGTTTGTGGGCTTTTTCATTTTCTTTGAGTAATTTATTTCTAGTTTCATACCTTTGTGATCTGAGAAGCTGGTTGGTACAATTTCAGTCTCTTTGAATTTACTGAGGTTCTTTGTGTGGCCTAGTATATGATCTATTCTTGAAAATGTTCCATGTGCACTTGAGAAGAATGTATATTCTTTTGCTTTTGGATGGAGTGTTCTGTATATGTCCGTTATGTCCATCTGTTCTAATACGTTGTTCAGTGCCACTTTCTTTTTATTCATTTTCTGTCTTGTTAATCTGTCCTTGGGACTGAGTGATGTGTTGAAGTCTCCCCCTTTTGCATTCGCTTTCCCCCTTTAATTCTGTTAGTATTTGTTTCACATATGAAGGTGATCTGTGTTGGGTGCATAGATATTTATAATAGTTATATCCTTTTGTTGGACTGACCCCTTTATCATTATGTAATGTCCTTCTTTGTCTCTTGTTACTTTCTTTGTTTTGAAGTCTATTTTGTCTGATACAAGTACTACAACTTCTGCTTTTTTCTCCCTATTAGTTGCATGAAATATCTTTTTCCATCCCTTTACTTTGTCTGTGTATGTCTATGTATTTGAAGTGAGTCTCTTGTAGGCAGCGTATATATATGTGTCTTGTTTATCCATTCAGTGTCTCTACGTCTTTTGATTTGTGCATTCAGACCTTTTACATTTAGGGTGATTATTGCTAGGTACCTACTTATTGCTATTTCAGGCTTTAGATTCGTGGTTACCAAAGGTTCAAGGGTAAGTCCCTTACTATCTAACAGTCTAATTTAACTCACTTCATATGTTATCAGAAACACAACCTAAAGATTCTTTCATTTTGCCTCCTTTTTCTTCCTCCATTCTTTGTATGTTATGAATCCTATTTTGTACTCTTTTTCTATTCCTTGAGTGACATCTATTTAGCCTTAGGAATACTTCCATGTATAGGAGTCCCACCAAAATGCACTGTAGAGGTGGTTTGTGGGAGGTAAATTTTCTCGGCTTTTGCTTAACTGAAAATTGTTTAATCCCTCCTTTAGATTTAAATGATACCTGGGTAGAGTATTCTTGGTTCAAGGCCCTTCTGCCTCATTGCATTAAATATAATCATGCCACTCCCTTCTGGCCTGTAAGGTTTATGTTGAGAAATCTGATGATAGCCTGGGTTTTCCTTTGTATGTGATCTTTTTTCTCTCTCTAGCTTCTTTTAATAGTCTGTATTTATCCTTGATCTTTGCCATTTTAATTATTATATGTCTTGATGTTGTCTTCCTTGGGTCCTTTGTGTTGGGAGATCTGTGCATCTCCATGGCTTGAGAGACTATATCCTTCTCCATATTGGAGAAGTTTTCAGCAATTACCTCCTCAATGACACTTTCTATCCCTTTTTCTCTCTCTTCTTCTGGTACCCCTATTATGCAAATATTGTTCCGTTTGGATTAGTCACACAGTTCTCTCAATATTCTTTCATTCTTAGAAATTCTTTATTCTCTGTGTGCCTCAGCTTCTTTGTATTCCTCTTCTCTAATTTACTCCATTTACCATCTCTTCTACTACATCTAATCTGCTTTTAAATTCCTCCATTGTATGTTTCATTTCAGATATGGAATTTCTTAATGATTGAATTTCCATCTTAAATTCGTTCCTGAGTCTTGAAAATTTTTGTGTACCACCATAGCATGTTTATGATTTTTATTTTGAACTCTCTTTCAGGAAGATTGGTGAGTTCAGTTTCATTTGGCCCTTTTTCAGGGGTTTGTGAGATTTTGGTCTGTACCATGTTCTTTTGATGTTTCATATTTCTATGTGGTGCCTTCAGTGCCCAGCCCATAGAGTGAGGTTGGGGGTCGTAGGGGAGCGGAGCTGGTGCCCTATTTTGTGAGGTCTGCTCTGTTTGTGAGGTCGGTAGCAGTCTCGTGCAGCCTTCTTTCCTGTTGCTTTTATTAACTGTATTTTTGCATTATCTGTGGTTTTGGGAGGAGTTCTCTGTCTCCCCTCTCATGCCACCATCTTTGTTTCTGAGAGCCGGGAAGAATCTCTTCTGATGGGAGTTTTTAAGCATAAAAGGGACAAGCCACAGAATGAAGAGGAGAAACCCAATACTTCTTGGTCCTAAATTTAATGGCCTAAAGAAGAATGTAGATTATAAGGTGACAAGAAGGAGAGAGGGCCGAGGAGGGGGAAGAGAGAGCCCTGGTATCAAGAGGGAGAGACTCTTGTACAGTCAGTGAGTCAAGATAACTAATGTTTTGTTGTTGTCACTCTAAATAATCTTGAAGAAATGGAAGTGTTATATCTTTATCAGGTTTTTGTTTACCCACCAGGAAAAGGGATAATAACCACCTAACCTGCTTATAAGTTTGTGCTAAGTATATTGTATATGCTAAAGCACTTTAAAGGAAAGTATAGAGTGCTATATCTATGGAATGCACAATTATAAAACTTGAAAACTAGTCAAGGTCTTTGCTAGTAATAGATTAGTGCTATACATACAATATTTCCATACCAATTAACTTCAAATATTGTAATTACTGGCATATCTAGAGATTTTCTATTTTTTACTCAACATGTGTTATAGTAAATGAGCAAGTGTGACGTACCATGTGTGCTTTCACGTTTACATTTTACACTAATATGGCCTGACACTTTATGAAAAAATACACCAGACTTTAAAGGTGCTTTGGTATTGTGAAAGTATTAGGTAAGAATTTGAACTCTTCTGGATATTTTTTCTGTATTAATGAAAGAATTATGCCAGAAAGTGAAATTTAAATTACTTTTTCTCTCTCAGAAAAAAAAAAATCTACCATAATTACAGATACTTCCCCAAGTCTAGGAGGGACTCCATGTGAACCACAGCACATGTGAGTTTTCTGTTCTAATGTTTGTCATAAAAGAGAAAACAAGAAATAATGTGAGCTCTCTTGCATTCTTTTTCAATCTCTCCTGCCCACTTCTTTATAATCCCTATGGCATTTGAGGGAAAATTCTCCTCCACTTATGAAGACAACTATTAAATCTTCATGTGAATTGACATTTTCTAAACCAAACTTCCCACTTACATTCTAACATTTGGTCAGTGATCTTGATCATGTGTTCCAAATTAAATCAAAATGAGGCTCTAAGTGAAGTTGGGTAAGTCAGTTAGGACACTGTCCAGAGGAGTATGACCTGGCCAGCTGGGTTTTCTCCTCAGGTCATAGGAAATCTCAATCTTGCCAGCAGAGGGACCAAAAAGGCAGGTCATTTTCCTTTTCCTTCCCGTTTCCATGCCAGTGAGGCTGAAGGCTGACAGGAGTTCTGGAGGCAGCCCACTGTCCCTTCTGGGAGTCAGCCCTCTCACTTCAAACTGTATTTATGATTGCTTTTGGGCCCCTCACCTGTAACCCAGTTGCCTTGTACAAGTTGACAGTGGACTGTATGTTGGTTCTAATCATTGAAATAGCAACAAATCCTTCCTCTTATTAGATTCCAGCTTTCCTATCATCAGATTCTGTGGGGAATTATGGGTGAATAAATGAGACCATTTCCCCAAGAGCTGGCTGAGAGATTCACACGGGCAAGTGGTGCTGAGACTAGAACTTCTCACCAGCAACTGGGAGGGCAGCTAGGCACTGCTGGATGGCTTTTTCTTTATGATATTAATAGTTTAACACACTTGTTTCAACTGAATAGTTTATTTCTTGATTTCATGTTTGACTATTTTTGCAGTGAATGCTGTTCATAGCACTTCACGATGTGGTCTTTGAACTGTAAAGAAAATGTATATACAATTTTGTGTGTAAATGAGTATGTGCATTGTGGTGGATTGAGGATCAGAAGCTTTTATGATGTTTTCAAAGAAGTGTGTGATGCAAAAAAAGGTGAAGTACTATTACCCTTGTCAGTAAAGATGTCACTCATGCAGTTAGCTCCAGGATGTTGGCCTTAAGTCTTTACAGCATCTGACCCACAGAGTCTGATGGAATATAATAAAAGCTGAGGCAGCTGCCCAGTCTGCTCTGGCAATTGCTCCAGATTCTGCCACCCAGCTACTTGTGAACCTGAACTCTACTTTCTTCTTTAGATTTCACATTCTAGAATCCTTTGGCTTAGAACCTGGATACTCTTTTTAAGCTTACTCTCTTATCAAATAGGTCATTTGAACAATCTGTCATTTTGATTTCTACCTTCCTTGCACCAGAATCAAAAGAAAGGAGAGGAATTGGTAAGGGCCGGCAGGATGTTCAGGGGAAGAATAAGGAAACTGGAAACCTTTCCTTTGCTCTCAATTAAGCTCCTTTGACATTACTTCCCACTTCGGAATCTAGAACCACAGATTTCAAGGTGCCTGGCCCTCTGACTATCTGGGAAAGAAATCTGGATATGCAATATAAGTTTTGGTGGTTCTAAGAAAAAAAAAAGGATTTTAAAATCTATCTTCCTTCTACTAATTCAATGACTCCATTCTAACTGCTCAAGCCATTCGGAGCATATTTCTTTCAGTGTCTAACAGATCAAATGGGTTACTTCCCCCTCTTTACTTGGCTTGACTTGATTGGCCCCAGAAGCTTGGATCTTCCTGTTGTCTGTTTTCCAAAGAGACGCCCTCTTTCCCGGGACCACCTGAAGGCTGTCTTGGCTCCTTCTCAACTTTGCTCTATCCTCCTCTTGAAATTCTTCTTCAGACAGGATCTCTTTCTGATTTCCTGAAACATGTGTAGTTAGCAGGTTTTATCTTCTTTTTTTCAATATTCTTTTTGAAAGTAATCCAGTGGGTGGAAGAACTCCAAAATGATTAGGAATTTTCTTCCTTTAGACATTGTAGACATAAGCTGCTATTCATTAATTGCTTCTCAACCTTGTTCAAAAAAAGTGCAAACACCAAAATGAACAAAGTTGGAACAACAATAATAAAGACTGTTGTGAATCTAAGGGGAAAATGAAAATGACTTTTTCAAATATCACTGGAAAATACCGTGTGAAAATTTGGCCATAGAATTTATTCCCCAACTGGAAGCAGGTTCCGCATCCCGAGTAATGACTCCCCACTCTCTGAAGGCCAAGCTAGAAGTAATCTCAGTGCAGATTCTTGTCCTTACTCTCTCATGTCGACTTTGTGGGGCACTATGGGCTTTAATTTTTCACTATTTGCAAAGATCTCATAATTTCTTAGCTGGAACATTTTAACCACTTTTTAAACCTTTTAAATGTTCCTTGATACAGAAACATGCTCTTAAACACATAGACAACTTTATATGCCCACTATAAATCATAGAAAAGACACACTTACTATATTCTGAAAATCTAAGGTACTTTGTAGGAGTGAGCTATTTTTTGAAGTTACATTAATGCTTCTAAGTTCCTATATTGCCATTTAGGACAGTGAACCAAAAAGAATAACAATTTGGTATCTACAGGAAGCCAAAAAACCTGGAGAGAGAGAGGAAAATAGAAAAGAGCATATGTCAGTGGTAACATGAATTATCCTGGTGACATGTTTTAACAAAATGTTTGCTTCAGAGCACTCTGTTCAGTGGAATTCAGTAGAAGGTTGCCAACCAAAATCTTTAATTAGTGTTTAATCAGGACAGCTAAAATGTATAGTTGTTCTCATCTTTGAGCATGTCTCATGTCTCAAGAGTGTTTTGAACGAGATTGGCCTGTCTGACAGATGTCAACTCTGCGTGAGCCATCCATAAGGCTGCAATAAGGAAAAAAAAGCAGGCTGCCGAGGCCCTCAAACTGAACTTATCAAGTGAATGAGATGCTTCCATCCAGACCTCAGATATGCTCCTCCACATGAGGACCTCATATTCTGAAACTGAATTGTGAGATCCCAAAAGCTGAGATAATTTGGGTTTTGAAATAGTTATCAAGGCTTGACAATGTTATAAGGTCATCCATTCATATAGTGGAATCCTTTTCTTTTCCTTTTTCTTTCTCCTCTACTTCCTTCCCTCTTTTTTTCTCTTCCTTTCCTTTCTTGCACCTGTTCTTGATATGTTTATTTCTATAGCTGCTCTTTGTGTTCTTGGTGACCTTAAGAATCTGTTTTAGAGATATGCCATATTTGATCTAATAGGAAGGTCTCTGAGATACAGAAATGAAGTCTGAGAAGGCAAACTGGGGAAAAGAAATTAGTATATTTTCATGCTTCTAATAAATAGAATGTGTTTACTCCAAAATATATTTTTTCTTTAATAATCAAATTCAGTACTGCTCAGAATCCAACATCTGTTGGGGTTCTGTGCTTCATTAGCTATTTATTACAACAATAGGTCTTAGTCTTCATGTGGATTTCCCCTTTCTCTTTTCAGATATCCTTGCTGGTCTGTTATATTCTTCTTTAGACTACTCTCTGTCCTAATACCTCAAAGTTGGAAATTTCTTTTTTTCACGTTTATAGTAACTTGTTTTAACTTTGAAATATTTTTTTCTCTAATTTATTTTACCCAAAGTTTACTCCATCCACTGACTCTCAAGGATTGTTTTCTTCCCTAGCCCTGCCTTACCCCACTACCTGGGACATGGTCTTTCATCTCTTCTTTGCTCATATTGTTTCCTTCACTTTCTGTTCTTCTCCAGCTAAGTATAACCAACTTATTCCGTGGAGTTTCTTGCAACTTGTTTTCTCCAGGGGATGCCGTAACACTGTTCACAACCAGGATTGTAACAATATTCATTATATAGTATAGTTTCTTAAGTACCTGTAGATTACATGATTTGGTGACTTTATTTACAGCAAACAATAGAGCTGATTCTTCTCTCTAATCCTGATGGTTGGCACAGAGTAGATTTTCAAAATATATACCAATTGAATAGTAACAATGTATTCATGTTTCTTTTTAAAAATTTTCCTCACTTATTTCTTTATGTAATAATCACAGTGGCATACTGCAGTTGGCTCATACTGGCTTGTGAAAGCTGATCGTTAAATTTTCAAAAATTTTGACAAACTCATTGATATTTGAAATTGTATCCTATAAATGTGCCACTAAACAAATGAAATTAATAACAAAGGAAATACATAAAACCCATCACTACCTAATTACCTGCTCTCTTGAGGTTATGCACATCTATTTAGTCTCTGTGGTAGAAATAGTATGTAGCAGAGTGCATCTTTTCACAAGTGTGGTTGAAATTGACTATGGTTGGACTATTTCTACCACAGAAATTGGCAAATGAAAATGAACTCTTAGTTTATTGTTTTGTTGATTTTTAGACATAAGAAAGTGATGGAGGAAATGTTAATAATGGTTACTAAACTTTAAAGTGTATTCTGTCTATAGCCATTACAGTGCAAATAGCTCCAAAAGTTGAGGAAATGTTTTTCCTGTATTCAAAAACTATTGCCTTATTTAACCAAGAAAACTCTTACATAATTTATGAAAGAGTTAACAAAACATCTTCAACACACATCTTCATTGTTTCATTTTTGTCTTACTCATTAACAAAAAGAAAAATATCAACCTTTATTGTGTCCAAACTATACAGTTAATCAGCAGTTGCAACCATAGACTTGGCTATGGAAACAGGAACTAGACCAAAGTCAAAGGCAGCATTCATTCTGTGAGAATTAACTGGCTATATAGAATTTAAAATGGAGTCTTATGAATTTGAATATTACTTGTAAAATTGTTAAACATCCTTTTTATCAATACATTTATAATAAATGCATATAAGTATATATATAATTATATATGCATAATTTTCCAGGGATTTTTCCTATATATATGATATTTAACTATTTTTTATCTGGTCCTATTCTCTTTTTGTTTCTTTAAGTAAGGTTTTCTATTTTCCTTACAATGTTAACTGTTAGTATACAGCCATCCAAAGAATCAGAAAATTGTATGAGGAAGGTAGTAAAAGTGGCAATATATTTTCATGGCATTTGTATTGGCTACTTGTTACTCAAATTTATCTAAGATGTTTGTGCATCTGGAATACCTATACACCTCATCTGTGTTTCTGCCTGTATCAGCGTAGTGTTTTTGTGTAAAGAGAGAGAACAGAGAAAGTGGCTGTGGATGCATGGCTTTGCAAACAGCAATAGGCAGCACAGGAGAATTTTCCATTAGATATTAATTTTTAACAACTTATCAAGTAATTAACATTTGACCTTGTAAAATGAATAGACAGACTCTCATTTAAACTTGATACCAAACATTTTATTAATTAAACACGTCACTGGAAATCAGGGGTAGTTCTAAGTTTTATGGGGTCTGAAGCTTATAAAATCAAGGGAACCTCCTTTATAAAAAAGAATACACAGTTATGTGTAAAATAATTAGGTTACAAAAGTAAATAGTTACTTAAAATTGCAAAAAATTACAGATTTTACAAAGCTGACAGCACAAAAATTGCAACATCTAGAAAAATAACTTGTCACAATTCGCATTGCCTTTTCATATGAAGACAATTTTTCAAAAACATCTATACAAAGAATAGAAAGACAATTTAATTTTTCTTCAGGAATGATTGATAGAATTTGCTTTTTATTACTAATCACTAGAAAATTTTCTTTCAGCTTAATAACTTACTAGAAATTTCATGTAAATTTTGGGGACTGTTGTCAAATTTGGAAAAACCTCTTTCATATTTCTTTCATATGTGAGCTGTAAGATTTCAAGTTTTTTTAGTGTATATAATGATTAATTGCAAATACTCTTTGAATTGATACTCATAAACTACTGTGTCATTGATGTCCTCGTTATAATGATATGTAAGTTTTGCATTATCTTTGTCAGTGTCTGTTTTATGTTGTATCAACAAGAAATAAACAAGAACCAGTAAAATGAAATACCCGGCCAGAGGAGGAGAATGAACAGTTATATCCCAGCAGAAGCGAGCGGCCCGTTTTGAAAAAACTGCTCTGACTTTGATCTTTACTGCTTTGCTGAAAATGAGTTTTGTACGTCCTCCGGCTTCCAACTCCTCTGTTGGGGGAGAGGAGAAAAATGACAGCTTCCTGCTTCCCTTTCCCTGGGTCCTGAGCACAAGGGACTGATGACCAGAGTTGAACCTAACTCATTTATATCCAAAAAGTACCATACTATGGAAAATATAAGATTAAAATGTGACCTACTACTCACTTTTCCTAAGAAATGTGTATTAAAATCTATTGTAAGTAGGTGTATAATGTAATGTTGAAGAGCACAGATTCTGAAGCCAGGGTGCCTGATGTCCAATCCAGGTTCCCTGTCAAATAATTCATCTTGAGCACGTTAATCAATGCAAGTGTGCCTCAGTTTCCTCATCTGTAAAATAAAACAGATACTACTACCTATTTCATAGGGTTGCTGTAAGGATTAAATGTGGTAATATTTTTAAAAACCACATATACACCAGTGCCTGACATATAGTAGTTCCTATAAATTGTTAGCTGTTTTCATTATATTAACTAATACTTATTTAGTGATTTACCTATTCTAAGCCTATATTGCTGGATATTATGTTAAGATATTAACTGTTCTTTATTACATTCACGCTGATGCAGAGCAGTTCAGGAGGCAGTGTGTCTCTGCCAGCTCACGTGAGGGTAACTTGTTCCTCGTTTGGTGGCAGACGCTATCCTTGGATTTTTGGTTTTTCCATTGTTGTTGCTCCATATATTTTTAAAGGGAGATTTTCAGAGATTCAAACCACTTCAGCTACTGTCTTTCCAGAATCACCTCTAAGAGTTGAATCTTATGCTTTAGTGTGGTGCAGGGCCCCACTTCTCTTATTTTGAAGGTCTAAAGCCTTTCTGGACTGAAACATAAGCTTGTATGTAAATCCTCAGTAAAAAAAGTCCTGCGTGAGGATCTCTATACCCAAACTACTTGCATAGTGGTTAAGTGTCTGGATTCTGGAATCAGTGAGATTAGGTTTCAAATCCTATCTCTGTCACTTACTGGCAGGATGACCTTGAGAAAACCATTTAACTTCTCTCATCCTCAATGCTATTATGTATGAAACAGAGGTGTTAATATAGTATTTGCTGAGAATGTTATGAGGACTCATAAACAAGACCTGCGAAGTATTTGGCATAGGAAATACTTAAATAGAAAGATACCAGTAAATGTCAGGGTTTTAAACTGTTATTTGAATATTATTAACATCTTTTTTGGTTTCTTAGTTTTGCTAAGGATGTATCAGTCAGATTGGGGAGTGAAAGGCGTACAGACAAGCAAAGAGTAATTTATATTTACTTAGTTACTCCATGAGGTTCTGCAAACATCTAGTGCTTGGTTAAGCCCATGATTAGGTAACTTAAGTTAGTTTAAAACAAAGAGACATAGGCTCTTTGAAGGCCATGTTGTTTAATGGGAAGGATCTATTTTTTAAGTATGACCTGAACAAGCCACGTTATTCTTTGAAGCCTCGTGTCCTCAATATAAATTGAGACAGTGAACTACATAATTTCTTTAAAATACTTCTAGTCTTCAAATGCTCTGACGTACTTTTATGAGTTTCCCCTGTTATTTTTAGCTACAGATTTCTTGGCCATCTGGGAGTAGGAGACGGAAAAGAGTGGTGACAGGGAATAGGGAAGTGCCACATTGCTGATGTGGGAAGTGATGTAAAGACAGGTGTAAAGACAGTGACACAAAGACTGGAAATGATGAAAAAACACTACAACAACTGAAATATAAGATCAATTGAAATTATGAGTGTGTGAATTAGGTGTTAGATTTGGGCAAGGAGTCTAGGAGGAGAGAGTGTGCTTAATAGAAGGCAAAGGAATTCCTTGGTTTTCAGAGCAAGCTCCTTGGAATCTTCCAGAACCCACTTTCTAAACTCTTTAGAATTGAAATTTATGGAGTTGTTTGCTTAAGGTCAGGTTATTTGATTCACCAATGTCTGTAAGTTCTAAAAGTCAGTTTAAATTGCCCAAGTGTCTCACAAGAAAAGACATAGTTTTTTTTAACACATACAGTGAAATGGGGATTTCTCTATATCCAGTCTACCAATGTAAAGCTATGCAGTTCCAAAACAGGTATAGGGAACCTTGAGCTAAGACCTTCAACCAAAGACATTTGGAATATGCTTCCTAATATGTTACAAATGGTTTGGCTTTCAAGAGCACTTGACTAGAAGTCACAGGTTAGTCACCTGGATTTTCTTTTATAAATCTGACTTGGCAAATTTGGGCTATCTCAGCGGAAGCAGGAAGGTGTCTCCTGGCTTGGCTGCCTGAACAGCTCTATTATCATCTCAAAGACCTAAGCTACCCTCTTCTTCCTTTTGTGAAACTTCAGTTAATATTTTAGTAAAATTATTAACTATTTATATTGTATAAAGGTACAACAGGTCACTTCATTCTGCAGTATGTCCTTTTGAACTCTGGGAATGAAGACCTCATTCCTCAATCTCTGTCAAGGCAATTTTGCCATCTGCTATTAAAAGGACTACGTTCTGAATACTGTGATGAAATGGATTATGATGACAATAAATACTAAACAGAGTAGAGTGGGATAAGAATTTGGAAATATTAGAACAAGAATGAAGCTGGTTGTAGTTATAATTATTGTTAAATATCTTCCCGCCACACATTTACTAGTTGCACAAAGGGAAACACAGAGCTTGAGGTGGGGAGCAGAAGAGAACAATAGCATTCTGGTGCTGCTTTGGCAACTAGCAGGTGCTCTCCTGCATTTGAGTGTTTGCAGGTTTTCTGGGCACCATGCAACTTGAACTAGTGATTTTTGCTATTTTTTTCTTTGTGTTTTTTTTCCCACTTCTGCTTTCATGTTCCTTGAATCTGAAGTTACATATCCCTTCATGCATCAAATAGGTATTAAGTGCCTTGCCTGTGCCAGACAATGCAGGTGTGGAAGCTCTCTGGGCAGTGGAGATGTGGGAGTTATTTGAGTTTCTTTCTCTCTTCATAATTAAGCCCAGGGGGATGAAGACTATGTTTAATGAGATATTGGAAATGACTCAGATCTATCCATTTCTGTGATTCACTGATCATTTGGTGAGTGAATGAAGATGAAATAATAGTATTAATGTGATGTGTACAGTATTAGCATATTGGCACTCTCCTAAGGCGATATAAAGAGGTGTCCCATCTCACCTTGAACCTACGTTGAATATCCACTGAGATTCATGCAAACACAGCAAAATTTAATGAGCTAATAGAGTGGGTGGTCTGAAGATCTCTATTTGCATGAATTGGTTAGCATGGAAGAGGTTGACTGCCCCAAAAGAGGGGAATGGGATAACCAAGCGGGGATGCAGAAGGCGTAAGGTGTCTGTTTTAAGTACTTGTCTCCTAGCACAATGTCATGGACTTGTTTTTGGCACTTAGAGAAAGACAGATTTCAAGCCAAGTGCTGACCTTGGAACCACAAGGAGGGTTCGTTTGGCAGCACCAGGTATCCAAATTATGAAGCAGTACTAGGAAGAAGAATATTCCCCCCAACCTCTGCTCAAATATAGCACCCTGAGGTTGATAAACATCAAGAGAATCAGGAGATAATGGTCATGGTGCAGTCATTAGATAGCACTTTTTTTCTCTGTGCTTCCCACTATAGTTTCAGAGATAAGCCAACCTCAAATAACCTCATAGGCAGAGGACCCCAATGAGTGAGTAGGAGAGGGAGGAATAAGTCAGATTCCAAGCAGTTATTGTTACTGGCAGAATGGTTTTGACCTGTGTGGGTCAAAACATATTCTTCTGAGCATTAGTAAACATAGATAGCTGAAGCTTCATAGTGGCATTAAAGACTTTTAAAATATAAGTCACTGTTATTAACATAAAATTTGGATTACACATACCTGCACAGAGTACTGGTATAGAAAGATAGAAATACTGGGCCTGTTTTAATTTGGCTATTTATCTTTTTTGTTTTTCTTACTCTTTTCATGAGAAGAATTTGAGCATTCAAAGCCCTCAGTATTCTCCTAATCCCGTAACTCACACCCCAACACCAAAGCACTGCCTTTACTTTTGGGAGCTCTTGAAATTAAGTCTCTCTCTTTGTCTTGCAGGAAAGACCAACCACTTTTTTTGGTAATGAATCATTTAGGTCTGGTTATCATGTGCCATCAAGATCTGTTAAGAAAGCAAAGAGGAGAACTGCCTAGGAGATGGGGATAGAATGATTAAGAAGTGTGACAGAAAAAGCAGATGGAAAAATATGTGAAGAAGATGTTAGCCCCAAAGTCTGGGAAACTACCCTGAAACATTTGTCGAAGAGGCAGGGATGGAGGTCCAGGGAGCCCACTACACAGCAATTGCCAGGTTAGTGAATCTAAGAAGACTGCTTTGAGGTGTATGCCAGTTAGAAATTATAAGCAGCAAAACAAAACATCAACAGAAACACCCCAAAACTAGTGACTTAAAACTAGCCATTTTTTTTTCCTCACTGGGTTATAGGGAGGCAGGTGGGCTCTGAGGATCTGGGCTGAACTTGACTCAGTAGTCACGTGGGCTTGCTCATAGGTCTGCAATGAACTATTAGGTGATAGAGCTGGCTGAGCTGAGAAAGCCTTGCTGGGAGGACTCCTTGTGTGTCTCTCATAGCCTCCAGGAGGCTATGCCTGGCATGTTCCAAGAAAGGAAAAGGAAATATACAAGTACTTTCTTCAAGTATCTGTTTGAACCAAGTTTGTACTTCCCATTGGCCAAGGCACGTCACATGGCTAAGCCCAGCGTCTCTGCAGAAGGGCACTATCAAAGGCCTGAGTCCAGGGAGGTAGAATCATTCAGACTTCCAGGTGACATTTGGGAAGTTGGCCCCTTACTGTTCACACAACAGAAAACCTCTCCTCACCTGCACTCAGGACCAGTCCTACTGATAGGCTAGATAGAGCAACAGGCTTGACTTGGTCGATACCTATATCTTGCTTTTGCCTTCAGCCATGATATTTAAAGGTTATGGTTAAAATAATTTAATAGAAAGCTAAACTGTACTGGTAATGATATAATCCTTCAAATACATTTTTAAAATGTTGTCTCTTTTTGAATGACTGTAAAGCTTCAGTTTCACTAATTTCTAGTTTGTTGATAAACTTTATTAAAGATATTTTTATTATTTAATGCTAATTAATTAAATATTAATATTTATAATACTATACAAATGTGTGCAACTGATACATATCAGCCATTTACTCAAAAAACTGTTAACAAATGAGGCCCTAAGTCAGTAGAAGGAGGGACATAATAAAGATTAAAGTAGAAATAAATAAAATTGAGAAGAATAAAACAATAGAAAGAATCAATGAAAGCAGAAGCTGGTTCTTCGAGTAAATAAACAAAATAGATAAACCCCTAGACAGATTTACCAAGAAAAAAAGAGAGTCTACACACATAAACAGAATCAGAAATGAGAAAGGAAAAATCACTATGGACACCATAGAATTCAAAGAATTACAAGAGAATACTATGAAAAATGATTTGGTAACCAACTGGATAACCTAGAAGAAATGGACAACTTTCTAGAAAAATACAACCTTCCAAGGCTGACCCAGGATGAAACAGAAAATCTGAATAGATCAATTACCAGCAAAGAAATTGAATTGGTAATCAAAAAACTACCTAAGAACAAAACCCCTCAACCAGATGGTTTCACTGCTGAATTTTATCAAACATTTAGTGAAGACCTAATACCCATCCATATTAAAGTTTTCCAAAAAGTAGAAGAGAAGGGAATACTCCCAAACTCATTCTATGAGGTCAACATCACTCTAATACTAAAACCAGGCAAAGACACCACAAAAAAAGAAAATTACAGACCAATATCCCTGATGAACATAGATGCAAAAATACTCAACAAAATATTAGCAAACTTAATTAAAAAATACATAAAAAAGATCATCCATCATGATCAAGTGGGATTCATCCCAGGGATGCAAGGATGGTACAACATTCAAAAATCCATCAACACAATCCCCCACATCAACAAAAAGAAGGACAAAAACCACATGATCATCTCCATAGATGCTGAAAATGCATTCGGCAAAATTCAACATCCATTCATGATAAAAACGCTCAACAAAATGGGTATAGAGGGCAAGTACCTCAATATAATAAAGGCCATATATGACAAACCCACAGCCAACATTATACTTAACAGCGAGAAGCTGAAAGCTTTTCCTTTAAGATCGGGAACAAGACAAGGATGCCCACTCTCCCCACTTTTATTCAACATAGTTCTAGAGGTCCTATCCATGGCAATCAGACAACACAAAGAAATAAAAGGCATCCAGATTGGTTAGGAAGAAGTCAAACGCTCCCTGTTTGCAGATGAGATGATATTGTACATAAAAATCCATAAAGAACCCTCTCCAAAACTACTAGATATAATATCTGAATTCAGTAAAGTTGTGGGTACAAAATTAATACAGAGAAATCTGTTGCATTTCTATATACTAATGGTGAACTATCAGAAAGAGAAATCAGGAAAAAAATTCCATTCACAATTGCATCCAAAATAAAATGCCTAGGAATAAACCTAACCAAGGAAGTGAAAGACTTATACTCTGAAAACTACAAGACACTCATGAGAGAAATTAAAGAAGATACCAATAAGTGGAAACACATCTTATGCTCATGGATAGGAAGAATTAAAATTGTCAAAATGGCCATCCTGCTTAAAGCAATCTACAGATTCAGTGCAATTCCTATCCAAATACGAACAGCATTCTTCAATGAACTGGAACAAATAGTTCTAAAATTCATATGGAACCACAAAAGACCCCGAATAACCAAAGCAATCCTGAGAAGGAAGAATAAAGCAGGGGGAATTATGCTCCCCAAGAATATATGGTCAATTAATATACGATAAAGGAGCCATAGACATACAATGGGGAAATGACAGCCTCTTCAACAGCTGGTGTTGGCAAAACTGGACAGCTACATGTAAGAGAATGAAACTGGATTATTGTCTAACCCCATACACAAAAGTAAACTTGAAATGGATCAAAGACCTGAATGTAAGTCATGAAACCATAAAACTCTTAGAAAAAAACATAGGAAAAATTTCTTGGATATAAGTATGAGCAACTTCTTCATGAACATATCTCCCCAGGCAAGGGAAACAAAAGCAAAAATGAATAAATGGGACTATATCAAACTAAAAAGACTTCTGTACAGCAAAGGACACCATCAGTAGAACAAAAAGACATTGTACAGTATGGGTGAATATATTCATAAGTGACATAGCCAATAAAGGCTTGACATCCAAATTATATAAAGAGCTTACACACCTCAACAAACAAAAAGCATACAAGCCAATTAAAAAATGGTTAGAGGAGCTAAACAGACACTTCTCCAAAGAAGAAATTCAGATGGCCAACAGGCACATAAAAAGATACTCCACATCGCTAATCATCAGAGAAATGTAAATTAAAACTACAATGACATATCACCTCACACCAGTTAGGATGGCCACCATCCAAAAGACAAACAACAACAAATGTTGGCAAGGATGTGGAGAAAAGGGAACCCTCCTTCACTGCTGGTGGGAATGTAAATTAGTTCAACCATTGTGGAAAGCAGTATGGAGGTTCCTCAAAAAACTCAAAATAGAAATGCCATTTGACCCAGGAATTCCACTCCTTGGAATTTACCCTAAGAATGCAGAAGTGCGGTTTGAAAAAGACATATGCACCCCTATGTTTATCGCAGCACTATTTACAATAGCCAAGAAATGGAAGCAACTTAAGTGTCCATCAGTAGATGAATGGATAAAGAAGATGTGGGACATATACACAATGGAATATTATTCAGCCATAAGAAGAAAACAAATCCTACCATTTGGAACAACATGGATGGAGCTAGAGGGTATAATGCTCAGTGAAATAAGCCAGGTGGAGAAAGACAAGTATGAAATGATTTCACACATCTGTGGAGTATAAGAACAAAGAAAAAACTGAAGGAACAAAACAGCAGCAGACTCACAGAACCCAAGAACGGATTAACAGTTACCAAAGGGAAAGGGATTGGGGAGGATGGGTGGGAAGGGAGGGACAAGGGGAAAAAGCGGCATTACATTTAGCACGTATAATGAAGGGGGTGGGGACACGGGAAGGCAGTATAACACAGAGAAGACAAGTAGTGATTCTATAGCATCTTACTATTCTGATGGACAGTGACTTTGATGGGGTATGTGGTGGGCACTTGATAAAAGTGGGAGTCTAGTAACTATAATATTGCTCATGTAATTGTACATTAATAATAGCAAAAAAAAGATTTTCAAATAGATTGTAGAAAATAAACATCACAAAATGTTTATTAAGAAAACCTTTTATATGAATATTTTTAAAAGTAAGAAAAAAGTTTAAAATAGTCAAGAAACATAGAAATAAAAAGTTACATCTATAACCAGAAATGTGGATGCATGTTCATATAGTGTACAATATAATATCTTGTAGAAAAAAAGTAAGTTCCAGAGTATTATGTACAATATGATACAATCAAAAATTAATAACAGCAAAATGAATAATTTGGGGGTATACTTACAAAATAAAAGGATTTTTTAAAAAGCAAGGAAATGCTTATGCAAAAGGATTTGATAATAGCTTTAATAGAAGTTAAAGGAAGAAAGAATGAGGGAGAATCATAGAAATTCTCATATATAAATTTTTGTTACAATTCTAGTTCTCATGATGAATGTATGGATTCACAGATCTAGGATTATTAAAATATATTCATATGTATGTACCAAGGATGACCATACATAGACCAATGGTAAAAGTGTGCATGAGACAAATATTATGATTAGTTCAATTCTGTACATCAGAGTTTATTTTAAAAAACATTATTACTTCAAAGAAGTTTAGTCAAGACAAATGACTTGATTTTGAAGATATGTGGTATGCTGCAATATGTTTCTCCCTACCAATTTTTTAAACGCTTTCTCTTTTTTTCCTTAATGACTTTGAGGCTTTGGTATATATAATTTTCCATATGAAAAAGCTTTAAAACTCATTCACCTCCGCAAGGCCCTTTATAGCTCTGGCTGGGTTGGGAACGATGAGAAGCTGTTGATCTCTGTGGGGGTCTTAATAGCAGCTACCCTTTCCCAGTCGCCAGCTGAGGGGTCCAAAGCTCCCCAGGACTCCCAGCGTGGGGGGCATGGGGGGGACTCTACAGCTCAGAGAAGACAAGTAGTGATTCTCATCTCACTACGCTGATGGACAGTGACTGTAATAGGGTTGGTGGGGGGGACCTGATGAAGGGGGTAGTTTAATCATCACAATATTGCTCATGTAATTGTAGGTTAATGATACTAAAATAAAATAAATTGTAAAAAAAAAAAAAAAAACCTCATTCACCTCAAACCACAACAACAAGTACCAAACTATCAATACCAGTGATTATAAATCTTACACCCTTTTTAGTTTGGTTCAGTAAACTAACAGTGAAATATGAATTCGATAGCCATGGTTTCCATATAGCCATTCTGTGACATATTACATACAAAATTAGTCTTCAACATCCTATCATTTGGCTGCCTTGGAAAGTTTATTTTTCTTAGACTTTAGAATAACAAGGAGGAAGACTTGGTTACTATTTGCTTGAAATTTCTATTTAAAACAATGAAGTAAAGAAAATGTAAGCACAGAGAAGACAAGTAGTGACTCTTATGGCATCTTACTACACTGATAGACAGTGACTACAGATGGGGTGTGGGAGGATTTGATAATGTGGATGAATGTAGCAACCACATTGTTTTTCATGTGAAACCTTCGTAAGAGTATATATCAATACCTTAATAAAAAAATTAAAATTAAAAACAATTATCACCTAAAAAAATGTAAGCAAAATGCTTAAAAATGATTATAAGCACTGTCAGAAGGACAAATAGAAATCTAAGTTGAATCAATGCTTAAAGTTCATTGATTAAATTATGGAAGGTTTATCCCAGGCAGGGTTAAAGTGGTCACGATGTACCTCCAGCCACAATCCCAGACAGATGAGAGGGAGACGAATGTTGAGAGAACGGGAAGAACAAAGCCGCTCACTCGCCCTGAAGGCGACAGCAGATGTTCCCCTTCAGAGGCAATCATGGCTGGGAAGCAATTAGCACCCACAAAGGCCTACAGAGAGTTCCCTCCTTTTGACAGAGCTCTGAGAGGACTTACTTAAGGAGGCACAACTGTTCTGTGTGACACTAAAACTAAGCTGCATGAGTTCCTCAAGGAGTGGACCGTACAGATGACTCTAGTAAAAGGCAGCCTGGAAACTCAAATATTACAAAGGAGACAGCAGAGGAAGGCTTTTCAGAGGACAGTTACCCAGCGCTTCCTAAAATTCTCTAGAGAAGGGCAATTATGGGGGCAGAGGGATGAGACATCTGAGGACTCTGCTTCTGAAGATTGCTTTCATTTTTGAGAGATTCACTCTTTGTTAGGGAGACTAAAACTGTCTTATACTTGGGTTCATTTTAGAGGGTTTCTCTTCTGGAATTCCATGCCACCCTTTTTTTATTGCTCTCGATTATGTTCATATCTACTACAATATATATTATTGTATGTGTATATATATATGTTATAATATACTATGTATTTGTGTATGCATAGTATGCTGTGTATATTATGTATGTATATTTATATAATATACTATATATGTATATGTATATAAAATACCTGCATATTATATACATATTTATATTTATATATTTATATTCATATAGAAAAGTAGTCTACTCTCAAAAATACTATAATGTCTTGGAATTTAATGCCTCTCTAGATTTTTTTTTTAAATATCACTTCCCTTCCTGAGTCTGTGCAAACTTTCTATGGAAGGTGAGATTAAATATGAGATCTCTTGGGCTCATTTCACTGACTTCAAACAAGATAAAAGTTACGGCACTTGGCAGCATATCCACAACAGGCCTTGATTCTTTCTCTTACATCAGGAAGTTGGTGGCCCTGGAGAGCAGAGTACTACACTGAGGCACCAGGTATTTCCAAAGCAGTGGCAGATTGTCCCATCAGTGGATGGCAATGACTCTAAAATCATTAATTTCTTGGCTAATGCAGCAATTGCCAATGTCCAGCAGGTCCTGTCAGTCAGTGTCGAGCAAGGTATATTGACAAAGCACATGCGCACCCTGGAACAAGCAGATGACTGTCATGCACACTAAATCAGGGTAAGTCAGGACTGAGTTTCCAAAGGACTCAGGCTCACAAGCGGCACAGAGCAAATGAACACCAAGCACTGTTGGATCCTATAGGGGCCCAACACAAACAATTACTTAATCATGAAAATGGGTAGGAAATAAGTACCTCAGTTAACAAACCTAGGAAGTGAGACTTTATTTAAAAAAATTCTGGGTATGAACTCCAAGAAGAGTGATTTTGATAGGAACGAGGCTGGGGAAGGATGGGGTTGGTTGTGGGCGTACCATGTTCATCAGTGGTCACAGAAACAGAAAAGATTGCTGAATCTACGGGGTCAAGAGAAATGGCGCAGTGATTTCTGTAGTGGTACTGACAAGGACACCAGGTGTGAGAATATCGGGCCTTTGCACTTGCTGATCTCTCTATTTGGAATACTCTTCCCCAGACTCACCTGTACCATTTGGTGGCCCCAGCAAGGCTACAGATGGAGGCCCGCCCTGTGGCCTGTCCCCTCTCTTTGCACCTTGCTGTGTCCCACACAGGTTCAAGTGTCATCACAGCTCCTCCCCACTAAGCAACCAGTGACCTCTCTACTTCCCACCTGGTCTGGGGGTACAGAATCAGCCCACCTCAGAGGGAGAACCGAAGTGGAGGACGGCACAGGCCCTGGAATGGGGTCAGGGCTATTTGAGCGTGGTGTGTGGTCTAGAAGAGGAAGGCATGGACTCTGTGACTACCTCCATTGACCCTGTAAACCCTGCTCAGTGAGCGCAGCATGGCTGCCTGCCTGAGTGCCGCCCGTTCACGTGCAGAGCCTGGAGAAGGGACCCTCACTGCCTGTCGCCACTTTGCTCCTAATAATCCTTATGGTTCCTTCATTCACTTCTCTTACTTCTTTCATAGTACCGGAAATTGAAATAATTTGTCATTACTTCCGAGTTTTTCCCATTTCAGCTCTCAAGGCATTTATTCAACATTGTTTGCAGTGTTTTAACAATATAGATGCAGAGTATTTCATATTTCAATAGTAAATCTATCTTTCAGAAATTAAAAAAAATTAACTTCTAAAACATGATGACAAGAGAGTGGTGCATGGAAGAAGATTGATGAACAATAGCCATCTGGGTCTTTGTGATATGGGCTAGTTCCAACAGACTGAGCACCTCAGACTAGGAAAGCATTTTTCATCTCATGCCCTCCTCCGTGCCCCCTACTCTGGGTAGTGAGGGTAGTCTTTGTGAGTGAAGAAGGATAGTAAAACATTTCCTCTCTTCCAATGATCCAGGTCAAATTGAACCAATTCACAGGAGCTGATGGTTAAAGTTTCAGGAATTTTGCAGGTTTATCTCCTGCCCTCTGGAGTGTGTGTATCTTGTATGTCTTGATCTGATTAATGTGATGTCATTAATATAATAGATCGATGTAATGTTCCACAGAGAGTCCAGACCATTAGAACCTTTTGGACTATATTAAGATAGAGGGTAAGTAGACTTAGCATAGCTCTAGGGCAAGGTGTGGTTGTACAGTTGTGTTCATCTCACATGAGAACAAACTGCTTCTGACCTTTCCTGATAGGGAAGGAAAAGAGCAAATTTCCTTGATGAATGGCTGCATATTACACGCCAAGCTTGTATTAATCTGCTCTTTTCAAGATGCCATGTTTAGCACAACAAAATTGGGGTGACTTTTCTTCATCTATTTTCATCTGTCATGATCCATGTCATTTTTTTAAGAGTCAGAATGATGAATTAAAAGGGATAGGAGGGGGACTACCATCACCTCTTTGTTTTCAGGAGTGGGATTGGAATCTACAATCCTCTTCAGGGAAACTTAAAAGTGCATTAGCTTTGTTGGAAGGGGCCAATTTCAGACATATTCACCTAGCCTTTGCCACTAGGATATATCTTACTCTACAGGTCAAGGAACTAATATGGGGGTTCTATGAAGTTCCAAGTATGTACATTTTGATATGCATACAGTTTTCAAGGAAATGTCTACCATGTGGGCCCATGGATCCAGTGGACCTACTCTGAGCTGAACACAAGCCACCTCATTAGCTAGCACACAGGTAATAATGGGGGTATGGTAGCACTGTGGATATCTGGGCAGCAATTTCAGTGGAGACCCATATCCAGTAATCCTTGAAACAACGTGGTATTGTTCATTTCCAATTCATGGTTATCTCAGCAAATTCCATAGGTCCTGGAATTTCAGGGTCTTTCCTCATAGAGATCTGACCTCTCTTTGAGTCAGTGTGTCTGGGTCTGGAAACTAGCTTGTATCTGGACACTAGGCCAGGACTGAGTCTTCTTTATTGGACAGCTCCTTCAAACTCCTAATCATTCCTCCACAATTTCTTATCATTATATAAATTAAGCAATACTGGTGTTGGCTGCCTATCCATCTGAGGATAAAGTGAAGGTTCCTGTGGCCAGAACTCTCACCTGGCCCTGGTCAGCTAGTTCACTACACACGTGTGGGCAATACACTGTTATTGACTCTATATAAAGAGCTCCTCCCAGGGCTCTGGGCTGCAGGAGAGCAGGGGTGGTTCAGGAGTGGTGGCAGCACTGAGGACAGAGACTGAGACTGTTGTGGGTAGAGAGACCCAGAGGCAGAGATTGGCTTTCTGCCTGTAGACTCGCTCTGAGTGGATGGGATTCTAGTGAATGACCTACCATGGTGGGAATACAGTTGGGTATAAACTGTTCCACTGCAAGAACATTCCACTGTCACCTCTTTGGTCTCATTGAATCCATAGTGAACTTATCCGGGGCTGAAACCAATTGACAAGACAATTGACAATAGTCAGCAGGATTCATTGTTGACCAAGGAACAGAACAGGCTGCCCTCACGGGAGGAGTGTTTCAGCAGGCTGCACACTGAAATGGGGAGACATTCGAGTGTCCCCCTGTGGACATATGGTCCTACGTAGCTTGCCTCCTAGAGGACCAGGCTCCACCCCAATACTAGGAAGAGGTGGAGACAACACCTGAGGCAGTCAAGTTGGCCCTCAGCAAAATAGGGAATTCCTTAGAGAAACAGAGTGTCTGTGAGGCTGCAGGAATGGGGGGGGGGGTGTAGTTTTCTTCTCATAATTTTGAGAAAGGCCATAAGGAATAAAGACGTCCACCTTCAGGAAGCACAAGAAGAGGCAGTGTGAGAACGTGAGCTGTGAGGTGCTGATGAGGAGGTAAAAAATTTTTTGTTGACTGAAATGGTATCACTACGAGGTGCTGTGGAAATGGTAAAGGATGTTGTGGCAGCACAACAACGAGCAACGGCCCGAGAAGGAGCGGCACGAGAGCGCAGGCTGCCAGGTGCGGTGGGGCAGGTGAAGGATGTAGTGGAGCCATCAGCTCCAGAAATGGAGGAGCGGAGGTTTGAGGAACAGGTGGGGGTGGAGGCCCTGCGGGTGCCGGAGGCATCAGCCCCTCCTCGGTTGAGACCCCACCTGGTTGAAAGCTGATGGAAAGCCCAAAGGCAAATAAAGACTTGGCAACCACGGGTTCCTCCAGGAGAGCTGCAGCCCCCTCCCCCAGGTCGTGGAGCGCTCCCTGCTCTGCTCCTATCCTCAGGCTCAAGCAATGAAAGCACAAAAGGAGATGGGGTCTGCTTCTCAAAGGAAGAATTTAAAGGGCCCTGTGAAGGTCATGAGGACCCAGATGTGGGTTGATTTGATAAATCCAGGAGCAGACAGAAAGAAATTGGATAGAAAGTCAAATAGAATCTTACTGGAGCTGTGGCAATAACTGATACCAGAGCAGCGGTTCTGGCTGCTGAAGATGAAGCAGAAGCCAGTGACAAAGCACCAAGATTGGCCTGTGTGTCTGCAAGACTTTCTGCTGTAGAGGCTGGAGAAGGTGAGTATTGTTGCCCACCATTGCCCACCCATGGTTCTTTTGGTTAACTCATTTGAGTAGAACTGGTTTGAATACAGCCAGGATGACCACTTAGTGGCAAGGAATCTCCTCAGGCTTAAGGGTTATTATAATTTGTTGTAATTTGTTATTTGTATACTATATTATGTTATTATGGAATTTGGTTATAATGTTCCAGTTCCTTGCACAGGGACCATTGCAGAGAACTGGGGCCACATAGATTGAGAAGTCAGAATCCTGAAGGGATGGAGTGTGGATAAAGTGAAGGTTTCTGTGACCAGGATTCTCACCTGGCCCTGGTTGGCTAGTTCACTACACATATGTGGGCAATGCATTGTTACTGATTCTATGGTGACATGGTGGCACGGCTGCTGCATGGCTACATGGCTGCGTGGCAGCAGGAGAGGCTGGAGTGGTTGCAGCGCTGAGGACAGAGACTGAGACGGCTGGGGGGAGGTGGAAAGGCCCAGAGGCAGAGACCAGCTTGCTGCATGCAGACTCTCTCTGAGTGGACAGGATTCTAGTGATTGACCTAAGTTGGGTATAAACCCTTTCACCCCAAAAACGTTCCACTGTCATTTCTTTGGTCTCATTGAATTCATAGTGAACTTGCCTGGGGCTGAAACCCATTGGCAAGACATGCCTCTAAGAAGTCCATATATTTTTAACCATCTCCATAGTTCTCCATAGTTTGGGCAATTCCTGGCTACCTCTTTAACCTTTCTGCTTGCCTCTCATTGCAGTAATTGCTCCCACTAGGCTTTTGATAGTTAAGTACTGTCACCTGTACTCTATTGTTATGGGAACTTAGTTCTATAATAGCATCTCCTACTCTTGCCCAGTCCTACAGAGGACACCACCACTGAGTTTCTCAAAAATGCTGGTGTCCCTCTCATTACTGTTTTACTTATACCTTTGGTAAATGGGATTTTGTCTGATGCTACTGCAGAATATATTTCGTTGACTTATGTAGTGTATCTGCTCTAGCATGTCTGCTTTTCTAGGCATTCTTATTGATTTCACCAACATCTAACATAGCAGTTCTGCCATGTGTATTTCACTCACAGTGAGCATTTTTTTTAAGCTTCAAAGAGCCATGCTAGTGAACTATTCTAACTCCCAGAGTTCTTGGCTAGATGCTAAATCCTATATTTTGACAAAATTCTCCCATTTCAACCAACTCTCCCTTGTCCAACTTAATGTTTCACTCCTTTGATCTAGAACTCTCAAGGTACATTTCATTGCATAATTTCCATGCTCCTTCTAAGATATGTCAGCCAGTACCATAGAACTTCAATGTAAAGTTTGTCTACTGCCTTATTCCAAACTAGGCTAGGCTGGGGTTTTATCTTTGGTACTGGCTTGGTTACCAAGAGAATGTGGAGGTAGATCTTGAGGGGGCAGACATTGTCTTGTAAGTTGCCTGCCTTATTTGAGGCCTGTGTATGATCTTAAGCAATAGACCTAGTACTTTGGTATAAGACAGAGTTGGCAGCTGATGCATGTCCAGCAGGTTCAAGGATATTTGGGAGTGTAAGTCTCTCAGCACATCTGTGCAGATATTCCCATCCCATGTCTCCGTGTCCCGCTCCTTCCTGACTATGGTCCTGCCCTTGACGTGGGAGATCTGCTAGTGTTTTGAATTCAGCCTTCTGTGCAGCTCTGCTCCTGATCGTTTACCCTGTCCCTCATCTGCAAGAGATTATGCATTTTTAGTAAATGCTGCCAGGATACCCTCTGGCTTTTGCATTTTACCTGAATTTTGATTTGTCACCCTGCACCTCTCAGGCCAGAAAGTGAGTCCTTGCAGTTTAGGTTAGCTGTGCAATCCAGTCCTGGCTAGGCATGGGTGGGGGCCAGGGAAGAATACGCTTGGTGCTCAGTTAATCCACTGAGGTGTTTCTTGGTGCTCCCAGGCCCAGAATAAACAGTGAACAAGAACGGCAGCCGTGTCCTATGGAAGAGCATGGTAACCTGGAGTTCGGATTCCCCAGGGATGAGGTGTGGGTCACCCCACCAACAGAGGTGCTAGTTGAAGGCGAGGGAATCCACCCTGAGGGATGAGGAGGGAGACGACAAGCCTCAGTTACTGGCTAGAGATCAGCTACACTCATGAGAGGTACAGTTCCTGCTCTTGCTAACTCTTTTTATGTTTCCCTTGCAAATGACAACCACCATCGTCCTGGAGAAGCTGTTCCTCAAAGGGCAAACTTGCTATAAGAGCAACTAGATCTGAGCAGGGAAAGGGCACTCCAGCAGCACATACTGTGGCCTTCCACCCTGAGTCCTTTTTCAGAACGACATAACCTATCTTCTACTGAGAAGTATAGCTACTGACTACTCAGAGATGTGTGCCTCATTGGGAACAGCTCTCAGATGTGGGAATTGTGCCCAAGATCATGTCACCTCAAAGGGGATGGCCTGTCATCACTGAATGATGTGGGGACACAAACGACCAAGCCCTTTGTCTTAATTTGGACAACTTTGAAAGGCAGTTTCAGCTCCAGAGCTCACTGTGGGTTTGGCTGAGGTGTCACTTATAACATTGTAGATCTGCTTCTGCTCTGCGCAGGCCTGCCTTCCTCACTATTTCACAGGTGTGTGTCCTGAGAGGACTTCACAGTTAATCTTCCAAACATAATTCTCCATCGGTGAATCTATTTCTAGGAATTCCAATTCAGACCCTACTTCATTAAATAAGTGTAGTGGGTTTTCTGAATTTCTGTTGGTCATCTGAATTTCTTCTTTGGAGAGGTGTCTGTTCAGCTCCTCTGCCATTTTTTAATTGGCCTATTTGCTTTTTTTTGTTGAGGAGCATGAGCTCTTAATATAATTTGGATGTAAAACCCTTAGCGGTATGTCATTTATGAATATATTCTCCCATACTGTTTGATATCTTTCTGTTCTACTGATGTTGTCATTTGCTGTACAGAAACTTTTTAGTTTGACGTAGTCCCACTTGTTCATTTTTTCTTTTGTTTCCCTTGCCGGAGAGATATGTTCATGAAGAAGTTACTAATGTTTATGTCCAAGAGATTCTGGCCTATGTTTTTTTCTAAGAGTTTTACTGTTTCATGACTTACATTCAGGTCTTTGATCCATTTTGAGTTTACTTTTGTGTATGGGGTTGCACAATAATCCAGTTTCATTCTCTTACATGTAGCTGTCCAGTTTTGCCAACACCAGCTGTTGAAGAGGCTGTCATTTCCCCATTGTATATTCATGCCTCCTTTATCGTATATTAATTGACCATATATGCTTGAGTTAATGTCTGGGCTCTCTATTCTGTTCCACTGGTCTATGGGTCTATTCTTGTGCCAGTACCAAATTGTCTTGATTACTGTGGCTTTGTAGTAGATCTTGAAGTCAGGGAGCATAATTCCCCGCTTTATTATTCTGTCTCAGGATTTCTTTGGTTATTTGGGGTCTTTTGTGGTTCCATATGAATTTTAGAACTATTGACTCTAGTTCATTGAAGAATACTGTTGGTATTTCGATAGGGATTGCATTAAATCTTTAGATTGCTTTAGGCAGGATGGCCATTTTGACAATATTAATTCTTCCTATCCATGAGCACAAGATGTGTTTCCATTTATTGGTATCTTCTTTAATTTCTCTCATGAGTGTCTTGTAGTTTTCAGAGTATAGATCTTTCACTTCCTTGGGTGGGTTTATTCCTAGGTATTTTATTCTTTTTGATGCAATTGTGAATGGAATTGTTTTCCTAATTTCTCTTTCTGCTAGTTCATCATTAGTGTATAGAAATGCAACAGATTTCTGTGTATTAATTTTGTATCCCACAACTTTGCTGAATTCAGATATTAGATCTAGTAGTTTTGGAGGGGAATGTTTAGGGTTTTTTATGTACAATATCATGTCATCTGCAAACAGGGACCGTTTGACTTCTTCCTAACCAATCTGGATGCCTTTTATTTCTTTGTGTTGTCTGATTGCCATGGATAGGACCTCTAGAACCATGTTGAATAAAAGTGGGGAGAGTGGGCATCTTTGTCTTGTTCCCGATCTTAAAGGAAAAGCTTTCAGCTTCTCACTGTTAAGTATAATGTTGGCTGTGGGTTTGTCATATATGGCCTTTATTATGTTGAGGTACTTGCCCTCTATACTCATTTCATTGAGAGATTTATCATGAATGGATGTTGAATTTTGTTGAATGCTTTTTCAGCATCTATGGAGATGATCATGTGGTTTTTGTTCTTCTTTTTGTTGATGTGGTGGATGATGTTGATGGATTTTCGAATGGTGTACCATCCTTGCATCCCTGGGATGAATCCCACTTGATCATGATGGATGATCTTTTTTATGTATTTTTTAATTAAGTTTGCTAATATTTTGTTGAGTATTTTTGCATCTATGTTCATCAGGGATATTGGTCTGTAATTTTCTTTTTTTTGTGGTGTCTTTGCCTGGTTTCGGTATTAGAGTGATGTTGGCCTCATAGAATGAGTTTGGGAGTATTTCCTCCTATTCTACTTTTTGGAAAACTTTAATGAGGATGGGTATTAGTTCTTCACTAAATGTTTGATAAAATTCAGCAATGAAACCATCTGGTTCAGGGGTTTTGTTCTTAGGTACTTTTTTGATTACCAATTCAATTTCATTGCTGGTAATTGGTCTATTCAGATTTTATGTTTCTTCCTGGGTCAGTCTTGGAAGGTTGTATTTTTCTAGAAAGTTGTCCATTTTTCTATATTATCCAGTTGGTTAGCAAATAATTTTTCATAGTATTCTCTCATAATTCTTTGTATTTCTGTGGGGTCCGTAGTGATATTTCCTTTCTTATTTCTTATTCTGTTTAAGTGTGTAGACTCTCATTTTTTCTTGGTAAATCTGCCTAGGGGTTTATCTATTTTGTTTATTTTCTTGAAGAAACAGCTCTGCTTTCATCAATTCTTTCTATTGTTTAATTCTTCTCAATTTTATTTATTTCTGCTTTAATATTTATTATGTTCCTCCTTCTACTGACTTTGGGCCTCATTTGTTCTTCCTTTTCTAGTTTCATTAATTGTGAGTTTAGACTGTTCATTTGGGATTGTTCTTCTTTCCTGAGGTAGGCCTGTATTGCAATATATTTGCCTCTTAGCACGGCCTTCGCTGCATTCCACATATTTTGCGGTGTTGAATTATTGTTGTCGTTTTTCTCCATATATTTCTTGATCTCTGTTTTTTTTTTGGTCATTGATCCATTGATTATTTAGGAGCATTTTTATTAAGCCTCCATGTTTTTGTGGGTTTTTTCATTTTGTTTGAGTAATTTATTTCTAGTTTCATACCTTTGTGATCTGAGAAGCTGGTTGGTACAATTTCAATCTTTTTGAATTTACGGAGGTTCTTTTTGTGGCCTAGTATATGATCTATTCTTGAAAATATTCCATATGCACTTGAGAAGAATGTGTATCCTGTTGCTTTTGGATGAAGTGTTCTGTAGATGTCTGTTAGGTCCGTCTGTTCTAGTATGTTGTTCAGCACCACTGTCTATTTATTTTCTGTCTGGTTGATCTGTCCTTTGGATTGAGTGATGTGTTGAAGTCTCCCAAAATGAATGCATTGCATTTGATTTCCCCCTTTAATTCTGTTAGGTTTTGTTTCACATATGTAGATGATCCTGTGTTAAGTGCATAGATATTTATAGTAGTTATATCCTTTTGTTGGACTGACCCCTTTATCATTATGTAATGTCCTTCTTTGTCTCTTGGGACTTTCTTTGTTTTGAAGTCTATTTTGTCTGATACAAGTATGGCAACTCCTTCTTTTTTTCCTTTTTAGTTGCATGAAATATCTTTTTCCATCTCTTCAGTTTTAGTCTGTATATGTCTTTGGGTTTGCACTGAGTCTCTTGTAGGCAGCATATAAATGGGTCTTCTTTTTTATCCATTCGGTGCTCTACGTCTTTTGATTCTTGCATTCAGACCATTTACATGTAGGGTTATTATCAATAGGTACGTACTTATAGCCATTGCAGGCTTTAGATTCATGGTTACCAAAGGTTCAAGGGTAATTCCTTTAGTGTCTAACAGTCTAATTTTACTCACTTCATATGCTGTCACAAACACAACCTAAAGATTCTTTTTTTTTCTTCCTCTATTCTTTGTATGTTATGAGTCATATTCTGTATTCTTTTCTATCCCTTGGGTGACATCTATTTAGTCTCAGAAATACTCCATCCATAGGAGTCCCTCCAAAATGCACTGTTGAGGTGGTTTGTGGGAGGTAAATTCTCTCAGCTTTTGCTTATCTGAAAATTGTTTAATCCCTCCTTCAGATTTAAATGATAACCTTGCTGGGTAAAGTATTCTTGGTTCGAGGCCCTTCTGCTTCATTGCATTAAATATATCATGACACTCCCTTCTGGCCTGTAAGGTTTCTGTTGAGAGATCTGATGATAGCCTGATGGGTTTTCCTTTGTATGTGATCTTTTTTCCCTTTCTAGCTGCTTTTAAAAGTCTGTCTTTATCCTTGATCTTTGCCATTTTAATTATTATATGTCGTGATGTTGTCTGTCTTGGGTCCCTTGTTTTGGGAGATCTGTGCATCTCCATGTCCTGAGAGACTATCTCCTTCCCCAGATTGGGGAAGTTTTCAGCAATTACCTCCTCAATGACACTTTGTATCCCTTTTTCTCTCTTCTTCTTCTTCTGGTACCACTATTATGCGAATATTGTCCCATTTGGATTGGTCACACAGTTCTCTCAATATTCTTTCATTCTTAGAGATTCTTTTTCCTCTCTATGCCTCAGCTTCTTTATATTCCTCTTCTCTAATTTCCATTCCATTTACCATCTCTTCTACTACATCTAATCTGCTTTTAAATCCCTCTATTGTATGTTTCATTTCAGATATGGAATTTCTTAATGATTGAATATTCTTCTTAAATTCATTCCTGAGTTCTTGAATATTTTTCTATACCTCCATAAGTATGTTTATGTTTTTTATTTTGAATTCTCTTTCAGGAAGATTGGTGAGTTCAGTTTTATTTGGCCCTTTTTCTGGGGTTTGTAAGATTTTGGTCTGTACCATGTTCTTTTGACACTTCATATTTCTGTGTGGTGCCCTCAGTGCCCAGAAGCTCCAGTCTCTGGAGCTGCTCCGCCCCTAGAGTGTGGTTGGGGGTCGTAGGGGAACGGAGCTGGTGCCTTGTGGGAGGAAACATCTGTTTCCTGATTCCTATCTGCAGTGCCTGTCTCCCATATGAGAACCAGTGGGCTGAGCACACAGGTGTAGGCTTCTTTGCTCTGCGTCTCCAGCTGTTGTAGGTGGGGCCTCACTTTGACTGGCTGACACCCCCACAGTGACTGCTGGTTTGTGAGTAGGTGCTGGCAGGCTAGGAGGATGGCACAGCAGGCTGCGTGTCACAGTGGGGGACCTCGGAACTGAGTAGCCAGCCAGGGATATGGAGTGCCTGAAGCTCTCAAAGTTCCTAATCTGCTGGGCAGAGCATGCCCAGACAGCCTTGCCCCCCATCCCTTCTCCTGTGCAGCAAGCTCTGTGAAAAATCCCACTCCTCCAGCCCTCTTACTGCTAGGAAGCCTGTCTGATCACCCGCATTTCCTTAGTCTCAGAGCAGCCCGGTGTGGATCCCATCTTTCACAAACAGCTGGAATCTGTTTCTCAAGCACTCTGCGTGTCCCAGCTCCCCATCCTCCAGAGCACCACACAGTGTAGGTTTCTGCTCGCAAAGCAGACCTCAGGGCTGGGTGTTCAGCAGTTCTATGCTTCCACCCCCTCCCCGCTCCTTTTCTCTTCCAGTGAACTGGACTGGGGGAATGGCTTGGGTCCTGCCAGATCAAGGCTTTCATACATTACCCAGTTTTGTGAAGTCTGCTCTGTTCATGTGGTCTGTATGCAGTCTGGTGCAGCGTTCTTTCCTGTTGCTGTTTTAGGGTTAGTTGTATTAACTATATTTTTGCACTATCTGTGTTTTTGGGAAGAGTTCTCTGTCTCACCTCTCATGCCGCCATCTTGAATCCTCTGGAGGGTCTGCTTTTTTCTTTTTAATTAATGCAAATTAACTTTTGTTTTTACATTTATGAACTACTTCCTTCTGTTTTATAAAAAAAATTTTTTTCTTTCTAGCTCTCAAATTGAATGCATAAAGCATTTATTTTAATCCATATGTTGGGAACAGAGGCATAATTTTTTGGTAAATCAACCACGTTTTATCTCAGAGAGCACTAAATTGATTCTTCCAGATGCAACTGAGGTTATGTTGGTGGATGTTAAGACAAAAAGATCTAAGGTCTTAGTTTGTTGTTTGTTTAGTAGTTTCCATGACCAGTCCTCAACATCAACATAACAAAAAGATGTTCTATTTCATTTGCATTCTTGTTCTTTTTTGCCCTATTTTTATTCCCATGCAATTTAAGCAGTATAGTCATTAGTCTTTCCATTATAAAATAAAATCAACTTTCCAAGTGTTTTAAACTTAAGTGTATAGTAAATTCAACATTTCTAGAGTTTTTGAAGTTTGGATATTTTCGTTCAACTCATCCTAACAAGACAGTCAGCTAAGGACAGTATCTCTAAAAAGTCTAAAATCTGAAAATAACATTGATTCAACTAAGGTTATTTTAGTGCACTCATTTAATCATTTTTCAATCTCCAGAGAAATTGTGAAAAAAATATTGAATATAAAATACTTTAAAGAAAAATTGCAAAAGTCTGAAGATACTATTTTCCATATTTGTTAGAAACCTATAAAGCAATATTGAATCTGAGATGTTTCTTGACATAATATTGATGAATTCATGTGTTTATATTCTCTGCTTCTACTTTCCTTGCTTACCTTTTGATTCCTGTTTTCTTCATTTAGTCTTTTCCATCACGTTACATTAATTGTACTATTGAGGTCTGAGCTTGTCACTTATATGGGAATGGTAGCCAGAGTGAATGGAAAAAATAAGAAGAAAGCAGACAAGAGTATAGTGGAAGTAAGAAAAGAGACAAAGATCTTTCCTAGTATATTTTTATCCATAAATGTATCATTCTTCATGAATCTCAATGTTCCCTTTTCTGTTGTGAGATCCCTAATTTCCTGGGGTCAAGAAATCAAGAAATTGACAAAATATGCAATTTGATATTGGATAGGCAGAGAATTGAATCCAGATCTTAAAACTTAATAGTGATGTGGTCTTGAGCAAGTTTTGTTAACTTCTCTGGTCCTCAGTTTCCTCCTTCATAAATAGAGAGAATGCTTACCTTGCAGTTTTTCTAGCAATTAGACATATAGATACAACGTGCCTAGAACAGAGCATTCATTCATTTTTTCATTCTCACATTTAACAAATATACAATTAGCACCTTCATGGGCATTATTTAAGGTTCTAGAGTTTACTTAAGTTTTGAGACATAAAATGGTACACTTCAGACACACAATAAACTGTAAGCATTAAAAGACTAAAAAATGTTCTCCAGAGAGAAGCTTAATGACTCCAGGAGGAAGTAATGTCATGTGAAAATCAATAGTGAGCAAAGAAATTTCACAAACCTATTATTCATTCTCTCCAGGTATTGACTGTGAAAAAATATTAACTCTATCTGAAAATTAATTATGTTTACTTTAAAAGAAAACACCAGAAGACTAAAAATAGGATATTCAAAATTCCCATCCAGTAAACAATAGAGTGGGGAAGATAGTTTTTCCACAAAAGGAAGAGGAGAGTTAAAAACTAGTATAAATGGAACATAGATTAAAATTTTAGAAGTCAAAGGACATGACATATACTTACTGCTAATAAAGAATTTTATGCTGAGATACCTTGTGCTTCAGCAGCGTCTGAAAGCCATGGAGGAAGGCTCAGAGAATCTCAGCATTTCTGGTTCAGGGCCTTCACATTGCAGATCTGCTGAACTTAAATAGTAAACATCTTTCCGGCTTTGCCTCAATTAGTTGAAAATTTTTTAAACTCCTGGACCACATGATGCTCTGGACCATCTATATTATGTAATAAAAAGTAATTGAAACATTTATAAATTCCCATAAAACGTATTGCACTATGTTAGTACATCCCCATAACACATTGTGGCCCACAGATTTTTCACCCACTAAAAATTAAGTTTCACTTAACTGGATTTCATGTAATGACTGTGATGGAATAACCAACATTCTTCATTTCCTCTGTTGGAGTAAGTCCGCCCTACAACCTGACTGTTGTGACTTATAGTCTGTTCTCTTATATATAGGCGTACTACACCTCCCTCTTATTGAGTTATAACTTTGTTTCCAGACTTTTATGCCAGTTGTATTTATTATTTTAATAACAAAATTTAATGAAATATTTATGTAAATCAATGAAGTATGAATGGGTTACTGAAGATATTTATATGAAAATAAAATGCTTTGGAATGACCGAGTGAAAAGAAACAGCTGGAAAATGATATCAAATTAGGTGTAGGCAAAATATTTAGAAAACATTGTAAAAACATGGAAATGTAAAATAATTTTAATATACGTTTTGCTTCACTATTTAAATTATTGTATCCTTTAAAGAACTGAAACTGGAAGTCTTAGTAGTATTGTGGGTGTGGCTTATGCAAGAAAGGCCAGGTAAAATTCAGGTCAATGGGTATCCTCTCAAGGGAATGGCTTTAATCCTACATCAAAACACTGGAACTTGAATACGTGTTTATTTACTTTAGGTTAGCATAAAATAAAATATTTATGATACCTGTAAATTTTTATTCCCAGTTTCATCTACTTTTCTGATTAGTTATCTACCAGAATCAATTGTATTGGTTAAAATATTTCCATTGTACTTTATGTGATTGTTTTACTTCATGATATACAAATGAATTGACTTTAGCAGGTGAATAAGTCACTTGCTTTTACTTCTAATTCTTGACTTGATTTCAGTCTTCCAGTTGAGCTTATAATGATTTATCTGAAGATGAGCTAGAACTCTGACTTTATCATGAAAGTTATGATAGTCAAACTTGGAATTTTAGTGTATAAAGACAGAATGACCAAGTGAATTTTCTGTGTTGGCAATTTTTACAAAGTACATCCTTTCTGTATGATTATAACATAATACATTAGTTATTTCTACAATTGTTTGTGAATTCTATAGCAGCAATTGTATGTAGGTAGTTGCAAGAATAATTGTAAGAGGCTTCAGTTTTGCTTTGGAACACAATAGCTTTGCCTAATTGAAGGAGAAACTGTTCTTGAGGCTACCTTCCTAAATTACCACTGCACTTCAGAATGTTCATTTGCATGATTTAGGGTATATATATATGGGTGGTCTTTTCCTGATATAATTCTGTTTTGTTACTTCATTAGAGTAGATAGCACCTTAAACATGGAGGGAGTTATTTGAACACGCAATGGCTATGGCAGCTGAGCATGTCTTATTCACAATGCAGAAGGTTAATGACAAGCACGTGGGTGCCATTTGTTCTGAAAACAAGGGGCTTGGTTTAAATACACCGTAATACATACTTAACCAATTACGGTGTTATATGAAAACCTGACTTCCGAAAGGGGGCTACTTCACAGATTTTACAGCCAAGAACTATCTGGTGTAGGAGGATTACCAAATGGTGTAGTGTCGAGTCTCAAGTTTAACTCCTAAATCACCAGGCTGGGAATATCGTTATTAAGTTTCTCTCTCCATTTCCATGCTGATTTAGAAGTACAAACTGCTCTCAGATGGCCCAACTCCCATCACTGCAGAGAACTGGAGAGCTAAGAAAACTGACATTTACAATGATTTCACAATATCATTTTTTTCTCAAAAATTAGCAAATTTTTGGCTAAAGTTTTTAAACCAAATTATACCTGGCATATTAATGATTCTTACATCTTTCTCCTTTTTTATGTGTACAAAAAGGCAACACATCCTAAGTGCCTTCTTTAAAGATCCTCTGGTACCTTGCAGATTTTATTTTCAGAAGGAAAAATTTTAATTTGTAAAAGCATCTGACAGATACCGCAGAGCCAACTTCTCATTCTGCCAGGACTAAGAGAGGCTGCCGGGGTAAATGAATATTGGATGGAGGTGAGGAAATTAGGAGTTGCAATAATTATCGCAGGCTTAAGGCTATAGGGACAAACAGCCTTGCCAAGTGGCAATAAAGCTCCAGATATCTGGGGCCACCTACATATTAACGGATATTATGTGATGTATGTAAGGGCACAGCTGTCATTGACTAGCCAAGAAAAAGAGCAGTTCTTAACCTAAAGGAGGTGTGCAGGCCCTCGGTGTGGGGCAGGCTTGATAGGGCTTCTCCAAGCTGTTGTCTAGACTGGGGGGAGAAAGGGTGATTTCTGAAGTAGCACTCACAAGGTATTTTCTAGCTTTTTGATTCAACAGCACCCAGAGCACGGGTCTATAATATCATTGACCATTTTACTTTAGAATGGCCTGTAGATCCTCCTAAAGTTTAAGAATAAGGACTCTAGAACCTCTAGAGTGCTACTGGAGAGGGCTTTCTAGCTCTGGCGCCTACAAGTTTCCTATGCCTCAGTTATCTCAGTTGTAAAATGGGGAGTAATCATAAACCTATGTTGTAGGTTGAGGTGAGGACTAAGGGAACTGTGCATTTACACACACAGCCACTGACTTAGACAACCCCTCAAGGCACCTTAGCTACTATCTTCCTATGTCTGTTTCTTCTTCTAGGACCAGGTAGGCTGTAAGCACCTCTTAGGAAGCTGCCCTGCAATGTTCTTCCTTGTGGTCTCAGTGAATTATCCGGGCATTAAGGAATTTTGTTTTTAATTGCAGAGACCATCTTGTATTTCAGGCTTTCTTTCTGTTTTGGGCTGTTGGTAGATAAGTGGTGCTGTGGTGGGGACTGGAGAGGGAGGAGTGGATCTAAGTGATATGGCAGCAGGAACAGGCTGACAGCCTTATGCCTGCACTGAAAAGTTTTCTGTTTTCTGTCTTCCTCCTCTGCATGCCTGCTGTGCAGCTCAGGAAGAATAAAATAGAAGGAGGACAGTAGCCTCTGGGTTGGGATTGAATGCGTGAGAATGTGGGAGGTAATGTGAGAAAGAGATTGGAGAGATTGGCTGTTAAAAATCTGTAAAATGAAATATTAGAAGCATTGCACCTATGGATTTCTAATCTACCCCAGGGACAAATTAATCTTGATGAGATTTCCCTGTCAGTTTGGGGAACCTCATGGAAATCAAATAGATCAGCAAGTTACACTTAAATAGGAGGCCTCAGGAACATCTATTTTGTAGTCCTCTATGTTTAAATACTGTTTTATCTATTTGTATTAAGGCATTATTTCATGCTTATTATAATATGTTATAATAGATATCACAGGATCCTGACTTATTCATCTTTTCATTCCCAGCATCTAGAATGACATCTTGCAAATAATAGGTACATGATATGTTTGAAAAGAGAAAAATACAAGGAAGGATAGGAAAAGGAAAAGAAAGGGCAGGAATGAAGGAAGATGGGAAGTCGGGCAGTTAAAAAAGAAGGTAGGGAAGGAGAGGAGGAGGAAGGAAAATTCAGGCTAGTACTTATTTTTATAGCTGTTATAAATGACTGCAGACATATTCTCTTCTTAAAGAGCTCTAGGAAAGAGTATCATAATCTTTCCTACTAATATATTCCAGAGAGTAACAACTATTTGAGCAGAGATGTTATGAAGACCATCGATCCTTATATAACCTAATCTTTACTCTGGAAGAGCAAGTTTTAGGAATATAAGAAATGTATTCAAGAGAAGCTAATCTGATTAATTTTAGACAGTACATATATATATATATATATATATATAAAGCAATTTTCAGTGGTTAGGGGGAAAAAAGGTGATGCGATCCAACAAACATTTTGCATAGTGCAGTTGAAATGCTATTGGATTATTCATCAGAAGGCCTTTCAAAGTACAAAAATGAACTTTTCACCTACTTTTGATTCCCTGGTACATTATATGAAGGAAACCATTGCACTTTTGTTAAATCAGAACACCTTTCGAAATTTTCTTAGCCTCTTGAGGTTGATGAATTATTTGTTGTTAAGCAATTTACTTGCCAGAAGGAGACATTCTAATGAGATTTTGGAAGCTAACTAGGAAAAGTCTCAGGATTTTCAAAGGAAGTAGTCAAACCTGTTGAGAAGTAGTTTATTCAAATTCAACGATTAGCTCAACAATGTGCCATTTTTCACAGAGATCACTAACTATCTTCAAGTTATAAGGAGAAGCAGCCCTGTTATTTCCATCAGCACTCATGGAAGAATATCATGAATATATGCTAGAGATAAAATGGTAATGAGAAAGAAATCACAATTCCTTCAAGAATATGCTCGTTCAAACTAAGATGTCAAGACTTTAATTATGAAGAAAAATATGCCGCCTAACTCAAGTTCCCTTTGACACTAGGACAGAGCTAGTATGTTCTATATTTTCATAGAGTTTATTTCTAGATTGACTGAGCAAAGAGCAAAGTGAATGGGCTCAAAATATCTTAGCAAACTCTATAATGTTTATGCCTTTAAAGGTTAAAGTGGAATACAAATACCTACTTACAACTCGTCTTCCTTTCCTATCTTAAAGGAGAGTCTTGATTTGAGGCTTTTCTAGGACATGTGACTCCTAGCTATATGTAAGTTTTATATGTGGATACTTCAACCACCCTAGCAGTGCTGGGTATACAGGCGGCATTCAGTAATTGTTTGTTGAGCTAAAATTAATAGTTAGCAATCGAGAGAGGAATTGTTTGAATGAGTGAGTGATGACCCCTGAGTAATGCCCCTATCGTTGCCTGTCACAGTTACTCAATATGCATTAGCATGGAATATGGAAAATTCGGTCTTGTTCTTGGAGTCTGCTCATCTGTTCATAGAAACAAAAAAATTTCATTTCTCTCTTTAAATTCAGTGAGCACCCCAATTTCAGGAACCATTAATATATACTGTATAAAGCAAATAGTATTTATTGAATGAAAAAAGAACACGCAGGTAGCCTCTGCGCCAGCCAAGAGCCTGCTTTTCCTAAGTGGAGACTCTTGGGTATGACTTCTTTACATTCATTGAAAAAAGAAATAGTAAGTCATCATTTTCATAATGGAGAATAGTCTATTTCATTTTCTTGGAACCTAAATATTGTTCAAATGATTTTCCTCACACTTTCCAATAAAAAATTAGAAGGGATTAAACATGGAATGTTTCAGTTTAAAGTAATTTCTGTTTTTAAGGAGTAACAGCCAATTATACATAAACTATGAGGATGGAAATCTCACCGCACTGGTGTCTTTGCATGATGCTCTTTGAACCCTTTTCTGGCAAGACTTCATACAGATGGAAACATATCGGCTTTGAGATACTTAGGTTCATAATTGCCCTAGATGGGGTTCAAATTAAGCCTAACTGATTGCTATTGTGTAGCAAATAGTGTTATATCTATCGCCTATCAGCCTATCATTAGCAATATTAGTGACTACTCAACAGATGGCATGGGATCTTAAGCAGGCTAATATCGGTTATTGGAATTGAATTGACCAGAAAATGCTGTTTGAAATGGGTTTAGTTTATACTTTGGGAAGTGTGCACAGACACAGTCTCACTTCTATCGGCCAGTTAAGTGTTTTAAGAAAATGACAAATTTTTAAATAAAAAAACTTTAACAATGGGAATGGTAAGTCTGTTCATCCATGCAGAGGAAATAGAACAAAATAAAAGAACAAATGTTAGAGTTGGAAAGGGCAATGGAGAGAATTTATATATAGTTCACCGCCTTCACTTTATAAGTTACCAAATGAATTCTAGGAGTACAAATGACTTGCCAAAGAATCTGTGGCTGAACAGATCTGGGCTTCAATTCTGGACTTCACTTAACTTATCTGCAATAAGATACCTGAGCATAGCCCCAGGCATCTGGAATATTGAAAGAATTACATGAAATTGAATGTGAGATATTTCGTCCTGCTGGGAAAATGGAGCCCTGTTTCAGTATTCTAATGCTAGCGGTGATGGTGGGGACAAAAAGGAAAAAATGGTGTGATTCAACGTGGCTGAAGCAGGTGGTGGAAAAGAAGTGACTTTAACACAACTCTTAGGACTGACAGTGGGGTACACAAGCTGAGAGTATGGCATCCAATGAAGAAAAGGTTTAAGTTCAGAATTACGCTACATGTTGTTTAATGCCCTTATAGTGATAAATAAAGAATTGCGTGGAAATAGTAGACACCCAATTCAGGATATTGGTTAATTTAAGGGTGAGAGAGGGTGACTTATTTTGGGAGGGGTAGCTGGAATATTTTATTATAATATTAACAAAAAATAAAAAGATTTCATTTTAAACTGCCTATATTATTCTTTAAGCCTGTATGTATTGGACAATAATTTTTGTCTTAAATATTGCACAATAATTTTTAAAGATTGTGCTAGAGCAATGTGTAGGATGAAGTCTTAAACTTCATGCATACCTCTGCTCATATACATCCCTTTTTCCATCCCACCACCCAAGTACTGGTTTAAGACACAAAGACATGATAATATTATTTCAGTTGTCAAAATTTAATATTTCACATATGGGCCTGGTATTCAGCCTATTTATGGCCTCCACAACATGTGCCAACACTGTCCCGCATCTGCTGGGACGCTGGCCCTCCTGGGCCCACACACTCAGCACCTTGTACAAACTCAGATGAGCACACCACCATGCTTATCTGCTTGCCTGTCTTCCTTTCTGAATGGGGAGGAGAATCCATTCTACTACATTCAAACCTCTTCTGGTATGAAAGCTAGAAATTCTAAAAACTTCAGATTCCCTTAGCAAGCAATATTTGCAACCCATTCTTGGTCATTTCAATACATCTATAGTTAAGTAAATGGTTTACTTAGAGTGGTGAATGCAGAGTCACAAAAAAATTGTTTTTTTTTAGTATAAGTAATAAGTCAAGGATTAACTGATAGTACTAATGGGTATATGTTTTCATTTTCCATGAAATCTCAGTCCTATAACCTCATAAAGTCTATTGAATTAATGTTGTAAGATGTTGACCACCTATCAAGGGTACCACTCAGCCCTTCCACTTAAGTTTTTCATGCCAAGAACAGAGGCTGCTCCCTGTCCTCATTACCTGGCCCCTATTATATTTGAGCCACTGGAGGGGAAAAAATAAAATTTTACTTAGGAGCACTCAATTCTCCATCCAGGTTTAAAGATGTTAAAATGCAAATTCCTATCTCAACAATCTCATAGGAGGAGTGATCGTAAAGTGTGAGACTATGTGAAAGCAAACAGCACTGCACTGCCCTCCTGTGCAGCACTGTGGGGGGCTGACTTCTCAGGAAACCTCAGAGGGGCACAGGCGGGGATGAAAGTGGAGCCCGAGTTTATACCATGTCATGAAGAAAAAAAACCTAGTTGCCAGAATAAAGCTGTCCAAAACAAGACACCAAACATGATCTCCTATTTTCTGTATCTCTTCTCTCAAATGTAGCACTGGAGCATGTGTCATGAGACAAGCAAGTATCATATGAAGAGAAAGGTAGTTGAAAATTTTAACTATACTACCATGAAGTATGTCCAATGGCAGGATTAGATATTAAAAACTCTGGAAATTCCCAGGAGTTCATGCTCTGCTTTGAAATTATCCACTTAAAAAGTACTTGTAAGGTTTCAGCTCTCTGATTAGCCCCCACTACTAGCCTTGATGTCAACAAAAAACCATAGGTGCCCTCATTTCCCCTCTGTTACTCTCCAAATGCCATTTGTATGGAGACAATTTTCAGCGGAGACATTCCTCTTTTACAGCCCCATATTATTTTGGCTCAGCAGCCTGTGGCATCATAAAAGTCATTACTCAGAATGACTGGTAGCTGAACCACAGAGGCACAGACTTTTGCACATTGCCAGTTGGTATGGACAGTGAAGAACTTGGCCTGACATGGACTTCTAATGGGATTACGCTGGACACAATATCTCAGCTACATACCCCCGAGTATCTCTTTGCCTTTAAAGTTGGGAGATTCGTTCAGGGAGCACTAAGCTATGAGAATGAGTCTAACCTCATCCTCTGGTTTCTTTAATACCACCTCAGCATAGTTCTCAGCATTATTCATGTTCCTATATTCACATATTGTTAATAAAGGAAAGAGCATCTGTTTTTTTAATATATAATTTGTTTTGGTATCATTATTCTACAATTACATGTGCAATATTATGGTGATTAAACAACCCCCTTGATCAGGTCCCCCCCACCAACCCCATTACAGTCACTGTCCATCAGTGTAGTGAGATGCTATAGAATCATTACTTGTCTTCTCTGAGTTCTACAGCCCTCCCCATCCCCCCCCCAACATTACATCTGCTAATCGTAATGCCCCTTTTCCCCTCTTATCCCTCCCTTCCCACCCATCTTCCTCAGTCCCTTTCCCTTTGGTAACTGTTAGTCCATTCTTGGGTTCTGTGAGTCTGCTGCTGTTTTGTTCCTTCAGTTTTTTCTTTGTTCTTATACTCCACATATGAGTGAGATCATTTGATATTTGTCTTTTTCCGCTTGGCTTATTTCACTAAGCATAATACCCTCTAGCTTCATCCATGTTGTTGCAAATGGAAGGATTTGTATTCTTATGGCTGAGTAATATTCCATTGTGTATATGTACCACCTCTTCTTTATCCATTCCTCTACTGATGGACACTTAGGTTGCTTCCATTTCTTGGCTATTGTACATAGTGCTGCGATAAACATAGGGGTGCATCTGTCATTTTCAAACTGGGCTGCTGCATTCTTAGGGTAAATTCCTAGGAGTGGGATTCTTGGTTCAAATGGTATTTCTGTTTTGAGTTTTTTGAGGAACCTCCATACTGCTTTCCACAATGGTTGAACTAATTTGCATTCCCACCAGCAGTGTAGGAGGGTTCCCTTTCTCCACATCCTTTGTTGTTGTTTGTGTTTGGATGTTGGCCATCCTCACTGGTGTGAGGTGATATCTCATTGTGGTTTTAATTTGCATTTCTCTGATGATTAGCGATGTGGAGCATGTTTTCATGTACCTGTTGGCCATCTGATTTTCTTCTTTGGATAAGTGTCTATTCATTTCCTCTGCCCAATTCTAAATGGATTACTTGCTTTTTGTTTGTTGAGGTGTGTGAGTTCTTTATATATTTTGGATGTCAACCCTTTATCGGATATGTCATTTATGAATATATTCTCCCATACTGTAGGATGTCTTTTTGTTCTACTGATGGTATTCTTTCCTGTACAGAAGGTTTTCAGCTTGATATGGTCCCACTTGTTCATTTTTACTTTTGTTTCCATTGCCCAGGGAAATATTTTCATGAAGAAGTCACTCAAGTTTATGTCCAAGAGATTTTGCCTATGTTTTTTTCTAAGAGTTTTATGGTTTCATGACTTACATTCAGGTCTTTGATCCACCTTGAGTTTACCTTTGTGTATGGGGCTAGACAGTAGTTCAGTTTCATTCTCTTACATGTAGCTGTCCAGTTTTTCCAACACCAGCTGCTGAAGAGGCTGTCATCTCCCCATTGAATATCCAAGGCTCCTTAATCATATATTAATTGACTGTATATGTTTGAGTTAATGTTTGGATTTTCTATTCTGTTCCACTTGTCTGTGGGGTTTTTTTTGTGTGTGTGTGTGGCAATACCAAACGGTCTTGATTACTGTGGCTTTGTAGTAGAGCTTGAAGTCAGGGAGTGACTTCTCAGGATTGCTTTGGCTATTTGGTGTCTTTTGTGGTTTCATATGAATTTTAGAATTATTTGTTCCAGTGGATTGAAGAAAGCTGTTGGTAGTTTGATAGGGATTGCATTGAATCTGTAGATTGCTTTAGGTAGTATAGCCATTTTGACAATATTTACTCTAACTCACGCATTTCCATTTGTTAGTGTCCTCTTTAATTTCTCTTGCAAGTGTCTCGTAGTTTTCAGGGTATATATAGGTCTTTCACTTCTTTCATTAGGTTTCTTCCTAGGTATTTTATTCTTTTTGATGCAATTGTGAATGGAATTGTTTTTCTGATTTCTCTTTCTGTTAGTTCATTGTTGGTGTATAGGAAAGAAACAGATTTCTGAGTGTTAATTTTGTATCCTGCAATTTGCTGAAGTCAGATATTAATTCTAGTAGTTTTGGAGTGGAGTTTTTAGGGTTTTTTATGTACAGTATCATGTCATCTGCAAATAGTGACAATTTGACTTCTTCTTTACCAATCTGGATGCCTTGTATGTCTTTGTTTCGTCTGATTGCCGTGGCTAGGACCTCCAGTACTATGTTGAAGAACAGTGGAGAGAGTGGGCATCCCTGTCTTTTTCCGGATCTTAGATGAAAAGTTTTCAGCTTTTCACTGTTAAGTATGATGTTGGCTGTGGGTTTGTCATATATAGCCTTTATGATATTGGGGTATTTGCCCTCTATACCCATTTTGTTGAGAGTTTTAATCATGAATGGATGCTGAATTTTGTCAAATGCTCTTTCAGCATCTATAGAGATGATCATGTGGTTTTTGTTCTTTTTGTTGATGTGGTGGATTATGTTGATGGATTTTCGAATGTTGTACCATCCTTGCATCCCTGGAATGAATCCCACTTGATCATGGTGTATGATCCTCTTGATGTATTTTTGAATTCGGTTTGCTAATATTTTGTTGAGTATTTTTGCATCTACATTCATCAGGGATATTGGTCTGTAATTTTCTTTTTTGGTGAGGTCTTTGCCCGGTTTTGCTATTAGAGTGATGCTGGCTTCATAGAAAGAGTTTGGAAGTATTCCCTCCTCTTCTATTTTTTGGAAAACTTTAAGGAGAATGGGTGTTATTTCTTCTCTATATGTCTGGTAGAATTCAGAGGTGAATCCATCTGGTCCGGGGGTTTTGTTCTTGGGTAGTTTTTTGATTACCAATTCAATTTCGTTGCTGGTGATTAGTCTGTTTAGTTTTTCTGTTTCTTGCTTGGTCAGTCTTGGAAGGTTGTGTTTTTCTAAGAAGTTGTCCATTTCTTCTAGGTTTTCCAGCTTGTTAGCATATAGAAACTCATAATATTCTCTTATAATTCTTTGTATTTCTGTGGGGTCCATCGTGATTTTTCCTTTCTCATTTCTGATTCTGTTTATGTGCTAGATTCTCTTTTTCTCTTAATAAGTCTTGCTAAGGGTTTATCTATTTTGTTTATTTTTTCAAAGAACCATCTCTTCTTTTCATTGATTTTTTTCTATTGTTTTATTCTTCTCAATTTTATTTATTTATTCTCTGATCTTTATTATGTCTCTCCTTCTGGTGACTTTGGGCCTTATTTGTTCTTCTTTTTCCAATTTCAGTAATTGTGTCTTTGGACTATTCATTTCGGATTGTTCTTCCTTCCTTAAATAGGCCTGGATTGCTATATACTTTCCTCTTAGAACTGCCTTCGCTGCGTCCCACAGAAGTTGTGGCTTTGTGTTGTTGTTGTCATTAGTCTTCATATATTCTTTGATCTCTGTTTTCATTTGGTCATTGACCCATTGATTCATTAGGAGAATGTTGTTAAGTCTCCATGTATGTTTGAGCCTTTTTGATTTCTTTCTAAAATTTATTTCTAGTTTTATGCCTTTCTGATCTGAGAAGTTGATTGGTAGGATTTGAATATTTTTTAATTTACTGAGGTTCTTTTTGTGGCCTAGTATGTGGTCTATTCTGGAAAATGTTCCATGTGCACTTGAGAAGGATGTGTATCCTGCTGCTTTCGGGTGTAGAGTTCTGTAGATCTCTGTTAGGTCCATCTGTTCTAGTGTGTTGTTCAGTGCCTCTGTGTCTTATTTTCTGTCTGGTTGATCTGTCCTTTGGAGTGAGTGGTGTGTTGAAGTCTCCTAAAATGAATGCATTGCTGTCTATTTCCTCCTTTAATTCTGTTAGTATTTGTTTCACATATGCCGGCGCTCCTGTGTTGGGTGCATATATATTTTACATGGTTATATCCTCTTGTTGGACTCACCCCTTTATCATTATGTAATGTCCTTCTTTATCTTGCTACTTTTTTTCATTTTGAAGTCTATTTTGTCTGATACTAGTACAGCAACTCCTGCTTTTTCTCTTTGTTGTTCGCATGAAATATGTTTTTCCATCCCTTAACTTTTAGTCTGTGTATATCTTTGGGTTTGAGATGAGTCTCCTGTAAGCAGCATATAGATGGGTCTTGTTTTTTTTTATCCATTCAGTAACTCTGTGTCTTTTGATTGGTGCATTCAGTCCATTTACATTTAGGGTGATTATCGATAGATATGTACTTATTGCCATTGCTGGCTTTAGATTCATGGTTACCAATTGTTCAAGTGTAGCTTCTCTACTATCTAACTTAACTTTCTTGTTACGTTATTGTAAACACAGTCTGATGATTCTTTATTTCTCTCCCTTCTTATTCTTCCTCCTCCCTTCTTTATAAACTAGGTGTTTTATTCTTTGCCTTTAGTTAGTATTTGGATGGTGTGCTTTCTTTGCTATGATTTTATTTTCTCTGGTGTCCTCTTTTTAGCCTTAGGAGTGCTTCCATCTAGAGCAGTCCCTTTAAGATATCCTGAAGAGGTGGTTTATGGGAGGCAAATTCCCTCAGCTTTCGCTTGTCTGGAAATTGATTAATCCCTCCCTCAAATTTAAATGATAATCATGCTGGATACAATATTCTTGGTTCGAGGCCCTTCTGTTGCATTATGTTAAATATATCATGCCATTCTCTTCTGGCCTGTAAGGTTTCTTTTGAGAAGTCTGATGAATGTCTGATGGGTTTTCCTTTGTAGGTGATCTTTTTCTCTCTCTAGCTGCCTTTAATACTCTGTCCTTATATTTGATCTTTGTCATTTTAATTATTATGTGTCTTGGTGTTGTCTTCTTTGGGTCCCTTGTGTTGGGAGATCTGTAGGCTTCCATGGTTTGAGAGACTATTTCCTTCCCCAGCTTGGGGAAGTTTTCAGCAATTATTTCTTCAAAGACACTTTCTATCCCTTATTCTCTCTCTTCATCTTCTGGTACTCCTATAATGCGAATATTGTTCCATTTGGATTGGTCACACAGTTATTTTAATATTCTTTCATTCCTAGAGATCTTTTTATCTCTCTGCCTCAGCTTCTCTGTATTCCTTTTCTCTGATTTCTATTCCATTAACAGTCTCTTGCATCTGGTCCAGTCTGCTGCTAAGCCCGTCAGTCGCTTCTCTCATCTCTGCATTATCTTTCCTCACTTCCCTCACTTCCTCCCTTAGCTCTTGCATTTTTCTCTGTAGATCCATCAGCATGGTTATGACTTTTATTCTGAATTCTTTTTCAGGAAGATTGTGCATGTCCATCCCATCAGGCTCCCTCTCTGGGGTTGTCTGCTCTGGGGTTGTCTCGGTAAGGTTTGTTTGTACCATATTCCTCTGTCTTTTCATCGCGATAGAAGTGGTCAGAAAAAGAAAAAAAGAAGAATGGGAAAATAGAGAGAAAAAAAGAAAAAAAGAAAAACGCCTGCCGTGTGTAGTTTCTGTGAGGATCCTGTAGGTGGTGCTGCTGCTCCACTATTCTGCAGGCACACCGCTCTGCCAGGCCCTTTGTGACTCTGGCCATGGAGGAAACGAATGGGAGGCTGCTGATTTCTGTGGGAATTCTTGGTGCAACTGCTTTTCCCAGCCACAGTCCAAGGGGACCGAAATTCCCCCGGACTCCCAGCCTGCTTGGCTGAGTGCGCTTGGACGATCCTGCTCCTCCACTGGGCCCCTGTCTCTTTAAGACCCCTAAAAAAGTGCACGCTTTTCTTTTGTCCTGGGGAACCGGCTGAGTGGACCTGCCATCTTGGATCCTGCACCTCTGTCTCTACAATCTCCAGTACACTGCGTGATGTGTTTCAGCACTCCCGGCGCAGATCACCAGGACTGGTTATTTGGCGGGCCTGTGCTTCCACTCCCTCCCCGCTCTGAATCTTCTCCTCCGGCTGGTGCACTGGTATGGGGAGTGCTCGGGTCCCGCTGGGACATGGCTCCGTATCTTACCCGCCTCGGGGTGCCGAGTCCTCTCAGGTGTAGCTCCAGGCTGGTGTCGTCTTATATCTTCTGGTCTCTCTTTTAGGAATGGTTGTATTGTTGTATTTTCATAAATATATTTGGTTTTGGGAGGAGATTTCCGCCGCCCTGCTCATGCCGCCGTCTTCCCGGAAATCTGAGCATTTATTAATAGCTGAGTCCAGATCCCTGAGAAGCTTCTCAAGCTGTAGGTTGGTGTTCCAGTTGCACATGTAGGGACTGTGAAAGAGCTTCATGATGAATTAATGAGGGATGGCTTAGAAAATGTAAGATGTAGATTTTTACTTTAAAAAACTGATGTTTTTAATTTTAAAATTTGCCTGTTTGTTGTGAACTACCAATTTTTCTCTTCCAGTTTCTATCTTTTTTGTATCGATTTGAAGATTTACAAGTGTGCTTATTACTTGGTAGCTGTGACTCAACACTAAAACACATATACTAATTTAATCTAGCCACAGTAATATATTTCAGTTCTCATAAAAATTTCATGAAGATTGTAACATTATCATTGCTATTTTACAAATTAAATTGATTCAGAGAAGTTAAACAAGTTATTTAGAAACCCACTACACTTATGTAAGGTGCTGAATTGTAGCTAAATCTAACTGTTGTTTGGTTGAAATTTTCAGCCTTTAAAGTAATTAGATATTTGTTCAGTCAAATATCCCTCTACATGTTCAGTTCTTTTTTTTTCTTTAAGTGGTGAGTAAAATAAAGAATGGATAATTTGAGAGCCCTATTTTCTTTCCACTTTCTGTCTGTACATGTGAAATTCTGTGTCTAAATTTCTTTTCAATTAATATTAAAACATAGTTATTTTCCATATTGTCCTAAAAATTTTTGTAAGTATTATTTTGCTGTTATTCCTTCAAACAGTTATAATGCCAGATACCTATCCATTCTTCTATTCTGCAAATGTAAATAGTTTTGCATTTTTCTCTAGCACAAAATAATGGTACAATAAATATCTTAGTGGCTATTGCTTCTTATGTATTTATTACTACTTCCTTAGAACAGATCCACAGAAGTGGAATGAATGGGTCAAGGGGTATGAATATTTTTAAAACAACTGATGCATATACTAAACAATTTTCCTGTATATTATAAAAATAATATATGGTGTGAATTAGTGTGTTATTACCTGTACAATTACAAAGTGTTAAAAAAATCACAAATAATGTCAGTACATTCCAGTTTAACAAATAGAATCCAATATTGGTTGATTAATGAAACCTATGAACTATTTCTGTGATAATTGAGAGGTAAAAAAAGATACTTTAAAAAAATAACTAAAATTATTCTTAATAGATAGATTGCTTCAGATGACTATAACATTGCCTGGGGACCTATTTTTATTCAGCTGAGTCTGTACCAAATTGATAAATAAATATAAATTAATGTATTCTAATAATAAAGAGTCATTGAAGAAATTTCTTCAGATGACTGTGCCAAGATATAAATAAATTTAGAAACTAAGAGGATGTCTCAATAAAATGCAAATAAGAAACCAAGATTACTCAGCCATAAAAAAAGAATGAAATCTTGCCATTTGCTACAACATGGATAGACCTAGAAATATTATGCTAAGTGAAGTAAGACAAAGATAAATACCATATGATTTTATTTACATGTCTAATATAAAAAGCAAAACAAATGAACAAACAAACAAAATAGAGACTCAAAACACAGAGAACAGACTAGTGGTTGTCATAGGGGAGAGGGGTGGAGGTATAGCTGAAATAGGTGAAGGGGAAAAATAATTAGAATGTTTGATATCTTGATCCAGGTGATAGTTACATGAGTGTATATCCCTGTCAAAATTCATCAAGCTGTGGACTGAGATTTGTGCATTTTATTGCATGTACCTCAACAAAAAATTACTGGAAAAAATAGATTTTTTTCATCATCCATTTTGTCATCCATACTATATTAACATAATTTGATATCATAAAATATATTAAACTGTCTATTCTTCTAGAGTTTAAATATTCGCTTTCATGCCATTATTACATTTAATCTTTAAAAATATATTGAAATTTAGGAACTTATAGAGAGGTTAAGAGTCTTGGTCATGGTGACACAACTAGAAAGAGGTAGACTTGAACCTAAATCTTCTCCAAAATTCTTTCCACCATGTCATGGATGCAAGAGCTTATGAGGGAGAACTCAAAGATGAATTAGGCATGGACTACCCAAGAAGTACACAGTCCACAGGTAAGACCACTAACCGTGATTCAGAGTAGAAATTAAAAGTACCATCAGAGAAACACAAATCCCTTGCAATGGGAGGATATAGGAGTGAGAGCTGAATCCCACTTCAGGGAGGAAGAAAGTCTTCATGGATTGGTGAATGAGTAGGACTTTTAGGATGCAAAGAATTTGGATGTTTGGATTGTAGGGAAAGATTATTTTAAATCAAAGAAAGCACATAGAGAAGCACAGAGCTTGGGTTGAGGATCAACAAATAGCAAGTGGCTTACTTTGGCTGGATCTTGAATGTGTGTAGTGCATAATATCCTTGAAAAGGTCAGTTGGGGCCAGATTGTGTGAAATTCCAGACTAAGGCGTTCAGATTTATTGCGGAGACAGTGATCACTGAGGATGGAAGTTTTCTCAGTGGACCACACAGCTGCTGAGCAGGGGCTATGACATGTGTGGACTGTGGCCATGGCACTCATAGCTCCCATTTTTATCAAATCAAACATGTGTGCACTTGTTTCTTTGGCTGATGTCAGGAAATCCTTTGATATTTCCCCAGGGTATTATTTCCTTATACACCTCAAAAAGGGAAACTGAAGGTCCTATGAGCAATTCCAAGAAATGGGCTGTCCCTGGGCAATGAGCCCTGACTTCTGCCTGACCAAATAGGTCTGCTTTGAGCAGGGTGTGCACTACACACATTCAGTTGATAGCAATGGGAAAAGCAGATATTCCATCTGCCAATGATAAAACACATAAAATCACACAGGAATGTACAGTATGCTGCTTGGAACTACATAGGCGTTTGCCTCAACCAGGGAGAAAAGACCTGCCTATTTATGTCCCCTGGTAAGGACATTAGTAAGGAAAAGCTTTGATGTTTAAGCAATCATATAATTGACTCTACTATTGGATCCAGAGAACCAGGGCTGGTTTCAGGAATGCACACTGAACATTTTTAATAACACTATGAATAAATGGAGGTGTGGGTGAAAAATGCTAAACAGACTATTATCTGTGCAATATTCTGATTATGGATATTTTAAACTTTGCCTCTCAAAAGGTGCATTGCCAGCGTTAGTGAGTTTAGGTTTTAGGTACTGTATCCCTGGGAATCTAAAAAACAACATAGATTCTCAGTTGTGGTGGTCAGAATATTTAGCATGTTTTGAGAGAACAGGGTAGATTGAAAGGGTTGAGATGACTCCAGAGGACACATCTGTCCTCAGAATTTATGATTAGAGTTAGAGCCAATTTCTTATCCTTTTACTCAACTCCGTATATCCAACGAATTTGCCCAATGCTATCAATTCATCTTTGACAAAGCTACAGCCTCAGCTCCTTTCTGTCACCAGCTTACTCCAAGAATTCATCGCCTTCTTCTCGGATTAGTGTAATAGTTTCCTAACTGATTTTCCTGTCTCCTGTCTCCTCTTTCTCTTATCCAATCTGCAAACTACCTCCTTTTTTTCCCCTATCCAACCTGCAACTATTCCAAACTAACATTCTTAAAATACTACTCTTTCTCTGTCACTCATCTGTTCATACCACCTCATGGTTCCCCACGGCCTACTAACAGCTGGGCTTTTAAGGTGCTCTTGATTAACTCCACCAAGTAGCTGCTACTTCTCCATTCCAGTATCTATCAACACACACCCTGCACTGTGCCACACTATTCACATTTTTCCATTTCATGTTTTTCTGAGATTTCTCCCCCATCCCATCCCATCCTCTACCCTTCCTCTTTACCAGCCTAATTCTCAATTTTTCCATCCTTACTCCAGTTAATATTGGCTTCTAAGTTTTGAGAATGCCTTTCAAAATTTATGTCTGATCTCCTAACTCTGGCACTAAATTATGGATGGGTTATTTAACCACTTTACATCTGAGTATTGTTCGCTAAAGCAGTATTATATGCCATTAAGACAAGGATCATTTGTGGTTCCACATTTGTAACCTCCAGTGTTTAACAGTTATATGAAGTGATTTCAAAATAAATGCTTTTTAAATGAATAGCATTATTTTCACACAGACAACGTACATAAGTGGTAAAAAAAAAAAGTCTAACTTATTTATCTCAAAACCAGAGAAATGATTTAGAAATAAGATAAATACTAATAGCTAACAAATAAGTCATAAGTCATTGCTTATTTGTTCCAGGCATGCTTTTATTAACATTTGATGCATGATTTTATTTACTATCTTCAGCAACCTGGTGAGATAAGTACCAATATTATTCTAATTGAATAGAGAACGAAACTGAGACTTTTAGGGATTAAGAAATTTGTCCAAAGTCACAGAGCTGGAGAATGGTGTTTAAGCATATGTTACTAAGCTTTGAAACCATATTCTTAATTACTGCTTGCTATGGTCTGAATGTTTATGTCCCCCCCAAATCGATACATTGAAATCTTAACCCCTAAGGTGATGGTATTAAGAGGTGGAGACTTTGGTAAATAATAAGGCTCAGAACTGTGAGAAATAAATGCCTGTTGTTGATAAACCATTCAATCTCTGTTATTTTGTTATATCAGCCTGAACAGACTACGACACTCCTGTAAGTCTGGATTTCTTAGAGGGGCATCAAATATCCTTCTGTTGTTTATTAAGACAAATACATATTTTATGGTAAAATACATAATTATTTTACTGTTGATTATATATATATATTTTTAATAATTTATTTTGGTATCATTAATCTACAATTACATGTGCAATATTATGGTTATTAAAATACCCCCTTCATCAGGTCCCCCCAGCAACCCCATTACATTCACTGTACATCAGCGTAGTGAGATGCTATAGAATCACTACTTGTCTTCTCTGAGTTGTACAACCCTCCCCATTCCCACCCAACATTACATCTGCTAATCGTAATGCCCCTTTGTCCCCCTTATCCCTCCCTTCCCACCCATCTTCCCCGGTCCCTTTCCCTTTGGTAACTATTAGTCCGTTCTTGGGTTCTGTGAGTCTGCTGCTGTTTTGTTCCTTCAGTTTTTTTCTTTGTTCTTATACTCCGCATATGAGTGAAATCATTTGATACTTGACTTTTTCGGCCTGGCTTATTTCACTGAGCATAATACCCTCTAGCTCCATCCATGGTGTTGCAAAAGGTAGGATTTGTTTTCTTCTTATGGATGAATAATATTCCATTGTGTATATGTACCACCTCTTTATCCATTCATCTACTGATGGACACTTAGGTTGTTTCCATTTCTTGCCTATTCTAAATAGTGCTGCGATAAACATAGGGGTGTATATATCTTTTTCAAACTGGGCTGCAGCATTCTTGGGGTAAATTCCTAGGAGTGGGATTCCTGGGTCAAATGGTATTTCTATTTTGAGTTTTTTGAGGAACCTCCATGCTGCTTTCCACAGTGGTTGAACTAACTTGCATTCCCACCAGCAGTGTAGGAGGGTTCCCTTTTCTCCACATCCTCACCAACATTTGTTGTTGTTTGTGTTTTGGATGTTGGCCATCCACACTGGTGTGAGGTGACATCTCATTGTGCTTTCAATATGCATTACTCTGATGATTAGCAATGTGGAGCATCTTTTCATGTGACTGTTGGCCATCTCAATTTCTTCTTTAGAGAAGTGTCTACTCCTGTCCTCTGCCCATTTATTAATTAGATTCTTTGCTTTTTGTTTCTTAAGGTGCATGAGTTCTTTATATATTTTGCATGTCAACCCCTTATCAGATATGTCATTTATGAATATATTCTCCCATACTGTAGGATGTCTTTTTGTTCTACTGATGGTGTCCTTTGCTGTACAGAAGCTATTCAGCTTGATATAATTTTTGCTTTTGTTTCCCTTGCCCGGGGAGATATGTTCATGAAGAAGTTGCTCATGTTTATGTCCAAGAGATTTTTTGCCTCAGAAGATAAGATGTTTTTTTCTAAGAGTTTTATGGTTTCATGACTTACATTCAGATCTTTGATCCACCTTGAGTTTATCTTTGTGTATGGTGCTAGACAGTAGTCCAGTTCCATTCTCTTAAATGTAGCTGTCCATTTTTTCCAACACCAGCTGCTGAAGAGGCTGTCATCTCCCCATTGTATATCCAAGGCTCCTTTATCAAATATTGATTGACTGTATATGTTTGGGTTAATGTTTGGATTTTCTATTCTGTTCCATTGGACTGTGGGTCTGTTTTTGTGGCAATACCAAATGGTCCTGATTACTGTGGCTTTGTAGTAGAGCTTGAAGTCAGAGAGCGTAATTCCGCCTGTTTTATTCCTCCTTCTCAGGATTGTTTTGGCTATTTGGGGTCTTTTGTGGTTCCATATGAATTTTAGAATTATTTGTTCGAGCTCATTGAACAAAGCTGTAGGTATTTTGATAGGGATTGCGTTGAATCAGTAGATTGCTTTAGGTAGTATAGCCATTTTGACAATATTTATTCTTCCTAGCCAAGAGCATGGGATGCATTTCCATTTGTTTGTGTCCTCTTTAATTTCTCTTAGGAGTGTCTTGTAGTTTTCAGAGTACAAGTCTTTCACTTCCTTCGTTAGGTTTGTTCCTAGGTATTTTATTTTTTTGATGCAATTGTGAATGGAATTGTTTTTCTGATTTCTCTTTCTGTTCGTTCATCATTAGTGTATAGGAAAGCAACAGATTTCTGTGTGTTAATTTTGTATCCTGCAATTTGCTGAATCCAGATATTAGTTCTAGTAGGTTTGGGGTGGAGTCTTTAGGGATTTTTATGTACAGTAACATGTCATCTGCAAATAGTGACAATTTGACTTCTTCTTTACCAATCTGGATGCCTTGTATGTCTTTGTTTTGTCTACTTGCCGTGGCTAGGACCTCCAGTACTATGTTGAATAACAGTGGAGAGAGTGGGCATCCCTGTCTTGTTCCCAATCTTAGATGAAAAGCTTTCAGCTTTTCGCTGTTAAGTATGATGTCAGCTGTGGGTTTGTCATATATGGCCTTTATGATGTTGAGGTACTTGCCGTCTATATCCATTTTCTTGAAAGTTTTAATCATGAATGGATGTTGAATTTTGCCAAATTTTTTTCAGCATCTATGGAGATGATCATGTGTTTTTTGTTCTTTTTTTTGATGTGATGGATGACGTTGATGGATTTTTGAATGTTGTACCGTCCTTGCATCCCTGGAATGAATCCCACTTAATCATGGTGTATGATCCTCTTGATGTATTTTTGAATTCGGTTTGCTAATATTTTGTTGAGTATTTTTGCGTCTATGTTCATCAGGGATATTGGTCTGTAATTTTCTTTTTTGGAGAGGTCTTTGCCCGGTTTTGCTATTAGAGTGATGCTGGCTTCTTAGAAAGAGTTTGGAAGTATTCCCTCCTCTTCTATTTTTTGGAAAACTTTAAGGAGAATGGGTGTTATTTCTTCTTTATATGTCTGGTAGAATTCAGAGGTGAATCCATCTGGTCCGGGGGTTTTGTTCTTGGGTAGTTTTTTGATTACCACTTCAAGTTCGTTGCTGGTGATTGGTCTGTTTAGTTTTCCTGTTTCTTGCTTGGTCAGTCTTGGAAGGTTGTATTTTTCTAAGAAGTTGTCCATTTCTTCTTGGTTTTCCAGCTTGTTAGCATATAGATCCTCATAGTATTCTCTTATAATTCTTTGTATTTCTGTGGGGTCCGTCGTTATTTTTCCTTTCTCATTTCTGATTCTGTTTATGTGTGCAGATTCTCTTTTCCTCTTAATGAGTCTGGTTAGGGGTTTATCTATTTTGTTTATTTTTTCAAAGAACCAGCTCTTGGTTTTATTGATTTTTTCAATTTTTTTATTCTTCTCAATTTTATTTATTTCTTCTCTGATCTTTATTATGTCCCTCCTTCTGGTGACTTTGGGCCTCATTTGTTCTTCTTTTTCCAATTTCAGTAATTGTGTCTTTGGACTGTTCATTTGGGAATGTTCTTCCTTCTTTAAATAGGCCTGGATTGCAGTATACTTTCTGCTTAGAACTGCCTTTGCTGCGTCCCACAGAAGTGTGGCTTTGTGTTGTTGTTGTCATTAGTCTCCATATATTCTTTGATTTCTGTTTTGATTTGGTCATTAACCTATTGATTAATTAGGAGAATGTTGTTAAGTCTCCATGTATTTGTGAGCCTTTTTGTTTTCTTTCTAAAATTTATTTCTAGTTTTATACCTTTGTGATCTGAGAAGTTGTTTGGTAAGATTTCAATATTTTTGAATTGACTGAGGTTCTTTTTGTGGCCTAGTATGTGGTCTATTCTGGAAAATGTTCCATGTGCACTTGAGAAGAATGTGTATCCTGCTGCTTTTGGGTGCAGAGTTCTGTAGATGTCTGATAGGTCCATCTGTTCTAGTGTGTTGTTCAGTGCCTCTGTGTCTTTACTTATTTTCTGTCCTGTTGATCTGTCCTTTGGAGTGAGTGGTGTGTTGAAGTCTCCTAAAATGAATGCATCGCTTTCTATTTCCTCCTTTAATTCTGTTAGTATTTGTTTCACATATGCTGGCGCTCCTGTGTTGGTTGCATATATATTTATAATGGTTATATCTTCTTGTTGGACTGACCCCTTTATCATTATGTAATGTCCTTCTTTATCTCTTGCTACTTTGTTTGTTTTGAAGTCTATTTTGTCTGATACAAGTACTGCAACATCTGCTTTTTTCTCTTTGTTGTTTGCATGAAATATCTTTTTCCCTCCCTTCACTTTTAGTCTGTGTATATCTTTGGGTTTGAGGTGAGTCTCTTGTAAGCAGTATATAGATGGGTCTTGCTTTTTTATCCATTCTATTACTCTGTGTCTTTTGATTGGTGCATTCAGTCCATTTACATTTAGGGTGATTATTGATAGATATGTACTTATTGCCATTGCTGGCTTTAGATTCATGGTTACCAAAGGTTCAAGAGTTGCTTCTTTACTATCTAACAATCTAACTTAACTTTCTTGTTAAGTTATTGTAAACACCGTCTGATGTTTCTTTATTTCTCTCCCTTCTTATTCTTCCTCCTCCATTCTTTATATACTATGTGTTTTATTCTTTGCCTTTAATTAGTATTTGGATGGTCTGCTTTCTTTGCTATGATTTTATTTTCTCTGGTGACATCTTTTTAGCCTTAGGGGTGCTTCCCTCTAGAGCAGTCCGTTTAAGATATCCTGTAGTGGTGGTTTATGGGAGGCAAACTCTCTCAACTTTCGCTTGTCTGGAAATTGTTCTGTCCCTCCGTCATATTTAAATGATAATCGTGGTGGATACAATACTCTTGGTTCGAGGCCCTTCTGTGTCATTATGTTAAATATATCATGCCATTCTCTTCTGGCCTCTAAGGTTTCTGTTGAGAAGTCTAATGATAATCTGATGGGTTTTCCTTTGTAGGTAATCTTTTTTCTCTCTCTAGCTGCCTTTAATACTCTGTCTTTATCTTTGATCTTTGCCATTTTAATTATTATGTGTCTTGGTGTTGTCTTCCTTGGGTCCCTTGTGTTGGGAGATCTGTGGGCTTCCATGGACTACAAGACTATTTCCTTCCCCAGCATGGAAAAGCTTTCAGCAATTATTTCTTCAAAGACACTTTCTATCCCTTTTTCTCTCTCTTCTTCCTCTGGTACTCCTATAATGCGAATATTGTTCCGTTTGGATTGGTCACACAGTTCTCTTAATATTCTTTCATTCCTAGAGATCCTTTTATCTGTCTCTGCCTCAGCTTCTCTGTATTCCTGTTCTCTGATTTGTATTCCATTAACAGTCTCTTGCATCTCATCCAGTCTGCTGTTAAGCCCATCGATCGCTTGTCTGATTTCTGCATTGTCTTTCCTCACTTCCCTCACTTCCTCCCTCAGCTCTTGCATATTTCTCTGTAGATCCATAAGCATGGTTATGACTTTTATTCTGAATTATTTTTCAGAAAGGTTGTGCATTTCCATCCCTTCAGGCTCCCTCTCTGGGGTTGTCTGGTTGATCGTAGTCTGGACCATATTCCTCTGTCTTTTCATGGCTATAGAAGTGGTTCTCGTAGTTGCCACATACGTCAGCTGGGCTCTTTAAGGCTTTAAAAAGAAAAAAAAAAGAAAGAAAAAAAGAAAGAGAAGAAAAACAAAAAACAAAACAAAAAAACGCCCACCGGGAGTAGATTCTGTGGGGATGCTGTTGGTGGCACTGTAGCTCCACTATTCCCCAACTGTGGCCATGCCGCTCTGCAGGGCCCTTCATAGCTCTGGCTGGGTTGGGAACGAATGGGAGGCTGTTGATCTCTGTGGGAAGTCTACGTGCGGCCACCCTTTCCCAGTCGCCAGCTAAGGGGTCTGAAACTCCCCAGGGCTCGCAGCCTGCTGGGTTGAGTGTGCCAGGGCGATCCGGCTCCTCCGCTGGGCTCCTGTCTCTTAGACCGCTGAAAAAAGCACGCGCTTTTCTTCTTTTTTTTTTTTCTTTCCTTACCGGGAGCTGGCTGCAAGCACCCTGGCGCGTTCCCCACTCAGATCCTGCACCCTCTGTCTCTCCAATCTCAGCTCCACTGTGTGATGTGTGTCAGCGCTCCCCGCGCATATCACCGGGGCTGGTTATTTCACGGGGTGTACTTCCACTCCTTCCCAGCTCTGAATCCTCTCTTCCCTCCAGTGTGCTGGGGTGGGTGAGTGCTCAGGTCCCGCTGGGACGCGGCTCTGTATCTTACCCGCCTCATGGGGTGCCGTGTCCTGTCAGGTGTAGCTGCATGCTGTGCGCTTTCCTGTGTATTCTGGTCTCTCTTTTAGGAGTAGTTGTATTTGCTGTATTTTCATAGATTTATATGGTTTTTGGAGGAGATTTCTGCTGCCCTGCTTGCGCCACCATATTCCCGGAAGTCCTTTTGTTGATTATATTTTACCAAGTTAAAATCTTAGACAATTGGTACCAGAATACAAAACAGCTCTACTCATATAAAGAAAACATGGGGAAAAACAATCTTATAAAAAACAATGTATTTGGAAAAAAAGACATAATAAAATAATGTCAAGACACATTGATATGAGCATGTCATTTAGGCATTGTGATTTGTTTTCTAGTCTGAACACATATTGCATTATTACTTATAACCAATAACTGTTATTAGAAAAGGACTATTATTTCTCTGACTTTAACCATAATTTGGCCTTCTCTGGAAATTTTCGTGTTTGGGTGTCTGATAGCAGAAATAAGTTGTAAAGATAATAGAGTTAGGAAAAAGTGACTAAATTTAGAAGTATTTCTATTAAACCATATTGCAGACTTTTATAAGAAATAAGGCTGTCCAGCTGGTCTAAATTTTCAATGAAAACAAATGAGGAAAATGGACATTCTTCCAGCAGGAGGGTTTCAGGCAATAAGTTTTGTGAGTTTGGGAACAAACATCCTTCTGACTGAGAATTGTGGTTGCATAAAGTCAGTGTTTAATATACAATGTCTTGTATGAATGTTACTAAAGAACCTTAGTGGGAGCTCCACCCTTCCCTTAGGAATATCTATGTGATTCTTCAATAATAGAGAAATTTGGAAAGTAGTTAGGGCTGGTGACCAAAATCTCCTTAGGACATCAGTCATCTCTGTGTATGGTCTTTGAACTGAAGACTCTGACAGAAAACAGGGCATTAATGGGTGTCCAAAATGGGAGAGTGACCTTAGAAGGGGAAAGACTGTTCTTGTGCTCTAGCAAAAGACTTCCTACAACTCTATAAACAGTTTTGGATGGTGATTACCTCTACCAGCAAGGCCACATGAGTAGCTTAGGAGTCTAGAGCTTTGGAACCAACTGTGACAAAAACTGATGAATAACTCATTTATTAAGTCAGTCACTCAAAAATAGAGCTTTTATCCAACACCTTTATATGCCAAGCACTACACTAGGCACAGAGGTTATAAAAAATATTTTACAAATTTAACCTTTGCTTTCAAGGGAGTCAGCATGGTTTTGAACCAATAATTTGGTTCAGAAGAGAAGTGGGTTGGCATGAATATAGGACTCTAAGGGCTTTGGCAGACCATGGAGAGGTGACAGAAATAAGGGCTGCGAGGTTGCTTGACAAATTTCCCTTCATTTTACTAAATTCATTCCAGCTAGGTATTTCAAGGGGAAAGGAAAGATGCTTTTTCACTTAATTCAGTTTAAACAAGAGTCATTTAATCCTAATGGCCAAGGGAAGTATGGCCTGAGACAAATCAGCTCTATATCTGAGACTCCTCAAAAGCCCTGCAGTAAGAAGTGAGTTCTAATCTAGGAAATCCAGAACTGGGGTTGTGTCTATACTCTGCAGTATATACATTTGGACCATCACTTTACAAAGGATTGAAATCTTTTATTAATCCATTAGTGAAACTACTTTCCCTAAGAAAAATCAATAAGATAAAGAAAAAGGGGTGTCAGAGCCATTTCAAATTTTAAGGATTAGTTTACTTCCGATTTTGTCTTCTCATCACATCACCTTTATTCTAGTCCTCTGCTACAATTCGCAAAACCGAACCATGAAAAACACTTCACCGAAATGGACCAGAGAAGAATGGCCAGATTCCTGAGCAAGATAAGTATGCTAAGTGCTTTCTCTTCCAAGGGAGGATCTTTAGGAGGACCGTTAGAAAAGGGATATTGGACTAATTGTAATCATAAAGGAGTGGCTATTTAGTCACTGCTCGTTATGTGTCAGGCGCAGTACTGGGTATATTTCATATTCATCTCAAAATACATTTTGAGGGTATAGGTCTTAGATTCTAGTTACAGATTTCTAGCCTCTTCCTCCAGAACCGCCCTTTGCCTTCTGCTGCAGAGCTCACAGGACGTGTCTCTGGCTTCCTCACTGTAAGATATACTCCTTCAGAAAAGAAGCTGCCCTTTTTTTAAAGTTTTGCCTTCCCTAAGCAGAGGGTTTTTCAAAGTTTTCTCTGCAGATTTCTTGCAACAGAATCATGGGGGAGTTCATTAAAAGTCTAGATTATTGGTCCCCACCCAAGCTTTACCCAGTTAAATCTCAGGAGGTAGGGCTCACCGAATCATACTTTAAACCAGCATCTTAAGTGGGTCTTGTGTTGACTGAAACGCGGGGCTCTGTCTTAGCCACAGAGCAGTGGCAACATCTGGAAACATTTTTGTTCATCACAGCTCAGCCAGGGGTGGGTGCCACTGGCATCTAGAGGGTGGAGGCCAGGGACACTGTTCCACAACTCGTGATGCACAGGACAGTCCACAGTGTGGGAATTATTCGGCCCAAATGTCAGTGGTGCTGGAACTGGGGCACAGAGCAGCCTGCATCCTGTGTGTGTAGGCCAGTAAATGGCTCTTGAATGAATGAGTTTGTGGTAAAGCAGGTTGAGAAAAGTAAAGCTCGTGCTCTTAATGAGGACTCAGCTCCTTCCTTCTGGGACATTCCTGGTGAGGCTACTTCACAGCTTTGTACCTGCTGAGCCGTGGGGTCATGGAGGCCCAGGACCTCCTAAGGCCCGCCTATCCACTATCTATTCCAGCGACTGTACATCAGCACCTCAGCAACCTCTATATGAGAGAAATCTTGTTTTCTTTTAAACTGTTCACATCATCACAGTTTTCTCACTTTAATTCTTTATATGGTTTCTTAAATTTTAAAACAACCTATGATGTATTCCCTCGAGTAATTTCAGTATTCCTGGGATGGGAGGGGACGAGCCCACTCAAAGTAGTCCCATGGTTTGCTGGTGTCCGTGACACTGATCAGTGTCCTCCTTGGGATTAGAGTCTATTGTCTTCCACACACAAACCACAAAGCCACATTGCCCCCAAATATTTATTTTGACATCTTTGGTCCATTTGAAAATGGACTCTTCTGATATCTAGCATATGCTTGAAATGTCCCTTTGTCTGTCTTTCTGTTGCTCAATCCTAAACAGTCATCACCCATCATACCAAGGCAACATTTCCTGTGTCTGGAGAGAGGATGCATTAGATGGTCTCTATGGAAGAAGTTGGGATCAGCTCATTTTAACAGTGGTCTATTTAGAACCTTATATCTGATGATCTTAGTGTGGGGGTTATTTTCAAATGGAGTCCATATAGGACTTTTGGTTATGTTGTATTAATACGATAAGCAGTTTTTTTCGTAAGAATAAACTCTCAGATATTATGTATGTATGTAAGTGTACATATACATAAAATTCTATAATACTGAAACTAAAGACAAAAATTAAGTAAAGGAGATTTGGGTAGACTCACTTCTGACTCTTCCACTACAATTTCCCTCTCTTGATTTTGTTTTGAGTTAAAAAGTCCACAGCTAGGCAGCTCTGTGTTGAAGTTGTCTGGCATTTGGATAACGCTTTGACTCTATGAGCATAAAGAATGAGGATTCAGTTACAGTGTTCCATCTTAAAATAAATTCTTACTTTTTTAAAAAAAGATTTATGCTGCAACTTTTTAGGATATAACTAAAATGTTATGACATATTATAGATTCTCCACAAGTCCTGTGAAAAATTTGGACAAGGCTGTTATTTTCCTTTTTTTTTTTTTACTATTTGAGAAATTCAGCTCTAGTCTGTTCAGGTCAGGAGTAAAAATGAGTTTAAAAGACTGGAAAGTATTTAATAGCATATAAAAACATTTTTCTTGGGTGGTCTCCCTGTACCTCATCTTTTTTATGTTTCTTTTCCTCATCACCTATATTTTCAGATGTGTTTTAGTTAGCAGACAAATAAATTAAGGGGAAATAGCTTCTTTAAAACTTTATCTAAAGAGAGGAAAAAGGAGAAATGCAAAGACTAATTAATAAGGGTATTTTATCTTTTCTCTTCAGTACTAGTACAAGGTTAACTTTCACTGCTGTCTAATGAAATGAATCAAGATTGAAAACTTCGAATATTAGACTTTCCTGTGGAGCTGGTTTCATGAGGTCCTGAGAGCCAACCTCAGTGGAGTGACAGAAGGGCCTTCATGTTTCTGTCTGGTCTGTGGTGGACTGCCAAGATGGCTACTTGAGTCAAACTCCTCAAACCGAAATTTAACCTGCAACTCAGAAGTTCAGTGACCTAAGGTGAAGAACTTTACTTCAAGTATCTGCTGACTTCCTCTACTTTTCACCAACCCCTCTCCCCAAATTGCCTCCTTAAGCCTGAACAAACAAAAAGGGCAAAACACCAGACTTCTCAACAAAGGCATTTTGTTTTCTACTCAACTGTTGTGTACAATATATAAAGTTGCAGTCAAGGCAGAAGGAAACTTACATTAAATTAACATCCCCAAAGCAACTTAAAATCAATGGATGTGTTTTCCTCCAGAGAAATCCATAATTACCTTGGCTCAGCACAGCAGAAAATAACAGAGTATCATAGACAGATTTTTGAGTTGACTGCAGTTCAGATCAAGCTTCACATATGCTGTAAATCTCTGTAATGGCAAGTAACCATCAGGGACCCACCAAGCCATTTAGCAATTTAAATGGTTCACACCAGAACTTCTAAAAAGATTAGAACAAGTGTTCATTGCTCTCTCTCTGAAATGACCAAAAGACAAAAGTAATAGCTTAGAGATTTAAGCTTGTGTCCATAGAATAGGGCTGCCAGATAAAATACAGGGCACCCAGTTAAATTTGAACTCAGACAAGCAATGACATACTTATACTAAAAAATTGTTATTTATATAAAACTCAAATTTAGCTAGTTGTTCTGTATTTTTTTTTCCGCCAAGTCTGGCAACCCTACCTAAGACTTTCAATTTTATAAATCTTGTTATTAACTACTAAAATAGTTGGATATATATATATTACTTTAAAAACTGTGCAAGGTATATGAAACATGAGAAATTAAGTGCCACTGCTAGTAGGTACAATCTGTGCAAAGATAGCTACGAATAATAATGATGATAACAAAAGAGGTGGGTTTCCCTAAACCTATGACATACTTCATACATCTAATACAGTTTGGTCTTCTTGGTGCATAATTATGATGTTTGAGGTCATTGGCAGCCAGCTGTCCAGAGATTATTCAAGAGAACCGAGCATTGATTCCTTTGATGCCATCGTAGGCACTGGTTAGTTGACCTAAATTTGACTAAAGCAGAATCATTTGATAGCTGCAACTAGTTATTCTCAGAAAATGTGTACATCCCATAATAACATTCTAAGGCTATCGGTTGTCAATAATCATAGAGTTGTGGTTAATATAGGATTTTGTTTCAGATACCACCTCTACCATATGTTAGTTGAATGAATTGGACAGGTTATTTAAGTCTCAGTTTCTTCGTTTATAAATTGAAAGTAAAGCCATATTCTCAATAAGCTGTTGTGACAATAAGTTATTAAATGAGATAATGAAATTAGAACAGTGGCGGACACAATAATTATTAAGCTGTGCACTCCCTGGTCACCAAGAGTCATTAGGTCCTGTTCATCAGCACCAAGCACAGTGTTTGAGACCTTTGTTTATGCAACATTGCTTCTATAAACAGCTATAGTAGTAGAGATAGTCCTAATAAGTCACTAGAGTACATGGTAAATTCAGAATATTAATATTTAAAAAATAGAATTGTGTTATGTGTGTTGCTGCAGGTTTTGGGTTTCTGCAAGTGTAGAAGCAATTTTTTAAAACAGATATATTTTATTTTAGGGAAATCACAAATGGACTCTTGAGTTACCCTACTGTAAAATGGGCAGCAGTCCACTGGGTGATATTTGAGGTCATCCGAAACCTGAAGGTAGTTGCTTCAAGTTTAGATACTTTGTTCACTAGTGAAATTTCCATGTCTTTCTGCATTTTACTGTGCCTTTGAAAAATTAATATGATTACATAAAACATAGATTTTGATCAAACTAT
>JAQQAC010002594.1:34117632-34288942 GCA_029783875.1 Phataginus tricuspis
GAATACATATTATTGTATTATATATATATATATGAATACATATTATTGTATTATATATATATATATGAATACATATTATTGTATTATATATATGATGTTACACTGTTACTATGATATATGAAGTATTCTGTTGAGTTCCTGGACCCAGTTCCAAGGGATGTGTGCGTGGGGGCTTCCCCACAATAGTAGCAACTCTCAGCTGTCAGCAGTGCTCACAAATTTGACTCGTAGTTAGTTCTAGCACTATTACCCAGAAATGGCATCAGTTTCCCAGGTAAAGGGCTCAGTCCCACAAGACCACCTCCCACTTCAGATGACAGTAGCGAGGTCAAGTTGTGACCTGTGCTGCTGACTAACCAGCTACAAATTGGAGGTTCCAGTGATTCCCTCATTCTGTTGGATTAATTTGCTAGAACGGCTCCCAGAACTCAGGAAACCTGTTTACCCTCTAGATTGGATACAAATTAACAGCCAGGTGAATAGATCCCTAGGGCAAAGTCCCAAACAAAGGGGCTTATGTCCTCCTGGAGCTTTGGGACCAGCACAGTGGCACCTGGAAGCATCGTTGTTCCCCAGCCTTGAAGCTCTCTGAATCCCCTTCTTTTGCGTCTTTATTGGAGCTTCCTTATATAGGCATGATTGACTGAATCATTGACCACTGATGATTGATTTGATCTCTAGCCTCTCTCACCTTCCTGGAAATTAAATTCCTGGACTGAAATTTTCAACCCTCTTTTCACATGGTCGGTGCCCTGGCAAACAGCCCCCATTTTTAGTTGCTTTCACAGTCACCTTCACTAACATATCCCAGCTATGGTGGAAAGGGGTTTGTTATGAATCACAAGACATCCATGTCACCGTTATGGCTCTGAAGTGATTTTCCAGAACTGAGGACAATTGACCAAATATAACAAAATATGCTCTCATTGTTCTTACTGCTCAGGAAATTCCAAGGTTATGGGAACTGTGAGCCAGGCACTGTGGATGAAGACCAAATATATATGAGACACATATTTTGGTCATCTGAATGACTGAATATACATATTTTTTATAAATCACAATATCACAAGCATAAATAATCTGTATATTTTAATTATAGTAACAATATCTTAGCAGATATATGTATTATGCTAATATGATACCATGTTACATATATATATATTATGTTATGCATATACATATATAAATGTAGCAGTATAAGAAATGTCACACAGTAAAGTGGGTAAGTGAATTTAATTTAAAGTCAGATAAACTAAGGATGATAAAGACTTCATTTCAGGTTCTTCCTTGCCTGGAGGTGGGAGTTAGAACAGACACAACTATATGCCTGAGAGGGTAATGAGTAGAGTTACCATCAAGTCCCAGCAGGACTGGGAAAGTGAGTTTGGCTCAAATAAAATCTTAAAAGTTTTCAGTTTTTCTGAGAGGTCTGTGAACTGAAATATACAGATGCTGCATACTCAGATATTTTATCTCTTAGCATGTTAAGCAGCCTCTGGTTTGCATGTTTAAAAGGATTTTGTTTTATTTTGTTTCATTTTTTCACCAGGTTCATTAATTATAAAGAAGTTATATTCTCAGAGTATTTGTCAGAATATCCCTCTAGAATGTTTTACTCACATTAAGGCAATAGTTGTTTCAGAAAACTTCCTAAGCCTGCTTATCCTTCATGTGTGGCTTTTTTTATAATGTGGGTTTTCTGTGACTGGTTAAAATAAGATTTCACTTTTGAAGTTGCTGACACTTATAGGAAAATATTTGGCAATAGATGCATATGTTATGTAACAAACTCAATGTATGATATTCTTTAAGAGCAGACTATAGTACTTGAAAAAGTGGAGTAGAATACATTAGTGAATTGGGCCTCAGTGGGACCCAATTCATGTTTCATGTTGATTATCTGCCAGGAGTATTTTCAGCTCACCTTGGCTATAGGAAATGGAGTTTTGTTTATTAGCTTCACACACACATTACAGTACAAACCTGAAAGAAAAACAGAGTGGAACAGTAAGGAGTACCTTGTAGTCCATGTGATAATGACTCTAAGTGAAAATCATTACATAGGAAATGAACAGCGCCTTTAAGGAGGTTCTATTCTTCCCAAAAAGAATTGCTTTGCACCTGGGATTCTGATCTGGGACTGATTTTTTCCACCAAATGGAATTTAAAGTGCCCCTTCCTCTGCTAGAACAGGATGAAGAGGCCCCAGGCTAGAATGCTGCAGGGCTAAGCAATTAGACATTTCCCCCAAAATAAATACAGTAGACTGCTGGCATTTATGAAGTCTATAATATGGAGAAAAACCTCTGGAACTCTAGAGAAATCAATTGGAAATGACTTTAAAGGTAGCTGTGAACATTTGAAGTTGCAAAGCATAACATCTTTCAGCAAAGAGGCTCTTGATAAAACAACTGGTCCTTTGAAATTAACAAGGAAGAAAATCAGCTGGATTCACACAAATAATCAGCCAAGCTTGAATGATGCAAGGAAGTAAATCCAGGCCCAATTAGATGTAAGGCAACACTCTCTTAGCCACTCCAAAGATTCTCACCAATTCCTTAGTACAAAGCAAGAGCAGTTTATTAGGGTTCCACTATATACTCTTTATTTGTGGTTACAGTAACCATGTGGTAAAATACATCTGAACTCTCTACCCATGGTAGGAATTTGATTTTTCTCAACAACAAAAAAATATTTTTTTTGATTTTATAAAGTTCCAACTTAGAGAACTTTCTTAAGTATTGTGATAAATATGGACGGACACCACTTCCCTTTCATAATATCATGCCTAGAACGGGCAAATTTAGATTCAGCAGGTATGATTTTACAACAACTTGGGATGTCCAAACAATGTTACTTTACTTTATTTAAATTTAGTTAAAACTTCTTTAAATTCCCAGATCTCGGGGATGGCAAGAAATCCCATCTGTTACTTGGTCTCACTTCCTGGAATTTTACACTCACCAAAATACAGACTGACCTCTCTGGGTTTGGGTGACACAGGTTACCTTTGAGATACCCTGTATCCCAGCTTTTGTGGCCTGGTGGCCTAGTTTCAGTGTCCTCAGGCCCAGTGCCAGCCCTCCCCTTCCAAGAACTTGCTGTCTCTGTGGACCTTGGCTCCCAGGCCTATGGGAACCTAGATCTCAAAAGTCTCTGTCTCTATCACTTTCACAAAACTAAGAGGAGTCACCCACTTTTTCCCCCCTAAGCTTCTGAGAAACAAAAGCAAGGTATATGTAAGGCATTTCTTTCTCTTTTTTGAAGCAAGGGTGCACATACCAACTTGGTATGTATGAGGGGGCGGGTAAAGGAAGAAGAGGACATAGTAAAAAAGAAGTGAGAGAACAAAACCATGCTGCTTCATAGGTAGTTGCATCTTTTCATAGAATGCTTTCTTAATAAGGCTTATCTCTATCTGCATATTAATAATGAGAGCACTTCATCTATTCTCATAGAGGATGAAAGAACAGCATTTTCTAGAGTGATCAAAGGGATTTTTTCATACCCAGAAGCAGGATTTAAAGAGGCTCTATTATATATGGGTATAAAAGAAAAACAGTTATTATGAATCTAAGAATTTCTATATGGGCTTAAAACGTGCTAGAGTATTAGATTACTTAAGATTTACTCTTACTTGTATCAACCAAATCATTTTAAAATTAATCTAAGTCCCTCAAACTATAGTACCCAGAGAGTGCCTTGAGGTTAGTTTTTCAGTAAGAGCATCAACTAAGTTCTTCAACTTTCTTATCTTCAAACCGAATAACCACAGACAGTTCCTTGAATTCTAATACTTATTTTGGGTGAACTGTGAATGGAGAGAAAACTGTAGGCATCCTCAGTGTAGGAAGCTCGTTGCATGACCAGTTCCAAAGGAAATGTCTGTCATGAGTCCATGTTCACCAAACACTCCTGAGAGGGATTGTAGATTGTGGACTGTGATTTATTTTAAAAAAATTAATAATTAACCTGCTTAAATTGGTTTTATTTAACATGCCTACTGAGTAAGAAAGCACATGGCTCAGTGACTTATTAGTAAAAGCACTTTAATCTCCTAATCAATGCCCCTGAGATGCTTTCCTAGGCTTATTTCTACCCAGTTCTGAAATTACATGTTGATTGTGAATAATGGATATTTAGTAAGGTATAGGGGACAAAATTAGATGTTATTCTAAATAGCTTATGCCTGGTTTTAATGTCACGTGGTTCCTATTTTCTGTAACTATCTAGGATTTGTATGTGCTAGGGTCTTGCAATTCAGTGTTTTCTGAGGACCAGTCGTGACACCATCACCTGGGAACTTGTTAGAACTGCCCCACTCCAAACTTACTGAACCAGAATTTGCATTTATTAGGTACATAAAAGTTTGAGCATCAGTTTTCAGACACAGTTTAGACTGAATTATCTGTGAAACTTGGAAAAATAGAGATGCTAAATTTCCACAGTAAATCTACTGAAGCTGAACAGCATGGGATTTTTTAAAAACCTCCACAGGTCACTTTCTATGTACATCTAACATTTCTTCTAGCAGTAGAAAGCAAACTACATAGTAAATGAAGACATATGTCTTCAGCATGAATTGTCAGGTATTTAGTTCAAACTTTGAGAATTAACTGAAGTTTATAGACTTGCATTATGTCCTTATGCTATTATTTGAATTATTGATAGACAAACTGAATAAATATTTCTGATAATTTGTTTCTTAATGTAAAAGTGTCATCAGAATATCTGATTCTGTGGTAAGTTACATTGATGGCTAAAGTTATTTCTGAAATGTTCACATCTCTTTGAGATGGCATAGGACTACTAAAATGGTTCTATAATTTCACATTTGAACTGTCTCCACTAAGCATTTATCATTTGACTTTACCAGAACAGTGGTAGCTTCTGGATTCTTGCTTTGTTTAGTGTGGTAATAACAGAATAAAGACCCTAAACATATATCTTAGCTTATGTTTTTCTTAAAATAAGTAAACTTTTGTAATAACAGCAACCAAATATGGGTAGCAATAATTTCTAGCTTGATTACATCTGGTTTATCATCAGGCTGATAATCTATTCAGATAAAACACAAACTGATACCAGAATTCATTTTTGTTTTGTTTCTGTTTTTTTCTTCCTAAAAGCTAGATGCTGAGATTGTAAATTGTGTTTTCTTAATGAGAGACAGTCTGGGACTGGTTATTGGTTTCATAACTAATTTTTCATTTCTTTGGTGGATCGATTTCTTCTGGACATTTTCTCTACACCAATTATTCCTAATTCTAGTATGAAAAGAGTTCATTCCTACTTTAATGAATGCATATTACACCCTTAAAAGTAAAGAATTGATCTTATTGAAAGTTTTTTTTTGAGGTAAAATTGGGGATGACTTTTGGTAACCCAGTGGAATGCAAAGTTTACTTGTTTTTCCTTTAAAAAAAATGCCTTATAAACATTTTGTGAAAACTTTGCCAGTCAATGTATAAACAATATGAGGATTCAGAAAATTAACAATAAAATACAAACTCTGCTTGAATGTATTGCCCTCCTGTGCAAATTATATTGTGGCTTGCCATTTAGTGGAACTGTGGTTTTCCATGTAGTCATTGGATTCAATACCCGGAAGGCATCAAACTCTATTTCTTGCTATAACAGCATGGAGAGTTGAGTATTCTAATCTTTAAAACCTACGGGAAATTTTATTATAGAACTTGCCATGTTAACTAACAGTAACAACCCTTACTTAAGTGGAAGGATTATCTCAAATGTAATTTAAATATAACTTCTTTCCACATAAACCCACTTCAACTTATTTTGACTCTAGTATAAATTCAGAACATTTCATTAAGTTTCTGACTTGAAGGTAACCTACACTGTCCAATAGGAGAGTCAGATTTATTAGTTGTAACTGCTAATTAGCTAGACCTCTCTGTTCTCCAGTAAATCTGAGTCCCAATGAAAATGATGAATTCTACTCTAATATTTTTATGGTAATTAATCCACAGTCTTGTACTGTGAGGTGCCTCCCAAATATTCTGCAGCATCAAGTTGAGAATTAACAGAAAACAATTCACAGTTCTGAAGTTAACAATGGGTAGCACTTCAAAATATAAGCATTGGTATAATTAGTAGGAATTGATTAGTTATTTAATTAAATTCATTATATATTTATTGAGTGGCCCACTATGTGAAAAGTGCTATGCCATATCTCCAGTCTTGAAATCCTCTGTCTCTAAGAGAATACATTGACTACATTCATTAGTCCTGAATAGTCATCTGTTTTACCCTGGGTTCCACTATATTAGAGTTTCCTGAGCTATCAAGAGAAAAACCCTGCATAAATGCAAGGTAAGCTGATGGTAATTCTAAATGATTTGTTAATTAAATGCTATACCTATTAGGTTATGTCATATTAAGGGAAATTTGGAAGAACTTAGAATTTGAATTGCTCCGTTAAATCTATTCAAATCCTGGGAAGACTCTCATCTTCCATTACCATTCAGTTCCAATCAAAAAACATTTCAAAGGTTTGAAGAAAAAGAGGATTATAAAAACAATGCAAGGTAGACAGCAATACCTGTTTATATAAGTCGGGTATGAACAGTCAAATATATTAATTGTTAAACCAAATTTTATGAAAGAAAGAAAGTTATTTCTGATGCTAATCAAAGACAAGGGTGTGATGAATAATCCCAAATTAAAAAAAAGGAGGAAAATCAAGAAACATGAGGAATAAATTTCCCTCAAGTCTTGTCCCATGGTGCAATTCGTCTTCTAAAAACAAATGAGTAAATTAAAAAAAAAAAACCTGGATGTCCAAATTTATCCTTGTAAGATATTGGTTTTCCTCTGAAGGAAAAGACCAGGAACAAATACTGCCTCAAGTACTAGACAAAGCATAAACTAGATGACCTATTAGGGCTTTTCCATTTCCAATTTCTTGATCCTTGTGTTCATAAATTTTCCTTTTTAATGTTTTTTTCTTTCAGTGCGACTTCCAAAAACTCCTGTGAAAAAAATCCAAGTTGGAAATAGCTTATTCACTGATGGTAGGGGGAAAAGAAAGCCTATTCATTTAATTCCATTAAGTAGAAACAGTAATATTCACTCTCTGATTCATTCAGCAAATATTCTTGGAGTGCCTACTATATGCCAGGATCTATTCTGTGAGTATGAAAGGCTAGCATCCTAACTCCTAACTAAGCTAATGCCTTGATTAAAATAAGAATAAGAATAATGGATACATAGCATGCATGATTCTTGATCCACAACTGGAAAACCAGTACTTCATAAAACAGGGGAGGGTGCTATGTGAGAGGAAGACTCTTAGTCTCATTGAGCAACAAAGTAATTGTATATGTGCCACTGTCAGCTCCATGTCTTCATTTTGAAAGTCTTTTCTTGTAACTATGTTCTTTGAGGCTATGGGGGTGGAGAGGTGGAGAAGATGGCCAATAGGCCAGGCTTTCATTTTGCTGTAGTGGTGAGTCCCATGAACCTACTCTAATGTTTCTCCTGTTAGCTGTATATGTTTAGGATCCCAGGATCTGGAATAAAGCCCATTACTAGGTAGGGAAAAGAGGACATGAGTTTCACCGGACATGCTCAGGGTATAGTAGTTAAAGTACTGTACAACTTGTATGGGATGCAAATTGTGCTGAATATTTGTACTTGAAAGTCAGTAAAACAGAAGTCAATGCCCTCAGGAAGTGGCAATTTAGAGAAGGAAGTGGATATGTATCTAGTCAATTGTGATGCAATAAAATTCTGTACTTATACTTTGAACAAATTTAAGTAAAGAATTTCTCAGATTTATTTGACCATGGGAAAAAATAAAACATTATAAACTATCTAATGAATATTGACAGTAGGTCATTAGATATATTAAAATGTGGGAAAATACTTCATTAAAATTAAAAACTTCTGCTTTGTGAAAGACAGGGTAAACAGAATGAGAAGCCAAGTCATAGACTGGGAAAAATACTTGCAAAAGATTATTTGCAAACAAAAAGTTAAAGGAGTGTTATCTAAAACATATAAAGAACTCTTAAAGCTCAACAATAAGAAAACAGACAACCCAGTTAAAAAATAGGTGAAAAGACCTTAAGAGTCACCTCACCAAAGAAGATATGCAGATGGTAAATAAGCATATGAAAAGATGCTACCTCATATGTTATCTGGGAAATGCAAATAAAAAACAACAATGAGAAACCACACATACCTATTAGAATGGCCGAACCTGGGGACACTTACATACAAACTGATGGCTAAGATGTGGAGCAACAGGAACCTTGATTCATTGCTGATGAGAATACAAGATGGTACAGCCACTTTGGAAGACAGTTTAGCAGTTTTGTTTTGTTTTTACAAAACTAAACATACTTCTACCATATGATCCAGCAGTCATACTCCTTGGTATTTACCCAAAGGAGTTGAAAACTTTTGTCCACACAAAACCCACACATGGAAATTAGTAGCAGTTTTATTCATACTGCCAAAACTTGGAAGCAACCAAGATATTGTTCAGCGGTGAGTGGATAAATTGTGGTACATCCAGACAATGGGATATTATTTGGTGCTAAAAAAAATGAGCTACCAAGCCATGAAAAGATATGGAGGAAATTTAAATGCATATTAATAAGTGAAAGAAGCCAATCTGAAAAGGGTACATAATGCATGATCTCCACAATATGACATTCTGGAAAAGACAAAATATGGAGACAGTAAAAATGATCAGTGGTTGCAAGGGGTTCGGAATGGGAATGGATGAATAAGTGGACACAGAGGATTTTTAGGGTAGTGAAGATATTCTGTATGATATTATATGATGGAAACGTGTCATTATACATTTATCCAAACCCATAGATAATGTACAAAAGCAAGGGTGAGCCCTAATGTAAACTATGAGCTTTGGGTGGCTATGATTCTCAATGTAAATTTGCCAATTCTAACATGTGTACCACTCTTTTGTTACATTTTAGGGGATGTTGATAATGGGGGGCCATGCACATGTGGGGGCAGGGACTATATGGGAAACCTTTATAATCTCCCCCTCAGTTCAGCTGTGAATCTTGAACTGCTGCAAAAAAATAAATATTTAATAAAAAAATGTGGGAAAGGTAAACAGCAAAAACATCAGTGATTTCCTTGCTGCAAGAAATAACAAAAAATTTATTTATATGTTTAATATGCAGTAAACATTGGGTATCAAGTGTTGTCAAATTATGACAAGATATAAAACACTGACCAGTCAGGCTCAAAAAGAAAACAACACAAATAGGCAACTCGGCTTTGTTAATTGCTGCCAATACAGGAATGCACAGATTAATCGATTTTATGAAACTTAATTCTTAAAGGGGATGATTTCACAATTAGGAACACTTCATATATGTGACTACTTCTGAAACTATTTCTCTACTTAAAACATATTTTGGAAGAGAACATACTACAAGCATTGGTTCAGTACTTTTGTGGAGCACCTATTAGCATCTCCTGTGATGTTCTCTGCTTTGTGGACAGGAACAGGAAAGGTGTTAATAGACTGAAAAAGCGACATGAGCACATGTATAGATACAAGTGTGGGAAACAACACGGTAGCTGGCAACAGAGAAACATGGAAGGAAGGGCAGGGATTTGACTCTAGGTAGGTAGGTAGGGATCAGTTTGTGAAAGAAATTCAATAACTTCTCTGCCTTTGATTCCCAATATTATCCCCAGTAAAAATTAATAAGAGTTCATCATGTTTTAGCTGTTTATATTTTCCCACTTTTCTCAGAACTAGCAATATTTCATTATCAGTGAGCCATCTGTACATGTGCCATACAGTTTCATCTAAAAAGTCTTCATTTAAGCCTTTACTGTGCTCTAGACAATGTGCTAGACAGTTTACATGAAAGATTGTATTAATTTTCATAACCAATTTGCAAAAGCAGTGTTATTAAGCTGATTTTAGAGAAAACTGAGGCTGAATCTGCATGTGGATCCTACCTATATGATTTAAAGTTCATTTTCCTTTAATAACTGGTCTTTGTAATGGCATTTTCTATTAAAAAAAAGTGTGTTTCTTGAAAGAGAAAGCATGAGGAAAAAGCATTCTGTTGTCCTATTGGTATGAGCACCAAATGCACACTACCTATCCTTTTTTTTAAATTAAGGTATCATTGATATACACTCTTATGAAGGTTTCACATGAAAAACACTGTGGTTACTACATTCACCCATGTTATTAAGTCCCTCCCACCCCCCATACCCCATTGAAGTCGCTGTCCATCAGTCACTACCTATCCCTTTTGAAGACTTACAATGCAATTAGGATATTCAAGACCCTGTGAAGATCTGAAATAATCCACTTCTTTTTTTTTTGTTTATCTGAGTATGTCACAAACTTTAGTTGAAATTAAGAGAATCTTTTCTTTTTTTTTGTAAAACATTTCACTTTCCAGGACATCTTGGAAACTTTGTCTTAGAATATATTGGGAGAACCTTATTAATCAGAACTCAATTCATTTAGAATCTGAGAAATATAAACCTTATTATATTCTCTCATATCAATGTTTGTCAGAATGAGGGTCATGACTCATTGGGTTGGGATCTGACCAGTATTTGGGGAAAAACAAACAAACAAATAGAAAACAGACTAGAGTTGTTGCATGTAGTATGTACCAAATCATGAAATTTTTATTGGGTCACAATGTAAAACACGTTTCTGTCTGTGATCACTTTCAAAAATGTCTGAAGCCACTGCTTTCATGAAAGTCACATGAATTGTGTGTGCTGCTAGGAGTTATGGTGATAACAAATGTCTGAACTCTGTAAAATAAACACGAAAAGAACTACTGTAACTTCATGGCTGAAACAGTATTTGTTATTCCTTAAAATCAGAGAATTTCAGAGCTAAGCTATCTCATATGGGGAAACCAAAATAGAGCTTAGTGACTTGTCAAGGTCAAACAGCTGTTAGCTGGGCCCAGACCCCAGGTTTTCTGATTTGAATTCGAGCATTCTTTTACTTCTCAGGGTAAATTGACATACTTATTTTTAATTTTTAATTTTTAAGCTATAAACGGGTTTTAAACTTTATTTCTCTCTTTGATTTTGGTTTTAGAGGTATTTTGCCCCAGGAGACATACTTTTTATCTATAGAACATGAGGATTATTTCTTTAAATAAATAAGAAAACTAGGCACAAAATTCAAATCACTCCTGGACAGTAAGTCAATGACAGGTTACAAAAATGCTGAAGGCTTTAACTGAGAAAAAGTAATTTAGAGATACTTTAGTGCTGTGGTCTAATTATAATTCCAACCAATAACTAATTAACCTAATGCCCCATGTCACTAGGTGGGGCCATTTAGTTATCTGGTTTCTGGTTGGTATATGTAAGTGTCCTGGATATATGATTTTGAGAGGACTAAGTAGGTAACACGGAAGCAAACACAAAATCTCGCAATGTCAAAAATAAAGATGCAAACTTTAAATAATGAATCAGAGTATAGGAAACCTCGTTTTTAAAAAATCATAAGAACTGACTTATCATAACATTCCTTAGCAAAATAAACATTAGCTTCTACACATTTTATTTTAGGTAGGCTTCAAGACTCATTCCATTTGAAGTCTTGAAGATTATTCCTAAATTGGTGTCTAATCACACCTCTCTCTCTGTCTGGGGAGGGAATGTGTCAGAACTGGTCAGCGGAGGTTGGAAATCTTCGTTTTCCACCCCTCTCCTCCCTGGGGAGCGCCCACAGGAGTCTATCCCACAGAAGCGGGCCTGGGCTTGGATTCCAGCAAGCTCCTCTCACTTCTCTGCAGCCCAGGTCGGTGTCATCCCCTCCCAGGAAGCTCCGGACCACACAGGGCAGAAATCATTTGATAACTTAATCTTATTGAGAGGAAGACACGCTGAGGCCTGTGCACTTAGTGATAAGCGGAAGCATCCGGATGAGTCAAAGAAGAGACCTGGTATCTTAAAACTAATATAAACGAATAAAGCATAAACAAGAACTTAAAGCGGGGGAGGCACCACCCCCACGAAACGTGGTAGGCGGCTGGAGTCTGGAGGGGACAGAACCGCGGAGGTGCTGTTGAGGGGTTCTCTCCGGGGAGGCCGTCCTGGCTGGGAGAGCAGGGAGGTGGGAGGAGGTGAATTTCCGAAAGCCGTGGACCGGCCCTTGACCCTCTCCTTTCCTATAATTAACGCCTGTCCCGCCCGTCGGGGCCCGCGGCTCCCCTGGACCGCCGCCTCCCCTCGCCCATCAGGCGGCGAGGGAGAGGATCCCGGGCTGGAGGGTCGAGCCCGGGCTGCACAAGCCCCCCGCGCGGTCTCGAACCCTGCCGCCGGCGCCGTCCTCCCCCCACCTCCCCGCCGTCCTCTCGCGCGGGCCGCGCCCGCCCGGCGGCTCCGGCGGGCGGGCGGGGGACGCGGGCTCCGGTCCCGCGTGACGTGGGCGCCGCGGCGGGAGGGGCCGCCCGGGGGGCTCCGGCCGCCTTATTAGCGCCCCGCGGGGCGCCGGCCGCCCGCTGACGACCGCTCGGGGCCCCGGGAGCCGGCGAGCGGCCCGCTCCTCCCGCCCCTCCGCCTGCCGCCGCCGCCTCCTCCCTCCGGCTCCTCCCGCCCCCACCTCTGTGTGAGCCGCGGAGTCGCCCTCTCCTGCCTCTTTCTCCCGCTCCCGCTCGCCCGTCTCGCTCGCTTATACTTCCCCCTGCTGTGCTCCAGGGGACCCAAGCATTCTCCGCGCTAACCTTAGGGACCCATGGTGCTCGGAAAGCCTAGAAAAAGCCGCTCTGGGCAGAGATAGTGGGAAGCCCCTCGTCCCTCCCCCCTCCGCCGGCGCAGCCCGTGCCCGGCTCGCAGCACCTTCTCGCTCCTGCTCGCTGTTCGGGAGGACGGGGTGAGAAGGTGAAGTGGAAAGAACTGCAAAGCGGAGGGGGCCAGTTGCAGAGCTCAGATTTCATTTTCATTGAAGCAAAGCACTGAAGATCAGGGTTTTTTTTTTTTCCTGCATTTTTTTTCCTTTTTAAATTTTTTTTTAAAAAAAGAAACTTATTTTGAGAGGGTTTGCTCTGGGCACTTGGTTTGCCCAGTAGTTGAAAAGTGAACTCGATTCGTGATGGTTCTCCTGTCACTTTGGTTGATAGCAGCTGCTCTGGTAGAGGTTAGGACTTCAGCTGATGGACAAGTAAGTGGAAAATAATAACAATAAAAAACTCAAACCCAACCTTTTCCCGAAAAAGTTCCTCCCCTCTTCCCCTCCTCTCTTTCCTCCTCCCCTTCCCATCCTTCCGTGTTATCTTGTGCCTTCAGGAACCGCGTTTTGAGGGCTGGGCGCCGCGTGCGGGGATTTTTGTGATGGGGGGGGGGAGTTGAACTGCAAGGGGGGGTTACGACTCTCTGGGAACGGAGGGTTGTCACACCTAGGGCTTTACCACTTTGCGGCTTTCCTAACAATTCCTGGTGACAAACTGCAGCCAGTTCGCATCCTCGCCGGGCCATCTGGGTTTCCCCTTTTCGGAGGGCGGTCTGGGCGCTTGAATGAAGTTCTGGACGCTGGGTGCAGGATCCCAGGGCTCTGGCTGCTGCAGCCCGAGTCGGGCTCGCCAGGCTTTCTCGCTCACTGACTCACGGCTTTTTCGAGCAGCCGGAGGCGGGGGTTTCAGGAAGTCCTCGGGCCGGACAGGGAGCGATCCAGTAGACACGTGTCCTGGGAGGACCGCGGCTCGGCCAGGGTTTGACAGTTGGGGAGGGGGGCTGGGGACGTTTCCTGCCCCGCATTTTTCTGGGTAGAGAGACTGAAGGCGCTGGCCGCTTTTCTCCCCTCCCCCTCTGCGCAGTTCCTCCTCTTTCTAAAGCTAAGTTGAGTGCAGCTCTGTTTCTTTTCGGCCCAACCCCCACCCTTTGGAGACTCAAGGTGAAGCCTGATGCTCTCAGAAGAGTCCTTGAGAAAGCTCAGCGGGACGAGCCCAGCCGTTTGTAGTAAATCACATCAGCACAGGGCTGGTGGGACTTTGGACACAGAATTACCCTGAGTTTTTGTAGCTTCCCTGGACTGATTGGTTTGGCCCTAGGGTAAAACGTAAAGAATTGTCTAGTTGATTGTTGACCTCAAATCTGATAAATCAGGCCCCCTTTTAGGCTTCTTTCCGCACATATAAATTAAGAGTTTCTTTTCTAATCCTGACCCAGTATCTGGAGTTTTCAGTCTGCAAATTGTTATTGAATTGGCTCATTCTCCTATAAACCAAAGTGCAGCCTGTAGGCATCAATCCAGGTCTCCAGCATCTCCTGATTAGCTAGCTCCTGAAAAGCATTAATGGTAGAAATAAGACACACAATGTGATAAGATGAAACACGGTAACTTGTTCTTTTTCTTATTTTCTCCCCTCTTTTCCAGGCTGGCAGTGAAGAAATGGTGCAAATAGGTAAGCCTTCTTCTCATATGTCACTCTTATCTCCGTAGAAAGTAGGGAATGAAGTAAGCTACGAAAAATATTGTTTCTCAGATGTCCCCCATTGGTGGTTAAAAAAATAATTTATAGTCCAGGAACTGCAAAGTTCTCTTCTTTTCTTCCTCTTTCCAGAAGAGAGTCTCACTTTCCTTAGGCTAAGTTAAAGTGATGTAAAAATTCTCCTGCAGCTGGGCTTTTCAAGGATCAATTTATTACTGTCTTTCGACAAAGCACTGGTAGGTACTTGGAGGGTCCTTGGAGGGCTGGAAGAAGATATGGAGATAAATGAAGTAGTGTAGCATTAGGAGGAACACATCTGATTTCTAAGAATGCTACAAAGAAGGGAAAAATGACATACAGAGGATGGAAATTTTTCTCTTAAAACTTTTCCAGCTTCGAGTAAAACTTCTGATGACTTCTCTTATTCCATCTGCTTTAAAATAATTATCTACTAATGTGCAAGATACTGCTAAGGCCTTTTGCAAGTGACATCTAAAACCTGAGTATTACTTGATGTGGGAATTAATCCCACTTTATGGGTGAGGAGGCTGAGGCTCAGAGAGTGTAAGTGCCTTATGACAGGTCACTCCAAAGTCCATGGTCTTTTTTGAAGCTGTTTATGCTAATTTATTTGTTCTGAATTCAGAGTTAGAAAGTCATCTGGCAAGAAGCCAGGCTCTATTGAAAGGCTTTTTATACACATTTAACTTGTGTTACTTTAAAAGATCATTTTTCTTTTTGGCAGAGTGTTAGTCTCTGTAAATCCTGTATTTGTCATGTGATATTATAAAGTCATCTTTTAAATGAAAAATTTTATTACTGCAAACATAGTTACAAGTCCTTTGTCCATAAGCTATGTGCCAGGCACTCTGTTAATTGCTTTGTGTGTGTTAGGACATCTAATTCTCACAACTGCACTAGGAGGTAGGGACACCATTGTGTCTGTTTTAGATTTGAAGAGAATGAAGCTTGAGGTTGCACACAGCTACCTGCTGCAGTGCATGGAGAGAGCTGGGGGAAATCCACACTTGGGAACTAATGGACAGACCCCATGATCCAGGCCCAGAGGCGTCTATATGTAGCTGTGTATCAGCATCCGTCAGATTACTTCCTTGCTACTCACTGCTTAGCATTGCTGGAACTCTTCCCCCAGCTTAGACCTCCACAGTAGGAGCAGGGCAGAGGGAAGAGGAGAGTGACTGAGAACTGCATATAAGGTATAGTGTCCATGAAGAGACGTTTCTCACTTGTGGTTGATACATCAATATATATTCAGCCATCAGTATACACCCTCTTAAAGAAGCCTTTCTTTTTAAACCAATACTCAAACAAGTAGGGAAAGGAAAGCCATCTTACTTTTTATTACTTAAACATTTAACTACTTAAACATCCCAGCTTTTTAATCTGTTAATTAAAAAGCTGTTTTAAGATTACCCATTCTAACACAGGAATAAAATCTATTGCTTTGATTAAATTCTCAGCTCGAGCCAGCATGCTCTCCTATAAGAGGCCCTGTGTTAGACAGACACTGGTCCAGTCCTTCAGCTGCTGTGAATTGCTTTGGTAGCCCTTTCCTGCAGGGAAGAAAGTGGTACAGGTGTGCTTAAGGTCGGTGGGAGGGTGCTGAGTAGCAGTAGGGAAGACAGGAGGGCAGGACACTCTTAAATTGCATTGCTGGAGATTTACTTGCACCCAAGTTCCTCTGCTCTATGCGACTCCTTTCCTGTACTATTATTATTTTTCTTTACCATTTTCAAGTTGAGTTAAGAGAAGAAATGAAGATGAAAAATAGATTTGACTCACGGGTCTTGTGATAACATAAGTGTAGCTATCATTTGGTTGCAGGTTATCATTTATATAGTTCCTTAGAGGGATTTAAAAATATGTCTTAAAAAATATATATACACAGTAGTGAGATTTTTCTCCTCTGTCCCTATGTGTAAGGGGATTGCTAACCAGGAAGTTTGGTAAAATGCATTCCTATACATATAATTATGGACTTTTTCCAATAATTGCTTTAAGCGATTTTATATAACTGCCCAGAGGAGATATTTGATCAATGATATAATTAGTAAAGAGTAATAAGGTTTGTAGAGTTAATTAATTTATATATTTGTTGGTCTGCAAATTGTCTAGGGAAAATGCCATGGTTCTGAATAATCTCTGGATAATTTAATGTCACAGGAAGAGATGATAAGAAATTGGTGACAAACCACAAATTATTAGGGAGCTAAAATAAATATGTCCTATTAAAATATAGCATACCTGCAGGATAGTGAATATAAGTGTATACTTTGCTGATTCTCTGTGGAGGAACCACTCCTGTGTGACTAGCCCTGGAATCAGTAAGTAGAACCTTAGTAACTCATGTGTCACCTTCCTAGCACTATCCTTGCATGAAGGATAACCACTCTCTGGGTTTCTAACAGGTTAGATTCATACTGGCACTTGTTTTATGCTTTTAATAAATACAACGACACAATTTGTGCTCTGTTTTACCTGGCTGAGGTAACCAATTAAAAAAATATGTATGTCTATTGTGCTTCCATCTAGACCAGAAATGCTTTCATTTAGGTGGGGAGAAGGCAATTTGTGATGGGGCCAGGCTAAAAAATGTATAGCTATGTCACCTATATAGTGTGTGGTGTGAGACATTGCTTCTTTCTTCTCTATTCTCCCTTGGCATATGGGAAAGTATGACTTGGGAGAAAACATGCAAATAGGTTTTTAACTCTGACCTCGATCTCTGCTCCTTTGTCAACCAGAGAGGAACTCTACCTATCTATATCCATACATACATGCACACAGGTGTATGTGTGAATGTGTATGCACAGAGTATATATGTGGGTGTTTCATGAATCTGTTAACATGCTTCTGTGTAGGGAGCTCTTTCATGTCTGACTCAGAATATGGCCTTGGTAGGATGCCTGGGGTAATTGCGGGCAGCTGTTTAGCTGGCTGACCTTATTGGGTTAAGAGGCTTGCTCTGTGTCACATGTGGCTTAGAAAGTAATCACAGTTCTGTAGAAACTGGAGAATCTGAAGAAGAATTCTCTGAGTCCTTTGTTTCATTATAAGCCACCACTCAACTTGCCTGCGTGTCGTCCTTGCGCAGGCTTTGGCGGTAAGCTCTCTTCCCTTCTCCACACCCTCTTTGGGAACTGGGGCATATCCATCTTTCTCTGTCCTATATCTATTTCCCAGCATCAGTTTCCATTACATTTTTATTCTTAACAAAATAAAGTTGCTAATCTTGTCCTCTCAAATATCCAGTTTACTGAGAAATCATTTTTCATCATTTGCAGGTATTTATTTTCAAGGTTCAGTGTGAGTCACTTTACCTAGTCCATGATATATAGTCAGCATTTCCACTAGTGTAGACTTCATGAGATCAAAGGCTTTGTTTTGATGACTGCTCTATCCCCAGTACATAAATAAGGTTTGGTGCCTTGTGAGCCTCAAATATTTGTTATTCAATGCATAGATCTCGCAAAGAGGGAATAACATTGGGATTTACCTGTGCTCTGAATTTCCTTAAATGCTTTTGTTCTGTGCCTGTCCAGGTTTAATTGGTTCCCAAGAATATGAGGATGGTGACAATGGCTATATAGTTAATTATTCCATTGTTATTAAGGCTTCTTGTGACTTCTGTTTTCACCTGGCAAGATCAGGGACCTAGGCTTTTTTGCTTTTCTGTTTGTGCTCAATGAATATTTAGAAAACTGAATTCAAATATATGCAGGTTTGGAATGCCACTAATGTCTGCATTAATGTCTACTTGGGATCATTTGCTCTGTTGCTGGCATCAAGGAAAATAAAATGTACCTGATTTGCTAGGAGCAATACTAAAAAGTGGTTCAAAAGGGACTTTAAAAAGATCTTTTGCAAACTTTAGAATTTTAGAGGCCCAAGCCATTGTTCTTCTGTAACTAAAGATTATGCACTGGACTTTACTGATTTAGCTCCCACCCCTCCATTGAGCATTATAATGGTTAATGTTTCAGCTTTTTATTTGAAAATGTTATTAGATGCAGTACATTATCTATCACCAGCAAATTATTGCTGTAGCTGAAATATTTCTAACCCATACTTTCACTCTTTTCTTTTGACATTGTATCAAATAATCATAATATTGCTCAGAAATGTTAAGAAATCCCCATGGTCACCGCTGCTTCCAGGATGATTATCTCTAAGCATCCTTTCTTTGTTGATGGATAGCCAACATTACCTTGGAAATCCATTAGGGAGGGACAATTCCAAATTGCCTGGTAAAAATATGAGTGGTTTCCATATGAAGAGTTTGGTTATAGTACCTGGCTGAATATCTTGACAGTGATGGCTTAGATAGAACTCGAATGCTTCCTCCAAGAGGATTGCTATTACCAGAATTTTGAGAACCCTCTCTTGTGTTCCTATAATAGACATCAGCATTTACTCCTAAACTGTGCTATTTCAATTATTACTATTTGGTGAATTATTCTTAATTAGTCACTTTTTGTCCTGATTGTAGATGTTTACATCTACTCACTGTGATTGTCTTCTTTAACTTTTCTGTATTCCCCAGATTTATGAGAAATACCATCCCAAATACCAAACTGTTGTTATAATTTTGCATATTCGTATTCAGTCTTCCTTTAATACACAGATTGTGTGTTTTTTGCTTATCTGTTTTGTTTTAACATTTTAGTATAGTTTTTCATATCATTTCAAACACCTTGTAAAGCTCATTTTAATCACATCATACTAATAGACCTTTATTTATGTTCTTTTCCCTAATGGTATCAATTTTCTCATGATAATGAATGTTACCAGACAGTGCTGTATATAGATCATTGCCTGCTTTCCAAATGACAGATGTGGGAGGGAGCCCTAGAAGTTGGTTTATGAATAAAAACAAATTAACATGATGCATTTTGACAAAAACCTTTTGAAAAAGTTTGTGCATCCTTAACTCCTACAGGCAATAGGAATGTGTTGTTTTTATATTTTAATTTTAAATTAGTTTTTGACTCAGCTCTTCTTAACATTTAAAATTTATAATTTAAAAATATTTATGCAATCTCTGAGAAGTGCAATGAATTCATCATTTTTCTAGTTATCAAGTACCCCAAAATGTGAACAGTTATATTATAAAAATGCTTTGTAATTTTATTAGTACTATGAGAAAATACATCCACCTTGTAGACTAGAATTCAAGAGTTGCTTATTCTTCAGAATGGATAGTAAAGTGTTGGAAGAGTTTCTTAGATTAGAAATCTCTTTTCCCAAATGTAAGTGATGTATCCTAATTTCCGAAATTCAGTTACATGACTTTGCTGACTAACTGTAAATCCCTAGGAGAGATTTTGTGGTAAGATGTCAGTTTCTTGTTTATAAAAATGATTACCACAAATTAAGTATGATGAAACTATGGAATTTAGAATACATTGTGAGCAGCATGAAACAGTCTATCCTGTTCTAGAAGTAACTAATAAAAACTAAAGAAATACTTAGGAAACTTGTAGAAAATAAAATAGGATTAAATATATGAATTTTCAAATACTGTGATCTTAGATGTTAAATCACATTTCCTACAATTTTTCATAAGTATATAATTGTTATATGTATATATGTACACAAAAATAAAAAGAATGATTGAAATTCATTACTCATGTGAGTTTGAGTTCTCTTTCTTTTGTATGTAAAAACCTCTCTTTTACATGTAAAATCCATTCCTTAATCTAAAATCTAACCTGTATATTTAATAGAGGACCTGTTAATATCTATTGTCTTTCTTCCATCAAATGGTCTGGGCACATAGGCACATAGTTCACTGTGTGGTTTAAATGATGTGGTTTAGTCACCAGTTACTCCAGTTATTTCTGAGCTGATGACCTTAACTTCTCAAAACATCACTTTCCTGTGTGTAGCATAGACATACTCTTACTACTTATTTCATAGATTGTAGAGGATTCATAAATGCTGACACATGGTAAGCAAGCTAGAATAATAGGTATTATTATTAGTATGTCAGTCTTGTGGCTTTTAAAAAACACTTCCACTCAAGGACAGCCTCCTCATTCTCATCCCTATGTTTTTGGTAGGTCTGCCTGCCACCATGAATTTCCATTTACTGTGTCATAAGCTTGTAAACTATCCAACCACTTAGCTAGCCATGTGACAGCTCTTTGAGAGTTCTATTTTCATATATTATCTTCACGTTGATATCTTAATGTAGTGTTGCCTAATTCATTGGAATATAGCACTAGAGGGAGAAGTTGGGTAAGGAATGGTGCAAAAAGTTATTCCACAGGGATTCCACACCAACTATATTTAGTGTATAAGACACAATTCTTTCCCTTCTTTCCACCTTATTTATTGAAATTCCTTTTCACTTCTTTGAGAGAAAATTCCTGTATTAATTGTGACTCCTTTGAATGCAAATAACAGGAATCCAATTGACACATAGGTTAAGGAAAACAAAATCGATTAGTTAATCAGGCATAGCTGGATATGGGGCTCAAATAATGTCAGGAATCTCTCTCCCTTCCCTCCCTCCTTTTCTTTTTCCTTTCCTCCATTCCCCACAGTCTCTTATTTTGCCTCTGGGGGTGGCTTTATTTCTCTATCAGGATAAGATTGGCAGCCCCTGAAGTTGTGGCGAAGACTGTCACCAGCATCTCTAGGCTGTCATTCTACCTTTCACTACCTCTAGATGGAGCACTTCTTTTTTGACAGCTCCAATAAATGACCTTGGTAGGTAGGGCTTTTATGGCTACTTGGCTTGAGTTATAAGCTTATCCTTAAACATTCACGGTGGTCAGGGGATGCAGTGCTCCGACTGGCCTGGTTTGAAACATTTCAGCCTTAATTTATAGGGGCTAAGTATACCTAAGGGAAAGCCAGGGTGCAATTAAAGAAAAAGGAGGAAGAATCCTGGGAGGCACACATGTGCAATAATGGCATAGCTGTGAAGACATCCCAGAACATTGCATGGGAAAGGCTGCTGTGGCAGGCAGAATAATGGCCCCTGAAGTGGTCTGCATCTGAATTCCTGGAAACTGTGAGTGTGTTATGTTACATGGCAAACAGAAGTTAAGTTTGCTGATGGAATTAAGGTTGCTAATCAGCTGACCTTAAAATAGGGAGATTGTCCTGGATTATCCAAAGGGGAGTCCTTATAAATAGAACAGGGAGGTGAAAGAGTGAGACAAGAGAGATGGCGGCATAAGAAAGACTTGGTCCAGTGAAGATGGAGGAAGGGAACCATTAGCCAGCGAATGGAGGCAGCCTCTGGAAGTTGAAAAAGTCAAGGAACAGATTACTCCTAAAGCTTCCAGAAGAAATACAGCCCTGCTGACACCTTGATTTTAGCTACATGTGACCTATTCCAGGCTTGACCTCCAGAACTGTAGGATAATAAATTCATATTGTTTTAAGTTGCCAAGTTTCTGGTAGTTTGTTATAACAGCAATGTGAAACTAATACAGTGGCCTAATGCATTGTCTTATTTTGTAATATTTTTGTCAAACTGTGAGCCAGACCAGTTTAGATTTGGAAAATATAATTATCACAAGTAAAGTTTCAGTGAAAACCTTTAAAAATGCTATCCACATTTCTTTCTTTCTTTCTTTCTTTTTATCTTTTCTTTCTTCCCTTCCCTCCCCTCCGCTCACCCCTCCCTCCCACTTATTCTTTCTTTCTTTCTTTCTTTCTTTCTTTCTTTCTTTCTTTCTTTCTTTCTTTCTTCCTTTCTTTCTTTTCTTTTCTTTTCCTTTCTTTTCTTTCTTCTTTCTTTTTTTAATATAATTTATTTTGGTATCATTAATCTACAATTCATGTGCAATATTATGGTTATTAAACTACCCCTTCATCAGGTCCCCCCCACCAACCCCATTACAGGCACTGTCCATCAGCATAGTGAGATGCTATAGAGTCACTACTTGTCTTCTCTGAGTTGTACAGCCCTCTCCATGCCCCCCCAACATTACGTCTGCTAATCGTAATGCCCCTTTTTCCCTCTCATCCCTCCCTTCCCACCCATCTTCCCCAGTCCCTTTCCCTTTGGTAACTATTAGTCTGTTCTTGGGTTCTGTGAGTCTGCTGCTGTTTTGTTCCTTCAGTTTTTTTTTTTGTTCTTATACTCCACATATGAGTGAAATCATTTGATACTTGTCTTTTTCGGCTTGGCTTATTTCACTAAGCATAATACCCTCTAGCTCCATCCATGTTGTTGCAAATGGTAGGATTTGTTTTCTTCTTATGGCTGAATAATATTCCATTGTGTATATGTACCACATCTTCTTTATCCATTCATCTACTGATGGACACTTAGGTTGCTTCCATTTCTTGGCTATTGTAAATAGTGCTGCGATAAACATAGGGGTGCATATGTCTTTTTCAAACGGGGTTGCTGCATTCTTAGGGTAAATTCCTAGGAGTGGAATTCCTGGGTCATATGGTATTTCTATTTTGAGTTTTTTGAGGAACCTCCATACTGCTTTCCACAATGGTTGAACTAATTTGCATTCCCACCAGCAGTGTAGGAGGGTTCCCTTTTCTCCACATCCTCGCCAACATTTGTTGTTGTTTGTGTTTTGGATGTTGGCCATCCTCACTGGTGTGAGGTGATATCTCATTGTGGTTTTAATCTGCATTTCTCTGATGATTAGTGATGTGGAGCATCTTTTCGTGTGCCTGTTGGCCATCTGAATTTCTTCTTTAGGGAAGTGTCTATTCATGTCCTCTGCCCATTTCTTAATTGGATTATTTGCCTTTTGTTTGTTAAGGTGCATGAGTTCTTTATATATTTTGGATGTCAATCAACCCCTTATCGGATACGTCATTTATGAATATATTCTCCCGTACTGTAGGATGTCTTTTTGTTCTACTGATGGTATCCTTTGCTGTACAGAAGCTTTTCTGCTTGATATAGTCCCACTTGTTCATTTTTGCTTTTGTTTCCCTTGCCTGGGGAGATGTATTCATCAAGTTGCTCATGTTTATGTCCAAGAGATTTTTGCCTCGGGAGGCAAGATGTTTTTTTCTGAGTTTTATGGTTTCATGACTTACATTCAGGTCTTTGATCCACCTTGAGTTTACCTTTGTGTATGGGGCTAGACAGTAGTCCAGTTTCATTCTCTTACATGTAGCTGTCCAGTTTTTCCAACACCAGCTGCTGAAGAGGCTGTCATCTCCCCATTGTATATCCAAGGCTCCTTTATCAAATATTAATTGACTGTAAATGTTTGGGTTAATATTTGGATTTTCTATTCTGTTCCACTGGTCTGTGGTTCTGTTTTTGTGCCAGTTCCAAATTGTCTTGATTACTGTGGCTTTGTAGTAGAGCTTGAAGTCAGGGAGCATAATTCCCCCTGTTTGATTCCTCCTTCTCAGAATTGCTTTGGCTATTCAGGGTCTTTTCTGGTTCCATATGAATTTTTGAGTTATTTGTTCCAGTTCATTGAAGAAAGCTGTTGGTAGTTTGATAGGGATTGTGTTGAATCTGTAGATTGCTTTATGTAGTATAGCCATTTTGACAATATTTATTCTTCCTAGCCAAGAGCATGGGATGGATTTCCATTTGTTAGTGTCCTCTTTAATTTCTCCTAGGAGTGTCTTGTAGTTTTCAGAGTACAGTTCTTTCACTTCCTTGGTTAGGTTTATTCCTAGGTATTTTAGTCTTTTTGATGCAGTTGTGAATGGAATTGTTTTTCTGATTTCTCTTTCTGTTAGTTCATCATTAGTGTATAGGGAAGCAACAGATTTTTGTGTGTTAATTTTGTATCCTGCAACTTTGCTGAATTCAGATATTAGTTCTAGTAGTTTTGGAGTGGAGTCTTTAGGGTTTTTTATGTACAATCTCATGTCATCTGAAAATAGTGACAATTTGACTTCTTCTTTACCAATCTGGATGCTTTGTATGTCTTTGTTTTGTCTGATTGCCGTGGCTAGGACGTCCAGTACTATGTTGAATAACAGTGGAGAGAGTGGGCATCCCTGTCTTTTTCCCAATCTTAGATGAAAAGCTTTCAGCTTCTCACTGTTAAGTATGATGTTAGCTGTGGGTTTGTCATATATGGCCTTTATGATGTTGAGGTACTTGCCGTCGATACCCATTTTGTTGAGAGTTTTAATCATGAATGGATGCTGAATTTTGTCAAATGCTTTTTCAGCATCTATGGAGATGATCATGTGGTTTTTGTTCTTCTTTTTGTTGATGTGGTGGATGCTGTTGATGGATTTTCGAATGTTGTACCATCCTTGCATCCCTGGGATGAATCCCACTTGATCATGGTGTATGATCCTCTTGATGTATTTTTGAATTCGGTTTGCTAATATTTTGTTGAGTATTTTTGCCTTTACGTTCATCAGGGATATTGTTCTGTAATTTTCTTTTTTGGTGAGGTCTTTGCCCGGTTTTGGTATTAGGGTGATGCTGGCTTCATAGAATGAGTTTGGAAGTATTCCCTCTTCTTCTATTTTTTGGAAAACTTTAAGGAGAATGGGTGTTATTTCTTCTCTATATGTCTGGTAGAATTCAGAGGTGAATCCATCTGGCCCGGGGTTTTGTTCTTGGGTAGTTTTTTGATTACCAATTCAATTTTGTTACTGGTGATTAGTCTGTTTAGTTTTTCTGTTTCTTGCTTGGTCAGTTTTGGAAGGTTGTATTTTTCTAAGAAGTTGTCCATTTCTTCTAGGTTTTCCAGCTTGTTAGCACATAGATTCTCATAATATTCTTTTATAATTCTTTGTATTTCTATGGGGTCCGTCGTTATTTTTCCTTTCTCGTTTCTGATTCTGTTTATGTGTGTAGATTCTCTTTTTCTCTTAATGAGTCTGGCTAGGGGTTTATCTATTTTGTTTATTTTTTCAAAAAACCAGCTCTTGGTTTCATTGATTTTTTCTATTGTTTTATTCTTCTCAATTTTATTTATTTCATCTCTGATCTTTATTATGTCCCTCCTTCTGGTGACTTTGGGCCTCATTTGTTCTTCTTTTTCCAGTTTCAGTAATTGAGTCTTTAGACTATTTATTTGGGAATGTTCTTCCTTCTTTAAATAGGCCTGGATTGCAATATACTTTCCTCTTGAACTGCCTTTGCTGTGTCCCACAGAAGTTGTGGCTTTGTGTTGTTGTTGTCATTAGTCTCCATATATTCTTTGATTTCTGTTTTGATTTGGTCGTTAACCCATTGATTCATTAGGAGAATGTTGTTAAGTCTCCATGTATTTGTGAGCCTTTTTGATTTCTTTCTGAAATTTATTTCTAGTTTTATACCTTTGTGATCTGAGAAGTTGTTTGGTAGGATTTCAATATTTTTGAACTTACTGAGGTTTTTTTTGTGGCCTAGTATGTGGTCTATTCTGGAAAATGTTCCATGTGCACTTGGGAAGAATGTGTATCCTGCTGCTTTTGGGTGCAGAGTTCTGTAGATATCTGTTATGTTCATCTGTTCTAGTGTGTTGTTCAGTGCCTCTGTGTCTTTACTTATCCTCTGCCTGGTTGATCTATCCTTTGGAGTGAGTGGTGTGTTAAAGTCTCCTAAAATAATTGCATTGCTGTCTATTTCCTCCTTCACTTCTGTTAGTATTTGTTTCACATATGCTGATGCTCCTGTGTTGGGTGCATATATAGTTATAATGGTTATATCTTCTTTTTGGACTGAGTCCTTTATCATTATGTAATGTCCTTCTTTATCTCTTGCTGCTTTCTTCGTTTTGAAGTCTGTTTTGTCTGATACAAGTACTGCAACACCTGCTTTTTTCTCTTTGTTGTTTGCATGAATTATCTTTTTCCAACCCTTCACTTTTAGTCTGTGTATGTCTTTGGGTTTAAAGTGAGTCTCTTGAAGGCAGCATATAGATGGTCTTGTTTTTTTATCCATTCAGTGACTCTATGTCTTTTGACTGGTGCTTTCAGTCCATTTACATTTAGGGTGATTATGCATAGGTATATACTTATTGGCATTGCAGGCTTCAGATTCATGGTTACCAAAGGTTCAAGGTTAACTTCCCTACTATCTAAAAGTCTCACAACTCACTTAATACGCTATTACAAACACAATCTAAAAGTTCTTTTTTTGTTTGTTTCCTCCTTTTTCTTCCTCCTCCATTCTTTATATATTAGGTATCATATTCTGTACTGTTTGTCTATCCCTTGATTGACTTTGGGGATAGTTAATTTAATTTTGCATTTGCTTAGTAATTAGCTGTTTTGTTTTCTTTACCTCTGGTGACAGTTATTAAACCGTAGGAACACTTCCATCTATAACAGTCTTTCCAAAATACACTGTAGAGATGGTTTGTGGTAGGTAAATTCTCTCAGATTTTGCTTATTTGGGAATTGTTTAATCCCTCCTTCAAATTTAAATGATAATCTTGCAGGATAAAGTAATCTAGGTTCAAGGCCCTTCTGCTTCACTGCATTAAATACATCATGCCATTCCCTTCTGGCCTGTAAGGTTTCTGCTGAGAAGTCTGATGATAGCCTGATGGGTTTTCCTTTGTATGTGATCTCATTTCTCTCTCTGGCTGCTTTTAATAGTCTGTCCTTATCCTTGATCTTTGCCATTTTAATTACTATATGTCTTGATGTTGTCTTCCTTGGGTCCCTTGTGTTGGGAGATCTGCACACCTCCATGGCCTGAGAGACTATCTCCTTCCCCAGATTGGGGAAGTTTTCAACAATCACCTCCTCAAAGACACTTTCTATCCCTTTTTCTCTCTCTTCTTCTTCTGGTACCCCTATAATGTGAATATTGTTCCATTTGGATTGGTCACACAGTTCTCTCAATATTCTTTCATTCTTAGAGATTTTTTTTCTCTTAGTGTCTCAGCTTCTTTGTCTTCCTCTTCTCTAGTTTCTATTTCATTTATCGTCTTCTCCACTGTATCCAATCTGCTTTTAATACTGTCCATTGTGTTCTTCAATGATTGGATCTCCGACCAGAATTCAATCCTGAGTTCTTGAATATCTTTCCGTACCTACATGAGCATGTTAATGATTTTTATTTTGATCTCCCTTTCAGGGAGAGTCATAAGGTCCATATCATTTAAATCTTTCTCAGGAGTTGTATTCATAATTTTACTCTGGACCAGGTTCCTTTGGCATTTCATATTTGTGTATGGCGCTGTCTAGTGCCCAGAAGCTCTTCTCTCTGGAGCTGCTCAGCCCCTGAAGCAATATTGGAGATTGTAGGGGAGTGGTATTGGTGCCTCGGGGGAGGGAAAGGCCTGTTTCCTTGTTCCTGGCTGCTTTGCCTGTCTCCACTGCCTGAAGCAGTGGGCTGAACACACAGGTATGAGCCTCTGTGCTTTGCGTTTTTAGTTGCTGTAGAAAGATCTTCCCTCTGGCTGGCCTAATAACAAGGAAGGGTTTCCTGGTTTGTGAGCCTAGTGGGGCTGGCCAGGAGAAACGCGCAGTAGGCTGCCATCACAGAGGAGGTTCTTGGAGCTGTGTAGGCAGCCAGGGAGCTGGCGCACCTGAAGATCATGAAAACTCCAAATCTGCTGGGCAGAGTGCACCCGGACAATTTTGTCTACCTGTCCTTTCTCCTTAGCAGTGAGCTCTTTGCAATTCTTGCCCCTTTAGCAGCCCTCTTGCTAAGGGCTTCCTTGTTAGGAAGTCTCTCAGAGTGCCTGCCTTTCTTTTGTCCCAGAGCAGCTGGATATGGATCCCTGCTTTCCACAGCAGCTGGAATCTTAGTCTCTCCAGGAATTTTGCCTCTCTTAGCTTTCCAACCCCCTAATTACAGGAGTATCATGCAAGCACCTTGCAATGTAGATCTGTGCTCCCAGAGCAGATCTCCAGAGTTAGGTTTTCAGCATTCCTAGTTCTCCACTCCCTCTCTGCTCTGTTTCTGTTCCTCCTGCCAGTGAGCTGGGGTGGGGGGAGGGCTTGGATCCCACAGGACCACAGCTTTAGTACATTACCCTTTTAAGTGAGGGCTGCTCTTGTCTCCAGGTGTATGCAGTTTGTTGCTGTCCTCTTTCCCATTGCTCTTTCAAGAGTAGTTGTAGTAGTTATATTTTCATATTATATGCGGTTTTAGGAGGAAGCCTCTGTCTCACCTCTCACGCCGCCATGTTGAATCTTGTCACAAAAGCTGCTATCCACATTTCTTATCTGTTGTATTTTCTCTAGCCTTTGGCCTGGGCACAAATGCCTGTTTTCCTGCCTTTAAATTCCAGACTCAGTATTTGTCTTTAAAAGTATTATCCAGCACAAATTGAAAGACATATGAAAAATATAGAATGTCTCATATCACTCTTGAGTCTATAAAACTTCTAATTATGATAAATATAACCAGTAGAAGTCCTATTTTAAAAACTAAGATGGAATGTTAAAATTTTGGCATTTGGGCCTCACTTAAAAAAAACATAAATCATCTCTGTTTGTTATCCTTCTATTGATGATTTGATCATTTTAAGAGGTCACAAACCAAGAAAATACTTGGATATTTTTCTTTAAAACATTTTTCTTCATGCTACTTCTTTTCTTGAAAGATCTTCTCTTACCTGATTTCATGTTCTGGAACACTAAAGAATGTGCTGTTCTTTCCTAAATGACTCTCTTGAACATAAACATTGTGCAATTGCAACAAATATTTATGAAAAAGCCAGATTTAAAAAAAGAGGAATTTTCAAGTTCACAACTATTTGTTCTTTCTTAATGAGTAAAAAAAAAGATACTGCCTTTTTTTCTCAAGCAGCTTGATGAAAAATCTTTGACTGTGAAAATAGGTTTGTAACTAAAATAAGACATCAAAGCATTTCTCTGCCTTGTGGAGATAAAAGCTTAGAGGAGACGAAGTGAGGGAATAAAGCATTTGGCTGTGCTCAGAATTTCAGCATGTGTCACAATTAATTTTTAATTGCCTTTGAGAGAAGATGTGTCCCCTGCTCCATGAGTGTTTCTGGCTTTGGTAAGCCCTTCGGCATGTGGTGTCCTCTTTAACGTCCACTCCTAACCCCTTACATCTTTCCTGGAGCAGCTGGCTCCTGTCACCTCTGTTGAAAGTCATTCTCTTACCCTAAGCCCAGAATTTGGAAATGTTGTTGAAGTTGCGTCTTTAGGAGATCTTCAAGATGCGTATTTGATATCATTCTTGTGGCCAGATGTTTCCATATTGAGAATTTATACCTGATCAAGGAAATTGCCTGCGTGAACTGCCTCTTTATAGTAATCAGCCAATTATTGGGAAAGAGTCCTTGTGTCTGGGCCATGTAATGGAGCATGGCTTGTTCAGCTTCCTGGACTTCAGGCCTTCTGTTGACAGGGAGCTTAGGGTCCCTTCTAGCCACATCAGAAACCCTAGAATGGGGTGGGAATGGAGTGAGGAGAGCTCTGCTGGCGACTGGAACACAGAAGGAAACTGAAACGGACTTGTGTCTTGTATAGCTCTAGCTAGATGATGATGGTCATGGTGATAATCACATAAGCTAATTTTTCATTTATTAAAATGTTATTTGATGGGCCAAACCCTTTCTGTGCCCTACCTCTTGGGGTCTCCCTTATTTTACAGTCAACCTCTCTGAGTCTTCCTTTTCCTAATTTAGTTGTAGGATGCCAAAGCGGTGTGTCAGCTTGAAACCAGAATTCAAGCACAGTGTTTCTGCCTCCAAATCTTTCATACTCAACATCAACCCTACTCCCTTCTGTGCCAGGGAACTAAAGTCACATTGCGTCAGATCACAAATAATCCAGTATTCTGTGTGCCTGGGGTAGCTTTGGTCTTAATTAGATCAGCTGAAAATCGCTGTGATGTGGGTGAGCTTTGTACTGCAGTCACTCCAGGTCCTTGCACTGGTGAATGTACCACTGTACACCTCTGTTCTCTTACTGTGCTATAGCATGTGTGCTGAGGACATCTAGTATCCTCTAGGAGGCAGGTGGGTATCACTATACAACATTCTTAGAAGGATGCCAAGCTGCCCATCCTCAGTTGTGAGCTCATGTGACTGAATGCATGAAAGACTTAAGGGGACCCAGAGCAGGGCCACATGCCACACGGAGAGCACTCCCTCCACGGGGCTCCACTTCTAAATGTAGTCGTTGGTTTTATTCCCCCAAAGACTGATGGTTATAGGGGATAGTTAAACGTGTTAAGATACCACACCCCTGCCCCAAAGAGCTTAAAATCTCTGAAAGGACGAGACATAAGCATGTAACTTTTTCCCACATAGATTTCTATGACTTTGATACAAACAGTGCCCAAAGTGAGAGCGAGGAAGCTTAGATGGGGAGGCCTATACTCTGGACAAGTTAGTAGGATGGTTGCTTGGAAAAGATGAGCTAGGCTGTGGGGGCCAGGTTGGATTTGCTCAGATGGAGAAGCACTCCTTAGCCCTGGTGGGGAGACGGTAGAGCGGGGCTCTAATGACAGATGGGATCCAGCTATGTCTAGGGGGCACAGCGGAATGTTTCGAGGCTAATGCAGGAGGTAAGGTCAGAAAGAAATTAGGGACAGTGTGTAGAGGGCCTTAAATGATAATGTTAAGTTCTGATTTGGGTTTAGTTACCTAATCTCTGAATTTTAGTTTCTTACATGTGAAGTGAGAGGATTTGATTAGTAAATGGTCATCTGAGCAATTTCGGATCTAACATGGAAAAAAGATGTCAATTTTCTGAATCTAGTTTACTCTGAAGTAATGATGAGCCAGTTGTGACTATGTAGAGAGAGTAACATAGTAATATTAATACCTAACATCGAGCACTTACGATGTGTCAAATGTGTTCTAAGCACTTTGGACTAATTCATTTAATTTTTATAATAGGCCTATGAGTTAAATACGATTACTCTCTTAGAGATTAGTACTGAAATAATCACAAAGGTAGTACGTGGTAGGACCTAGACATTTTAAATGTGGGAATTTAAACAGTTTGCCTGGCAATGATTTACATAATATTTTGGTACAATTCATAAAATTTTGGTATTGTACATTTATACAATTTACACAATATTGGAAATTGTGGAGAGTTTGGACTTGGCATTTGCAGCTTTTCAGTGTGAGGTGATGAGGACCTGAAGGTGATTGGGAGAAAAGATATTAGTTTGAGAGAAATTTCTGAGGAGAAATCGGTAGGACTTGAATGATATTAAGTGGGGGGAAAGTTGAAATGAGGTCAGTTTTCTAGCCTAGGGTGTTGGGAGAACCAGTGCATCACGAATAGAAATAGTGAAGTCAGGAAGGCAAGCTGACTATTTAGGTGAAAATAAGGAGTTTGGTTTGGGTGATTTAAGGGTGAAGAGTGGGTTTGACACATTATTCTCAGCAGACAACTAACCCATCCAGGTTTCATTTTGAAGTAATTTCTCTTTTTCTTTCTATTTTTACTGAGGGCCTATTTATGTGAATATTATGCTAGAACACAGAAATGTATAGAAGAGTCCAAAACTTTAGAAGTGATAAAAGTTTGGAAATTATTAGAGAAGTCTAATGTAGTTGACATTAAAACAGAGAGTCTAACTAGCTCAAAGGTCTTTAAGTATAAGGAAACAGAACATTGCCTCCTCAAATCCTGTGATGTAGGTTGTATGCAGTATTTGTGTGTGTGTAGAGATGTATACACATATCACACATACCATATACACAAGAATGTGTTTTTTCATGGAGCACAAGGAGGAAGAAGGTATTAAGTTTAACTTTAGAATGAGGAATTTAGATATAAAAGAATTCCCCGATATGGAGAATTGTTAGTGTTATAGTTAGACTGCCAACAGAGATGGGATTTTTCTTAAAGGTAGTTCAAGGTGCTGAGGAGATCCTGAATAATGATGTACCCCTCCTACCTGCCTGGGGAACAAGTAGAGAATTAGCAAATATAAAGATGTAGCAAAAGTATCTTTTACAAACAAGGCTGGGGGAACAGGAGGCTCTCACTGGGATAGGAAATGTGCCGGCTGACAGTGAATCCTGTCCATTGTGTGTCCCGCTCCACCGGGCTGGGGCAGGGCCTGCCCCTGGTGCAGCGAGAGAGAAGATGGGCTCCTCGTCAGGGTCATTCCTGGGAAGAACGAGGAGGGAGGTGCTGAGCTGTGCAGGATTATTTTCCCAGACTGACCAATGCTGTACGTCGCTCTTCCTCGCCAGGGAAAGGGTGAGTGATGGTGGGAGAAGCCTGGAATGCTCAAAGGAAGCTCTTCACAAAGAGCAGGAGCTGGTTAAAGGCATTCCACCTCTGACTTAAGAAAAAATAATTTCATCTTCTTGTGATGCCTTAATTATTAGAGAGAAGTATTAGTTGTTTTTTCAAGGTCTTTTTAATTTTGGCCTATATAATTACAATTCTATGACTATCTGGAGGGACTGCAGAGCAGGGCTCATTTCCTGCTGCCTGATCTAAGTCTGAGGGGCTGTGTTTGCATTCCACAAAGTCTGTTTTAATGATTAGATCCATTAAAAAAAATTTTTTTTCTTCTTAGTAGCCTAAAATGTAAGACCTGGATACTAAGATATGTTTGATTTGCTGTGGCCAGCAGGAATTGTGAGAAGTGTCTACAACATTTGCAGGCAAGAACCTGGCTGTAGAGGCATATGACAGCCTGTGTAGGCGGCTGTAGTTGATCGCTTGGTAATGCATTGCTATTTGGGGAGAAGAGGATGCTTTCTAATTTTAGATGCCCCTTAAAGCTCAAACTGCTCCCACTCACTCACTCAATCATGGATATTTGAGTGGCTCCAGGCTCTGTTTAGGTACTGGGGAACAGTAGGGAAGGGAACAGATAAAAATCCCTACCCTCATGAAGGATATATGCTAGTAAGAATAAACAAACATATCAATAAAGTTATAGTACGTCGAATGCTGACAAGTTTTGTGGAGAAAACTAACATGTGGAAGGGGATAGATACTGATGAAATGGTTCCTGGTGGTCAGGACAGACCTCACTGAGAGAGTCATGTTTGAGCAAAGAACTGAAGGAACTGAGGGGTGAGCCATGCAGCTGTCTGCGGGGAAGAGCTTTTGGCAGAAGAAATAGGGAGCACAGTGACTTTGAGATGTGATAATTCCCAGTGCCAGACTATAAGGCTTTGTGAGCCATTTTACTTTGAGTGGGGTGGGTTTGAGAAGAGTGACATGATCTGCCATGTGAATTGCTCAGGCTCTGGTTTGAGAATAATCTATAAAGGGGGAGTGCAGAATCAAGGAGACAGTTGAGACTCATTCAAAACTGAGATGATAGTGGCTTGGACTAGGGAATTAGCAGAGAAGGTGGTGAGCAGTGGTCAGAGTCTGGAGGTATCTTGAAATGTGAGTCACTAGAATTCGTTAAAAGATTTTGTGGTGTGAGAAGAGTTAAGGATGGTTTAGTTAAGTTTTTAATGTGAATATTTGGGAGGATAGAGTTGCTACGTATTAGTGGGGGAAAGGAGGAGCAGATCTGGGAGCAGGAAGATAGGAAGTTTAAGTCTGGAAATGTTGAGATGCCTAGTGAATGTCCACATGGATAGGATCTGTAGGCAGTTGACAAGAGCAGAACTCATGGGGTAAGCCCTGGCTAAACAACTGTAAAGGCATTCCGAGCTCTGAGACTGGATGAGCACAGCACACTGGAGAGGGTAGATGCAGAAGAGTCCGTGGACCAGTCCTAGGTACTGCAGTGTATATGGGTCATGGAAATAAAGGGATGTGAGGAAATGAGAATGAGAAGGTGTGGCCAGGGAGCAGAGAGGAGACTGGAAGAGAAAGGTCCTGGAAGCTAACTGAAGAAAGTATTTACAGAAGGAAGGAGCTATAAACCAGGTCAGATGCTGCTGATAGGACAGGTAAGAAGGTGGAGTCTTTTGATTATTGGTTTCAGTAATATGGGGTTAGGTTACTACTGACCTCTGACAAGAGCCTGCTTGGATCAGATTCCAGAAAGAACAAGAATGGGAAGAGAGAAACTGAAGATATCTAATATTGTCATCTTTTGAAGTGTTTTTCTGTAAAGAGGAGTGAAGTAATGGGGTATTAGCTAGAGGGGGAGGTGGCATATGATGGCAGCTTATGTATTTGTTGGTGGGAATGATCTAGTGATGTGAAAAGAGAGGACAAATTGCTGAAACTGTTCTTGCAAAGGCAAGAGTAGCTAGTGGTGGTAAACAAGTAGAGTAAGACCCCAGACAATTCATCCATAGTACCAGAAGGGGATAGACCACAGGTGCATGGGTGCCAGTGGGTTGTGGAAAGTTCACTGCATCTGAGTCATGCCTGGGGAGTTAGTGACCATAATGTGGCTTTACAGTGGCTCTAGTTAATTGTGCTTATATAATAAACTTTACAAACCTATTTCTGTGGCCCTTCAGCCATCTCAGATGACAACTGTACAGTTTCACATTTTAAATTACACATGGGCAATATGTTAATGAGTAGCTAACTTACCTGTAAGTTAATAATAGCTAAAATTTATTGAATCCTGTGCAAAATCTCATTTAAACCTCTCACTAAACCTATGAAGTTGGAACTATTACTAATCTCCAGTTAACATTTGAGGAAATTGAGCCTAAGAGAAAATAAAGAACTCGTTCAAGGTGGTACGTTGATTTAACTAGCTGCTTTCTGACCGTGTGGTTAACGGTGGGCTGTGCTGCTCTGTGGAAGTATTGGGGCCTATGAAATGTGTAATTTCTCAACGCAGTAAATTAACATTGGATACAGTTTAGTTTGCATATATGATTGTAATCTGAGATTAAAATACTTTTGATTGGCTTTAAGCTTTACCCTCCACACCCCCACTTTTTTGTCTCCCGACGACTGAGAAGAGCCATAAGAGAAGTTAAAGGCTGTAAAAAAGTAAATTTTTGAAGCTACACTAGAAGAAGAGTTGGTTGGCTGACTAAAGTTGGTCAGAATGTCATTTTTCTTGTGGTAGTTTTCCTTTATAAATCAGATCTTTCATTAGAAATCTACAGCAAGATGTTCCAGGTATTCCATAGTGAATGAGAGTATAGGAGCGTGGTCTCAGCATTAAAATGATCAGAACTGAAATTTTCCTTTGGCTCCCTGCTTACTGTGTGTCAGGCCTTAGCCTAGGCCTATTTTCTTATTTACAAACCAGGGATAATATCTACCTACTGTGACTGTTGTGAGAATTAGAGATGAACACAAAGCACCGTGCCTGGTATTTATTCTGCTAATAAATGACAGGTGACCTGGTAGCTCCTTTGTCCGTTCTACTAACTGCCCTCCAGGGGCCTGGTAGCCTGAGGGGTTCCTGAGTTCATCTTTTCCCTTGGTTACCTTGATTCTCCTCTAGAAGATGACTCATTTAAGGCTTAGTTTCAGAAGTTTCTTATGTGTAGATTTTAGGAATGATTTATTATTTGGCATTAGAGGAGAAAAAGATCTATAGAAATATACCATCTTTATTTTGAATAAAAATTCATAACATTTGTTTGACAGCAAAAAAAATGGAACTGTTCCAGGAAATTCAGGATACCCAGTTTACTGGGAGCATGAGGTTCTGGGTGTCCTCTTGGACGCGGTGAAGACTCCCTGCATTCTTCCTACATTTTCTACTTCTCCAGTCACTTAATCCAGGCATCAGTATATTGTCTAGACTTTGGTTATGTGAATTCCCTTCAGTGGAGATGGCAAATCCAACCACTAAAATTAAGAATTGCTTCCTCCTTCCCTTGAAACAATAAACCGATGGTTAGAGAAAGAGTTCTGTTACTGGGCCTTGGGTAATGCGTCTTGTAAGTCAGAGTGTATAGCACTGGAGACAAAGCAAAGGTTCTTTGGTTATTTGCATTACTAACTTAATATATGTTAAACATATCTTACTGGCAAGAGACCCTGGCATGCACCAACTCTTGTATTAGATGACACTGGGAATACCAAGTTGAATGGGGAGTTCCTTGTCTTTAAGGGATTTAGAGTTAATTTGAGGTAGGCTTTGTCAGTCCTAATTCATCCCTCACTGGGGAAGCTTTCCCCCCGTCACTGCGCTCCTGTGACACCTGAGTTCATTCTCTAAATCTTGAGTTCTTTCTCTAAGCTGGCTCCCACAGCGCTCTTCGTGGATTTGGCTGTAAGAGAGCACATGTTCGTGCCTGTGTTCACACTGGTGCCTAGTGGGGTCCGTGATCCCGCAGCACGGATCATATTGCTGCTGCTCCCAGGGTTGGAGCCAGGCTTCACTTTACTCTCTGCTTGATAAATATTTACAGCAGTGTTAGCTTGCTCTATGCATTTAATAATGAGGGATATTTTGTTTAAATACATTGGTTATTTTAAGTAGCATAATGATAACAAACATGCACTTCAGGTATTGCCAAATTGCAAAACACCTTCATTTGTCTTCTGGTAGTTTACACATTGTTTGAGGTATTTAAAGAAACAAGAAAATAATGAAAACAGTGATTTTAGGATGGTGCTCTAAAAGCATAGGTGGTAGCTTCATTTTTGGGTCTTGTATTCTAATTTATTGGATGACATACAATGCAATTGCTATAGGCGAGCAGTATTTGTGAAGCATTTAAAATTTTTTCAGGGTACTTTAACACACTGCAGGACTAATCTTAGGCTACAATTATGAAGGCGGGGAACTTTTTAATTCATGTTTTTAGACTTTCTTCTCCATGTGTTCTTTCCTCATTCTTGTTGCCCTCATTTCCTTTTCCAATAAACATTGTTTTCTGCCTTCAGAATCATTTCAATTAATGGTTCACTCAATGTGTTCTTTCTCAAAGATGTTTGCATTTTAGTGGACATAATACTCACATTTGGCTAAATTAGGGTAGTTCCAGTTGTGAAATTCACTTTATTCATTCACCCAAGTTGTGAGGTGGGCCCCAAATACACACTTATACTCCAGTGGGCACCTGTCTCACGTAAGGAATATGGTGCAAAATGGCAATGTCATTTCTTCTTGACTAGCCTGTGTCTGAACATTCAATTTATAGATTATTATTTCTTATTTTTTACCCATTCTCATTTTCTGAAAATATTCTGTGATTTATGGGGCACAACATGTTGTAGCAGAATGAGTTTATGGGCTTTGGAGTATGACTTGAATTCACATCTGAGCTTCACAGTGGTTTGATCTTGGACACATACCTGCTGAACATCAGTTTCCTCACCTGTGAAGTATGATTGTTAAGGTGGTTTTGGTGGAAAAATGCATGAACTACAGCATCAGAAACTGCAGTGTATAAATTACAGGCCTATGGTAGATGTAACATGAAGTAGCTATTATAATTAGTATAAGTTTTAGGATTCTTACAGGGAAAAATGAAAACCATCAGAAAAAAATTTCTCCTACATGATAGTAACTTTGTTAAAAATTTTCATCAGGTGTCAGTTAATGCCAACAATAAATCAGTTGGGAATATGTCTTGATTAAATTTTATAGTTTATGGAAACATTATATTCATGTTCTCAAACATGTTAATGAGATATGAGTATTCAATTGTAATAAACATTTTTAAAAAATTAAAAAAGTGATTTGTTGAACACAGGGTTACCTAAGTGCATTTGAGAAGCTATTTGAGTTCTCAAAGTTTAATACTTATGAGATGATTCAAATTGAATATATCCATTATGTGAGTTGACGCCCAGTGCAGTGAAGCGGGCACTTTATGCCTGTCACGTCCTCCTGTGTTCCCTTGTTGCACAGGGTTCTACAATTCTATTTCTCACCCCACAGATTTACCAATAAAGAAACAGAGAGAGTATGAGCTGGTGACCCCAGTCAGCACAAATTTTGAAGGACACTATCTCTCCCATATTCTTTCTGCAAATCACAAAAAGAGGTCAACGAGGGACGTGTCTTCCAACTCTGAGCAGCTGTTCTTTAACATCACAGCATTTGGAAGAGATTTTCATCTGCGACTAAAGCCCAATACTCAGCTAGTAGCTCCTGGGGCTGTTGTGGAATGGCAGGAGACATCTCTGGTGCCTGAGAATATAACCAACCCCATTAATGGTCATCAACCAGGAAGTGCTTCAGAAAGAATTGGGAAAACAGAGCCTTTGCAGACTAACTGTGCTTATGTTGGTGACATCATGGACATTCCAGGAACCTCTGTTGCCATTAGCAACTGTGATGGTCTGGTAAGACTCATTCCCTTTTGTGTGTATATGTTTGCAGGTGTTTGGGAGCACAGCATGGTTTCAGCATGGTTTGGAAGGTAGAGGTGGAAAGGAAGCCTCATTATATTTTAAGTTTAGGAGGAAACATTAGAAAACATTTTGCTGTCAAAGATGTGTGCTTTGGCTTAATTTTGACATGAGGACAACATTTTTTCAAGAAATGAAAGACAATTATTTTAACATTTTTTGCTTATATTTTCACTTGTGCTGCATGGGGGGTTTTATTTCTTTCAAAGTATTCTGAAAACTTTCTAAAGGAACACAGATGTCTCCAAAATGATAGTATTTCACTTCTTATGTGGTAACTTTGGGTATCTTCTTAAACTATTTTGAAAGCATTCTTCTGCTTCCCCACAGAGTGTTACAATGAGGAATGAGCAGATCCTCTGTCAGAATTGTTCAAATAGCATTACTTTGAACATGAGATGTACTTCTCTCTGTATGGTGGCTTTGGTTCATTTTCTTCTTTATTTTCAAATAAAATACCCATATATTGCTCTTCAGTTCTGTTGTTGAGGTCAATAGTAACTAACCTTTCTTTACATACTCTGCAGATGTGAAATATTTTTGTTTTGTATCACCAGGTATTATTTGAAAAGTGTGTCAGTGTATATGCTTCTTCTAACCACAGTTGACTCCAAGGTTTTGTACAAAAAGAAGAACTATTTTTCTTTCTGTGGTTGCCAGGCTGCTCTTTCTTGGGAGTTCGGAGCTTTTCCCTTTGTTTTGTCACTCTTCTGGGAGTTCTCAAAATATTCCTTACATTCCTGTTTACAATTATTCTACCTTGGCTGGTCCTCCAACAATACTGTGAATATTCTGCTATCATCTTCCGTATGCATAAACCCAACCCCAAACCGTATGTTTTACCAAAAGCTGGTGAGTTCATTGTTTTAGGCCTTATTTTTGCAGGCTTGCACTGCCTCTTGATGTTCCATAGAGTTTTAAAAGTCAGTACAGAAAACTGAGTACAGTACATGCAGCAGATCTAACTCTTGGAGTTGGACTCTTATTAGATTAGGACTTATATCTTCACATTTGGTGCTGAACTGTGTTCTGGGGTTTGAAGACCAGGAATCTTTCAGCTTTTTCTCATTCTACAGAAAGGTTGGGTAGACCCGAATTACTGTAGTCGTTGAATAAAAATAGTGAAAAAGAAAGCACTTTCTAGGACACTAAAGTATTCACTGAGAGAACTTGTTTCAATACTGCTAAGATATAAAAGGAAATAAATTATATAAAAGGTACTGTTTTATAGTAATTTTAAGTAAAATATATTGAGTGTAAAACTTAATTTGATGTTATTTTTTAGTTTTATAGGTAAAATAATTATGTACTTTTTATCTCCTCAGTTACGATTTGAAACTTGGGCTATAGGCTTGAAAATCAGTTTAAGAAAAATAAAAGGCCAGGAAATTATTTTAATGGATTATCACAGTGATTTTTAAACCTGACTTAGCAATCAGTATTTTTCTTACTGTACATGTCAAATCAGCTAATCATGGTACAGAAATCTGGGGTAATGACATTGTTATAAGGACAAGGAAAAAGATACAATGGGTGAATAAACATAAATTACTAGGATTGATTAATTTCTCATTTTCAAGATCGGTGTTAACTGTGGACATTGTGTATATTTTGATATAGTGTGTGCATGTTATACCATTGTATGCTACAGATATTCGTTTTTTCCATTCTTTGATCCATTAGTCAATTAATTGATTAAAATATACTTATAGGAAGCCAATTAATCCAAACACTATTCCAGGCACTGTGAAATGGTGAAAGGAATCGTCATGGTGCTGTTCCCAAGTACCTTCTGAAGTGATTTTATGAATATGACTGAGGTTTGAGCCAGAGATAAGTGGCCCAGGCCTTCAGCTTCGCCCAGGAAAAGGACGGTCATGGCTTACATAGCAGTCAGTGCTGACTGTGTGCACACGCAGAAACAGAAGCCTTTTCTATCATTTTCCGCTCACAGCAGCTATGTGCCAGGAGGAAGAATGAAGATGATGGCAGGAAGAGAAGAAGCAGGGTTATGGAGACCAAATCAACAAACTGGGGGGATAACACCAGTGGCTACTTTATTAAGCTGGGAACAAATTCTTAAAATTGCAGTATTGCAATGGACAGGATATTCTTTTAACAGAGATGAAGTAGGAAGTTTAACTGATGAGACTGTAAATAAATTTGGCCGATTAGCTGATGTCTCAACACTTTTTTCCCTTTAACTTGCCATTTAGGGATTTAGGCTTGACTTTTTTGACCTTAGAAAGTTAAGCAGGGATACTAAGATAACATAACACTTTGAGTATTAACCATATGGGCTATAAAGCCATTGCCCAGGGAGGGTCTGGGATTATAGAATCAAATCCAAATTGTCCCAGTAGAAAGTACAGCCATCTCTGGCCTAAAAATACCAATGGGAAAATCTCTGCTCAGCAAATATATAGTTAAGTCTCCTGATATGGAAGAGAATGCTGCTGAAGCCTTACCTGGATGTGAAATCTAATCATTTTGATTAGGTTAATTTTAGACTATTGTACACAGGATTCTAGTGATCTGATTTTCTACATGTGTTGTTTGCAGCTGTTGCATGTAGCAATCAGCCTTAGGGATTTATTTTTCACTAAGGTTAGGGGGTTCTTACCAACTCAAGAGAGAAGCATCCTTCTCTCCAAGTGAAATTCCTTACCTCTTTTTTTCTTGTGCTACCTGTGATGTGCTATGTGAGTTTGAAATGGACAGCACTCTCAGACGGAATTAATTTGTATTAAGCAGCATAATTTAATTTAATTTAAAAAAACAATGGTACTCAAAATGTGTCCACAGATGACTCAGGCTTGTGATAAATACAGAAAGTGAGACTATATATATGAACTTTTATAGAAATTTGACTGAGTTACTGTATTTGTGTTGAGTCTAATAATAAAAAAAAGGGGAGCTGGTGTTTTGTGTCTTGCTTTATCAAATTATGGAAATTATATATTAAATATATAGTGTTTTTATTGTATTTTACAAAACTACCAGTCTGAGACTAGTTGGGGTGAAAAGAAACTTTCTTCACTACAGATAGTTTGAAAAGCAAGCCTGACACTTAGCAATTTTTACCCCTCTGGACATCAGAAACATAACTAAATTAGGTAGGGTCTGCCTATACCAGGTAACTGTATGAAATGACCATAGGAAAGGTATTTAACATAGGCATTATTGAAGAGGACAGAAGAATGTCTTGACTGACGTATCCAGAACCATAGTGTAGAATGTAATGTAGACATAGATATGCACAGTATTACTAAAATACTGCTCTGTGGGTTTCTGAAATCATCAGAGTCTTTGGCACAAAGGAATTGACAATAATTCTTACCCAGTGTGGCCAAGAATAGTATCTGTTCCTGTCTAGTGTGACCTTTTCCTGTTCTTTACCAAGATTATCCTTTATTAGTGACTGCTAATTCTTTACCAATTACACGTTTAATCTTGCTCTAGTCTATCCTACTTATAGGTAAGAATTATGTGATATTCAATCATGGAATTGTCCATGCTTTTTTACAGCTTCCAATCTAGAACAAAGTCCTCCTTCTCTGGACCTTCCCCCAAGTTATTCAACCAAAGCCCAAATCTGTTAATAGGTTCCTTCCAACATGTACTGAGATGCTCATGGTTGCCTCTGGTGGATGTTCTTCACTCAGTGCCTGATAAGCCCAGCCTGTCAATTGCAGACCTGCTCTAGGTCGTCTTGATGGCCGGCATTGACATACTTTACCTCTGCTTCTACATCTCGGAAACTGCTCACACTTAGTGGGAAGACACTTCTAGCTGGAAATAGAGTTCTTTGTTCCTCAGAGCCTGGCATTAGTTCTGTAACACCATTAAATCTCCCCTGTGCTCACAGCCATATTTTGTGGTCTACATTGTGCCAAAATAAAGGGTTATTTGGTTAGTAGGCTTTATGTCATGCATTTCATAACATAAGAAACTGGATTTTTCTAGACTTGCTGGAACAATATTGCTTTGTTAATTCCCCTGGATTATCATCAGAGGGAACCGGTTGGGAGTGGAAGAACTGAGCAGTAATGGCTTTCCAGGGTTATTCAGTTCAGTGATTTCCTTATGGGCTGATTTTATGATCAAGGGAGTTTTTCGAGGGCAGAAGTTTTCAACATTTTTTAACATTTGGAATTCTTCCTTAAAATCTCTAGGAGTTACCTAATAAGAATATGCTAATTGGATAAACTCAGGAAAGTCCCAGTTAAAACAGGTGGGAGGTGCTCTTCTCCTTTCTTTTCCTCCTGACTCGTTCTCACTTCAGACCACTTTTAGACTCCCTGAGGCATCTAACAGGGATCTTCGCTGTCAGGGTAGGGAGTCTTGGAAGCCTGAGGTTAAGAATTTGGGACTAAAATACCTGATAGCCACATCTGGTTAATCTCAGAGGCATTTTATCATTTTTAGATTTAGGGCATGGCCAAATGAAGTCTTGTGGATAACTGCAAACTCTAAAGAAAACAGCCTTAAGACTTCTCTGCCGTAAGACTTTTGCTTTGGGATTTGGTCCCTTTGAAAACATGTTCTTGCCATGCTTGTTTAGGTCAGTCTAGCTGCACAGGTGCTTTTTTGAAAGTCTATCTAAAAAAGTTTTATGGGTCACTGTGCCTGGGATTGTGAACATTTGACCAGTGATCGTAAACACAGCTTGATCTGGTAAATGAAATGTTTGATACTAAAAGTAGATATAAGTATAGTTATTTATAGAGGATTGAGAAAAGAGGGCTTTGGAGGGCTGATCTTTAGAGGTTGACATTTGAATACCTGAAAAACCTGATTGCTCAAGGCCAGTCACCTCCCATGGAGCACGTCTACAGAAGGTGTCATGTCTGTTACTGATGGAACAGAGGAGATCTGTGTGCTCCTGGCTTACATGCTGATTTAGGGGACTTCAGAAGGGTTGAGGAACAAAGGACTGAAACTTGTTCACCCCCAGGCACTTACAACAGGCTGTTTTAGCACGACAGGATTAGAAGCAGCTCAGAGCCCCTCTACCCTTCAGTTTCCAGAAATAGAAGGAAAAAAGCAGCAGGCATTGGCCCTTTACAAAATGAAGAATGGATGAAAGTTCTTAGTTTAATTAATCTGGGAGAAGCAGTACCATAGGCCTCATTGCTTCTTTCCCTAGACTGGGTCAAGCTGGGGCCCTCGAGGAGCTGACAGTATTTACCTAGCTATGTATGTGCCTATGTCAGGTCTGGGCTATTGAATATATCTCCCACCCTGTCTCCTTATTCATATAGATTGATAGCCAGTTTATGCTTTTCCAGGGTAGAGAGAGAGGTTTGGTATAATCTTTGATCATTTTCACATTTTGTGTCTAATTTGCATCAGTCTAGAATTACACATATGTCAAATCTTTTTAAAAAAATTGGCCATATTTCCCTAGTGCAATAGTTGACCTTATACAAAGAATATTCAAGGACATGGGCTTGGGATAAAGTAAGGATTTAAAAACAATGGGTCAAAAGTGTTTTTAAATTTGGAAAATACTTATAATAGTTCCTTTTTAATCTAACTTATTTTGTTTATGAGTACCCTATTCAATGCTTATTATTTCCATCAATTCGATTATAATGTATTTCGTATTATCTTCTTTAACTTTGGTATAGTAAGTATTTAAAAATTAAGTTTAAAGATGAATTAAAAATCAGGCAAAAAGTAAATATATTATAAATCTTTCTTTGGGCAGACATGGAAAAACAGAATAAAAGGGGCAGCAGAAATACTATATTTTCTGCCGTTTGCTTGGGAAATAATGCTTCCTATCACTCTAATAAAGATTTTAAAGATACTCAAGAAATACTTTAAAAGTTGTGAAAATAATGCTGACTACACCTTAAATATCTTCTGGGAAAGTTATCATTAATGCAAGAAAAAAAGGACAGCATGGCATTGCTATGATGTCCTTGTGCATAATCATGCTTTGAGGTCACAGAGTTCTCAAAAACTAAGCCCAGCCTCAAGGTTCTCAGCTGCAAAAACTGTGGTATTTGTCTGACTTAATCTTTGCCTCTGAGAATACTGATCCAAGTTAATAAAGCTCTGTGAAGCACTAGGGTATGTAAAGTGCTATACTGATTGCTCTGGTAAGTACTGAGGTAAGCCAGGCATAAAGTTTGTCTTCCAAGAGAACTGGAAATAAGATACACAAAAGCAGAACCCAAGTACAAGGCAGAATGTTTTAAAGCTGTAACACTAGAATAGATTAAATGGGAGAGCTTAGATGGCGGAAAGATTGTTTCTGTCCAGAAGGATGGTAGAAGGCTTCCTGGAGGAAGCCGTATTTGTGATAGAAAAGAACTGAAAAGATGAACATTTATTTTAAAGGCATCACCAGTGATGACAGGTGAAGAAGAACCTCTGGGGTTTTAGGAGAATTGTGTGGAGCGCCACACGTGATGGCCGCGAGGGAAGAGAGGGTGGGGCCAGTTGACTTCCTGAACTTTGTAACATATGTAATGACTACATGGGAGAGCCAAAGTACTGTCGGTCAGTAGTGACTCCCGTCTAGGACCGTATCGTGTAAAAGGGAGAGAAAGAGAAAGAAGGAGGGTAAATCAGTGACTGTGTAGCTGATGTTGACAGGCTTGCAGGGTCACTCAGGATGAGAGGAAGGCAAGGATTCCTGTTCCTTAATTAGGTTGCTTTTCTTCATGGAAAACTTTCCTCAAATCATGGGACCTTTTACCTGGAGTTTAGGGAGGTTTTTCCCCAGTAAGTTTTTTTCTAGAGTTCCCAAAATTTTATCTGACAGGGTTATGAAATTTGATTTTGAGAAATCTGACTTCTTCAACCTTTCCAGTTTGATCAAGTGCCCCGTTTTGTAAACCTCCTTATGTGACTATCACTTCTTCCATCTGAAATGTTTTCTTCATTTTCTTACTATATTTACTGTATGTCATATTCCTGACCTTTTCCATTCTCCGAGGAGGATTCCTAATGTTGTCTTAGTGATTTTTGTTCACAGTGCGCTGCCATGTAGAAAGTAAAAAAGCAGGGCGTGAGGAGTAATGCGATCAGCTTAACTCTCAAAAAACAAAAATAATTGCCAATAAATGAGTTGATATGGATATAAAATTCCATTTTATTTGATATCATTTATAATATTTATACTTATAGCTCTATATATGTGTGTATATACCAAAATATATATATGCATAGATACACATATTTATAGGCACAAACACATATGTTTACACATATATATGGAAAATAATAGAAAATGGAGAGGAAATTAATGTTTAACTAAATACTTTGATTCAAAGACCAGTGACAGAATTTGCTGTAAGGTGATAGAGTTGGAGGCAGAGCCACATTGGTATGTGGGTCTAACAACAAAACATATGGCAGTCTTGTTACCGCCAGCTGCCTGAATATGTTCCTCACAATGCGGATCATTGACAAGGAGCCTGTGACATGAAATAACTTGTGTTTTTAACAGGAATATAGAGAGATTAATCAGAAATGCAATTGAAAAGGGTGATTTAACTTACTATCAGCCTACAACAGTGCCATTGCAAAAAAATTGGAATAAAATTAATTGTACCTTTTATTAAGGTAGTTGGACTTTGAATACTCTGTAAATAAGGAATTTTAAACAGTTCATGCTTTTTAAAATATTTTTAAAGCAGTGGATTGATTTCTGAGCAATGCTAGGCTATTCTAAATGTCTCAAGAGATTATCATTAGTTTTATTGTGGTTTAATTGTCAGTCCTTTGATAAACAAGTTAGAATCTTCCATAATTGTAAGAAATTTTTGAAAATTCTAGTTTATTGATTGAAGAAACAGGGATATATTATTGCACTGATGTCTAACTCTAGAGTCAGTAATACTTTTTAAAAAAGGACATTATATAGCCTGATATGTTTTGAAAACCATTATCTAGATTGTTGTAGCCTACTTTTATAAAAGTTTTAGAAGATGGCTAAATTTAGAGTTTTGTAGTGAGAATGTCAATGAACACTAATGAAAGGAACAGGGGCCAAACTATTCAGAGTTATGAAACTTTGAAAAGTTCAATTAAAAAAAATAAAAGTACCTGTTGATGACAGAAGCCAAAATTTGTGTAAAATGCTTGAGGCAAATGGCTCACCTTGGGAGTGGGCATCGTGTTGGTTTAGAATCAGACAAACCTGGACTCCAAATCGTTTGGCCACCTACCTACCAGCCTCATGACCTTAAATTAGTTTGCCTTCTGGAGCTCGCTCTCCTTCAATGAGTGGGCAAAGTAATGATTGTCAGGTCAAGGCTTTACCAAAAATAATTTATCAATAATAATAGTGATAATTAGGATTGCAAAATAAGAAATACTGCAGGTGCCCAACTCAGCCTGTGACCTAACCTATGGAAAATAGAGTCTTCTATGAAGTGAATACCTTGGTGAAAATCCTACAATTTTCAGATCACCTTCTCTATCTGATGCAGGACCTCTTTAAGTTCTCTGAGGGTTGCTCTAACCTCTGCTTTCCTGAAGACTTCTAAGGATAGGATAACTCACTACATTCATTATTATTTATATATAGCTCTGCCATAGAGGAAGTTCTTCCTTAGGTTTTACTTAGAAATATGAAGTGAAAACATCTTGTTCCATTTATTAGATTCACCAGAATTGACAATGGTATAGTAATCATGATTGACCTCTTATTGTTTTTATTGTCATCATACTTTAGTGTTATGCACTTGACCAATCAGTCATTCAGTGCACCATACAGCAAACTACAGCTTTAGGAAATATTTCCCTTTAGTGGTGTGTGATATAGCTCATACCCTGGCTGCAATGGAATTAACCAGGCAGAAGTCCCAATTTTAATATTCCTCTCCTCTTATGCTCTTTGGTCACATATTTGAAATTATGAACCTCAAAGGGAGATATTTTTGGGATAGTGGAAAAGAGTTCTGTGGCATTAGGTGGTATACACTATTGTTCAGAGTCTTACCAACCTTGTTCATTTCATATCTCTTATTAAGTGATGGTGGTTAATATGCTATATTTTTCCAGTCCAGAGTCTTCCACAAAAGAAAATCTAGCAAGAAGGATGCATTTTTTTTTTTAACAACTCTGTGGAGGCAATTGAGGGGGATGGAGGCAAAGGTGGCACAGTGGGTCCCTGGCTCCAACTTCCAGAAAATCTGTTTTTGAACTTAAATGGCACTATCAGAGTAGACTTTTGGGGTCATGACAGGGTTGTTTTGGATTAGCTGATAGGACTTCTAACCCCAATTAAAAACATGAGATTTCTGAAAGGCCTTCTTCTGTCTGGTGAGGGCCCTGAAAGTGGAAGATATGTCTAGATTTGAGAGGACTGTGCTCTGAGCTGCTGGGGTGTCATGTGCACATAGTGGGACCCAGTCTGAGCATGTGAAACCCAGGAGAAGAACAGCACTCAGTAAGAGATCCTGCAAATGTTAGCAGCCCAAACACAGTGGGAAACATTTCATTTAGCATTATCTGTGAAACCCAATCCTTTTAACATAGTGATTGAAATCTTAGGGTAATACTTCCTTTGGGCTTGCCAGACACTTGATCTTGCTTAGAGGGTGCCAATATTTCATGTTTTCCTGTCCTGGCAGCCAGCTAATACTATCTTCAGAGCCAGGTATGAAAAATGAAGGACTATATGAAGCCAGGCAGGAAAGCAGACTAAGCATAGTGATGTGGGTCCAGATTAAATTAAGTCACGGTGGTGAGATCTCTGTTTCTATTTGGTCAGCTGCATGTCATTGTTCCCTTTGACTTCAAATGGTGACACACCTACACTTAGCATAATGATCAGGGAAGACTGGGAGCCTTGTTAGTTCTAGACCTTGAACTTTGATCTTAAGTTTTCAGGGAGGGGCTTCTTTTATATGCTAGTCTTGGAAAAATTTTAGAAACATGTTCATCTATGAGAATATTTTAAAATTTGGGCTGTATTCATGGAACTACATTCTTACTCTTTCCCTTACTTAAAAGCTAGAGGTTTGAATTAGATAGGGATTTTTTTGTTCCACCTGTTGTGCCTTACCTATGTTTTGAAATATTGTGTAAACCAGCCCAACTGTGTTTATTAAGTAATGAATCATTTTTCCTATGTTAATAATAAAAAACATACAGTTGCTAGCGAAAGTTCCCAAAGAGTACAAATTACTTTCCCCGTACACCTGTTAATGATCTCTTCCAATAAAAAGATTAAATCATTTGTAGACCTATACCACTTCTTTTAGCCTTATTACATAGTGATGGTCATTCCCAGATCTCCATTATTGCCTCCACAGGCCCAGGGACCTAAAATTTGGTGGTGGTTTTTGAAGATAAGTTATCTGAGATTCACTCTACGACTGATGTTATGTGACTCCATAACTAAGTTTGTGTTCTAATTTATCATTGTGAACAGTGCATCCATGGCCAAGGAAGGCATCAAAGTGTCCCGCTGGCCATTATTAATTAAACATAATTCATTATTCATTAATGATAGTGGAAATTGCACATATGAGTGTTACTTTTCCAAATGTTGAGATGTGGTTGCTTTCTAGTAGTGCTTTTCCTACTTACTGTTCGAACTTTATTTTTGATTCACTAACTATGAATAAGTCCTGTGTTCCTGAAGGGTCCAAAAAACCTAAGTGCTATTACAGCTCAGGAAACATCTCCAGGGAAGTACTGGGTTACCTCAGCAGAGAAATGTGTGCCAGCATCATTGACGCAGCCATTTCCCTGGGCAAGCTCTTCATCTGTTGCTTTGGGAGAATATGCAGCTAAATTTGAGAATCATTCTTCTCCCCACGGGGTCTCTCACCTTAGTGGGCATCAGGATCTCCTGCACAGCTTGTTAAAACATAGATTGCTAGGTGCCCCTCAGAGTTTCTGATTGAGGAGGTCTGCACTGGGTCCTGAGTTTGCATTTCTAACAAGTTCTCCGTGCCATACTCCATCACTCAACTGTCCATTTCTTGTGTGTGTGCAATGATACTGGACACTGGTTTTTCCCAGCTGACCTGTTTTCTCTAGTAAGGAATTTTAACTTTTTTTTCTTTGGTCCGTAATACTGTCTTGGCCCTTGTGCACTGCCCAGTCATGATCCCAGCCCAGGTTGACTCAGCACCTGTCAGCCCCAGATTGGATTAACTGCACAACTTCAACATCCTCTCTTAGTGCCCCTGCCTGGAGGCACATGTTCATTGGAAACATTGGTGAGTGCCCTCTCTCCAGGCCAAGTTCTGGTGGAATACAGAAACTGTGTGAGCTTGAACAGGCCACTTAATGTGTCTGATCCTTGCCTTCCTTTTTGACTCATGAAAAGGATTCCTGATGGCATATGGAGCTTTGAAGTGAACACTCGTAAGTTATTCTGTAGCCAGTAGTTATAACAAGAGCTTGTGTGGTTCTAAAGTCACTTTGCTTTCAAGAACTGGTGGTGGGGCTGTTGCCATGGGGCAACACAGAGGCCTTAAGATCTTCAGTGACCTGTGCGCTAACAGTCGGGAGCCATCACTCTCCCTGGGCTCCCATGTGTCAGCCCGGTACTGTGTTCGCTCACCAGCTCTGCGCTCTACCCATTCTCTTCTGTAAGTACACTCTCAACTTGGATGATTTCATCTAATTTCTTGGCATCAAATACCATCTATACAGGGATGCCTCTATGTTTTTGGCCTTGACCTCTCTTCCTAGCTCCAGACTTCTATGTGTATCCTGCTGCTTACTCAGCATCTCCCCTTTGATGTCTAATAGCCATCTAAATTTAATAGGCTAAAGATTGATCCTTCATAGCCACCCCTGCATGACACCACCCAAAAAGAAAAGTTGGGGCACTATTTCTCACGCTTATGCTAGATTCCTCCTTTTTCCTCGTCTCTCCCATCAAATCCATAAAGAAGTCTTGAGATTTTTAAAAACATATTTTGAATCTACATATTAAACTTACAATGCTATCACTTTAGGGCAAATCACTATCATTTCTTTCTTGGATACTACAGTGATCACCTAACTGGACTTTTTGGTCCATTCTTGCCCTTCTGTATTTATTCTTCACATAGGAGCAATAGTGACCTTTCAAAATTTGATGAACTTCTTTCTGTTTAGAAGCCTCCAGTTGCTTCCAATTAAAATTCAAACTTCTTCCCATAACTTTTAAGACCTTATATCAGTAATAATCATTGTGTATCATAATCACCTGAAGACCTTTTTAAAAATGTAGATGCCTAGATACCAAGCCCAGAGCTACAGATTAATTTGGTCTGGGGTAAGGCTCAGAATAAGTAGATTAAATGCTGCTCCAGATGATTCTAATATACAACTGGGCTGTGAATCATTGTTCTTTCTAAGGACCTTCCTGGGTATGAGAATTCCCAGAAGGGCTTGTGTGGATAAAGCAAAGGTATAAACCCTTTCACCCCAAGAACGTTCCATTGTCATTAATCCATAGTGAACCTGCCCAGGTCTGAAACCCATTGGCAAGACAGCTTGTTAAAACATAGACTTCTGGGGGCCGCCTTGTGGTTTCTGATTCACCAGATCTGCAGAGGGAGCTGAGAGTTTGTATTCCTAACAGGTTTCCATTACATTTTGAGAACCATTGTTCTACAGTATCTAGTTTAAGCATACTTCTGTGATATCATTCCCTTGCTTACTATATTCACCCACTCTGGTCTTCCTTTTGTCTTTTAAATAATCCAAATTTTTCTTATCTCTGGCCTTTTGTAAATGTTCTTTCTTCTGCTCAAAATGTTCTTTTTCTTTCTTTTTTTAATTTTGGTATCATTAATATACACTTACATGAGCAACATTGTGGCTACTAAATTCCACCCATTATCAAGTCCCCACGACATACCCCATTACAGTCACCGTTCATCAGCGAAGTAAGATGCTATAGAATCACTACTTGTCTTCTCTGTGCTATACTGCCTTCCCCGTGCCCCCCCCACCATATTATGTGTGCTAATCATAATGCCCCTTATTCCCCTTATCCCTCCCTTCCCACCCATCCTCCCCAGTCCCCCCTTTGGTAACTGTTAGTACATTCTTGGGTTCTGTGAGTCTGCTGCTGTTTTGTTCCTTCAATTTTTTCTTTGTTCTTAAACTCCACATATGAGTGATATCATTTGATACTTGTCTTTCTCTGCCTGGCTTATTTCACTGAGCATAATACCCTCTAGCTCCATCCATGGTGTTGCAAATGGTAGGATTTATTTTCTTCTTATGACTGAATAATATTCCATTGTGTATATGTACCACATCTTCTTTATCCATTCATCTACTGATGGACACTTAGGTTGCTTCCATTTCTTGGCTATTGTACACAGTGCTGCGATAAGCATAGAGGTGCATATGTCTTTTTCAAACTGGGCTCCTGCATTCTTAGGGTAAATTCCTAGGAGTGGAATTCCTGGTTCAAATGGTATTTCTATTTTTAGTTTTTTGAGGAACCTCCATACTGCTTTCCACAGTAGTTGAACTAATTTACATTCCCACAAGCAGTGTAGAGGGTTTCCCTTTCTCCACATCCTTACCAATATTTGTTGTTATTTGTCTTTTGGATGGTGTCCATCCTAACTAGTGTGAGGTGCTATCTCATTGTGGTTTTAATTTGCATTTCTCTGATGAATAGGGATGTGGAGCATCTTTTCATGTGCCTGTTGGCCATCTGAATTTCTTCTTTGGAGAAGTGTCTGTTCAGCTCCTCTGCCCATTTTTTAATTGGCTTATTTGCTTTTTGTTTGTTGAGGCGTGTGAGCTCCTTGTATATTTTGGATGTCAACCCCTTATTGGATATAGTCCCACTTGTTCATTTTTGCTTTTGTTTCCCTTACCCATGGAGATGTGTTCATGAAGAAGTTGTTCATGTTTATATTCAAGAGAGTTTTGCCTGTGTTTTCTTTTAAGAGTTTTATGGTTTCATTACTTACATTCAGGTCTTTGATCCATTTTGAGTTTACTTTTGAGTATGGAGTTAGACAGTAATCCAGTTTCATTCTCTTACATGTAGCTGTCCAGTTTTGCCAACACCAGCTGTTGAAGAGGCTGTCATTTCCCCATTGTATATCCATGGCTCCTTTATCATACATCAATTGACCATATATGCTTGGGTTAATATCTAGATTCTCTAGTCTGTTCCACTGGTCTATGGGTCTGTTCTTGTGCCAGTACCAAACTGTCTTGATTACTGTGGCTTTGTAGTAGAGCTTGAAGTTGGGAAGCGAGATCCCCTCTGCTTTATTCTTCCTTCTCAGGATTTCTTTGGCTATTTGGGGTCTTTTGTGGTTCCATATGAATTTTAGAACTATTTGTTTTAGTTCTTTGAAGAATGCTGTTGGTATTTTTATAGGGATTGCATTGAATCTGTAGACTGCTTTAGGCAGGATGGCCATTTTGACAATATTAATTCTTCCTACCCAACAGCATGGGATTAATTTCCATTTATTAATGTCCTCTTTAATTTCTCTTAGGAGTGTCTTGTAGTTTTCATGGTATAGGTCTTTCACTTCCTTGGTTAGGTTTATTCCTGGTTATTTTATTCTTTTTGATGCAACTGTGAATGGAATTATTTTCCTGATTTCTCTTTCTGCCAGTTCATCGTTAGTGTATAGGAATGCAACAGATTTCTGTGTATTAATTTTGTATCTTCTGCTCAAAATATTTTCTAGACTCATCATTTGGGTCTTAAATTAGATTTCCTCAAAAAAGGATTTTCCTGGCCATGTGTCTTGCAAATGGGTTTCTGCTCCAGACAGGTTCACTATGGATTCTGTGTGACAAAAGAAATGACAGTAGAACATTCTGTGAGTGAAAGGGTTACACCCAACTTTATTTCCATGGTGGCAGGTTAATCACTAAAATCCCTTTCACTCAGAGCGAGTCTGCGTGCAGCGAGCCGGCCTCTGCCTCTGGGCCTCTCCACCCACACAGCCATCCTCTGGGCCTCTCTGCCTGCACAGCTGTCCTCTGGGCCTCTTTCCTCAGCACTGCCACTACTCCAGCCTCATGCTCTCCTGCAGCCTTTCAGCCATGCCACTGTGTCACCCATAGCACTGGGCAGGGTTCTTTATGTAGAGTCAGTAACAATGCATTGCCCACACATGTGTAGTGAGCTAGCCAACCAGGGCCAGTTGAGAATCCTGACCTTAGGAACCTTCACTTTAACCACACCATGTCAACTAAACCAGAAACCCTAGTCACTTTACACTATATTAGTATTCTTAATCTTATTTTTAGTCATTATTATCATCTCAAATTTTTCTTGAATTTATTTTTTTACATTTATCACAGGGCATGGCTCTCTCTGCTGAGGACAATAACTCTTTCCCCTGGTCTTGAACAACGCTTGGTGCACAGTATATGCTCAAAAAGAATTGATTTTGGAAGATGGAATGGTGCTAGTAGATGAGGAATTGAGTACCATTTTTGAAAGGATTAATTATAAATCTTTTTCTGATGTTTAGATTTCCCTGTACCTTTTTCACATGAAGGGAGTGCTATGAACTTGAAAGTCTAAGGTTCCCAAGATGTCATACAAATCAACTCCATCCTGAATAGTGTTTTGATGCTGTGGTTTTCAAAACTAAGCTTTTGTTGCCTCTCATTTTCTATCTCTTCTGTCACATATGAGCTAGTGAAGGTGCAGTATCATATTGACCCAAACCCATACTGAAGTTCAACACCATATAGAGATAGGTGTGTCTCTTAAATTAGTTAATTTCTGTTAGCAACAGAAATCAGCATGGCAACTTGTTGCTTAAGAAAAAAAGAACTTTTAAAAAGACATTAGGAAAAGATCATTCTTTGGACTGGTTCATTGGAAGAAAATAAAATACATTCAAATACTAACTTCTCAGTTTAGCTTGTTACTGTAGCAACCTATAATTCTTTCTGAGTGCCGGTCACACATAAGTTTTTTGTTTAATGCCTTTTTCCCCCATGCCAAACTAGAAACTCCATGATAGTTGGAACTGTGTTTGTAGTGCTAACACTTGCATCCACAGAACCGGGCACTATGCCTGATATATGGTAGGTGCACAATCAATATCTAAGAGTTCCTGAATGAAGACACAGGATGTAAGGTCCATGGCACTCTAATCTGCTTGCTATCACCTTCCATTCTCCTTGTTTCACCTTACTTACATAAGTGCTTCCTACATGTAGAATCCCTCCCTTCCTTCCCCCTTGGTTTCCAGAGCTCTGCCTTACAACTTCTCATTTCTTTCTGTGGTTTCTCCTTGGTGTGGAGCATTATAAAGGTTCTCAAGCCAAGTATGGAAAGCCGTGCCTCCACAGTTCCTCTTGACTTCTTTTAGACAAGTGCTGGTTTTTCCCACTTTTGGGTCTTGTGGTAACTCCCAGGATTCTTTATATTCCTGTGAGTGCATTCTCTCTCTCTGCTTCATAGGAGGAAATAGGCTGATTGATATCTGGATTGAACTTGGCTGAGTCATTCTTTCATTTAGTTAAGTATTTATTGGGTACTTACTGTGTGCTACCTACTTTCAGTGCTGAGAATGCAACAATGAGCAAAGGAAGGCATAATGTTCGCCCCCATGGAGTTTAGGTAAAGTGGAACATAGAGACATTAGGTTTTTAAAAATCACCCACCTGAGTAAGTAAAGATGAATTAGCATACATGCTATAAAGGATAGGGACATTGTTTTATGAAGTAAATAACAAGGTCATGTGATCTAGCCTACAGGTCAGGAAGGTTTCTCTGAGGAAATGGTAGGTTGTTTTTAAGGATAAATAGGAATTCCTTAGTGTGGGGAAAATGGAAGTTCCTATAGTCAGGATCCTCACCTGACGCTGAAGTACTTGATGGTGTAATTGGCCTACTACTAGGCTAATGCTCCCACACCTGCTGGCAATGAGTTATTATTGATTGAGTCACTGTATAAAGAGCTCTGCCCAGCGCTCTGTTTGGAGGCAGAGATGGAGGTGGATTATGGACCTGCAGACTGCTGGATGTAGGCACGATTCTAGTGCTTGACCTACTCCTGTGAGAATAAAGCCAGGTATAAACCCTTCTACCCCCAACACATTCCATTTTCATTTCTCAGCCTCACTGAATTCATAGTGAACTTGCCTGAGGCTGAAACCCTCAGGCAAGACACCTAGATCAGTTGCTTGTTGAACACATTTGGAAAGTGAGAGGACAGAGAAACCACAGGGGCAGATTATCAGGGTTGGCTGAAATAAAAATTTGACTTCCAGGAGAAAACTAATGGATTATAGTGGTCCACTTGAGCTACCATAGATGTTTTATCATAATAATAATAGTATTCCAATCTGTGAGCACTGGCTATTTTTTGCCAGTCATGGATCTGTCCTTTACAGGATAATCTAATCCTGACAGCAGTTCCTGTTTATGGGTTAGGAATCCAGAGAATGGAATGTCTTGTACTGTGTCTCATGGAAGATCTAGATACCTGCCTTCAGAACCTGTGCTTTTGATTGTTGTCTATGGAATCTTGGTCTCTGTGGATATTCCTTATATTTTAGATAACTTGGGCAACTTGAATTTAAACATAGACACACACACATATCTCTCTTTTTATGAGTATTCCATATCTGTATACATGTGTATACAAAGGTGTATATTTATGTAAAACAGTCCATGGGAGTATTTAGGTGTGTATATATAATACATATGTATATGTATTCATTAGTGTCTCCTGAGGCTGAAAACTGAATCTAAGTGTTTGAAATCAAGCAATTTAACTATGAAAAAAGTTGCTGGATGGGATAGACAGATGAGCACTAGTTATTAATAAGTGGAACTGACCTGTTTTCTATCAAATCTGGGTGTCTAATTGCAGCAGTTGAGTGAATTTCATTTGGGCAAGTGAAAATCTGCATCCGGCCCTATGCCGTGGTGCAGCTAAAGCAGCTCATCTTCTCCAGGGGAGCTGCTTACAGCTTTACTAGCACACCCTGCGCTCTTTCTGCCAACTTTTCTCAAGCCAGCCAGGGTCACAGTGGGGCCGGGTTGCAGGGACTGCGGTCTGTGTGAGGCCAGGGAAAGGGCTAGCGAGCTGGCCAGTCGCCGAGGCCCTGGTGAAGGGAAGCCATGGAGCAGCAGCAATTTCCTGCCTGGGGTGAAGCCCTAGAAGGCTGGTGCTGGCTCATCCCAGACTCAGCTTCTCTTGTGGTACCTCACTGCCCCCCCTCCCATATCCCCACGTTTCTCTCAGAGGGGGAATTTGATTTGTGCTATTCATGGGTACATGGGATGAATTAAGGGGATCATGAAGACCCCCCACTCCCCCAACCTCCAAGCTTATAGTCATTTTGCCTGGAATTTCAACTATTAGAAAATGCAAGTATCGTACTCTTTTATGAATTTCTAGCTTAGGTCAAATCACATTAGCAATTACACACTTGCTCCTGAAGGGGGATGGGAGAAAAGATAGGTGAGGGGGCTGTGAACCTGAAGCCTGCATCAGGAAGGGTATGAAGGATCGAGCAATGCCTGGGAAAACAGACCATCAGGAAGGAGATGCCGCAAAAAGAAAAAGCCGCATGTGTTCTGTTCTGTTTTATTTAAGTCTGATCTTGACTTTGTTTCTCCTTCTTTGGAGCATAAAGCCAAAATAAATTGAGCAAATCTATTCCTTTAAGTTCCTTTCAATGTCACTTCTATTAAGTGTGATTGAACTATTCCACACTAAAGAATGGCTGATAAGCTTCTTTTCTAAGTTATGCTGAGCTGTTCTGACAGTTTTTGAAATAATTGTCATGCCTTAGTGGTGGTCTTATTTTTTTTTTATGTCCAGATGCTGATGCCTCTCTAATATTTGGTGGAGTTTCAGGGAGAAATCTGAGGACGGGTTTTCCTAAGTTCTGTCAGGGTGGTGAGCACTTCTAGTGCAAGATGCATCTGCTCACTGCTTGCTTCTGGGTCTTTGATCTGATCCTCATGCTTCTCTGTGGCTTGCACTGAGCGTTCCTCATCAGTGAAGTGGGATCTCCCAGAGGAGAAGCATTTGCTCTGATTAAATAGGAGTGGGATCCTGAGACCTTATCTGCCTTGACTCCTAATAATGTGGAGCAGGTTCCCTTCCCTGTGGGTCTTCCCTGGAGCTGTGGGCACCTTCACAGGGGAATGTAAAGGCCTGCATGTCCTCCCAGGGTTTCAGGCACAGAGCTACCAGGTCCTTGGTTGGTACAGAATCATTCCTGCTGTCTTACAGATGAGGGAACAGATGCCCAGAGAACCTGAGTGATGAAGTCAGGGTCAGACAATTCCAATTAGCAGCAGGGAAAAAATTGGAACCCAGGTCTCCCAACTCCCAACTCCAGGCCTTTCCCTACCTAGCACCTGGTTAGGAATCCAGATACTTCTTAGAGGTCTTAGGGCAGTTTCCTAGGCTTCTGTTTGTTGCTTCTCCTCAGGTAACTCAAATGCTTGGTTTGGCAATATAAAATTATTATCCATTTCGGTATTTTACTTTAGCTGGCTGCCCTAGGTCAACTTCTTATGAAGCATGACAATTAGTTATGTACTTCAGAAAATATGTATCACACTAATAACATTTTATTTAATAACAATGCAGAGAGCATGCTGGTGAAGGGCACAGACTCTGGAGTTAACAATATGAATCCTAGCTTCACCACATACTAGGCATAAAACCATTCTCTCATTTCCTCATTAATAAAATGGTAATAATAATAATAATAAATTAGTTCCATAAAGTTATTGTGAGCAGGAAACAATGAGTCATACAAGTATTTAAAATACTGTTTAAAAGTTTACAATGTAAGTTTTCATATTTAATCTTAAACTTTAAGCTCTTACTACAGTGGCTGGGATATGATAAATGTTAAATAAGTTAATGATCATCATTACTGTTCTTTCTAGATATGCTCACCTTCTATAGTTTACTACTCATCCAGCTTTGTCATTGCTTCAACTTTAAAAATCATAGAACATAGTCAGCATGTACTTGTTTAGAAAGAGTTGTGCTACTTTTACCAACAGAACAGCAGATCTGACAGTTTTGAGTCTCAGGTGCAAGTAGGTACCTCATACCTTCCTGCCTGGCCTCCTCCCTCCCCATCCTTCTTCCCTTTTTCCTTTTGTTGAAGTCTCTCCCATTTACTTACTTATGTAAGGACTTACGGAGATCATATGTTAATATAATGCCAGCTAAGTCATTCGAGGAAAGGTCAGAACAGAAGATATATGAAGGAAGCTAAAATCTATTCAATTTTTAAATTGTTTTGCCAATGGGTTTCAGCCCTGGGCAAGTTCGCTATGGATTCAATGTGACCAAAGAAAATGACAGTAAACGTTCTTTGGGGTGAAAGGGTTTATTACCCGGCTTGTTCTCCCGGCAGTAGGTCGAGCACTAGTGTCTCTGCCCCTGCCATGTGAGAGCACTGGGCCGAGCTCTTTATGTAGCACAATAATAGCTATTGCCTAAAGGTGTGGAAGTGGTAGCCTAGCAACAGGCCAGTTACATCATCAGAAGGTTTAAGTTCAGTGAGAATCCTGGTCATAGGAGCCCCAACTTCCCCACACTCCACCCCTCCAGGATTCTTGCCTTACAATCTACACACTTTCCATCTTCTGGATTGGTCCCTGTGTGAGAAAGCTGGAGCACAGTAACCAGATTCCACAACAACAACTTAGAGGTAATAACAAAAATTAAGATACAACAAGATTTTGATACAGGTAACAAAAATTATAATAATCCTCAAGCCAGAGGAGGTTCCTAATAACAAAAATAATAATCCTCAAGCCAGAGGAAGTTCCCAATCCACAAAGACCTTAGGGGCAATAAGACAGATGTTTTAATGACACATGTTTAAAAGCAGGCAAATCCTGTCCATCAGGTAGGATGCATGCAAGAGAGTGGTCCTGTGATAAGACTGTAGCAGGAAGGGGGTCCCATCCAGGTCTAGTATACGATACTTTTACTTCTTTCCCCGTGGGCGTTACTAAAGGGTCTATGTATAGTGCTACTGGAGGTGTACACACTGGCCATAGTGACAAAACAAAACTCCCTGGTAAGATGCTCCTACCTTCTGGCCATTCAGGATATACTACTGTGACCTTTGAGGGCCACTCTGCTGTTATTCTAGGAAAACGCAGGAGACGAGCTTCTAGGTCTTGTCCCCAAGGTGCCAGGAGAGCCAGCCATTGTTGGTCCATGTGTTAAAAGGTCTAAGGCCACGTCCACTCAATGGAGTCTCCGGGGTTCAGTGCAGTTGGTGGTGGCAGCAAGATATTATTCTGGTGGCCAAATCTTGGCTTCAGTGATTCTTCCTTGGTTTGTACTTGCAGTTGTATAGAGGAGGCAGCCATATGTGTTAACATGTCTATGGGGCTCAGGGCTCCCTTTCAGGGTCTCTCATTCAAACGCCGTATCACGGTCCAAAAGCAGACTGACCATCCCTGCAGACTATTGGTATCTGACTTTAATCCAGATTTTAACAAGCCATTGTGCCTCTGCAGTAGGATTATATGGCACATGAAACTTCCATTTGATTCCCAGCTGTCACCCATTCTTGCAGTGTCTGTCCAGTAAAATGGTGCCCTGATCACTCTCAATTATCTGTGGTCAGCCACAGGCAATAAAGAGACACTCCAGTCCTCTTTTGATCATCTACTGGTCTGCACAATGGGTAGGAAAAGCAACCAGAAGTCCAGTAGCTGTGTCCATACAAGTCATGGTATACCAGTATCCTTCTGACACAGGTAGAGGCCCAATATTGTCTATCTTCCACCTGATGAGGGGTGTAGACCACTTAGCTATTGTCCCATGTTGCTGTGGAACTCGGTGTAAGTCCCTTTTGGAGCGCACAACACACTCCTGCTGGGCTCTACTAACTTCTTCGAAGGTCAAAGGCAAGCCCCAAGGATGGGCTACAGCCCACATTGTCTTTTTCCCCGCATACAACAAACTATGATGTAGCCATTGGGCTACATCAGAGGCACGCTTTCCTTCTAACCAACGTATCTGGGCCAATTTATCTGCTTCATCATTTCCTGGGGATGCCAGTGGCAAATGACCTGTCACATGGTATACTGTAATTATTTTAGTCTGACCACAGGTCCATAAGTCTTGCCACAATTCTTGCCACCAAAGTGGCCAGTGACCAACCAGCCAGTTGGCATGGTACCAGGTGGGTAGCCACAGGGTCACACCCGGATAGACAGCCCAGATGTCAGTGCAGACACCTATAGAGGAGGGCTCCTGGCTGATCACAAGTCACACGGCCCGCAACTCTGCCCATTGGCTGCTCTTCCCCTCACCATCTTCCATCCATATTGTCTCAGTCTTAGGATGGAAAGCTATGACCCTCCATTTTGGGGGCTGCCCATGGCTGGAGACGTCTGTGTACCATGCATCTTCAGGTATAGGGGCTCTTCCCTCCCGATAGGGACTCTCGGCTACGAATGGTTCAAAAGCAAGTTCTTCCTGCTTTTCACTAGTATATGTCACCAGCCCCAATAAGCGTTGGAGTTCTTTACTCAAGGGGCTACTAGAGAGGGCACTGTGCCGCTGTAGGTAAGCACCCCACTTGGCCAGTGTGGGCATTTGTGCCACACCACTCCTTGGATTTTGGGTCCAGTCTCGTACCCACCCCAGGTGGGATAGGTGGTTATTACCTTTATTGGGGCCATTCCAGTGATGGGCTCTGTAGCCAGCAAGGCATGATAAACAGCAGCCAATTGTTTTTCTATCAAAGTGTATTGTACCTCTGCCCCTTTCCAGAGTTGTGACCAGAATCCAGTAGGTTGGCGAGTTCGTTCAAGCCGCTGCCAGAGACCCCAGCCATAACCGTCTTAGGTGACATGAATGTCCAGCTCACAGGGTCTTGATGGGTCTATCACACTCGTGGCCTGCACGGCCTTGACTGCCCATTTTGCTGTAGTAAAGGCAGATGCACATGTCTCATCCCAGTCCCACCTGACACCCTTTCATACCAACTGGTATAAGGGTTTCAGAATTTGTGCCAAGTGCGGGATAAACACTCTCCAGTAACCTAGAAGACCCAAAAACTCCTGCAGCAATGCTACAGTGTAGGGGTAGGAAAGGCCTGGACTTTATCTCTAACTGCTTCTGGTATAACTTTGGTCTTACCGGACCAGAGTACCCCCAAGAATTTGACAGAAAAATCAGGTCTCTGAACCTTGGTACACAGCCCATCCTTTCTCCTGTAGATGTTGCAGCAGTCTATGTGCTGCACCTTCTAGATCTGAAAGAGAATTGGACATGAGCATGACATCATCAATATAACAGTACAGCCGCAACATTGGTGGTTTCTCCCACGTAGCCAAGTCCTGGGCTACAGTCCAAGACAGATGGTGGGGCTGTGGAGGTATCCCTGTGGAAGGACAGTGAAAGTCCATTGCCGTCCTTCCCACATGAAGGCAAACTGTTCTGACTTTCCTGCTCAATGTCAATGGAAAAGAAGGCATTAGCAAGATCTACCACATAATGGTATATTCCTAGTTCATGGCTGAGGTTATCCATCAAGCCTGCAATAGAGGGGACAGCAGCATGCAGAGGGGTGTATGACTTTATTCAATTCTCTGTAATCCACAGTCATTCGCCAGGAGCCATCTGGCTTTTTTACTGGCCACACTGGGGAATTGAAAGGACTTTGCATGGGCTTTATAATACCCACCTTTTCCAGCTCCTGGAGAGTTTCTGCAATCTCTTTATGCCCTCCAGGCAGTTTGTATTGTTTGGTATTAGTCACCACCACAGACAAAGCTATGGGCGGATGCCTAGCATGTCCCCTCAGAACTGCCTTCACCACACGTACTCTCAGTCTGAGCTCTCCTGCAGTGGTCTGCAACCATAGACCCTGCAGGATATCAATCCCCAAAATGTACTCAGGAATAGGAGATAATATATAGAGTATACTCTTTTGGGAGTAGATGCCCTATTCCCAAAGGGATTTGGGCTTGTTTCACTCTGATAGCCTTACCTTTGTATCCATCTATGATAGTGGGGGTCCTGGGGAACTGCTCAGGGTTATCATGAATCACTGAACATTCAACCCCTTGTGTCCACCAGTTGTATGTTCACTGGGGACCAATGGATAGTTATTTTAACATGTGGCCTCTGGTCCCCCCTGGTCCTTCAGGGCAGATACCTCGACCTTCCTCTCAGTCAAACTGTGTTCCCAAATCATCTTCCTGTGTGGGCTTGAGTGAGGTTGGCTCGGTCTCCAGCAGGAAGTCTTGCAAACACACAGGCCGGACTCGTGGCTCTGTCTCTGACCTCTGCCTCTTTTGTCTTTATGGCTGGAACTGCTGCTCTGGTTTCAGTTGTTGCCATAGTTCTAGTAAGATCCTATTTGACTTCCCATCTAATTTCCTTCCATTTGCTCCTGCCCATATTAAATCAACCTTCATGGGGCCCCCAAGAATTTGACAGACAAATCAGTCTACTCCCAAAAGAGTATACCGTGTATATTATCTCCTATTCCTGAGTATATTTTGGGGATTGATATCCTGCAGGGCTTATGGTTGCAGACCACTGCAGGAGAGCTCAGACTGAGAGTACGTGTGGTGAAGGCAGTTCTGAGGGGACATCTAGGCATCCACCCATAGCTTTGCCTGTGCCTCGGCAGGTGACTAATACCAACCTTCATGGGGCCCTTTAAATTCTTCTTGTGAGTAGCTGACTGTATTTCTTTCTGTGTTTTCATTGCTTCAGCCTCTCCTAAGTCTGCTACTGTATGTTTCACCTCGCTTATAGGATGTCCTGAGGGGAAAGAATGGCCACTAGAGACCCAAAGAGGGATTTGGGAGCCGTTTGAAGCACAATATTTCTCATCCCAGTAGTGAAAATCTCTTCATCTGGGCCATAATTCACTGGACTATAGATGGTATTTCTTATGCCTAGCTCTAGTAACACCTGTTGTAGCTCATCGTACGTCTGCCATATAACAGGAGAGGATGATGGATCACCCGGATTGGGCCACACAGTGGGAAGTGCAGCCATAAGCTAATTGAGGAGGGAGTGACTCCCTGGGGTCTGATGTGCATTTTGTAATCGCTGCCTTGAGATGGGCTGCACTGTCAGGGAAGATAGCTTTCCCATCTCTGATCCCAACAGAACAATGCCATCCACCCCTAAGTCCCACAGACGCAGGTGCCAAGCTGATATTGACTCCAGGGGCTTCTGCCTAAACCGGGGCCCAAATCCACCAGCTCAGCCTGAGTATAGGGGCAGACCATAGAGTGCTCCACGACCTGGGGAGGGGGCTGCTCCTCTCCTTGGGGAAATTTCAGCCACTGGGTCTTTATTTTCTTTACAACCACTGGGCGTGCTTTCAATACAGGAGGGGCCAGTGCCTCTGGCACCACCCCTTCATCCTTCCCCAGCTCCTCCATTTCTGGGACTGATGGCACCTTTCTCTCCCCTCCCCTGAGTGCCTCCTCTGCTCAACCTTTACCTTTTCTACCGTGCCTCGCAGCCATGCTAACTCAGTCTTCAGCAGCTCTCTTACCTACACCTCAGTGCTTTGCAGCTGGCGTTTTCGTGCCACCTCTGCCTGTGCTTCCCTCAGGAGTTCATCTTTTTCCTTGATGGCCTTTTCCTCCTTCAGAGCACCTGGCAGCGCTACCACCTTATTCTGTAAGGAATCTTTTACCTCTTCAATGGCACCTCACTGCCAGCATTCTCGTGGTGCCTCCTCTCGTATCAATGCCATCTCCTTCTTCAGGGAATCCACAGAAGTTTTCAGCTCACATTCTCATGCCTCCATTTCTTGGGTCTTTTTCAGGAGCATGTCCTTCTCTTCTGTAGACTTGTTTAATACTGTGAGAAGCAGCCATCTCACACTCCCTGCTACCTCATGGGCATTTTGTCTCTCAAAAGACCTACTTACTATACTTACTATACTAAGGGCTATCCATACTGCCTCAGGTATCACCTCCACTTGCCTCCAGTCCTGGGGTGGGGCCCAGCCCTCTAGGATGCAAGCCACCTCAGACCACGTATCCATTGGGGGACGATCCACTGTCTCCCCATTCACAGGGGCAGCCCACTGAAGCACCCCTCCCATAAGGGCAGCCTGTCTTTTTCCTTGGTTAACAATCAACCCTGCCGACTTCTCCAATTGTCTTGCCAATGGGCTTCAGTCCCGGGCAAGTTCCCTATGGATTCAATGTGACCAAAGAAAATGACAGCAAACCTTCTTTATGGTGGAAGGGTTTATTACCCAGCTTGTTCTCCTGGCGGTGGGTTGAGCACTAGCATCTCTGCCTCCACCCAGAGCACTGGGCCGAGCTCTCTATATAGTGCAATAATAGCTTATTGCCTAAAGGTGTGGAAGCCATAGCCTAGCAACAGGCCAGTTACATCATTAGGTGGTTTAAGTTCAGTGAGGATCCTGGCCATAGGAACCCCAACTTCCCCACAAAATACATGAATTGAACCAGATTAAACACTTGAGAAATAAGGTTGCTCTAACTGCTTTGGCAGTTAAAGCTTAAAAAGGAATACATTAGGCTCCTGACAATAGAAACCAAGATACAGTCAATCTTTAGAGGCAAATTATTTTTTTCCCATTAGGACTAAACTCAAGTTATAACAATTGTAGGCCCTACTTACATAAATTAAACCTTGATCAATAACTGTACTTGATAGACAACTCAATCTTTGCACCTACAAGTCATATTCTCATGTTATTTTTGTCTTTTAATATGATCTGATTATAATCAGGTTATATGTTAAAGATATTCAGATTATGTATGGAAATAATTCAATGTCAAAATGAGTCACTTTTGAGTGGGTTGCATATTGATGTTTTCATTGATTATTTTAAAAACAGGCAATTGGGATGAGTCTTGCAAAACTGAAAACACTGTGTAAAAGTTTTCAACATAGATTTTCATATTTAAATTTCAATATAATGTGTAGAATTGCTTCACATATTACACAAGGTAGGCAGTTTTCTTGTATATTTCACTTTAATTTGAGAGTGATATTTGCATACAGTTTTGCAGTTTGGTTTAATTTGTTTTAATACTGGAAAACAAAATGCTTGTTAAATATATAGGACAACAATGTGCTCAGATTTTCCTTTTTTTTTTTAATGTTAATTGTGTAAACAGATAAGAACTCTAGCAATTGTACTCTTCAGGAAAAAAGGGAGTTATTATTCTGGGCCTATGTTACCTTTATGAAGTTATAAAAGAACTTCCTCACAATTCATTGGAAATAGGGTTTTTTCTTTTAATGAATATGTCAAATGTAGATTGCATATACACTCTGCTTACATTTTTTTCTTCTCTTATTCAACTTTTAGAATAGTCAAGTCTCCTCACCATAAGAGATTATTGGGGATTTCCCAGGATTCCTATAAAGTTAAAAATGAGGTTATTAAATTCAAGCTTAAAAAATTAGATTATTAAAATTGTTATCTTCTCCCATTCATTTTGATAGAGAGTCCTGTCTGAAAATAAAATAAAAACATATTCTGTTCTATTTGGAGGGCTTATGATTGGAATCTTACACTTTTAAGACTTCATTCTGGTGAGTAATTGTTAGTGTTTGGAAACGAGCTCACTTTGGTATCCACCTAACCTTAGATACTGCTTTCTTTCTTTTCCTTAAAGTTTGCCTGAAGTTGACATTTTAACTTTCATAATGGTTTTAACCTTTTAAAATGTTTTAACATTTTTAACATTGTCAGAAATGAAGACTGTTCTTTTTTGTTGGTTATGATTCATTTCTATGCCAGTTTTTAAGAAAGCTGTTACACAAGGTGTAGTGATTGAATAGAATAGAGGTTGTGTGGGGGAGACTTAAAAGTTCCATTTGCGAAGTATAATCATCCTGTGTTTTTTCTCAAGTTAGTCATAAGAATGATCTAATTTCAGGGTATCACTATTTTCTCACCTCAGCAACTGGTAAGAATCATGGGTCTTGTGGGAGACTGGTTCCCTTTGGTTCTGGCCTCTGAGTCTCAACTTATGTATTCTGTGAAGGCGCAGAAGGGTCCCATTCCCTTGTGCAGGGGCCCTGCAATGTGGTTAGGTTCGTGATCCAGCCAGTGTAGAAGGTGCAGCTTCATCCACTCTGAGAGCCAGGCTGTTTCATGGAAGTGAAATGTCAGTTGGTGGAGAGACACTGACTGGATTCCATTGTACTTGGTACTTCACAGACTAGGCCCAGTGTTAAAGAGATCAGAATCTGTGGTGAGAATTGAAGATGACGTTTGGCCCTCCACACCTACTCAGAAGGTCACTGGTGGGAGGAAAGTTTGCAGTCTTTTTTTCCAATTATGAATTTGTGTGTGGGAGAAAGGATGTACTATTTCCTATTTGTGAATGTTTCTCCCACGGGGTCTTCTTTTGTTGTACGGTTCTAGCAGTTTAACCTGCCATCTCACTTAAGCTTGGTTTCTGTAGAAGTCTCCCATGTTTTGACTTAAAATTCTTGAATTCGCCTTCCCTGTTTGGTTAAGGAGATATTGAAAGTTCTGTATTTCAGTGGAAAGTTTTGGGGCCATCTCAAATAGAAATCTAGGTATTCTGACCTTTCAGAGATCTAGGCACAGCAGTGCTATAGTTAAATAGCCTGGAATCTCACTGAAATCATTTTGTTTGCTTACTGAAAGCATTCATTTGTGTGGGGTTATTATAGCTTGATTTTTCTGGTAACTGCTCTTTATTATGGTAATGAGGTAAATAATTAAAAGCTGTGAATAACTTCAATTTAAACAGAGGAGATTATTAGCAAGATAGAATTTAACATACACTGTAGGCAATGTAGAGTATTTGGAATACTGTTATATAATCATTTAAGAAATCGCCACTTTGAGGATGTTTCTTTGTAGAATTTGTTTTTGGAACAATTTTAAGTAAATCTAGCTTTTACAATGAGAATAATATACATTAACATTTATTGAGTACTGATTGCTTGCCAGATACTCAGCTAAATACTTTATTTTTATTGTGTTTAATAACAACCCTGTAAACTAGGTACCAAGTTATCATTCCCAAAACTTTTCAAACCTTTTGATTTAAAAAAATACTTACTATTTTAAGGGAGTGTTAGTATTGGAAGAATAGAGAAGAGAGATTGATCAGTGTATAGAACTAGGCTTATATAGTCAGGGCCTTGATTATCTGACATAAGGGTTATAAATGTTTGGTGAGGATATAGATTATTTAAACATGGACCTCTGAGGGTTTGCAGTACAGTGTGGAATAGTGACTGCAGTTCGAGTCTGGGCAGAAGTATGGGCAAGTGTGGGGCACAGTTGGTAGACTGCTGGGCAAACCCAGGAAAAGTCTATTGCATGAAAATCTCATGAGCCTTCTGAGAGAGCTTACCTCAGGGAAGAAGAATCAAGCCATTCCGAGTTTGACTTGGTCTTGGAAATTGAGGGACAGAACAATTCTGAGCATAGAATAATGTTTGTTCTTCATATTTTCTACTGCTCCAGCTCTCAATAGATATATGTCTGAGCCCCATGGAAATAGAAGTGGTGGGCATCTAGATAAAAACTGTAGTGAGAGAAGCCTTCTTAACAAGTATATGGGGAACATGTGTTGGAGTCTTCTAGAAATACTTGTGACTTGTGTGGGCTTAGGAATCCTGTATTAGCAGGTCCAACAGTTGATGACTTTTAAGTTATCACTGGGACCCATCTATGCCCATAGATGGGTAAGACCTGGCAACATAGGGGTTATAGAAATAACTGTCATACCAATGAAAATGAAAGTGAGATACTGAGAGAAAGTTGGAGAGATGGCATTCAGAACACAAAGTGAAAAGAATGATTATTCTCACCTTCTATATTTAGGGTCAAGAAAGACTTCAGGGAGGAGAGTCCTAAAGAATATTTAATATTGAAGCATAGAAAGATGGGGAAGAGAAGAAATGCCAGTCTGTATAGAAGTAAATACATGGACATGGAAAGTATGGGGAAGGAAAGAGGAGAGTGTAACCTTTAGTTGACTTCATCATAGAACATGTAGAGAGCTTTGGAGTGATAATAAATTGGGAGTGTCCTGATTAGAATTACATTCAAGAAGGTTAATTAAGTAGGTTACATGGTGGGAGGGACACAGAAGTGGAGGGGAAGTGCTGAAAACTAGTGCAATAGATACAGTATAATAATACAGTACATAATAGGAGTATGATTAGGAACTAGAGAAGAAGCTGTGGGCATAGTGCAAAAGGAAAGATTTCATAACATTACTGACGGGAATTCCTATGATTTGACAATTAATATGGATGCAGAGGGAAGAAGAGTGTGTGGAGGAGGATCAAAGATGGACTAAACTTTTGGTCCTGCGTGACTAGCAAATATGGACAACAGAAGAACAGCAGAAGAAAAACGTTTGATAAATTCTCCCTAAGACACATTGAATGTGAACTGCCAACAGGATGTGCAGCAGGTGGAAGTGTTTAGCAGACAGCTGGGAGTTATGGGAACTCTGCGGAGGGTACATGGCCAAGGAGAGGAATTTGGAAGACACAGGCATAAAGGAGGTAATTGAGGCTGGAACAGTGGATAGAGTTGAGGATGTCCAGACAGGAGAGCTGAAGTATAGAGTCTTGGAGAATACCTATTTCTAAAATAGGCTTTACTATCTCTTTATTCATTTATTTATTCATTTATTAATTCATTCATTTGTAATAACTTTAGGTTCAAAGCAAAACTGAGGAGAAGGTGCAGAGATTCCTCAAGTCCCTCTGCCCACATATGTGCAGAGTGGCTGAGCAAAGGAAACAAAACTCTTAAGAGTAGATTGTTTACAGAAACTAAATGATTTAAAATTCAGAGTCAATTTAAATTGGAAAAAAATTAAATTATGCAATATTTTCTGTTTGAAGTTCTCTGGTTAACTCAAATTATTCCCAAATAGTATTCCTAAGAAGAAATTCTTACAGAATCTACTAATGAATAGTTACAAGTGATTGTGACTCAAGTATTGGTATCATGAAGTCATATTTATTCATGATTGAATCAGCTAGAAGATATTTCAAAGTTTCTTTCTTAAAAATTTAAAATATTTTCCCCAACTCTTGTTTTTCTCAGAATCAAAAAATCATTTAAATCCTTTTTGAGTCCTCTCCCATGTTTAATATGACCATACTTCTTTTCTATAGTTGTCTTGAAAAATATCTTAGAAAAGTAAAATTTTAAATAACTTAGTTTTTCAGTCCAAAAGTTATTGGTGAGATATTTTAAGCACGAATCTACTTTAACCTTATCATTCAGTCTGCTTATAGGCTTCTTTAGAACCATGACTATGTATGAGTCATTGGTGGGGTATAGAATTGAAGGTAACACCCCAAATTCTTAGTAGTAGTAGTAGAGAGCAGAGGATATTGGAGGGTGAGTGGAAGTATGTCTATATAAAGGACTTCCATATTTATTTTAAAGACTTATGTGTATTTTACAATGAGTATTTGTTTATTACAGTTCATGGATGTAATTTTGAATTGGGCATATTACTATGCATATTATTGTTATGCATGGCAAATGATAATACGTGCATTTCCATGTTATTTTGTTTGTGGTGTATGTATACTCTCAGCTAAAACTTATATACTTGATGTGAATGAGGGTATATAGGACTTCATAAAATCAGCATAAATACATGGGCATTTATTTATATTACCCAAGTAGATGGACAATAAGGTATTAATATGCAAGCTAAGAGTCAAGTGCATTTAACTCTATTGGACATTACTAAAAAGAGACTTCAAGTCCTTTAGGTAGAAAATAGGTAGGAAACAAAAGTACCTATAGAGAGTTTCATGTTAGGCTAATAGGGTAAACGTAAGAGTAGCTCCTGATTTTCCTTCAACTTGAAATGATTTCATGGAGGAAGTGGTGGGATTTTTGTGGTTTGAATGCTCATTAGAAACAGTGCCCTATAAAACACCAAACAAGGTGTGTTCTCTCAGCATATCCCACCCTTATCAGTTGATTTTCTTTTTGGTAAGAGAAACAGTATTGGCTAGCATGAGAAAAAATGGAATATACTGACATGTATTAGGTGATTCATAGAAGTTGAAGAAAAAGCTTAAGAGCCAGGCTTTAAGAGAGCAAGAAGCAGGACAGCTCCAGAGCCCTCAGTCAAGATCCTTTTCCTGGGAGACTGGAAAGGTCGGGTTCCAGATGTTTTTCTAGATGCAAGCTCCTGGGAGTGATATTCCCATGAGGTCATCTTGGATTGCTTGGGTCACCCTTTGAAAGACATGGTAATTCAGGGTCTGCCAGAGCCAGTGGGCTGTGGGGTGTTGCTCTCCAAAGGAGGCAGGACGTGTGGTTACCAAGGGAAGGAGGGATGTCAGACAGGCAGGCATACGAAGCCTGCCACAGATAATGAGCGTGTTTTGTAGTTCTTTTAAAAAAAGTGAAAAAATGGGTTTGAGGGTCTCTGAAACTAAATCTGGATTTTACACACTCACATACCCACATTACATATTTTATACACTGATTTTGGATATCTCTGGCATTTTTTTCCTTCACTCACTGCTCTGTGGTTGGTGTGTTGAGTGACATACTGCAGGCTGCTTTTCTTCCCTCAAGAGAAAATTTAAAGAAATAAAGGGCCCCAAGTATATAATAGAGTTTAATATGTGACAAATGCTGAAGTCCACTTAATATGGAAAGTTATTTTTTGGTTGTTATGGAGGCCTTTTTTTTTTTTTAGATTAAGTGTGTGCTCTTCTCACATCATTTTGTTTGAGTAGAATTTACATGGACTCAGAAGAATAGTCTTATCTACCAGTAAAAGGAGATTCTCCTGCTGAAAAAAGCCTTTTCCTTGTGGTGGACTGTTTGACTTCTGGTTGGAACTTGATTTACTGTAATTCAAAACCTGTACAGCGCTGTCAACAAAAATTTAAATCTTGCCACTAACATTTGTGAATAGATTGTTTCAGAGAGTCTCAGTATACCTTAATATTGAGAAGAAATTTCTTGTAGTTCACACATTATGAACAAAAGAATAAAAAATGTCTTCTGAAGTCATTTACAGACCTTTCAGATTCCAGATCAGTGGTTCTCAAACTTCAATTGATGGGAGTCTCATCTGGGGTGATTGCTAAAAATATGGACGCCTGGTTGCCTTAGAAGGATTTAGATTTGGTAGGTCTGGTGGGGGCTCAAGATTCCAGTTTTATCAAATATCCCGGATGATTATGATACAGGTGGTCTGTGGGCCACACTCTGGAAAACTCTGCTCTGGAGGATTTTGTATAAGCTTGTGAAGAATGTTAAAGAAGTAAGAATTATGTATAATTAGTTGAAAGTTTGGAATTGAGCTATTGCAACTTGATCATTCAGATCATTTACTGTTGAACTACCTTCTACTAACGAGGTCAAGAATTCTGTTATTACTGAAAATATTAGGTTAACTTATATGGAAGTTAGTGAGAAAGGAATTTTTCTGACTGAATTCTGCATTCTTGATGAACATTTTAATTCTAGATGCATCTCATATTAATTTTTTTTTTGCATATGAGAGAATTCTAGGGTATAAGAACTTCTTTCTTTCTTGTTTCTGTTTGGAACAAGTCAGTATTCTCTGATAAATATGGCATAGTAGGTGCACCAAGACTGTATTTCTACCTATAGCCCCTTGAAAGTTGTATTCTCAAGCATGTGCATTTTCTTTTGAAAACAAAGGCTTTTTCCATGTTTTTGTGGTAAAACCCTTTATATCATACCTATTTCTCTCTGTATAAGGTTTGAGTTGTGATGTCATTTTTTTTCTTTCATTACCATAACCATGAGTGAAGCTAACCCTGTCAGTGATACCATGGGAAGGATACCACAAAGACCAAGTTCATTTTCCAAAGGCACCAAGGATTGTATAAAAAGTTATACGGAGCAGTTAAACCAGAAGGAGTGCAGCAATCAGAAACAGTGTTTACATTTGAGCAAAATTATAAATATTGCCAACCTTGGCATTAAGTGGCTAGATCTGTAAGATAAAGACCACATTTTACTGCATGGAATTTGGAAAAAAATTGGTTACATATTAGTCTTTTTAGTTATGCCTGAATAGACATAGTTATAATCATCTGCAGAAGCATCCACATGGACGAGTAGAGAGGCTAGACACCTCAGGGTCATGTAGCTAACATGGACATTCTACACTTTACTATAGCTTTTCAAAATCCCAAGCAGGAAAAGCAAATCTAGTAGGTTTTTAATTTATTTAATCGGAGCTAAAAAAAGGTCCTCAAAGCAAAATAATTGCTTATCTTTCTTTAGTGGTGTGATATTCAGCAATGACTATTAAATTTTTTTAGTTGTTCAAATTATTTAGACAAAGTTCTGGATAATATTAAGATTAGCTGGTGAATTTCAATGTAAATAGACATTATTTTTCTAATGATGATCATTAACCTGTAACAAGAAGAGTTGAGACTCTGTTGGAGATTTTTATTTTAAATACTAGTGATCTAGTTGAAGAACTCTTGAATATTTTTGAATCTTATGATACATATTTAAGACACTTCCCTTAAAAAAAGATCTCAGGTGATATTTTATGATATTCTTCTGGGTTAATAATTTTGTGAGCTATCTTCTGATAAAATATCTTAATATTTAATGTAATATTAAATAATGTAAGTAAAAGGTTCTCATTGATGTGTATTCAATTATATAATTTCCATAAAATGTAAGAGATAGCTAGGAAAGTGTTTTTCAAATTCTTCCAAAGAGTAGCTTTATGGATACATTCTACAGAACGGAAATAGTGACCTGTTAAACCAGAAAATAAGGTGCTAGTTCTACTGCAGGCTGAGGCTTTTAGTCATGACATAAAATGTATTTTGGATTTTAGGGTAGTATCTACATACCTCTTTCCAGAATAGAGGTTTCTGTGGCCTTGAGTGATAGGACAAAATTCATTCACTTTTGTCCTTATGATAAAACATATCTTTTTTTTTGCCTTCCTTCCTTTTTAAATTCTTAGGGATTATGTAAGGAAGAATGCTTCAGTTATTTGCTTCGTGTATTTAACATGTAATAACTGCCTTTAGACAAGCAGAGTGTGCTTTGAACAGGTCTCTGACAATCACCAAAGGTGGAAACTGGAATGACAACAGGAAGACATAGTGGATGCCAGAATTGGGAAATTTCTTTAGGTTTTGAGCTTCCAAAATATGGGATCAAAATGGAAGACTTACTATGTGTGGCTCAGTGTTTACTGTTGTAGTAGGTTATTTTTTAGGTGTATTTAAATTGAAGCATATAGAATCATCATTGTCATCTTCAGAAACCAAATGGGAGAAAATGAGAAAAGGACAGAAGCCCACAGAAAGTGGGAGGCCATTGGCCCTCACTCTTCCATATCTCAGGTTTCAAGAACTTCCCTCACTCTACATAGTTTGCCCTTTAAGATTCAATGGAATTAAAAGTGAATAGGTGCTTCCTTCTCCAGCATTACTTGTGCGCCCTGCGTCGGGGACAGGTGTTGAAGGGGGAAAGGGGGTTCGGGCCTTGGGGAGCTGGAGGCACAGCCACGCCCAGTACTAGAGGCCAAGCCAGAGGGCAGCGCGTGCACGGGCATGGAGGACCAGGGCACACAGACCAGGGCTGACTGTGTGCTCCAGGAGTGCAAAGCCCCTCCGCAGTGTCTGAAGGAAGGAAACTGCAAAGCTTTGAAATACTTTTTGAATGTTAAAGGTTAATGTTGGATGCCAGATCGAGATTCAGATATTGATACTGGATATCAATACTGTTATGATGAAACCAAGATGAAAACAACAAAGGATTTTCTCTGGTCATTGAAACAGAAAAGCCAAAATAGGAAACGTACATTTTGCTACCTCTGTTGAGTTGAACCAGTTTTCCCCTCCATGGACACTGGAAAAAATAGATGAGCTCTGCTTTTGAATATGTTGTAGAGTAAATGATTCTCTTTAAGTTATTTTTAGGAGAAAAATTTAATTGAACAGTTATGAGCTAAGCTTAATGTGTTTTGAGATTTGTTTTAAAGCACAAAGAGTGGATGTATTGTTATTTTCAAACTTGACTCCTCAACCAGATGACACAATTTGTACATCCTTTGGGACTATTATGAAGGCCACTGATGGAACTGTCAAAATTGATAACATGGAGCCTGGGGAGAAAATGTCTATCACGAAAGTTCAGGATAAAACTTTCTTTTATTCCATCTGTCCTGTTTAGTTCTAAAATAAATTGCATTTGATTCCTTGGAAAAGAAAAAAAAAGGTGAATAGGGCTAGTATACTACTCACTGGAAAACCAATTCTCTCTGACTAAGCAAAGTTGGTGTTGGTGGGCTGGACTAGCTAGATTGAAGCAGTGTTGATACTGAGAGTGGCAGGCACTCATATACTTAACACTGGACAGATGGATGCTTTGGGGATTAACATCCAGTAGGAAACAAGCCTTCTACAGACTGAAGGTTGGAGGGATCATATGGATGCTTGTCCTTTCTTTATGAACTTGAAGAAAGGTGAGATCTGAATGCCATGGTCATGACAATCCACAAGATGGAGTTATTTTACACCGCTGGTAACACATTTCCAAAACGATGCTGCTTTCAGCCCAATAAAGCCCAGAGTAAGAACACTTGGTTTATTACATTTAAAGGTATGGCAAGGAAACCTCATAAAAGTTGCTGCTTGATGATCCCTTAATCATTCCAGATTTTATCAGCTCATTTATCCAACCCTGTATGTTGGAAATTCCCTCTGTAAGATGAAGTATGCTACTTCTTTATGCATGTAAGATACACAAGATGTTTGTAGGAGAAACAACTGGATCTTGGGAAAAGTCTAATGCATTTCTCTTTACAAAATTATAGCTCATTTCAAAAGATTAATGCAAAAAGTGAAAAAATAAAGTTTTCCCATTGAAAGCATATTTGCTCCTTAGCACTTAGCATTATAGCTGGCACATAGTAGGTGCACAGTACGTTTATAGGTGAACAAGATTGCTTACATGGGAAGAAGTAGAACTGAAAGAATGCTGTATTGAACTAGGAAATAATATGCCAATTTGTCTCCATGCAAAATCCTTGCTGTTTGGTTGGTCTGGTTTATGCTTCTATCTTTTTTTCTTTTTACCATGCTAAAATAAATATTTTCAGTAAAAATCCTTTTCCCAAGCTATTTGTAACGTTCTCAAAATCTGTGTTGGCAGCACACCTAATGTATATGAGTTATGGTGGGAAAGTTTTTTCTTCTCTGCAGGTAATTAAGAAACAATTCAACTGAAATGAGTACAATTGGATGCTTTCTATTTTTTTTTTTGCAAATTGTTATTACTGAATCATACATTGTAGCCTGGATTGTGTATTTCTACAAAACAAGGTTCTAAAGTAGTTTGACAAATAATATCCTTTCTCTTTTTTTCTCCTTTGGTAAGGAAAGTTAGTGAATGTCACCTGCAGTTTTTCTAAACACATAGGTAGTTAATAATATAAAGGTAACCTTTTCGATTTGAGCGATAAGAAACTGTAATTTTTCTGGATCTAATAACAGGTATAGAAGTTTATGGGCATACAAAGTATATAAGATCTGGACACTTACTTAAATTTTTTTCTCCACGTTGAATGTGGTCAAGAAAATAGATTAGGGTAGGGCAAAGTTTTTCTAAATCAAGTTTTATAAAGTCGTCAGAATCCTTATTGATTATAGTGCCTATTTCCATTATTAAACTTTTAACATAATTGAGCCCTTTACTAATTAATTATATACCAGGTTTGTTCAGTTCTGTGATTTTCAGCATATAGAACCTGAATTTATAGTGATGTGCTTTGGTGTACATGTTAAAAGAGAAAACTAAAAACTGAATATGTAGGTATTGTTAATAAGAGTCACTGCCTGATGTAACACTGTACTCAGTGCATCTGGAACAAAAGGTGAATGATGCAGCTGGCTATCTCAGTATGTTGCCTGGGAAGACAGAGATGGGCGTCTGTCTCACTGAGTAGTAGCTATTAAAATTTTGCTTTGCGGGTTGGTTTTGTGGTGCTCTCCTTTACTCTCATCTATTGTGTGGTTTTGGCTCTAAGGTCATTGATTCTCATGGTGGAATGAGATTTCTTTCTGCAAATTTTAAGGACCTATTTTGGCACACGCATCCTTTCTCTTTAGGGAGAAGAAAATCCATGTAGTTTTTTTCTTCCTTTGTTGTCTTCTGTTTATTTTTCTTAACTCTGAGCCAATATAATCTATTAATGTATACATTTACAATGAGTCAGTGATCTAAAAGTCAACATACCTTTTACAAAGAACATAAAGCCTCTAGACCAATGTTAGGCATAGAGTAGGCATGTTGCTTCTCCTCCTGTGACCTTGAGAAACTGCAACCTCTCAGTATCTTTCTTTTTTAAAAATTTTCATCTATAGAATAAAAATGCTGAGTGTATAAAATAAAAATGTGATCTTCCCTAAAATGAACTCTTAAATTTAAGTAAAGATGAGCACAATTTTCCTTAAATCTAGTCAACAGGCAATTGAAAGCTTATTGAACATTTATTATTTGCAAGACTCTATTTTGCCCTCCCACCTTTTTAAATCAATGACACCAAGGGGAAGTAAGGAAGTGATAGAGCAGATGAGAAGTGAAAAGCATCAGAGAGAAGCATTCCATCCAAGCTGCTGTACCAGCTGTTCCAAGTAGTGCATTGACCCTTGAATGCCTAGATTCTTCCTTCAAATTATGAACTTGACACTCTCTGTTCCTAAACTCTTTCTCCCATCTGTTAATTCAGTCTGTTTGGAGAAGAAGCATTTTTTTTTCTATTATTTTTGATCCAACTTTCTGGTATCAGAAATCTGCCTATTGAAAATTTGATTTTATTAGCTTTTGGTCCTCTTGATGCAATCTAAAATATATGTGTCCAAAGCCCTGAATTTATTAGCTTTGGAGGACCCTTGCTTCAGAGACTTGATGGGGAGCTAGATTGTCAGTTGTCTGTGTGAAATAGACATAGAACCTGTAGTTCAAAAATTTTTATTTGCAAACAGGAGCCAGATAGGCCCCTTTATACTGGACTAAGCAGAAATATAAGTGTATGAATATCAAAATGTACTGGTTTAACTAGGGTGATCTCAATATTTACCAAGATGATGAATATAGGTGTTGGGTCTTGAAGTAAATTAGAACAGGATAAAGCCTGGCCCTGCCAAATACAACTTTTTTACCTTGGGCAAGTTTAATTGATTTTTATAGGTCATAGTTTTCTCATTTATAAAGTAGGAATAATATTTGTGATAGGGAATTTTTTGTCTGGCTTAAACTAATATAACATGTGTAAATCTCTTACTATACACAGTACCTTCTTGAAGGAGGTACATGCTTGTTATTTCTTTTGGAAATTTAGGAGGTATTAAAAAGTGTAAAAATGATTAGGATCAGCATATTTTTTGGGGAAAGAAAAGAAATTAGGGGATAGATGTTAAGGTAACTTAAAAAATGCAAAGTTGGAAAGTATGAGAACTAGTAGAAAGATTTTCCTTGAACAATTTTATTGTTACTATATTTTCTCAATGATACTTAAAAACAAATAACTTGATAAACCAGATCACAAATAATTAAGGGTTGAAGGTGTTACATGCAAACTTAATAATTGTGAATTAGAATACATGTAAGTTTTTCACCTATTTTCTGTGATCTCACATTTTTTTAATTTATATCATATCTGAAATCACTACTTGATAATTGTGTTCTAGTCTATAAAGATTTTTAGCTTAAGCCCTTTGTGAATGAATCACTGTGATTAGCACATCTGTAAAGATTCAAACATTTGAATAACAGTTGGAAACAAAATATGCACAAGCAGTGTATTGGACTCTGTGGGGAAATTTTGAAAGATTGCATTTCTTTAAACTACAGATCTTGTTCCCCTGTTTTAGTATTTGTTGTCATGAAAATAATCACAAACCCACATGCCCAAGGCTTAATGAAAACCTGGTGGCTGTAGAAATAACCAGAAGCATAACATGCTACATTTCTCTTTTTAACCCATTGAATCTAATAACGTTTTGCACAGTACTTTCAAGAAGCTTTGAGCACACCAACCCCATGCAGATGCTCAGGTTTTACAAATTTTTTATAATATGAGAAATAGATAAAAGAAAGAAAGATAATTGAAAGGAAGTGACATTTATAATCCAGAGTGTTTCAAATTGAAGAGAATTTTGGGGGCCTTACACTTTCAGAAATTTATTCCCAAGAGTGGTCTCTAGCCACTGTCCGCCTACCTTGTTGCCCGAGTATCTTTTGGGCCCCTACCTTTCATCCAGGCTGCACTGGTAACAATAGCAAAGGTCCACCTGCCACTCCACTCTGCACACTTCCTGCCATGCAGCCTATCTTCATCATCAGGGGCAATTCCAATTTTTTCCTGTATGAAACTCGTGTGCAGTGCAGATCTGCTGTGAGTAAACTGCAGGATCCACCCTCTTTCAGCCAAGGTGAGTGGAGAAATTCAAGAGGACTGAATTTCCTTGGCCTCGTCTCTGGTCTAGCCTAGGAATGTAGAGCATATGCAATGACTCAAATGTAACTCCATCTGTGCCTTAATGAGATTCAGACACAATCATCTGTCTTGGTTTTTGTTCTTCTGCTTTAAGCCTGCTCTATTCATGGAATATTCTGGTAAGGCATAGAGGGCTGGGCTTCTGTGTTTTGAAAAGGTAGGGGTAGTTGTTTGTTTAATGAGTGATATTGAAAAAATTCTATATTTTAAAAGGAAAAAACTGAGGCCAATAGCTTTTAGGACATCACTATAAATGTTTCATACATGAGAAAAACCAATATAGCACCTTATATGTAACATGCATTATAATTTAGTATTGGGTTTTTAAAAGATTTATTATTCTTTTGCTTTTCTTTTTTACACATTACAGTGATTCTAATGTGTTTAAGGGAGAATAATAGGATTGGGGTGGATTGGATGAGGAAAGAGAGAAGGAGTCAAGGTTATTTTAGAATAAGAAAGTAGCAAATAAATACTGTCTTAGTGAGATTTGGGTACACTTTGGTTTATTTTCCTCTACTTTTATCCAAATCATTATATTCTCTTGCAGGAGGGATAGACACTAGGGGCAGTATAAACCTCTCTGATTACCACTGTTAGCAACATACTTGTTTTCCTCTTGATACCAAGGTAGACCAGTGGGTTATATGTCTACCTTGGAGACAGAAGAAGAGTGAGCTTCCCAGAATTCATTGCCAAGCCAACTCATTGGCTGTTATTCTTCTGGGAAGAAGAGAAACAAAAGAGGGAGGAGCTTGCCATAAACAGAAGCGAAGCTAAACGTTTATTATAAAATAAATTAATCAGTGATCCTTCTATAAAACTAGACTAGTTGTAGAATTTTAAAAATCAGATTCATCCAGGTATAACTTAGATACAGTGCAATTCACCAATTTTAGGTGAACTGTTTGATAAATCCTGACAACTGCCTACAGTCATGAAGCCATCATCACAACCAAGACATGGAGCACGTTTCCTCATGTGCCTCTGCAGCCAGCTGCTTTCCTCCCCCTCCAGCAACTACTGATCTGCTGTCTTGTACTGAATTTTTGCCTCTTCTAGACATAGGAAATCATAGAGTAGGTGTTTTGAGTGTGTTTTTGTAGGGGAGGCTTTGCTTCTTTCTATTATCATAATGCTTTTGAGGTTCAGCCATGATATTCCTGAATCCCTGATCTGTGTATCTTTGTTGCAGAGTACTATTACACTATATGGATACACCAACATTTCTTTATCTATTCCAGCTGAAAGACTTGGATTCTTTTAATTTTTTGGCTACTACAAATAAAGCTACTATGAACATTAGGGCAAAAGTCTTTGTGTGGACAGATTTTCATTTCCATTATGTAAATATTTATGTGTTTATTACATATATATTTAACTTGATAGCAAATTGCCGAACTATTTTATTAACTGCTTTCACCATTTTTCATTGCTCATAGCAAGGTAAGCATTCCAGTCCCTGTACATCTTTGCCAATATTAGTAATGTCAGTCTCTGATTTTAGCTATTCTTGTGAGTATACAGGGATATCTCATTACAGCAATGAAAATAATCAAAATGTTAATGACTGGTCATGTTGAGGATTTTTTCCTTGTGTGCATTTGTCATTCACATGTCTTTTGTGATGTGATTGTCTTCTTGAGTGTAAGAATTCTTTTTTCATATTCTGGATACAAATAATTGATTTTCTTCTGCCTGTGGCTAGCCTTTTTATCTTCTTAGTTATTTTTAAGAGCAAAAGTTTTTCATTTTGCTTTCTAATTATAGATATTTTCTCGTGTATTCATGCCCTTTGTAAGAAATCTTTGACAAAATCAAAATACTTTGTTTCCTAGAAATTTTGGAGTTTTGCCTGTATATTTAAGTTAATCTATATCTATGGGTGACTCCTACTCTATTTTGTTTTGCAAAAGTGTTTTAGCTATCCTAGTACCTTTGCCTTTCTGTATACATTTTAGAGTAATCTTGTGCATTTCTATGAAATTTTTTGCTTGGGTTTTGGTAGGAATTGTATTGAACTTGTATAAAAATTTGGGAGGGTTAGCATCTTTACTATGTTGAATCTTCAAGCCATGATCACAGTACACCTTTACATTTATTTAGATCTTTGATTTTCTTTTGTTAGTATTGTGTAGTTTCTACAATGTAAATCCTATGCATGTTTTCTTAGATTTATACCTACTATTTCATCTTTTTACCTTGAGTGGTTGTAAATGGTATTGTGCTTTTTAGTTTTATTGTCTACATGTTTATTACTTATATAACAATATAATTGGATTTTGCATGTACGTCTTGTATCATGCAGCTTTGCTGAACTAACTTACTAGTTTTATGAGTTTTTTGGTAGGTTCCTTGGAATTTTCTACATAGACAACCATGTCATCTGGAATTAGAGGAAGTTTTATCTCTTCCTTTCCAAGCTGCTGTGTCTTTTATGTCCTCCTCTTGCATTATATTAAATAAGAGTGATGAGAACAGACATCTTATTCCCCATCTTAAGGGGAAAGCCTTGAGTCTTTTACTATTAAACATACAGAGTTTTTGAAGATGTTCTTTATCAAGTTCAGGAAGTTCCCCTCTGTTCCTGTTTCCTGTGCACTTTTATCATAAATGTGTATTGAATTTTTCAACTGATGTTTCTGCATCAATTGCTTTGATCATGTGACTTTCCTTTTGTACCCTGTTAATGTGTTGGATTTCATTCATTGATTGATTTTCAAATATTGAACCAGGCTTGCATCCCTGGAATAATGTTGTATAATTCTTTATACTGTTATATTGTTAAATACTGTTTGCTATTATTTTATTAAGGATTTTCGCATCAGTATTCATAAAGGACGCAGGCATACCTCAGGAATAATACGGGTTCATTTCCAGACCACTGCGATGAAGCAAATCAAATTCATTTTTTGGTTTCCCAGTACATAGGAAAGTTATATTTACGCTATGCTCTAGTCTATTAAGTGTGCAATAGCATTATATCTAAAAAATCAATGGAAGTATCTTAATTAAAAAATAGTGTATTACTGAAAAAAATGCTATCATCTGAACCTCAGTGATTTATAAGCTTTTTCTGGTGGAAAGTCTTGCCTTAATGTTGATGGCTGCTAACTGATCAGGGTGGTGGTTGCTGAAGGTTGGGTGGCTGTGGCAATTTCTTAAAATAAGACAACAATGAAGTTAACCACATTGATTGACTCTTCCTTTCATGAACAGTTTCTCTGTAGCATGCAATGCTGTTTGATAGCATTTTACCCACAGAAGAACTGCTTTCAAAATTTGCGTCAATCCCCTCAAATCCTACTGCTCCTTTATCAACTAGGTTTATGTAATATTCTAACTCCTTTCTTGTTATTTCAACAATGTTCACAACATCTTCACCAGGAAGGGGTTCCATCTCAAGAAACCACTTTCTTTGCTCATCCATAAGAAATAACTCCTCATCCATTAAAGTTTTATCATGAAATTGCAGCAATTTAGTCCTATCTTTAGGTTCCATTTCTAATTCTAGTTCTCTTGCTATTTCTACCACAACTGCAGTTCCTTCCCTGAAATCTGGAACCTCTCCAAGTCATCCATGAGGGCTGGAGTCCACTTCTTCCATATACCTGTTAATGCTGATACTTTGACTTCTTCCCAGAGTCAAATGTTCTTAATGGCATCTAGAATGGTCAGTCTTTTCCAAAATATTTTCAATTGACTTTGCCCAGATCCATCAGAGGAAAGGCTGTCTAGGGCAGCTATAGACTTACAGAATGTATTTCTAAAAGATTGAGACTTGAAAATAGAAATGACTCCTTGATTCATGTGCTGTTAATGGATGTTGTGTTAGCAGACCTCAAAACAACATTAACCTCACTGTACATTTCCATCAGATCTCTTGGGTAACCAAATACATTGTCAATCAGCAGTCATATTTTGAAAGGCACGTTTTTCTCAGCAGTAGGTCTCAACAGTGGGCTTGAAATATTCAGTCAATCATATTATAAACAAAGGTGCTGTCATCCAGGCTTTGTTGTTCCATTTACAGAGCACAGGTAGATTTAGCATAATTCTTAAGGGCCCCAGGATTTTTGGAATGATATATGAGTATTGGCTTCAACGTAAGGTTATCAGCTACATGAGCCCTAATAGCCTGCCTTTTGAAGCTTTGAAGCCAAGCACTATAGCTATAGCTGTAAAAGTCCTTGATGGCATCTTCTTCCAATAGAAGGCTGTTTCATCTCTATTGACAATCCGTTGGTTGGTGTAGCCACCTTTATTTATTATCTTAGCTAGATCTTCCAGATAACTGGCTGCAGCTTCTATATGAGCATTTGCTGCTATATCTTGTACTTTTATGTTCTAGAGACACCGTCTTTCCCTAAATCTCATGAACCAACCTCTGCTAGCTTCCGACTTTTCTTCTGCAGCTTCCTCATCTCTCTCAGCCTTCATGGAACTGAAGACAGTTAGGACATTGCTCTGGATGAAGCTTTGGCTTAAGGGAATGTTGTGGCTGGTTTGATCTTCCATCTGGACTACTAAGACTTTCTCCATATCAGCAAAAGGGCTGTTTTGCTTTCTTATCATTTTTATGTTCACTGGAGTAGCACTTTTAATTTCCTTCAAGAATTTTTTCTTTTCACTCACAACTTGGCAAACTGCCGCAAGAGGCCTAGCTTTCAGCCTTTCTGGGCTTTTGACATGCCTTCCTCACTAAACTTAATTTTCTTAGCTTTTACTTTAAAGTGAGAGATGTGTGACTATTCCTTTTACTCTTCTTTCAAGTGAAAGTTGGCAATGAAGGGTTATTAATTGGCCACATTTTCATAGTGTTGTGTCTCAGGGAATAGGGAGGCCTGAGAAGAGAGACAGAGATGGGAGAATGGCCAGTGAGTGGAGCAGTCAGTACACATGTATTTGTTGACTAAGCTCACTGTCTTGTGTGGGTACAGTTTTTGGTCCCCCAAAATAATTATGATAATAACACCAAAGATCACTGATTACAGATCAACACTATAAATATAATAAAAATGAAGAAGTTTGAAGGATTGCAAGAGTTACCAAAATGTGACACAGAGACACAAACTGAGAAAATGCTGTTAGAAAAATGGTGATGATAGACTTGCTTGATGCAGGGTTGTCACAAACCTTTGATTTGTGAAAAATGCAGTATCTGCAAAGCACAGTAAAGTGCAGCACAAGAAAATGAGGTGCGCCTGTATTCATACAGAGTTTCTTTTCTTCTTCTGTTTTGGTATTGGATAATATTAGCTTTACAAAATGCTTTAGTACGTATTCCTTCCTCTTCTATTTTCTGGAAGAGATTATATGGACTTGGTGTTAATTCTTTAACTATTTGTTGGAATTCTCCAGTGAAACCATCTAGGGTTGTAGATTACTTTTATGGGGGGGGAGTGGGGGTTAATTTTTAAAGTTATAAATTTAACGGCCTTAATAATTAATTAGTGGACTATTCAAATTATCCATTTCATGTTGGACGAGTTGTGATAGTCGTTTCTTGAAAAAGTAGTTTATTGTCTAAGTTGTGAAATTTATTCTGTTTATGGAGTTCATTGTATTCCATTATTATCCTTTTTTTCTGTTGTCAGTCTTGCAAGAAACTTACCAGTTTAACTGATGTTTTTAAAGAACAAGTTCATTATTTCATTAATTTTCTCTATTTTTCTCTTTTCAATTTTCTCATTGATGTCTACTCTTCATTATTTCTTTCCTTCCACTTACTCTGGGTTTATTTTGCTCTTCTATGAGATCTTCTAGTGGGAGCTTATATTATTGACTTGAGACTTTTTCTTTTTTCTAATGTGTTCATTTCATACTATAAATTTCCTCCTTTGTACTGCTTTGGTTAAGTCTCACAAATTTTGATATGTTGTAATTTCATTCAGTTCAATGTATACTTTTTTTTCATTTCTCTTGAGATTTTCTTTTTAACTCATGGATTATTTATAGTAGCTCTTTAGTTTTTAAGTGTTTGGGGATATTTGTATTACTTTAGTTTGATTCCCTTGTACTCAGAGAACACACAGTCTGATTTCAATTATTTTAAATTTGTTGTGTTTTATTATGGATCAGGATATGGTCTATCTTGGTAAATTATCTGTGAGTGTTTGAAAGTATGTGTATTTTGTCGTTCTTGCATGAATGTTGTATAAATATTGATTAGGTCCTTCTCAGTTTGTACACATTATTACATAATATCTCTTTCTGTCTCTGGTCATTTTCTTTGTTATGAAGTCTACTTTATCTGATACTAAAATAGCCATTCCTGATTTCCTTTGATTGATGTTTGCAAGATACATCTCTTCCCATTCTTTTACTTTCAACTTGCTTATATTATTGTATTCGAAGTGAGTTTGTAGACAGTTTGTAATCAGGATATAGCTTGTGAGGAGAGGGAAGGATGCTACATTACTTCTGGGCAAGGGGTGGGGTTTTGGCTTCCCATGTGATCTCTGCTGATAACACACAGGACTGGGGAAGGGCTGGCTAGGAGGTAGTGGAATGATCAGCATTCTCTCGCACGCATTAGCTAGAGTGTTGGGGTGACTCGTTAGAGCATTGAGAGAGTGGTAGTCTAGGCTCCTCACCTGGCTGTTCTGCTGGGTGTGGGTGGGGCCACAGTTTTTTCTGTGGTGCTTGGTTGGAGGAGAGCTGTTATTGTCTAAGGTTTTCTATCTTCTGAGTCTGCCCTCTCCTAGTCCTTTGGCAAAAGAGAGCAGTCTTTTGTTGGGACTTCTGTTTTTGTGTGTGTCTTATTTTTGGCCTGTCAGCTTTTCCCACACCAAGTCTGGAATATATGAGGCAAAAAGAAGACCCAGCATCTCACCATGAGCTGAGGTCTCTAGCCAGTCTCTCTTCTCTCCATCTCCAGAGTCTTATATTTGTTGTACATATAATGTCCAGGGTATTCAGTTGTACTTAGTGGAAAGAATCTCTAAATGGAGTAGAAGTATGTCTACCCTGTCTTCCTGGATATTAAATTCCATAATCTGTATTTTAACAAGGTCTCTGGGATCTGTTATTTTGGGTACACATGTTGAACAGCAAAGCTCTTATGTAAGTTATCACTATTTTTATTAATATTGACATTTCATTATTTTTAAAAGTTTGGAAGTGGAGAATTGTTCTGTTGTTGCACATTACAAATTTTGTCTTACTGTACTTTGTGCTAACTTTAAGATGAATTTCTCCCTCATTCATGTTTATGGTCATGGAATATGAGGATTAAGTTTGAGGCACTTCAGATTGACCTATGTCTTAACAAATCATTAGCAAAAGTTTCCTAAGAGTTGCTTAAGTTTTCTACTAGTGTCAACATGAGCTATTTACAAACAAAGAATTTTACTCTTCCTCTCGACTCTCTTATGTGTGGCAGATCCAGTAAGTACTCCCATGAGAGCACTTACTAGCACATCTCTGATTTTTCTGTTACATATTAGGAATTCACTACAACTGCAGAGTGAAAGAAGCAATACTTTCCTTTGAATGGGATCCAACTTTTAATACCCTCTTTTCAGATACATACTGGGGAAAGGATAAGTCAATGTTGCTGGATTCTTAACTTCAAAGGAATTTACAACATGAACTAGTAGATTAATCAGCTTATTTCAGTGAAAACAGTAAGCAAACAAACAGTTTTCAGGGAAGCAAAAACATGTAAGTAGCTTATGTCCAAAGGCACTGTTTGTGTCTGTCCTTCATATACTGTATAAACCTACAGTGAATTGCTTTGCAGGTTGTGAAAAGATATTTCTGTGGGAATATTTCTGTATTTGGCATGTATTCTGCAGTAACAGAGGATAACATTTTGTTTTCAGAAGAAAAATGATCAGTATGTAGTTTGTTATTTAGAGGCTTCTTTTCTCTTACAGGGCATGAAATTTTGGCCTTGGCAAAAACAAGAGATACAGTGAAATTGGGAATGTGTGACTATCAGAATATTTACAAAAACATGATTACTCCTTCTATTAGTCATTTATATTGTCAAACCCTATCTCATTTTTTTTCCTTAACACTGGATTTCCAGATGTGAAACAGTATCACTTTCAGAGACTCTGTTCTCATTTCTAGGTCTTCCTTGTATTTATCTTAGGAATTTTAAGTATCTGCTTTATGTTGCATAGTTTTTGACATTCCAGCTTGAAACTGAGAGAGAGTGATGCCTACTGATAGCCTTCTTTAGTGTGGGGTCTTGGTGGATCTAAGGCAGTGGTTCTCAAACTTTTTGACCTTGGAACTCTTATATTATGAAAAACCATTGAAAAACCTCAAAGAGGTTTTGTTTATATAGGCTATGTCTATCTACATTTACCATAATAAAAACTAAAGGTGAGAAAATATTGATCTATTGATTTGTTCAACAATAATAACCCCATTATATGTTAACATAAATAACTGTATGAAAAATAGCTGTATTTTCAAAAGCAAAAATATTAGGAAGAAATATGGCCTTGGTTTTCATTTTCTTTAATATCTGGCTTCATAGAAGGCAGCTAGGGTTTCATATCTGCTTTTGCATTTTAATATGTTGTTTTGGTTGATGTATATAAAGAAAATTTTGTCCTACAAACATGCAGTTAGAAAAGAAAAGAAAATTTAATAGGATTTCAGATAACTGAGGATTTTCTGTAGTCTTATAACTCAACAAATGGCAGCATTTTAAAGGTTAGTTGCAATTGGAATCTGAAACCATATCAAATATTTTTGTGCTCTGTTACTTTAAAATCCTTGTTACCCTTTCAGCAGATCATTTAGCCATTTGTGATTCTGTAATTTCATGCAATGGTCATTTGGAAACTGTTGGTTCATTGAGTTATGACATATTACAGTATTGACATTTGTCAATATATTCACAGATCAAATCAGAAAAAGTCTTTTAGTGTTGGGAGGCTGCATAGTTCACAGTGAAAGATAAAAGTACTCCAAAATTCTCATTTTCACTTGACAGCTTGAATTTTATCATTGGCAGCAGATCCTGTTGCTTGTTCTCCTTGAAGAGGCAGGCTCACTTTGTTCATTTCAAGATACTTGCCAAATACCCAAGTTTGACTAACCGTAATTTATGTGAGTTGCTATTTCAAGTGAAAATTGTGTTCCATGAAAACAAGGGGTTAGTTCAAGTCCCACCTTACACAGTTTTTTAAGTGATCTTGTTTGGGGTGTCCCTTGTATTTTGGTGCACTGTAGAAGTGTGACGTGGATACATGCTTCCCATTTACGTCACAGAATATTAAAAATTCTGTACTTAAAGCTAAATATTTAGTCAATTAATTGTTGCTGTTTTATCAAGACATTGTTAAGCTCAACTGGCATTTAAAAATTTATTCTTACTACTCTATGCGCATGGCAGTGAAGAGTATGACTACTAGTGCAGCTTGCTGTCACCACCTAGATTCGTGCTAAGTGCCAAAAGTCTCACTCGCCATCAGTGCGAATATCAGCACTGTGAGGAAGGCAAAAACATCTGCATATTAAGATAACAGTGGTTTTGGCCTTGCAGAACCCTTTTAAAAGAATGGATGGGTTTCAGGATCCCTTAGGGGTTTGAGAACCGCTGCTGTAGGAGAATGAATATAACTTTTAAAAATGCTTACTGTTTTGTAATTTTTTTCTTGTTTTGCTTTGAAATTTAAAGGCTTTTCTAAAAAATAGTCCTGATAATCCTCATTGTAGGAGGCAGTTGGTGTATCTAAGAGGTGGAGCTCACCCGTTTTGCCTGAGGATATGCTGAATGGATGAGAATCCTGATTCGGAAGGAAACCAGCAGGAGAGACAGTATCTGCTGGACTAAACGACACTGAGCAGGAGAGCCTCCCAACTTGATTTTCTCATTTTGTACACAAATTTGAGAATGTGTCTTGGTCTTTTCTAAGAAAGAGTATCTCAAAAAGTATGGCACATCAGGAGAATAGTTGGAAGGCATAAGAGACTTGTGTGTGCCAACCATTGAGATGTGGGAGGTGAGATAGCAGTAAGGAGGAAAGGAAGATGATTTCTTAGTATCTAATGTATGCCAGTCACTGTGCAAGGTGCGTCACGTATATTATGTCCTATTCTCATGACAAAACCTATGGAGTCACTATTAACAGACTCACTTTAGAGATGGTGAAGTGGAGCCTCAGATTTTAAACAGCTTAGCCTGAGACTGTATTGATCCTAGGGGACAGATGGAATTCAAACCATCTCTTTTCACAATCATATGGCATCTTCATCTCAGTATTCATGAGCTGCTTGGACTACAGTGTTAACTGGTTATTATAATACCTGCTTCTAGGCATATTTCTGCATACACTTCAGGCTCAATTGTTACCTTCTCAGGAAAAACACACACAATTTTATATTCATTCATCCACTAGGGGGAGCAAGAGTGCTCACTTGTTAGGTAGATAATTATTGAGTATGATTTATAATTAATATGTCTGTACTGTAGGAAATTTTATTTGGGAAATTCTAAATAAGTATCTAATGACTATTCCAGGTAAGAAAGATGCTTTGCTATCTTCTTATTGAAACCCAGGAGGCTGTTCCCCTCCTAAATATGCAATACAAGTGAGGTGTAGTTTAACTGACTGACAGTTAAAGGGAGGATCATGTGATGTGGGCTGGTAAATCAGCAGTAAACCAAGTCGGGAAGATTAAAATTCTAGTCAAGTTTGTTTGTTTTAATACATGTAAAATTTAACATTGTTAATTTAAATTTGTTGTGATCCATTTACTGCAGTGGTGGCTGAAATAAATTATTTCAGTTTTCCTAAGACATTATTGAAGCTTTAAAGGAAAGTATTACATAACTTTGTATATTTGGATAATGCTTTCATTAATCATTATTTCTTATTCCAGATCTGTCGTTCTGTCATTTGAATATGGCTAGGTATGGAGAGTTTCTTAAAATAAGTGTTATATTTAGTTCCTTACTTATATAATTCCATGTGAGTAATTTATAGTAAATTATGAAGTACTTTAAAAAACCCAAAACACTGTGAGCTGTGAATTAATCACATAATATTTGCCATTAAAGTATTTGTGTTTGAAATGACATTTTGGCTATTCTTCTGATTTATTGTTCCTTAAGACTCCTATAAACTATGGAGGATGACTTCTATGAAAAAAAATTAGAAATTCCATGAGCATCATAACCATGATAATTATGAAACTTTGCCAAACAGATTCTTACTCTGTATGTTATATGTATTTTGTTGTTGTTAAGAGTTTGTAAATAAAGGCATCTAAATTAGTTTATCATTTGACTATTTTTGGATACAATGAAGACTTCTCTTGAGCTCTACATAAAGAGATTTTCTTTCAAACTCTGAAGATCTCTGAAGGATTATTAAAATAATATATCTTTACATGATTTAGAGGAGGTATGGTTGTTAGAGCCAAGTGGGCCATAGTCTTCATTGTTCTGATAATACAGGCTGTGTGATGTTGGGATTGTAGCTCAATTGGACATTAGTATGTAGTGGACTCCAGGGTTGCTGTGGGGTGGTAGGTACTGAGGACACAAAGATGAGTCACGAGTTCTGTCTTCAAGGATGGCAGCCTAGAGGAGGTCCTGTACCAGTAAGCAAACCACTACTGTGAGAGAGGAGGGCAGTAATAAAGTGATGCAAATGTCTACTATGGCATCACCGGAAGGGATATCAACTTAGTCTGGAACACATTCCATGAAGATGCTTCAGAGGAGGTAAGGCTGGTGAGTAAGGTGGAGGGAGATCTACCACGGGGCCGATACCAATGTATCTAGAGTATGCTAATAAGTGTGGATCTTATTTAAGTGATAGGAGGCCATTCATAACTTTTCTATAAGGAGTGATATGATCTTATATTTTAGTAGAATCACTGGTGCAGCACTTGGGAGAAGTCAGAAGGTACTGCAGTTGATTCCATGAGAAGTGGTGTGGCCTGAGATAAGACTAGGAGTAACACTGGAGATGGGGTGGTTAGCAGATTCCAGGGGTAGCTCAGTATAGGAGTAACAGCAGGGAATGAAATTAAGAGGTTTTCAGGAGTTTGAATCTACTGACATGGTAATTGGAAATTGGTCATCAAGAGGCTGAAGGGGACTGGGATGAACTGTAGGCTTCAGCTTTGGATGCCTGTGGCAAAGAGAGGACAAGGAGCAAGTTCTTTTGAGGGACTTTGAGCTGGAGATAGAGATGAAAAGAAAATAAAACATACCCTTGAAACAATGTTTGAGTACTTTCAGTGTGCCTGGTATATGGTAAGGTTTTTAACATACCTAATTATCTCAATATCCTAATATCCTCTCTAGATATTACCATCTGTAAAAGATAAATGAGGAAACAGATTCAGAGAGGTCACCTATCTGACCTCAGATTACAAAACTGGAAGCAGCGGAACTTGGAATTGAGTCTAGATCTATCTGATCCTAAAGTACAACCTTTTCCCAGTCTGTTACCTTGGGAATCATCACATACAGCTATAGTTGAGGCAACGTGTATAAATGGAAATGTTGAGGAAGAGCATACAGACAGACGAACCAATGGCCAAGGATGGAACTTGGGAAAATAATATTAGATCAAATGGACCCCCCAGGGATATATAGAAGATGCAGCCAGAGAGGTAGGAGGCTAACTAGAAAAATCATTGCATCTAAGACAAAAACAGAATTATCCTTCAAGGCTCTCACTCTCTCTCACACATCCTATCCGCCAGCAAATTCTATTGGCTCTGCTTTCAGAATATATCCAGAATCTGACCATTTCCTCCTGTTCATTCAAATCTCTGCTCTAACAATTTCCTGCACTTATCCTTGTTCCCCTAGCATTCACCCGCCGAGCCTTTCAAAATGTAGTTCAGGTTGTCACTCCTCTGCTCCAAACTATCCAGTGGGCTTGTCCTTCAAAATGTCATCCAAACTACCATGGCCCACAGGCCTCAATGGCTGCCGCAGGCTACCTCCCTGACCTCTCCTTGGACATCCTCCGTGGATCACTTGGCCTGGCCACAAGCCAAGCATGCTCCCTTACCGGACCTCTGCACTGGCTGCTTGCCTGCAACGCTTTCCGACCAGATGTCTGTCATTCTATCAAAAAGACTTTCTTCAACCAGCTTGTCTGAATTAGTACCTTCTGTTACCATAGTCCACCTTTTCATTCTTTTTATCACAGACTTTTTCATCACCCAACACATTAAACTTGTTTGTTTGTTTTGTGTTAATTGCATCTAGAATCTCCGCCCCATGCCCAAGCTTCAGGAAGTTCAGGAAGGTAGAGATTTTGTCTTTTTTTTTTTTTTGGTTCACTCCTGTAATCCCCAGGATATAGAATAAACACTCAACAAATGTTTGGATGAATGAATGCAGCCAGACTGGCTTTTAAAAACAAGTAAATAAGATCATGCCCCCTCCTCACCTCCCACCTCCATTCAACTCTTTTATCCCAGAAATCTCCCATTACCATTGGAATAAAATTTAAACTCCTTTCTGTGGTCAACAGGCCTTCTGTGATCTGGACCTTAGCTGAGACTGACCCCTAGTCTTGATGCTCCACCCTGGTTGTAACTACATTCCAGCCACATCGGCCTTCTTGCTCGTCCTGGAATTGCTAAGGTCATTCCTTCCTCTTGCTGTTCCCTCCGCCAGCCACTCCTTCTGCATAGTTGGCTCCTTTTGATCCTAAAGATCTTCGCTCAAGCACTGCTTCTGTGGAAAAGCCTCCCTGGGCTGCCCTGTCCTAAACAGTGCAGTACTTGCACCTCCGCCCCAAGTCTTCCCAGGACAGCCTAATTTTTATTGTCATGATTATCACTGCCTAAGTAATACTCTTCATTTATTTATGTATTGATATTCTCCTTGCAGACCTGGGTTGTAAACTTCATGAGGGTGAGGGATTTTTTTGTCTTATTTACCATCATATTCCCAGCACCTAAATGGGTGTGTTTGGTATTTATTAGGAGCCTAATACTTAGAGGGTGAATGAATGAAATAGTTCTGTCACTCCTGTGAAGGTGGCTCATTGTGATATGACACCCAGTGTAAATAAATGCCTAAGATTTCTAGGATGAAGGTTATTCAGTCTGAACATTAAGTAATGAAAGTACCTTTCCAAACTGGCTCATGGAATTCTGGTACATTACTTTATAGAGATTCTTTTTGCACATTTTTGGGAACCTGACTCTCTCAAACTTTCAGGATGTTGTAATTTTTATTTTTAGTTCTTGCCAATAGTATTGGACTGAATTAGATTGCTAGTTCCTCAGGGAGAGTGCATGCTGTATTCTCTTTTGTATCGCCAGCACCTTACCCAGAGTTCAGCACAGAAGAGATGTTCCATAAATGTTTGCCAATAGGAATTTCACAAAATGTTTACATTTAAAATTTAGAATTTTCTGTAAAATATTTTCACTTTTTGTAGATTCGAAAACTGAGCCTCCCCACCACCATTTCCAAGAAGCTTCACCCTTAAGAAATGTCTGATTACTGACAAACCATAGAAAAGGAATGAAGGACCGATATTCCACACTAAATTTAAATTCTATCCACTGGGTAGAGAAACAGAGGGGACCTGTCATCATTTATTCACCTACTATACTTCCCTATTTGATGAGGTTGGGAAGAAGGCAGGGAAAGGCTCTGTGACCCAGCATTGTTCTTATTTTCTTTTTGATAAAACAGTCAGTGTTCAGTGTGGCTCCAAACGTTTTGGTTTGGAGATTAAAAAAGTGACCAGCAGGTAGCTGTGACGCAAGTTTTGCACAGTCACTGAGCTGCACACACCTTAAGCCAACATAACCAGTGAAAGGTGGCAGTGTTTGAACTGAATCTGTGCTCTTTAGATGGAGCAGCACCTTCTCAATAAAAGCACATTTATACCGACTCCTTAAGAAGTTTAGACTGGAGGGCTGTCTCCAGAAACTGGCCCCCCTTCTGCCAAGCCGCATTTGTTTGTCTTGGCAGACTGTCTGTGTCTGCTTGGCTGTTGCTAATACTGGGATGTTAAATTGATGAAACACAGAGCTCTTGATCCTTTTCTGTGAGGCTTCTATTTGGTTAATGGCAGAGTAGAGCTCTTTGCTGCGAGCCACCTGTAACTGGCCAAGTTCAAAAAAAGAGAGAGCTGCAGAGTTGTGGAAGAGGAAATTTCTCTGTAAAAAAAGATCTTACCAAATACTTGATTTTCTTGTTTGTTTGTTTACATATTTTAATATCCAAAATAGATTTAAAAACACTGAAAAAGAAAGTAAGAAAAAATTTCACCTAAATCCTTCCACTATTTTTGGATGGTTAGTGGATTGGGGGAGGGTTGGGAAATGGATTCTCTTGTAATGTAGATAGAAATTTCAGGACCTATGGGAAGATACTTGGTTAGACTAATTATCCCTGCTTTTCACTGTAGCTTTTGTCTCACTCTTTCTTTAGTCTTGATAGAATTTTTTTCCTTCTGTTGATTATATTTTTGATTCTACTTGGCATAGATACTCAAGCTTAGATAACTGGACAACAGTATGAATGGTTTGACTTTTTGAGAATTTGGGCATTTCAGAGCTCTGGGTCAGCTAAACTTAATGAGCTCGTGTTTATTGTCCTTGGGACTGGGCTATCCTTAGGTTGTCAGGGTTCATGACTGCATGTTGTCCCAGAAGCCATGGGCTGTGGCTCAGCTTTTCAGAACTGACAGCACAGAAAGTAAAACAAAGTAAATCATCTTTCTGGTTTATATTTCTCAAGAGGGATTTACAATATTGCTTAAGTTGTTACAGGTGTTGATAGGCCCCTAAGGTTGGGGACTTTATCAATCCTTCACTTCATTCAGGATTCTGCTCAAATGTCACCTCTCAGAAGAGTCAAAACAGCAAACCCCAGCCCTAGTCACACTCAAACCACTCAGCTGCTTTGGTTTATTCATAGCAGCTATCATGATCTGAAATTGTATTTATTTCTTTAGTTTATATCTCCCCAACGGCAATGTGAGCTCTATGAAGACAGGGATGTTTTTTCTTATTCACCGTTTAACTCCCAGTGTTTAGAAGAGCATCCAGAATATAGTCAGTGCATGATAAATGTGTGTTGAAGGACTGAATGAATAAGAAAAGGAAAGTAACCATAAAGAATGAAGTAGAGAATGAAAATAATGATTGTTTCCCAGATAGTATCATTCAACACATCACTAGTTAAACTGGGTCAGGGAAGTCCACCAGTCTTGCCCATGTGAAATGTTTTATTAGTACTTTTAGTAAACATTTGAGTAAAAACCAGATTGAATATAGCAAACACACCACTTAACCCAAGTAAATGAAATCATTAAGTTAGCCAAAGATCAGGGAATATGAAAGCATTTCATTGTATGGTTGAACTGAATGATTGAGCAGAGAAATTAAATTTGTTTTAATAATTAGGGTGTTAAAAGGGTAGTAACTTTTACCATTGGTAATGAGTACATTTAAAATTCTCTTGCTCACCAGATGCTCTCTTTTAGAAGAGGCAGGTTTATTAACCTCAATCTCTGTTGGTTGCTTATGTCCATCCTGTGAGTATACTCGCATTTCTGGTGCTGCTATAGCACGTTTCCACAAACAGATGGACTAGACAGAAAAAAATATCTCCTGTCCACTAAAAAAAAAAAAAAAAAAGTTTAAAGAGTATATTTGACACATAACAGATGGCATGAGAAATAGCCTGTCAGATTAAGATCCGTGATAATGGATTAGTGAGCCCCCTATAATTAACTACCAATTATTCATCTCATGATTGTATTTCTTTTCACTCTATGTCTACTTTTTATATGATTTAAATCATTGTATTCCATTTTTCCTATTTTCTATTTTTATATATAAACTTTTACCGTGAAGATTTATGTGTTTTGTTTCACGGGCTTCCCAGTGGTTTTATCATATTTCCTCAAATTCACATGTTAGAATGGATCTGTACTGCCAGCAAGGCTATCTATGTGCCAGCAGTGTGACTGGCATGTAGAACACATTTAATTCATGTTTGTTGATTTTAATGAAATATTCCTGATTTATTTAGCCTTTGCTTTATTATAGGACTTTTGGCTTCTTTCTGGTTTTTGATATTATGGGTAATGATGTGGTGACTATATCTACTTGAATGTCTATGGCTTCGTGATTCTTTTGACTCATGGTGTTATAATGAATTCCCATAGGGAAATTTCTCAGTCAAAACTTGTGAACATTTTTGTATCTCTTGATTTGCGAAGAGGTGACATTATTTTATAGTGATACCTTCAATTTTTGAATATTTTGCTGGACTTATAAAATAAGGGTGCTTTTGATTTTATTGAGCATTAATTCTTTCTGATGTAGCTACAAGTATTCTCCAATTTTCATATAGGTAACAACCTATCTTAGATTTCAGTTCTAGGCTTGTTTTTTTTTTTTGTATGCCATAGAATGTTTATGGCTTTTATTAATATCTAATTTTGTTATGAATTATGCTTCTCATTAATTTTTGAAGGAACTTATAGATCTTTGAATTGGGACATTCATTAATTATTGAGTGTAATAATAATTACTGTATGCTTAAATTTTAAATGTCTTACTTTAGCTGGGGTCTCTAAAACTTTGATATTTCTGAAGCCCTTTTTTTTTCATTTTCTCTGTCAATTTTTTGAAATCGAGTGGCTTTTGGAATTGTTTCAAATTGTTAACACATCTGCGTACTCATATGATATATGGTACATAATTATCATTCTTTCTTTAGCCCTGTTACTCTACAGAAGAGCAAGATGAGTTAGAAAATCTGTCTTGAGCAGCTGTAATGAGTAGGAAAAGAAATGTTGACTATTTGAGATGACTAAATCTGCTTAAAAACCAGTTAATGACAGTTTTTTTAAAGGAGATGTTCTTAATATTTAACTTTTTGTTTCCTGGTTCTGTTAAAAATTTTGGAGGATAAAAAATTTCCCCTGATAATATAGCTGTATGCTAAAGTATCGCTATTGTTAGTAGGATGATAGCTGTTAGTAGTAGTAAGTATAATTTGAACCGTTTTCATGTGAAAGGCACTGGATTTCTTATGCATTTTCTCATTTAATCCTGTTATAATCCCCTTTTCACAGATAATGAAACTGAGGGTTTGAGAAGTTAACTGAAACTTTCCCTCAAGGGGGACACAATGTTCAGATTTGGGTCTGTCCAGCTTGAAAACCCTGTGTTCTTAATCAGATGGTAGGCTAAGTATACTAGTTTTGATATTTTGCATTTATCTCTAAGGATTTCTTTAAAAAAAAATCCCTTCCTTTCTGATTGTGTGGATTTTTTTTTTCCTATTTACCGACTTTAATTTTTATTAGTTTACTGGGTTTGGAAACAGTATTTCTTTGTGACTTTAACTTATATTTTCCTAATTACTAATGAGGTTGCATTATGTTTATGGACCACATTTCCTATTCAGGGGTTAACTGTTGATGACTTTTGTCCTTTTAAAAATTGAGTGGTTTGGTTTTCCTTAATAACTCATGAGCTCTTTACATATTCTGGACATTAATCTTTTACTGGTTATTTGGTTTGCACATACCTTCTTCCAGTTTTTATAGTGTCATGTAATAACTGAGGTTCTTAATTTAATTTGATTTTTTTTACTGAGATACATACAATAAAATGAACAAATCTTAGTATACAGCCTCATGAATTTTGACATGTGTATACACTCATAACCAGATTGAGATATCAAACATTCTCACTAATCTTTTTCCCCTTTCACCTGTTTCACTCATTCCTCCATCCCCTAAGTGAAACAGTGTGGTATTTGTCTTTCTCTGTCTTATTTCACTTAAACCTAGAATTGATTTATATTTAAAATGCAATGTTGAGATCCAATCTCAGTTTTTAACCATACAGATACCTAGTTATGTCAACACAACTTATTGAAAACTTTATTCACTATTTATCAGTAGTGCTGCCTCTGTCACATACCAAGTTTCAACATATGTATGAGTTTGTGTCTGGGTTCTCTATTAATGTTTCATTGGTTAGTTTAAGCACTCTATGTTAATACCCCACTGTCATGATTACAGATTATACTAGCTTAATAATAAGATAATATATGGTAAGTTCCTCATCTTGTTGTTCTTTAAGAGTGTGTTGGTTATTTTGGGGTCTATCTCAGACTTGAAAGTAAATAAATTTTTAATTTTTATGCAAAATGTTCTCGATCATCAGGTATGGATATACACTGGGACAGCCAGCTTCCCATACCTCTGCACAGAGCAGTCCTAGCTTTCTTGAATCTGTATTCCCTGATTTCGGTCTGTTTCCTAGCCCTAGGCTCCTTCCTAAAAGAGTACTTGTCCTCTCTCAAGAGATTCAAGATGGCGGCGTGAGAGGTGAGACACAGAACTCCTCCCAAAACCACAGATAATGTGAAAATATAGTTAATACAACTAACTCTAAAACAGCAACAGGAAAGAAGGCTGCACCAGGCTGCCTATAGACCTCATGAACAGAGCAGACCTCACGAAACAGGGTAATGTACGAAAGCCTTGATCTGGTGGGACCCGAGCCCTTCCTCCACCCCAGCTCACTGGCGGGAGGAAGAAGAAAGGAGCGGGGGAGGGGGTGGAAATCTGGGACTGCTGAACAACTAGCCCTGGAGATCTGCTTTGCAAGCAGAAACCTACATTGTGTGGTGCTCTGGAGGATGGGGAGATGGGACAGGCAGAGTGCTTGAGAGAGAGATTCTGGCCATTTGTGGAGGATGGGATCCACATCTGGATGCTCTGGGACAAGGGAAAGGCAGGTGGTCTGAGAGGCACCCTAGCAGCAGGAGGGCTGCTGAAGAGGCAGGGGTTGCATGGAGCTTGCTGCACAGGAGAAGGGATAGGGGGACAAGGTTGTCTGGGCACGCTCTGCCCAGCAGATTGGGAACTTTGGAGAGCTTTAGGCACTCCATCCCCATGGCTGGCTACTCAGCTCCAAGGACCCCACTGTGATACGCAGCCTGCCAAGACTTCCTCCTGGCCTGACAGCACCGGCTTCCAAATCGGCAGTCATAGCTCTGGCATCAGGCCTGCCAGAGGGAGGCTCCACCTACAACATCTAGAGACGCCAAGCACAGAGGCTTACACTGTGTACTCAGCCACTGGCTCTGATATGGGAGATAGGCAGGGCAGATGGGAATCAGGAAATAGATCTTTCCTCCCCCCAGGCACAAGCTCTGCTCCCCTACGACCCCCAACCTCACTCTAGGGGCTGAACAGCTCCAGAGACTGGAGTTTCTGGGCATTAGAGGGCACCACGGAAATACAAAAGGTCAAAAGAACATGGTTCAGACCAAAATCCCACAAACCCGAGAAAAAGGGCCAAATGAAACTGAACTCACCAATCTTTCTGAAAGAGAGTTCAAAATAAAAACCATAAACATGCTTATGGAGGTACAGAAAAATATTCAAGAACTCAGGAACGAATTTAAGATGGAGATTCAATCATTAAGAAATTCCATACCTGAAATAAAACATACAATGGAGGGATTTAAAAGCATATTAGATGTAGGAGAAGAGATGGTAAATGGAATAGAAATTAGAGAAGAGGAATACAAAGAAGGGAGAAAAAAGCATCTCTAAGGATGAAAGAATATTGAGAGAACTGTGTGATGAATCCAAATGGAACAATATTTGCATAATAGGGATAGCAGAAGAAGAGAGAGAAAAGGGGATAGAAAGTGTCATTGAGGAGGTAAGTGCTGAAAACTTCCCCAATCTGGGGAAGGAGATAGTCTTTCAGGACATGGAGACACACAGATTGCCCAACACAAGGGACCCAAGGAAGACAACACCAAGACATATAATAATTAAAATGGCAAAGATCAAGGATAAAGACAGACTTTTAAAAGCAACTAGAGAGATAAAAAAGATCACATACAAAGGAAAACCCATCAGGCTATCATCAGGTTTCTCAACAGAAACCTTAAAGGCCAGAAGGGAGTGGCATGATATATTTAAGGCACTGAAGCAGAAGGGCCTCGAACCAAGAATACTCTACCCGGCAAGGTTACCATTTAAATTTGAAGGAAGGATTAAACAATTTCAGATAAGCAAAAGCTGAGAGAATTTACCTCCCACAAACCACCTCTACAGTACATTTTGGAGGGACTCCTATAGATGGAAGTATTCCTGAGACTAAATAGATGTCACCCAAGGGATACACAAAGAGTACAGAATATGATTCATAACATACAAAGAATGGAGGAGGAAGAAAAAGGAGGAAAAAAAAAGAATCTTTAGGTTTTGTTTGTAATAGCATAGGAAGTGAGTTAAATTAGACTGTTAGATAGTAAGGGAATTACCCTTGAACCTTTGGCAACTATGAATCTAAAGCCTGCAATGGCAATAAGTACATGCCTATTGATAATCAGCCTAAATGTAAATGGTCTGAATGCACCAATTAAAAGATGAAGAGTCACTGAATGGATAAAAAAACAAAACCCATCTATATGTTGCCTACAAGAGACTCACTCCAAACCCAAAGACATACACAGACTGAAAGTAAAGGGATGGAAAAATATATTTCATATAACTAATAGGGAGAAAAAAAGCAGGAATTGCAGTACTTGTATCAGACAAAATAGACTTCAAAACAAAGAAAGTAACAAGAGACAAAGAAGGACATTACATAATGATAAAGGGATCAGTTCAACAAGAGGACATAACTATTATACATATCTATGCACCCAACAATGGATCACCTACATATCTGAAACAAATGCTAACAGAATTAAAGGGGGAAATCGAATGCAATGCATTCATTTTGGGAGATTTCAACATATCACTCACTCCAAAGGACATCAAACAGACAGAAAATAAATAGAGACAGAGGCACTGAACAACGTACTAGAACAGATGGACCTAACGGACATCTACAGAACTCTACATCCAAAAGCAACAGGATACACATTCTTCTCAAGTACGCATGGAACATGTTCAAGAATAGATCATATACTAGGCGACAAAAAGAGACTCAGTAAATTAAAAAAGATTGAAATTGTACCAACCAGCTTCTCAGATCACAAAGGTATGAAAGTAGAAATAAATTACTCAAAGAAAATGAAAAAGCCCACAAACACGTGGAGGCTTAATAACATGCTCCTAAATAATCAATGGGATCAATGACCAAATAAAAACAGATCAAGCAATATATGGAGACAAATGACAACAATAATTCAACACCACAAAATCTGTGAGATGCAGCAAAGGCTGTGCTAAGAGGGAAATATATTGCAGTGCATGCCTACCTCAGGAAAGAAGAACAATCCCAAAATGAACAGTCTAAACTTGCAATTAATGAAACTAGAAAAGGAAGAGCAAATGCGGCCCAAAGTCAGTAGAAGGAGGGACATAATAAAGATCAAAGCAGAAATAAATAAAATTGAGAAGAAATAAAACAATAGACAGAATCAATGAAAGCAGGAGCTGGTTCTTCAAGAAAATAAACAAATAGATAAACCCCAAGCCAGACTTATCAAGAAAAAAAGAGAGTCTAATCAGAAATTAGAAAGGAAAAATCACTACGGACACCACAGAAATACCAAGAATTATGCGAGAATACTATGAAAAATTATATGGTAACAAACTGGATAACCTAGAAGAAATGGACAACTTTCTAGAAAAAAATATAACCTACCAAGGCTGACCCAGGAAGAAACAGAAAATCTGAATAGACTGATTACCAGCAAAGAAATTGAATTGGTAATCAAACAGTACATAAGAACAAAACCCCTGGGCCAGATAGTTTCACGGCTGACTTTTATCAAACATTAGTGAAGACCTAATACCCATCCTCCTTAAAGTTTTCCAAAAAGTGGAAGAGGAGGAAATACTCCCAAACTCATTCTACAAGCCGAACATCACTGTAATACCAAAACCAGGCAAAGACACCACAGAAAAAGAAAATTACATTCCAATATCTCTGATGAACATAGATGCGAAAATACTCAACAAAATATTAACAAAACGAATTCAAAAATACATCAAAAAGATCATCCATCATGATCAAGTGGTATTCATCCCAGGGGTGCAAGGATGGTAAAACATTTGAAAAATCCATCAACATCATCCACTACATCTATAAAAAGAACAAAATGCACATGATCATCTCCATAGATGCTCAAAAGTCATTCGACAAAATTTAACATCATTCATGATAAAAACTCTCAACAAAATGGGTTTAGAGGGCAATTACCTCATAAAGGCCATATACAACAAACCCACAGCCAACATTATATTTAACAGTGATAATCTGAAAGCTTTTCCTTTAAGATCGGGAACAAGACAAGGATGCCCACTCTCCCCACTTCTATTCAACATAGTTCTAGAGGTCCTAGCCATGGCAATCAGACAACACAAAGAAATAAAAGGCATCCAGATGGGTAAGGAAGAAGTCAAACTGTCTCTGTTTGCAGATGACATGATATTGAACATAAAAACCCCTTAAGAATCCACTCCAAAACTACTAGATCTAATATCTGAATTCAGTAAAGTTGCAGGATAGAAAATTAATACACAGAAATCGGTTGTATTCCTATACACTAATGATGAACTACCAGAAAGAGAAATCAGGAGAACAATTCCATTAACAATTGCATCCAAAAGAATAAAATACCTATGAATAAACCTAACCAAGGAAGTGAAAGACTTATACTCTGAAAACTATAAGACACTCATGAGAGAAATTGAAGAAGATACCAATAAATGGAAACACATCCCATGCTCATGGATAGGAAGAATTAATATTCTCAAAATGGCGATCCTGCCTAAAGCAATCTAAAGATTCAATGCAATCCCTATCCAAATACCAGCAGCATTCTTCAAAGAACTAGAGCAAATAGTTCTAAAATTCATATGGAACCACAAAAGACCCCAAATAGCCAAAGCAATCCTGAGACAGAACAATAAAGCAGGGAATTATGCTCCCTGACTTCAAGCTCTACTACAAAGCCACAGTAATCAAGACAATTTGGTACTGGTACAAGAACAGAACCATAGACTAATCGAACAGGCTAGAGAGCCCAGATATAAACCCAAGCTATATGGTCAATTAATATACGATAAAGGAGCCATGGACATACAATGGGGCAATGACAGCATCTTCAACAGCTGGTGTTGGCAAAACTGGACAGCTACATGTAAGAGAATGAAACTGGATTATTGTCTAACCCCATACACAAAAGTAATCTCGAAATGGATCAAAGACCTGAATGTAAGTCATGAAACCATAAAATTCTTAGAAAAAAGCATAGGCAAAAATCTCTTGGACATAAACTGCAACTTCATCATGAACATATCTCCCCAGGCAAGGGTAACAAAAGCAAAAATGAAGAAGTGGGACTATATCAAACTAAAAATCTTCTGTACAGCAAAGGACACCATCAGTAGAACAAAAAGACATCCTACAGTATGGGAGAATACATTCATAAATGACATATCCAATAAGGGGTTGACATCCAAATTATATAAAGAGCTCACACACCTCAACAAACAAAAAGCAAATAGGCCAAATAAATGGGCAGAGGAGCTGAACAGACACTTCTCCAAAGAAGAAATTCAGATGGCCAACAGGCACATGAAAAGATGCTCCACATCCCTAATCATCAGAGAAATACAAATTAAAACCACAATGAGATATCACCTCACACCAGTTAGGATGGCCACCAATCAAAAGACAAACAACAACAAATGTTGGTGAGGATGTGGAGAAAGGGGAACCCTTCTACACTACTAGTGGGAATGTAAATTAGTTCAACCATTGTGGAAAGCAGTATGGAGGTTCCTCAAAAAACTCAAAATAGAAATACCATTTGACCCAGGAATTCCACTCCTAGGAATTTACCCTAAGAATGCAGCAGCCCAGTTTCAAAAAGACATATGTACCTCTATGTTTATTGCAGCACTATTTGCTTTAGCCAAGAAATGGAAGCAACCTAAGTGTCTATCAGTAGATGAATGGATAAAGAAGAAGTGGTCATATACACAATGGAATATTATTCAGCCATAAGAAGAAAACGAATCCTACCATTTGTAACAACATGGGTGGAGCTAGGGTATTATGGTCAGTGAAATAAGCCAGGCAGAAAAAGACAAGTATCAAATGATTTCACTCATCTGTGGAGTATAAGAACAAAGAAAAAAACTGAAGAAACAAAATAGCAGCAGACTCACAGAACCCAAGAATGGACTAACAGTTCCCAAAGGGAAAGGGACCAGGGAAGATGGATGGGAAGGGAGGGATAAGGGGGAAAAAGGGGTATTACATTTAGCACACATAATGTAGCCGGGGGGCGGGGATATGGGGAAGGTAGTATAACACAGAGAAGACAAGTAGTGATTCTATAGCATGTTACTATGCTGATGGACAGTGACTGTAATGGGGTATGTGGTGGGGAGTCTAGTAACCATAATATTGCTCATGCAATTGTACTTTAAAGTAGGGAGAAATAAAAGAGTACCTGTCCTTCATCTCACTCCAAACTTAATCAAGGTAGAATTGGTTCTGGTCCTGAACCTTTCTAATGTGCTTTTTATCTAATAGTGGTTTTATATTTAATGATTTGCAGTATATGTAAAACACTTTTGAAAAGTTAAAAGGACTTTTTTTTAATATAGTATAGGAAATTGTTTTTCATTAGAATTTTTCATTAATATTTCCTATGTTCTGTAAGTTTTTGGCACTTGACCCCCTGTGGGCAGTAAACAAAGTGAGCTTGATAAAATTGCACCATTTATGATCAACAGTTTCCAGTATAATGCTTGTTCTTGCAAGGTCTTGTTACATTCAGCCCTACTTTTATTGAAAATGGCACATATCAGTAGCAACCCTTTCTGATATCTGGAGGTAGTCACTACATACCGTTCATAGTCCTGATCACTATTTACTTTAGAAGTTCTTAACCTGGGGACCATGGAGAGTACTTTAGGTATTTTAGAGAAATTTGGAGTAGTGTGAAAAAAATGTGTCATAGGACCATTTTAAAAAAGAGTTAATAGTTTTCCTCATTCATTTTTCAGTACCTCACTGAATCATCTTTCATCTAAATTCCTCAAAAAGAGAAATAGACCCAAAGAAAGTTACAAAGCATCTCTATTCTCCAAACCTCATCCATGTTTATTTAACAACTTGCAACCCAATTCCACACCTTTTAGATGCCTATATTGACCATACTTTCTGTTCCTATCGTTTTGTCCATTTCTTACACTAATTTTAGCATTTTTTTTGTTTGCTACTGTCTTTTTTTTAAGGCAAGGAGGGCATTGGCATTTGGTCTTTGTTTTTAATTGATATCATGATTATTCTATAGTTGCATAAGTGGCTTATTTAGAGAGGGAGGGAGAAAGAGACAGTGTAATTTGGAGAATTTAGGCTTTTGGGATGATCTGCTGGTGTGAACTGGATATTTGAAATCTGTTATTTCATGTATTCAGATTTTATGGGGCCTGAAACTTGTATAATTATACTGACCACATTTTAGAAAAATTAGTACAACCTTGTAAATATAAAAGTAGGTACAATAATGTATATTTATTTTGCATGAGGAAAAAATAAAAATTACAAATTTGATCAAGCTCACTAATATCACAAGAAATATATTGTATTAAGTAACAGCTTAACATATTTCTGTTTTCTCCTCCATATCTGGTGCCTATACTTCAATTGTCTCTTTATTGATGATTTTACAAAACATCAGTGATTTTACAATATAATTTTTGTAGAGAATATAGAAAGCTAAGTCAGTTTTTCTTCTAGCATGATCATCATATTTTGCCTTTTAATAGTGGTGATTCAGTTGTGCATACCTCTTTGTAGTACTGCTACTGGGTTGTGACTTACAAACCTGGGAATGCTCATCAATTCAATGTTGTACATTTCTCATCAAAAAGGAAAAAAAAATCAGTACAGACTGTTCATAATTACATATGTCCAAATAGCAAATACATTTTTGAGAGGAGAGAATTTTTCACTTTGAAGAAACATTGATGAAAATCAGCTCCTCCGTCACTTAAAATTTTAACACATTTAAGGATTGGAAGACTTTTCCACAGTCCAGATTCTGCCTCATATGTTTAAAACCCTGTTTCTCTTCCACTAGTCAACACTTCCAGGCCAAGCACTGCTTACTATTTCTATCTTTGTTTCATCCTCTCAGTGCTATTAATACCCTTCTGCTGGTTTTTTCCAATCCATTTTATTTTATTGGAGGAATTTTGAAACAGATAATACCTAGGACAAAGCCTACCAACCGATAGGAACAACAGTAAGAGTAGCTGGCCAGTGTCCAATACTGCATGTCAGGTTGGGCTATGCCCTGTACCATTGGGCCTTGAAGCAACTCCCTGGGGGTAATTACTGACCCCAATTTTATAGAGGAGAAAACTGAACTTGTTGGGATTTCGTTTGAGGTCTGTCAGACTTCAAAGCTTGTGTTCAAACCACTACAAGCCTCTTTTCAGCAATTTGTATTTGTGGTGGGGTGGCTTGAAGCTAAACATGATCTGATATTTTTATTAATATGAGTATATGAATAAGATGTTAATAATATAATTACACTTAATTATTACTATATGTTTTCCAACCACAATTTCCTGTACTCTTGGATTTTCTTAATTTAGTAATTCTAGCTCTTTCAGCAACAAATCACTTTATAACAAATTAACTGTAAAACCAAAAATGTTTAAGTCAAAGGTGATTATTAGAACGAATTTTAATATCTCAGAACCCTCAGCAATAATGTATTATTTTGTAATAAGAAAATATCTAATCCTTGGTTAAAAAAATAAGCACCACAAAATAAAATGGCCAGTCCCTGTGAGTTGAAATATAGAAATTACTGCTTTCATCAACATTTTTATTCAAATTGCTTTGAGTCTTTGTGAATGACCGCAAAATATTATTTTCCTCATCTTTGTTGTTAAGGTTCAGGGTGTGAGCGTGTCTGTGCATAATCCCAACTTTGCCAAGCAAATTGGCAAAGTCAGTGCAATCGTAAAGTCAAAATCTATCCAATTCTGTCTTTTCTCTATTGAGTGAAAAGTTTGCTATTCTTGAAGGAGAGGAGTCTCCTTTAACTCCTGAAGCTCATTTGGCACCTTACTTATGAACTTAACAATTTCTAAATGGGTTTGCTCTGTTTAGGTTGACTCTCTTGTCCTTGTTTTAAGACACTTTTCTCAGAAGCAAAGAGAAAGAAAATTGCACTCCAGTCCTAAGCATGGTCTGTATATACTTCCACCTGACCACTTCATGTTACTTTGTTCTTCTCCAGAGAGTAATTATCTAACCAAACAAATTTATCTCATTTTAAACAATTGCTAGAGATATTAATAAGCAGGGATTCTGGAGCTAGAGACTTGCATTTGAATCCCACCTCCACCACATACTGGCTGTGTTTACCTTTGACAAGTGACTTAACCTTTTCGGGCCTCAGTTTCTTCATCTGTTCCATGAGGATAACAATACCACAACCATGTTAATTAAATTAATGTTATTTACGTTATTTTATATTAATAAAGAAGTCATTATAATAGAAATATATATGTTATAACATGGTTGTTGTTATAGATGAACTTTACAGATGGTAAAGGTTATGTCTGGCCAATATTTTTTAAGATTTCAAAGCACAAACTTTTATTTTTGTAATGTTTGTTTTATAAATGTGATTCCTTGAATAAAAGGAAAAAAACCCTCAAACTTTAAAGATATTATTTACTGTTTAGTATCTTCACTAATACTACATTTACATATAAGGATAATGGGTAGACTATATTTCCTCTAATATGCATACTTTACAGAAATATCAGAAATGTATTGTGTTTTGGTTTCATTTACTTTGATATTTTGAAAAATGTTTGGAGCCAGTTAATGTAACAAACTTTTCCCCCCTAGTATAATTCTATTTCTGTATCTGTAGTTATAAGTTTTTGGGCCTGAAAAATGTTGAATTTACATCATAAAACAGGACTGGCTTTATTTCTAATTATGTTGACATTAAAATAGGGCTAGCTTTTCTGCTAACGCTTCCACACTCTATCTTTTAAAATTTCAGTTTCACATATTTTCTTTTGATTGCCAATCTAGTATATTCATAGTTTGCTACCATTTGGAATCTGCCAGTAAAAAATACGTCAGACATTATTGAGAAATCTGTCTCATTCTTTTCCCATTATCAACTTTTTTGTTTTTTCCTTCTTTTTTTTCCCTGACATCTGTTCTGAGTAGCTCAGATCCACTTTATCTGGGCATTCACTTTGTGCTAAATCTTACTTGACCTTCAAGAATCTGTAGATCCATCCAGAACTGGGTCAGATTTGATCCTCCCCAGTTGTAGGCACCTGGCCAACTTCTCTGGTATTAGGCTTTGACACTCCTAAAGGTCTGTAGATGATTTCACGAAAAGGTATGCTATCCTTTCACTTGTCCTCAGTCTGTCTCCACAGTGAAAATAATGGAAATTGTGTGTTATTGCTATGTTCTTTTGGAACATCTTAGTTGATGCAGTTTCTCTCTCTTTTTTTATTTCTCTTTCTCACTCCTCCATCCTTCTTTCCTTCTTCTTTCTTCTCCCCCTCCCTTCCTTCATTTCTCTCCCTCCCTTCCTTCCCTCCCTCCTTCCTTTTTTTTTCCTTGTCTTCTCCCTCCCTTCCTCTTCCCCCCAGCTCCTTCTTCTCTCCTTATGTCTTTTTCTGAGTTAGTGATGGGTGGAAACATTCACATGCTGTTTTTTGTAGATCTGGTTCCTCTTGCTGGTGCCCTTACTAAGGCCTTTCTGGCAGGGCAGGTGAGAGATGGTCATGACGGCACCAGCCACCCAGCTGGGATGGGCCGGAACATTGATTGGAGAAAAGCTTCATGAATCCTGTGTTTCTGGAGTAATAGCGCATTGGTCACAAACTGTGGCTTCCTATAGGCTTTCTTAAATGCCATAACCATGGCAGGCCATGTGAGTATTTGCAGTATTGCACCATCCAAAGCCTAGGGAAAAAATCTCGAAGACAAACCAGTTGCTACCTCTACACAGGCATGGCAACTTCCAGGCTGTGAAAGAGTTCTTCATAGAACAATAATTTGGGGATTATTATCCACATCTAGTGGATTGGACGGAGCCTTTTATAGTTCTGGTGCTCTTACAGAGATATAATAATGAGCAAGTCTCACCTGGGAAACAAAATGGGATGTCCTTTTTCTAGTGCAGGGTGTCTCACGTGCTTTTCCATGGTGCTGAAGACTGGTCGTGTGGCTCCTGTAAAGTGAAAAGAATATGATTCCAAGCAGTGGTCATGTGAAGAAAGGTGTGGCATCAGGATTGCCCACTCCTTTTTTAAACCTAACAGTGTAATATAACCTTTGAGTCAGCCCTGGGGTCATAGACACTAAGATTGTTAGGGTCATTTTTCAGAACAGTGGAATGTGAGGGCTTGAGAAGGTATGTGAAGCACTCTTAGGTGGTGGGGACACCATGGTCAAAATGTCAGACAAGGTTTGTAGGACAGACAGATAGTGAACCAATAAACATACATGAAAACTATCAGATTAGCAGAGATCTAACTGTTATGCAGGAAAATAAAATAGGGCAATGTGACAAGAAATGACTGCGGCATTTGGCGTGGTCAGGAAGAGAAGGTATTGAGGTTGAAAGCTGAAAGAAAAGAAAAGAAAGTATGAGATGTGGGGGATACAGGAGGATCGGGGGCAAAACATATTCAGACAGAGAGATCTGCTAAGAAGGTCAGTGAACTACAGGGAGGGTGTTAGAGAGATTGGGAAGAAGTCACATCTTGTTTGACTTGTAAGCCAGAGTAAAATGTTTAAGTGTAGGTGTAATGGGGAGCTATGAAGGATTTTAAGCAGAAAGGAGATATGGTATGATTTACTTTTTAAAAAAATGATCACTTTGCTATGTGGGGAATGGAATGGGGAGGCCATGGAGGCTGATGCACAGGCTCTTGCTTCACAGGTGAGAGATGATGGTGGTTTGGACTAGTAGCACTAAGAGGTATGGAGAGAGAGGATTAAAGATGTGGCATGAGAGGTGAGACAGAGGCTTCCTCCTAAAATCACATATAATATGAAAACATAATTAATACAACTAATCCTGAAAGAGCAACATGAAAGAGAACTGTGCCAGACTGCACACACCTGGAGAAAAGAGCAGACCTCACAGAACAGGGTAACATACCAAAGCCATGTCCTGGCGGGACCCAAGCCCTTCCCCTACCCCAGCTCACTGGCAGGAGGAAGAGAAATGGAGCAGGGAAAGAGTGGAGGCCTGGGACTGCTGAATACCTAACTCTGGAGATCTGCTCTGGGAGCACAAACCTACATTTCATGGTGCTTGCATGGTACTCTCATGATCAGGGGCTTGGAAAGTTAAGACAGGCAGAATACCTGGAAAGACTGAGATTCCAGCTGCTTGTGGAAAGCAGGGATCCATATCCAATTGCTCTTGGGAAAAAGAAAGGTGGGCAGTCTGAGAGACTTCCTAACAAAGAAGCCCACAGCAAGAGGGCTGTTAAAGGGTCAAGGATTGCACAGAGCTTACTGCTCAGGAGAAAAGACAGCTAGACAAAATTGTCTGGGTTCACTCTGCAAAACAGGTTGGGAGCTTTCATGATCTTCGGGTGCTCCAGCTCCCTGGCTGGTTACACAGCTACAAGTACCTCCTCCATGATACACAGCCTACTGTCCTTTATCCCAGCCTGTACCACCTGGCTCGCAAACTGGCAAATCCTACAGTGGCATTAGGCCAGCCAGAGGGAAGATCTGTCTAGTGCAACTACAAATGCAAAGCATAGAGGCTTATATCTGTGTTCTCAGCCTACTGGTTAAGGCAGTGGAGACAGGCATAGCAGCCAGGAAGCAGGAAACAGCTCTTTCCTTCCCCCAGGCACCAATACCACTCCCCTGCTACCCGTGACATTGCTTCAGGGGCTGAGCAGCTCCAGGGAGTAGAGCTTCTCAGTACTAGAGGGCACCATATACAAATATGAAACACCAAAGGAACCTGGTTCAAAGTAAAATTATTAATACAACTCCTGAGAAAGATTTAAATGACATCGACCTCATGACTCTTCCTGAAAGGGAGTTCAAAATAAATATCATTAACATGCTCATGGAGGTACGGAAAGATATTCAAGAACGCAGGAATGAATTCCAGTCAGAGATCCAATCGTTGAAGAGCACAATGGAGGGTGTTAAAAGCAGATTGGATATGGTGGATAAGATGATAAATGAAATAGAAACTAGAGAAGAGGAATACAAAGAAGCTGAGGTACAGAGAGAAAAAAGATCTCTAAGAATAAAAGAATATTGAGAGAACTGTGGGACCAATCCAAACGGAACGATATTCGCATTATAGGGGTACCAGAAGAAGAAGAGAGAGAAAAAGGGATAGAAAGTGTCTTTGAGGAAGTGATTGTCAAAAACTTCCCCAATCTGGGGAAGGAGATAGTCTCTCAGGCCATGGAGGTGTGCAGATCTCCCAACACAAGGGACCCAAGGAAGACAACATCAAGACATATAGTAATTAAAATGGCAAAGATCAAGGATAAGGACAGACTCTTAAAATTAGCCAGAGAGAGAAATAAGATCACATACAAAGGAAAGCCAATCAGGCTATCATCAGACTTCCCAGCAGAAACCTTACAGGCCAGAAGGGAGTGGCATGATGTATTTAATACAATGAAGCAGAAGAGCCTCAAACGAAGAATACTCTACCTGGTAAGGTTATCATTTAAATTTGAAGGAGGGATTAAACAATTTCCAGATAAGCAAAAGCTGTGAGAATTTACCTCCCACAAACCATCTCTACAGTGTATTTTGGAGGGACTGCTATAGATGGATGGAAGTGTTCCTAAGGTTTAACAGCTGTCACCAGAGGTAATAAAAACACAGTAAAGAAAATAAAATAGCTAATTAGTAAGCAAATGCAAAATAAAATTAACTATCCCCAAGTCAATCAAGGGACAGACATCTTAAAGAGTACAGAATATGATACCTAATATATAAAGAATGGAGTAGGAAGAAAAAGGGGAAGAAAAAAAAAAGAACCTTTAGATTGTCTTTGTAATAGCATATTAAGTGAGTTAAGTTAGATTCTTAGATAGTAAGGAAGTTAACCTTGAACATTTGGTTACCACGAATCTAAAGCCTGCAATGCCAATAAGTGCATACCTATCGATAATCACCCTAACTGTAAATGGACTGAATGCACCAATCAAAAGATATAGAGTCACTGAATGGATAAAAAAGCAAGACCCATCTATATGCTGCCTACAAGAGACTCGTTTTAGACCCAAAGACATACACAGGCTAAAAGTGAAGGGATGGAAAAGATATTTCATTCAACAAATAGGGAGAAAAAAGCAGGAGTTGCAGTACTAGTATCAGACAAAATAGAGTTCAAAACAAAGAAAATCCCAAGAGACAAAGAAGGGCATTACATAATGATAAAAGGGTCAATCCAACAAGAAGATATAACCATTACAAATATCTATGTGCCCAACACAGGAGCACCTACATATGTGAAACAAATACTAACAGAATTAAAAGGGGAAATAGAATGCAATGCATTCATTCTAGGAGACTTCAACACTCCACTCACTCCGAAGGACAGATCAACCAGACAGAGTATAAGTAGGGAGACAGAGGCACTGAAAAACACATTAGAACAGATGGACCTAACAGACATCTACAGAACTCTACACCCAAAAGCAGCAGAATACACATTCTTCTCAAGTGCACATGGAGAATTTTCAAGAATAGATCATATACTAAGGCCACAAAAGGAGCCTCAGTACATTCAGAAAGATTGAAATTGTACCAACCAGTTTCTCAGACCACAAAGGTATGAAACTAGAAATAAATGCAAAGAAAATGAAAAATCACACAACCACATGGAGGCTTCACAACATGCTCCAAAATAACCAATGGATCAATGAGCAAATAAAAACAGAGATCAAGCAATATATGGAGACAAATGACAACAATAATTCAACACCACAAAATCTGTAGGACGCAGCAAAGGCCATGCTAAGAGGAAAGTGTATTTCAGTACAGGCCTACCTCAGGAATGAAGAACAATCCCATATGAGCTGTGTAAACACACAATTAATGAAACTAGAAAAAGAAGAACAAATGAGGCCCAAAGTGAGTAGACGGAGGGACATAATAAAGATTAAAGCATAAATAAATAAAATTGAGAAGAATAAAACAATAGAACGAATCAATGAAAGGAGGAGCTGGTTCTTCGAGAAAATAAACAAAATAGATAAACCCCTAGCCAGACATATCAAGAAAAAAAGAAAGTATACGCACATAAACAGAATCAGAAATGAGAAAGGAAAAATTATGACGGACACCACATAAATACAAAGAATTATGAGAGAATACTATGAAAAATTATATGCTAACAAACTGGATAACCTAGAAGAAATGCACAACTTTCTAGTACAATACAACCTTCCAAGGCTGACCCAGAAAGAAACAGAAAATCTGAACAGACCAATTATCAGCAGTGAAGTTGAACAGGTAATCAACACCCTAAGAGCAAAATGCCTGAACCAGATGGCTTCACCGCTGAATTTTATCAAACATTTAGTGAAGACCTAATACCCATCCTCCTTAAAGTTGTCAAAAGAGTAGAAGAAGAGTTAATACTTCCAAACTCATTTTATGAGGCCAACATCACTCTAATACCAAAACCAGGCAAAGAGAACACAAAAAAAGAAAATTACAGACCAATATCCCTGATGAACATAGATGCAAAAATACTCAACAAAATATTCGCAAACCAAATTCAAAAATACATCAAAAAGATCATCAATCATGATCAAGTAGGATTTATTCCAGGGATGCAAGGATGTTACAACATTCAAAAATCTATCAACATCATCCACCACATCAACAAAAAGGACAAAAACCACATGATCGTCTCCATATATGCTGAAAAAGCATCTGACAAAATTCAACATCCATTCATGATAAAAACTCTCAACATAATGGGTATAGAGGGCAAGTACCTCAACATAATAAAGGTGATATATGACAAGCCCACAGCCAACATTATACTTAACAGCAAGAACCTGAAAGCTTTTCTTTTAAGATCAGGAACAAGACAAGGATGCCCACTCTCCCCACTTCTATTCAACATAGTACTGGAGGTCGTAGCCTCGGCAATCGGACAACACAAAGAAGTAAAAGGCATCCAGATTGGCAAGGAAGAAGTCAAACTGTTCCTGTTTGCAGATGACACGATATTGTATATAAAAAACGCTAAGGAATCCACTCCAAAACTACTAGATCTAATATCTGAATCCAGCAAAGTTGCAGAATACAAAATTAATACTCAGAAATCTGTGCCATTCCTATACACTAACAATGGACTAGCAGAGAGAGAAATCAGGAAAAGGATTCCATTCACAATTGCATCAGAAAGAATAAAATACTTACGAATAAACCTAACCAAGGAATTGAAAGACTTATACTCTGAAAACTACAGGACACTCATGATAGAAATTGAAGAAGATACCAATAAATGGAAACACATCCCGTGCTCATGGATAGGAAGAATTAATATTGTCAAAATGGTCATCTTGCCTAAAGCAATATACAGATTCAATGCATTTCCTATCAAAATACCAACAGCATTCTTCAATGAAGTAGAGAAAATCATTCTAAAATTCATATGGAACCACAAAAGACCCCAAATAGCCAAAGTAATCCTGAGAAGGGATAATAAAGCTGGGGGGATTATGCTTCCCGACTTCAACCTCTAGTACAAAGCCACAGTAATCAAGATAATTTGGTATTGGCACAAGAGCAGACCCATAGACCAATGGAACAGACTAGAGAGCCCTGATATAAACCCAACCATATATGGTCAATTAGTATATGATAAAGGAGCCATGAACATACAGTGGGGAAATGACAGCCTCTTCAACAGCTGGTGTTGGCAAAACTGGACAGCTACATGCAAGAGAATGAAACTGGATTATCGTTTAACCCCATACACAAAAGTAAACTCAAAATGGATCAAAGATTTGAATGTAAGTCATGAAACCATAAAACTCTTAGAAGACAACATAGGCAAAAATCTCCTGAATACAAGCATGAGCAACTTTTTCCTGTGCGCATCTCCTCAAGCAAGGGAAACAAAAGCAAAATGAACTCACGGGACTACATCAAACTAAAAAGTTTCTGTACGGCAAAGGACACCATCAACAGAACAAAGAGCCATCCTACAGTATGGGAGAATATATTTGTAAATGACATATCTGACAAGGGGTTAACATCCAAAATATATAAAGAACTTACATGCCTCAACACCCAAAAAACAAATAACCTGATTAAAAAATGGGCAGAGGATATGAAGAGACAGTTCTCCAAAGAAGACATTCAGATGGCCAACAGACACATGAAAAGATGCGCCACATGGCTAATGATCGGAGAAATGCAAATTAAAACCACAATGAGATATCACCTCACACCAGTAAGGATGGCCACCATCCAAAAGACTAAGAACAACAAATGCTGGGAAGGATGTGGAGAAAGGGGAACCCTCCTACCCTGCTGGTGGGAATGTAAGCTAGTTCAACCATTGTGGAAAGCAATATGGAGGTTCCTCAAAAAACTAAAAATAGAAATACCATTTGACCTGTGAATCCCACTCCTTGGAATTTACCCAAAGAATACATCTTTTCAGACTCAAAAAGACATATGCACCCCTATGTTTATCGTAGCAGTTTTTACAATAGCCAAGATATGGAAGCAACCTAAGTGTCCATCAGTAGATGAATGGATAAAGAAGAGGTGGTACATATACACAGTGGAATACTATTCAGCTATAAGAAAGAAACAAATTCTACCATTTGCAACAACATGGATGGTGCTGGAAGATATTATGCTCAGTGCAATAAGCCAGGCAGAGAAAGACAAGTGCCAAATGATTTCTCTCATTTGTGGAATATAATAACAAAGCAAAACTGAAGGGACAAAACAGCAGTAGACTCACAGACTCCAAGAAGGGACTAGAGGTTACCAAAGGAGACGGGTGTGGGAGGGCAGGTGGGAGGGAGTGAGAAGGGGATTGAGGGGTATTATGTTTAGTATACTTGGTGTGTGCGATCACAGGGATAACAGTGTAGCACAGAGAAGGCAAACAGTGAATCTGTGTCATCTTATTACCCTGATGGAGAGTGACTGCATTTGGGTATGGGTTGGGACTTGGTAACGTGGGTAAATGTAGTAACCACATTGCTGTTTCATGTGAAACCTTCATCAGAGTGTATATCAATACTACCTTAATAAAAAAAAAGAGGTATGAAGAGAAGCAATGGGTTTGGGATGTGTTTTGAGGGTAGCTTGAAAAGACTTGCTGATAAATGTGGCATGTGGAGTGAGAAAGAGGAAACAGTGATAACTCAGATTTCAGATGTCAGAGAAATTACTGATAGGCCTTTTCCTGAGATGGAGATGACCAGGGGAGCTGTTGGCTTAGCAAACGCAGGAGTTCTGTTTTGGCCACGGAGAGTTAAAGATTCCTACTAGATACTCCCGTGGAACTATCGAGTAGATAGTTGTGTAACCAAGAGTGGAATCTCACAGAGGTTAGAGCTGGAGACTTAGGTGACATCAACAGTTGGGATGCTCTTCAGAGCCATGGGGTTAGATGGGATCACTAAGGGAAGTAGATGGTCAGAAAAGAGGAGACGGCCCAGACAGAGCCTTCATGTGCCCTACTTTAATGGTTTAGAGAAGGAGCTAGTAAATGAGACAGAGAAGGAACAGTCAGTAAGGTGGGAGAAAAAAAAAATATGATTTCTTAAAAGCCAAGGGAAGATAGCATTTTCAAGAATGAGACAAAGATGGCTATATGTTTTGTGGATCTGAAGCTTAAGCAATGTTGGGGTCCTTTTAAAGATAATTAATTAAGAATTAGTAATACAAAATTAGGCACCAATGTGACCATTAAGAATGAGAAAGAAATGATGAGAAATTACCAAGAGCTAAAAATGCCTCAAATATCACACAATTCAGGAAAAAAAATTAATTGAAACACCTGCTGCACTAATCTAAACACTTTCTCCTTTATTTTTTGGGGGGGGAGGGTGCTAGTGGTGGAGTGTTTACTCTTGGATTATGTCTTCATATCACAATTTTGTAACACATTCTACAGAGATAGTGAAAAGATGTAATTCAGTATTTACTGTGGCTGGTTGAAATTATATTTTTATTGTTGATAAATTTAGATTTTTTTTTAGTATTACAGCGTATTACTGATAACACCACATAAGTTCTTAGGTTTATTGCCAAAATGTGTGGAAGCATTTATCAAATTTATTTCATATATGAACTTTATGGTTTTAGGGCATTTCAAATTTTCACACATAGTGACTAGTCATAAATAATATTTGAATTGACAACACTTATAAGCCAGTTTGTTTCTGATGGCTTTGTGTCATCAACCATGAAGGCCGTTCTAGCCTGGGGACCACTAGCAACAACTGAAGTTTACAAGAAAGTTACTGAATATACTCCCAACTCAATTTCTGTCTCTACAGAGCCCCAAAATGCTCACCGGTGCCTCCCAACTGTGGTTAGAGGAGAAGTCCATGTGAAAGAGAGAGCACTCAAAACAAGCTGAGGTTAAAATATATTTGCAAACTTAGCGTGCATCATGGAAACATTGTTAGGGTACCCCCCCCCATTGTCTTAGAAGTGGCCTGTGCAAATAAGGGCCAAACCTCAAACGTCTTTAGTTTCCTTGGGTGGAAGAGAGTAAGAACGTGATGTGCAAACAGGACAGGCAAAAGATCAGGTGAGATTCCCACTGGATTTACACTCAAACTTTAACTCTTTAGATTAAAAAATAGGTCTAGGTCTTTGGTGAAAAATCTGCGTGAGTAGCAAGCAATATGATGTGCCTGGCAAATCAAACTGGTGAAACCTTTAGGTTAGCTTTTTAGATACGAGCTACATGGGATAGCTGTTTTCTTCTCTGCAACAAAGGAAAAGACAAACTTTAGCTGACTCTTGCCACATTAGTGTCAGAAGTTTTGCCTTTTAGAACCAAGTGTGCTCTTTATGTTTAATATCTTCTATGAAATGTGTAAATGAAGATGTAAATGATTAAGATGAAGAAGAGTTTGGAGTAATCAAAGAGCTTTTTCAATTAAGTTTAGTTTCTTTTCATTTCACATCTCAAAATCTGAGTTGTTTTTGAACATGGGGAAAACCTAAGTAGGTTTCATGCGTACATTTTGTTAAATTTATTTTCAAATGTGGTGTCAGGGTGAAAGTCCTGACGCAAATTTTGCAGTAATTGAATATAAACTTAGTAATTTTGTTTGCGATTGAAGTTCTGTTTTTGAAGTCAAATAAATTTGGGCTGAGATCATATTATTTATCTAAATAATCAATATTAACTGCATGAAAGTAGGTCAGAAGGGGAGTTGGAAGGCAGGACGTGGAAGAGAAGCGGGGTGTGAGTTGAAGTAACAGGCTACCCCGTGGTCTCGATGGCAGCTGCTTTCTTTGCTCCTTTTGCTCGTTCATGTTGGCAGTTGGAATAACAGCAAAGAAAGGTGTAAGGGTACCAGATATTGGTATTTAGTAAGTCCTGGCTGGGGCTAGAGCCCTTGCCTGATCTGCAATCTGCTCTTTTACTTAGATGGATTGTAAGAACAGTTGCCTTTGACAAGAACAGAGCTGTGAGTGCAGAATATGAGAGAAATGAAAAGAAAATGGTACTGATGTTTAGGATTGCTTTAGCCCCCTCTGAATTTTATTTTCTTTGCTGATTCAAGAAAAGCCTGAAAAATCATTCCGTTGTTTCTTTTCTAGCCACTTAAAAACATCCATTTTAGGTGTTTAATTTGGTTAGCAGATTTGCTAAGGTAGTTGAGGGGGATGCCATGGGCAAGTTTTCTATATGCTTGATTCAGCCAAACTAGAGATGGGATACAAAATATCTTAGATTAGCTAGTTCAACCTTCTATCCAAAGACTATTCTGAATAGGCGGTGAGTCAGCCTTTCGGTGAATAGTCCAATTACTACCGTCTCATAGGTCTGCCCTGTGCATATTGTTGGAGAGTTATACTTTGAAAGTTCTCAGATTAATCAGGGATCTTCTCTTTCACATGATCCTTCATGTATTTGAAGACTTCATCATGGCCTTTCCATTATAGGTTTTTTTTTGTTCTGAGTGTGTGATGGTGTCTGAGTCACACGCCGTTCTGATCACTTTCCCTTTGGTGATGGTCGCTCACTCTGCTTCCAGAGGAGCCCTGACTTTGTTCATTGTTTTATGCTTCCAACTCATCTTGGGGATGACCTCTCCTTCCCTAAATCATGATTAGAGTGAGTCATTCATTGTAGTCTCCTTCCCTTTGCAAGGGACTGGTTTAAGCATAGTCATACAGCCAGAGTTGTCTTGTCCTGGGGCCAGAGAGGAAGTGTTTTGGATGTGAAATTGTCAGTAGGTGACACCTAGAACTGCTGTGATAGTTTGGAAAATAGGGAAGGCCTCACTAGGGTACAGGTATGAGGCAGAAAGACTGAAAGTCCTGGGATCCTTGAGGTTCTGTTGAGCAGCTGGCACTCCTACATCATATCTTGTGTATGAGATGATTAATCCTTTCCTGTTTCCATTTCTTATTGTTTTCTCTTCTGTTACATGCCACTCTAAGCATCTTAACAGATAGAAACTTAATCCCTTGTATTATTCTAATTTACCTACAATTTAAGCAATGATACACTTAACATTGTTATTAGTATCTTCTCCATGGAATTTTTAGGTTTAACTGAAATCTTTTTTTAATAAATCATAAACATAGGTTGATGTGAAAATCAAATTATCTTCTAAAATTTTACCCTGAAGTTAAGATGGCAACATTTGTCAGACTTTTTCTGCAGTGGGTTTAACACTGGGTAATACTGGTTAAACACTGGTTTAACATTGGCTGGTTGAGCCTGTCATTTCTTTAAGTCAGCTCTCCACCTCATGCACATTACATTTGTTTAGCTAATCCATTTTTCACAACTAGGTTTTGCAGATAAGAGTAACATTTTGCTTTAGTGTTGTTGTTAGTTCTGGTTTCTTGTTCAGCCTTTCAAATAAATGCATTAACACATCATCTTTTACTCTTATAGAATTGCTTTCCTCTTAGTACTCAAATTATGAAGGACCATATATTTAAATGAGGTTTTGGAGCAGGTTGAGAGACGTCGCCACAGATTAGTAGGACGTTTGGTGGCTACTAGATGGCTGAACTAGGTGGCGTATGTTGTCTGTGGCATTAGACTCAGGAAAAAAGTCTTTTTCCCAGGTTTATCTCCCTTTTTATCCTCCAAGATTTATGCTTTTAAATATGCACAAGTATTTATTTCATGCTTTTTTTATATACAAAATGTATACGTGTGCCATTTACTGCTATTAAGTGTTACCTGTTTTTTTAACAGCTTTACTGAGATATAACTTACATATCATACAATTTACCTATTTAAAATTCATTATATTCCCAGAATTGTACAGCCATCACCACCATTAATTTTAGAACATTTCATCACCCCCCAGAGAAACCCTGTACCCATTAGCAGGCACTCTACATTTCCTCCCATTCCTTTCTCTCCCTCAGTTGTAGGCAAACACTCATCTATTTTCTGTCTTTGTGGATTTACCTAATTTAGGCATATCATATATATGGAATCATACAATATGTGGTCTTTTGTGACTGTTTTTTTTTTCACTTAGCATGTTTTCAATGTTCATCTATGTTGTAGCACACATCAATTCTTTATTCCTTTTTATTGCAGAATAGTATTCCATTGTATGGCTACACCACCACATTTTATTTATCCATTCTTCAGTCCAGGAACATTTGACTTGTTTCTACTTTTTTGGCTATTTTGAACTATATAGTATTGTGATCTGAATTTCCTTCATTTTGCATCCCAAATTGTAAAGTCATACAGATAAACTCTGCTATTTTCCTCTGATTATATCCAGCATTACATATGTGTGAGACTTTGTTAACTAACCACTTAGTTCCTTAAACTGTGTTTATAGCTTCATACAAAATAGGAAGAATGAAAGAGAAAACTCAGCACAGATCCAAACACAAGTGCCTGTACACATAAATCCCTGGATTTAAAAAGTTAGAAAAATTCACATGTGAGCACATTACTTTTAACACAGACAGTAATTGTAAACCTAGGTTAAGACTTAAATTGGAAAAAAATACCCTGAGGTGTTTAATGTTTATCCTTAAATGTCCAGGATAAGACCATGATGACAGCTACCAACTTATTTTTTATGATCTTGGAAAGACATGAGAGGAATAAATTTTTATCATGCGTCACACACAGAGATTTGCGTACCTCTTTCACCTCCCCATTTAGGATTTGGTGAGGGTAGCAGGGACTTCTTTCCTTATTTGTTTTTCTAGGAACAGGAGAAGGAACTGTCTGTGCACTTATGTGTTCGTATTTTCTCCTCAGAAGGGAAGTCAGCACCAGGTCCGTTTTTACTCAGACACAGAGCAGTGGCTATGCAGCGGTTCCTCTTGCCTGCTGCCACTGTAGCTGATAACTGAGCTGCTTTTTAAGTTTCATATATAGGAATGTATGGTGTGGTCACGCATGCAAGGACTACTCGTCACGGTGCTCCCTTACCTGTGTGTTTCAGTCCCTCATGTACAGGACTTGGTCTCCCTCGGACGGCCATCCTGCAGCCCTTCGGCTTGTGCAGCTCGCCACTGGCTGACTGTAGATGACAGGGAGCCACCAGAATGACCAGTATCATTCTGTTGTTCTGTTGACAGGGTTTTGAGATATAATTGACCTAAATATAGTTTAGAATTTTATCAGTTCATTTTAATACAGATTGTGCTGGATTGCTTAGCAATGAACCAGCTGTGAAAGGCTTGAACTACTCTTTTGTGGAAAACTATTTCAACACACACTTGTGAGACTCTACCAACTCTCAGGAGTGTGCTGAATAAGTTACAGTGGTGACTCTTAATCAGATCATTGCCTGGGTGCAGATAAAGGCATTTTCAACCCTGGAGAGTGAGCGCTGTGATGGTAGGGACTCAGACTGTTTTTATTGAATTTTCTTTATATTGTACCTGGGACATTTTTGTCCCAAGTACAGTTCTTGGTGTTGGGTAGGCACTCAACAAATATTTGTTGAATGAATGAATGCGTAATTTTAACTTTGTATTAAAGGGCTATAATGGAAGTGTGAGGAACATGGAAGGAATTGTATACCTAAAATTCCCTCCCTTGCGCTGGTAAGGGAGGGAATTTTAGGTATACATGCCTTTTAACTGGTTTGCAATGACTGAGAAAGATTTCACAACAGGCAGATAAAAGCAGGGAACTAAATTGTGAAAATTACTTCTCATATTCCAGATATCATGATAGATAACAACACTCATGTCAGTTGAACAAGGTAGCATTATTATTCCATTCTATTATTATTGTACTATTATATTATAACAGTACATATTATAGTAATCCCTTTATTATGGTATTATTATTATTATTATTATTATTATTTACAATTTATTTTGGTATCATTAACCTACAATTACCTGTGCAATATTATGGTGATTAAACTACCCCCTTCATCAGGTCCCCCCCCACCAACCCCATTACAGGCACTGTCCATCAGCGTAGTGAGATGCTATAGAGTCACTACTTGTCTTCTCTGAGTTGTACAGCCCTCCCCGTGCCCCCGCTACCTTACGTCTGCTAATCGTAATACCCCTTTTACCCTCTTATCCCTCCCTTCCCACCCATCTTCCCCAGTCCCTTTCCCTTTGATAACTATTAGTCCGTTCTTGGGTTCTGTGAGTCTGCTGCTGTTTTGTTCCTTCAGTTTTTTTCTTTGTTCTTATACTCCACATATGAGTGAAATCATTTGATACTTGTCTTTTTCGGCTTGGCTTATTTCACTGAGCATAATACCCTCTAACTCTATCCATGTTGTTGCAAATGGTAGGATTTGTTTTCTTCTTATGGCTGAATAATATTCTATTGTGTATATGTACCACATCTTCTTAATCCATTCATCTGCTGATGGACACTTAGGTTGCTTCCATTTCTTGGCTATTGTAAATAGTGCTGCAATAAACATAGGGGTGCATATGTCTTTTTCAAACTGGGCTGCTGCATTCTTAGGGTAAATTCCTAGGAGTGGGATTCCTGGGTCAAATGGTATTTCTATTTTGAGTTTTTTGAGGAACCTCCATACTGCTTTCCACAATGGTTGAACTAATTTGCATTCCCACCAGCAGTGTAGGAGGGTTCCCTTTTCTCCACATCCTCGCCAACATTTGTTGTTGTTTGTGTTTTGGATGTTGGCCATCCTCACTGGTGTGAGGTGATATCTCATTGTGGTTTTAATCTGCATTTCTCTGATGACCAGCGATGTGGAGCATCTTTTCATGTGACTGTTGGCCATCTGAATTTCTTCTTTAGAGAAGTGTCTATTCATGTCCTCTGCCCATTTCTTAATTGGATTATTTGCTTTTTGTTTGTTAAGGTGCGTGAGTTCTTTATATATTTTGGATGTCAACCCCTTCTCAGATGCATCATTTATGAATATATTTTCCCATACTGTAGGATGTCTTTTTGTTCTACTGATGGTGTCCTTTGCTGTACAGAAGGTTTTCAGCTTGATATAGTCCCACTTGTTCATTTTTGCTTTTGTTTTCCTTCCCGGGGGGATATGTTCATGAAGAAGTCACTCATGTTTATGTCTAGCCCCATACACAAAGATAAACTCAAGGTGGATCAAAGACCTGAATGTAAGTCATGAAACCATAAAACTCCTAGAAAAAACATAGGCAAAAGTCTCTTGGACATTAACATGGTAGTATTATTATTATACAAAGGGAAAATTGGAGTTTGGAGATATTAGGTGACTACCAAGGTCAAAGAGCTTCAGTGATGGGTCTAGTTTTTTAACTAAAGGATGTCTCACTCCTTTCCACGTGAGTGATAGGTAACTTCCCAAGTAACAGCTAAAGATCTAATTTCAAGATGAAAAAACACCAGAAAACAGCCTCTTTCTTGATACTAGTTAAAATGTACCAGTAAGCTTTTTCATGGAACACTGCCTCCCCTGGCCCTCCAAGCCACGCATCTGCCGTGCATCCCGTGAAGGTGAACTCTCTTGTCTGCTCCCCTCTGGTGTCTCAGAACTCACACTGGGAGAATCTCCAGCCACATGGGAGGCCAGTCTTTGAGATATGGCTGTTTAGGTGCTAGACATGTGAGTGAAGATCCTTCAGATGATTTCAGACCTCAGCCATTTGAGTCCCTACCAGACATTTAAATCTTCCCAGCAAGTTCCCGAACACTGTGGAGCACAGATAAGCCATCCTTACTGTGCCCTGTTTGAACTCCCGGCCCACAGAACCCAAAGGAAACATGGTGGCTGGAGTGGCAGCAGATAGCCAGTGTCCACAAGGAGAGGCCATTAGAATCGGTCAGGTTTCAGCCTCAACCATTTGCAGAGCAGCAAATGTAGCCACTCACTGAGTTCTTGTTAGGCTTCCATTTCATTTTAATGTAGCTTGGTAACACCAGACAATGGTTCTGCATAGGAAAAGCTATGAATATTTTAGTTCAGTATATTTCAACTACACTGCTGAGTTGACTGATGAATAAACCAAGACCAGCTCTGTGTTTAATCTTTCCCCTGTGACAAAGATGCAGCCTCTGATGTAAGAAACATTGTAACAGAGTAGGATTCTCCTAATCTGGAGAGGATTGATAGCACATGCAATGAATAATGGACATCTGTGAATAATGAGACCGCAGTGTTTGATAACGAAAAGTATTCTAGAGAACGCTTACAGTGGTCGTGGGATCAGTGGGCATGCACAGGAGCTGGAGACCGTGAAATTTCTAAATCAACTCCTTTGGAATGCTTAGAGACCAAGGCGCTGTCCTTCCCGGCCTTAGCCTCAGGGTCTGAAGCTGGTGGAGGAGGCTGCTCCACTTTATCCATATGGGCTAAATCTCTGTCTCTTCTAAACACCGATAGAATTCAAAAAATTGTTCAAGAACCCTCAATTCCTATCTTACTCCATGTACAAAAATTAATTTGAAATAGGTCATAGACCTATACATGTAAATCTAGAACCAAAAAACTTCTAATAGAAAGTTTTGGGGTAGATAAAAATTTCTTAAGCAGGCCACCTAAAGCAGTAATTGCAATACCAGTGATAAATTGGACTTCATCAAAATTAAAAATTCTGCTCATAAGATACCATTAAAATAATGAACAGACAAAACAGACTGGAAAAAATTCACTATGTAAATAAATCAGTAAAAATAAAATATATTTTGACATGTGGTAGGCACTCAAAAAATATTTGTTGAAGGAATAGTTATAAACAAATAGTTAAAATATATATAAATAAAATATATTTTCACATATGCATATGAAAAACAACTTGTGTACTGAAGAAATCCTACAAATGAGTTATGAAAAGATGAATCCTCAAATTTTTAAAAAATGGGCAAAAGAAGTGAACAGACATCTCACAAAAGAAGACATGCAAAGTGTCAATAAATACATGAAAGGTATGGTGTAGGCATACAGCGCAATACTACTCAGCATTACCAAGAAACTACTGATCCATGTGACAACATGGGTGATTCTCAAAAACATTCTGGAAGAAGCCAGATTCAAAAGTCTATATACACTGTCTCTAGTTCCATGAAGTCTGAGAATAGATTTCTTAAAAAAACCCAGGATGTAGAATCAGAAAGTGGTTGCTTGAGGATGGGAGAGAGAAATTAACTGGAAAAGGCCATAAGAGAACCTTTTAATTCTGACAGCTATATGTTATTTTTTGTTTTTAGTGTTGATTACCCAGGTATTTGCAATTGGGAAGATTCCTGCTGGACACCTAATAGTTACATTTTTATTGTATGCCAATTTTACTTCAATTAAACGATGCACACAAAAGTAGTGGTGATTTTCTCAATAGAATTCTTCTAGTAAAAAAGAGTAGAAATTAAAATGGAATAGACATATTTCCCCTCTATGGGGCTTAATGGAATTATTTTGAACTTATTTTTGGGTGGGCAAAATTGACACAGTAGACATTTAACATTTTCCTTAGTGTTCCTTTTGTATAATGTTCTCACCTGCACTGTACTGTATCTTCACAGGAAGAAGGGAGAATGTGTCAAAGGCACATGGGAATGTGAGCTGGGAAAGAGGTTGCTGTGGCTGATGCTAAAGTTGTGACTGAACATTGCTGTGGGCCAGGTGCTGAAAGGCTAAGGATGAGGTGTTTGGGGGACTGAATGAACATCATATACTGTGCTAAGGAAGTTTAGACTTCATCGTCTAGCAAACAGATATCCATGGAAGTTTTTAAGTGGGAAAGCACCCCTATTGCTCCCCCCAAGAAATTGACTGGCTTTCTGGAAAGTAAGCTAAAATCTGGAGAAACTGGTGGCAGGGATATTATTGTTTGAAGATGTTGCTTCTACTATAGAGCAATTGATCTACCATAAAAATTCCCTTTAGGTTCTAACATATTACCAGATTTTCATGCATAATTATAGAATGCTATTCAAACCTTTGTCTCTTTTGAAATGGTTTGAAAAATGCTGTGAAGTTAATCTTTCCTCTTAGATGCTTTTTTACCTTGTTAGTGTTTATAATAATTATTCTTTTGGGCAAGAAAAACCCTTTACTGAAATTGTGAAGTTTGCAATATTAGTGGTATTTCATTGTAAAATAGTTTGCTTTTTTTCTATTTGAGTAGAAAATGTGTTAACCAATCTTCTGTATATCTTCTGAAATTTTGCATTGACATCGTAAGACATATTCCTTATCCTTCCTTGTGGATTTGTAGACAATTGAAGAGTGAAAAAAAGAAAAAGAAATGGAGGAAGCCACACTTTTTCTCCTAGGGGATTATTACTTTTGGAAATATATTTTAAAGTTTCAGCAAACAGCCTTTCAGAAAATGATTTATTTAAACAAAATCACTATGCCAAGGTAAGGCTTATACCAGTAACATAGCAACTGTAGGTACACATTCAATTTTGTGAGAAAGATGGCAAGCAAAATGTCTTGAGCTTGAAATGAATGCCCAGTGCCGATTCAATGATCTAAAATACCTCACATGAAGAAAAACCATATTGGTTATGATGGTGATATATTTTTTATAACATTTTAATCTAAATAATATGATTTTGTCATTCATGTTTTTTTAAAAAGAACTGTAGGAATTGTTAAAAGATCATACTGGTCACTATTACTTGTTATATACATAACATCTAAGAAATACTTCATCTAAAAAAGGAAAAAATGACCGAAACAGATGACTGCATTATTTGACTGAAGACTTACTCATACACAATTTCATTTAAAAGGAGCTAAAGGTGGTGGAGGGAAAACATGTGGTTTGGCGCTTGAATGTCATAAAACAAAGTTAATATACTTTATTCAGTAAAACTTTTTTGAAAAATGAGCTAATTCTTAGGAAGCTAAATACTTTTTTGGTGTTGCTCAAGCTAGTTAGTTACTGTGATAGTAAGGATTCTGATGCATTTTGTGAATAAATACTTAATGAAATGGTATGTACTACTTTTCTTTCAAAAACTAAATATACCTTAATTGCCATTTATTAAGTTACATTGGTTCAATACCAAGGTCGCAAACCACAAAAAATTAAACAGAACATAATTTTGACCTTTCATAATATATCAAACCTTCACTTTGTAGATGCTAAAGTATTTTCTACTTAGAAGATTCCACTGATTTCACTTCAGTGCACTATTAATAAGCACTGTATAAAACCCATAATGAATATATGTCTACCCAGGAGTTAGGTAGCCTTGTGATTTTGAAGGTAAAACAGTAGTTAGTGGATCTTGTGACCTTAAGCAAATCAATGTTTTCGATTTTGTTTTGACACTGCGTAGTTATAGTGTTGTACAGAGAGGGTGACCAGTTGTCCTCGTTTGCCCTGGGCTGAGGAGTTTCCCTGTGAAATGGGAAATTTAGTGCCCAAATTAGGATGGTCCCAGGCAAACCAGACAATTGGTTACTCTATGTCCGCAAGATCCTTACAGGGATTCTGTAAGGTCAAAATTATTTTCAAAATAATACTAAGACATTGTTTTTTTCTTTCACTCTCATACTCACTCAAGTGTACAGTGGAGTTACCAGAGGCTACAAGAGGTATGCTATTGCAACAGATTGAATTCAGAAGCAGGTAAGAGAATCCAGCTGCCTTCCGTTAGGTTAGACATAAAAAGAATTGCAAAAATGTAAAACAGCGCCACTCTTCTCACTAAATTTTCCTTGTTTTGAAAATCATATTTTTCATAAAACATTTATTTTACCATGTAATGGGCTAATTATTTTGTTTTTCAATGAATGAATACATATTTTATTTTTAAATTTTAATGCAATAAGTACCAAGAAACATAATGTACATAAACAAATGCTCTTTGGGGATCTTCAATAATTTTAAAGATTGTAATAAGGTCCTGAGACCAAAGTATTTAAGAAATACTGATGTAGAATTTTTCTATATGAAAGAAGGAACAGCATCATACACTGAGCTTTGTTTATGGGCCAGAAATCCAGGGTCATCTTAATCCTGTTACATCTGTGTGTAGTCATGCTGCTTCCTGGTGCCCTGAGTTCCATACAGGTAGGTGGGTGCTGTCAGCTTACGTTGGCTTAACCTCACTCTAAATCATAATAGCTAGAACTCAAAAGAAAAAAAAAATTTGTGGGAACTCAAAAGGATGAAACTGTTCCACCCAATGAACACCCATCCTCTTTAATGGAAAGAATCTTATGGATCGTAAGGGTACCTTTATATGTTTCTCCAAATTTGTCTAGATTTTGTCAGTACTCCTATTAGTGTAAAGCCTAATGTTAATATTAGTGAATGAAATATATACCGTGTGACTCCATCTAGCAGTGTGAGACCAGAAAGATTCTGGTTTTCTTCACTTTACGAGTCTGAATTTTTGTTAGTGCTCCAATAATCACAGCCGCAGGACCCTAAGAGAGCTCATCCTAGTATCGCTTCTGTTGTCAGACTCCCTAGAGGACTGGTTTGTCAGGGACCATATGGAGAGCTGGCTGAGAGCTTTGGGCTTGGTGAATATGGTTGACCACCATACCCTAGCAGAGTGTTTCCTGTGTCAGTTTTTCAACCTAAACACTTACTTGAGAGTAATAAATCATGATAGATATTAGATTAAGATCATGATCATAAAATCCTTAATAGCCACTAAGGGAGAAACAGATCCATGGGCAAAAATCTGATAACCTTTGTGTTTCCATACATTGGTGCAGAGCTTTCTTTTATAAACATTAAATCACTTTGAAAATATTTTAGAAACTTTGTTCACAGATCTTTGATGTCAGATGGTTCTAGTGGTACAAATTCTTCCATGGTGATTCTTATTAAAGAGATTAATTTTCTTTCTCAAGGATAACTTCCCTGATAAGATTTAGTGATAAGGGGTGATTTCTGTGTGAATGAGTTTTTCAGAATACCCATGTTGCACCTTTCAGCTCTACTTTTAATTGTTGCCATATTTAAGAATGTCCCATAATGTGAACAGCACAGCAAGAACAAGAACAACAAGTGAGGAAATGCATCCACTCATGAAACATATATAGAGCACCTCTTAAGTATCATGTACTGTCTTGATGGAGCTCACAGCCGGTTAGGGTTTCAAAAGTAAACATATAATTTTAATAGTTAATAAAGCTATCCATAGGTAAAGCAGAAGATACAGAGTTTACTATATCTGACTTGTGAAATTTCTTTTTTTTTTCAAAATGAGAAGAACTTATTTTTGATACATGTTCAGAGTTGAAAATTTCAGGAAATACAGTACATAAGTGTAATGAATTAATATTTTGATATGCAGTCAATCTTCATTATTCATGGATTACGTATTTGGAAATTTGCTTACTCCCTAATATTTATTTGTAGCCCCTAAATCAATACTTGGCTGCTTTTACAGTCATTCATGGGCATGCACAGAGCTGCAAAATATTGGAGTGCTTAAATGTGACTGTTCGTTCCCAGCTGAGGTCAAACAAGGTTACACTCTGGCTTCTTGTTTCAGCTCTTACAATAAACAAGTATCCTTTTCACTGTTTACTTAGTGCCACATATTTTGTGGTTTTGTGCTTTTCACTGGTGATTCCACTGTTTAACATGGTCCCCAAGTGTAGTGCTTAAGTGTTGTGTAATGTTCTTAAGCACAAGAAAGTTATGATATATGTATGCATTTTTTTATTAAGGTATCATTGATATATACACTATTATAAAGGTTTCACATGAAAAAACAATATGGTTACTACATTTACCCATATTATCAAGTCCCCACCCATACCCCATTGCATCAGTGTAGTAAGATGCCACAGATTCACTATTTGCCTTCTCTGTGCTACACTGTTTTCCCCGTGACCCCTCACACCATGTGTACTAAACATAATACCCCTTAATCCCCTTCTCCCTCCCTTCCCATCCACCCTCCTATACCCCTCCCCTTTGGAAATTGCTAGTCCCTTCTTGGAGTCTGTGAGTCTGCTGCTGTTTTGTTCCTTCAGTTTTGCTTCATTGTTATACTCCACAAATGAGGGAAATCATTTGGCACTTGTCTTTCTCCACCTGGCTTATTTCACTGAGCATAATATCCTCCAGCTCCATCCATGTTGTTGCAAATGGTAGGATTTATTTCTTTCTTATGGCTGAATTGTATTCCATTGTGTATATGTACCACATCTTTATCCATTCATCTACTGATGGACACTTAGGTTGCTTCCATATCTTGGCTATTGTAAATAGTGCTGCGATAAACATAGGGGTGCATATGTCTTTTTGAATCTGAGAACTTGTATTCTTTGGGTAAATTCCAAGGAGTGGGATTCCAGGGTCAAATGGTATTTCTATTTTTAGTTTTCTGAGGAACCTCCATATTGCTTTCCACAATGGTTGAACTAGCTTACATTCCCACCAGCAGGGTAGGAGGGTTCCCTTTTCTCCGCATCCTTGCCAGCATTTGTTGTTCTTAGTCTTTTTGATGCTGGCCATCCTTACTGGTGTGAGGTGATATCTCATTGTGGTTTTAATTTGCATTTCTCTGATGATTAGTGATGTGGAGCATCTTTTCATGTGTCTGTTGGCCATCTGAATATCTTCCTTGGAGTGATATATGCATTTTTAAGAATTTTGATTCACATCATTAAATTATCTTCCTTAAGGCTATAGTAACTTATAATTTCCATATTAATGTTTAAGAATGTTTATTTAAATATAACTTTCAAGACCTGGGGATTATCATTCTTTTGCCAATCATAAGGACACTAATTGGGGGATACCTTAGAAATCTGGCTGCCATAGGACCCAACCTCAGAATATTTGATTAAGTTGGTCCTCAGTGGAGCTCCAGGACTTGCATTTCTTTTAGGTCTGAGATATTCTACTCAATGAATAGGAAGAATATCAGGTTAGAAGTTGAAAGATATGGGTTCAAGTCCTAGTTTTGCCACTCAATACATGACCTTGGGCATATCGTTTAGCTTCCCTGGTTTTTACGTAGCATAAGATGGTTTTAAAGACCAAAATAGCAAAGGAATATGGCACAATGACATTGTTATCACTCTTATAGTACCATCTCTTTGGGTCTCAAAATCTTAGGTTGACACCTTCTCTTGGGATTTCATTTGCTGTGTGTAAATCTTGTGATACGAATTGGCATTGGTCTCTATTCTTAAGTGGCCGTCTGAAGATCAGGATGTGCTCGGGTTTGGAGGCATAGGCTTGTCCTTTGTGTCTGGCACTATGTATGACCAGCACTATAGGCCAGATATTCTTTCACTAGAATTTCACCTACCTGCTAGTCTAGTTGATTGATGTGCAGGATACTAACAGGAAGCCAGCAACTACATGAAAACTATCCTTTGTTGTTGAAAACAATTTTTTTCTAATCCCAGCTCACATTCCAGTGATATATGTCTACAATTTAAGAACAAAAGCATGAATCAGCTGGCATACATAACAGAAAGCATATCTCCTTGTTCTTTTGAGATTTTGCAAGAAGTAAACATAAATGCCTGGGAAATCATCTATACACAAGGGTAGTATTTAACCAAGATCATGACATAATGGTCACATTTTAGACAATGTTACTAACAGCACATAACTCTAATAAATTTTGTCATAGACCAATACCATATTTGTGTGATGTCGCCTCTTCATACAGCAAAAGTGTGTGAGGTAAGATGCATGAAACACTGTGCTCGACAAACATTAGATCGACAAATGTAGCTATTCAAAATAACAAGCGCTTTAACCTCATATATTTAATGTGCTAGGGTCAAGGCTTGACTTGAAGCAAGGTATTTTGAAGCTTTTTTGACAGGTACACCTTCTTTTCTTGGAATGGTAAATATTAGCTAATGTTGCACCTCAGAAAAAAACATGAGCAGAAACTCAAGATCCAAAATGAGTGCTGCAGAACAAGGGTGAATTTAGAGGGAACCAGAAAAAGTCTCTGTCCATGGAGCTTGATAATGGGCATTTGCTGCTGCAGAACTTCTAGCTGGAGAGATGGTTTAGCATTTTAATGTGACTTGCAGGCAGGGTGTGGTTTTTGATCAGGAGTTAACATTAATGATCAGGGTCAGCTGTGGTTAAAGCTTGTTTTCTCCATCATAAGATCATCAGGGGAAAAAGTCAGTATATTTCAATATTGTAAACTGTTTTGGGCTGTTTCAGCCATTTGGCAGCTCTATAAACGGAGTAGGGTTTCATTGAAAGACTGAGAACTGAGAAATATGTGTTCTTTGCCTTCCAGCTGAGGTGGTTGCTATTCAATATTAGGACTAGTTTCTGAGTGTTAATTTTAAGAATTGGATCATGTTATTTTTTCCTGAAATTTTATAAATAGCATAAGTAAATATTCTGAAATATATGAACAGTTTGGCATATACGTTCTTTTGGCGTGAGTTAAATATAATGATTACGTAGGAAATGTAAAAGGGAAATACCATTGTCGGTGGTTGTTACCATCAGTATGAACTAAGGAGCAGGGGTTCAAGGTGATTTCCCAGATCGGTCACGGTTCTGAAGTTCTATCATTTTTACTAGTTCTCTTTAGTACCTAAGTATTATACTCTTTATTTAAATGTTTTATGAAAAGTCGTCTATTTGTCAGAGTTCTGGTAGGGAGCAATGACATTACTTAAAAGGATTAACTGAGAAGAGTCTCTTGAAGGGACTCTGTAAAGAGGTGTGGGTGGGGGTGAGGGAACAACACGGGGCGTTGAGGCACTCAGAGCCTGTGGAGAGCTGGATGTTATTGTTCCGGGACCTGAAGGGCAAGGCAGGGAAGTGGTATTAAAGCTGGGGCTGTGGAAGAGGCTGCCTGAGAGGAACAGAGACACCCACTATCAGATCTATGGTGTGGCAGGGAGGGAAAATAGACGCAAATGCTTGACCTTTCTCTTCTCCCATCCTCTGACATGGAAGATGCTGGGGGAGGCTTTTATGGACTAGTCTAAGAAGTGGTACATATCACTTCCGCCCACATTCCACTGGCTAGTATCTGGATGTACATAATTACAGAGAAGGCTGGGAATTGCAGTTCTCCTGTGTGCCTGGAAAGAAGAGAAGAACACAGGTACTGGTGAGTCCCAGCAGCCTCTGCTTCAGGAAGATCAAGCATGATTCCCAACTTTCTCACGAGAATACCTAGTGAATAATAGTTAGGAAGCTATCTCAGACTTTCTTCTTATCTGTTGATAACTTTATCTGTAATAACTCCTAGCTTTTTCTCACATCACTACTTACTCTTCATAGGGTCTTTCTTGGTTATAGTCAGTAAATACGGATCTTACAGATGTCTCCCATTTTCCCTCCCCCAAGAATCTCTATCCCTTTACGCTGCTTTGTTTTCATAATAATGCTGATCACTCTATGAAAGTACATTATTTGCTTACTTGGTTATTGTCCTTGCTGGTATTTTAAGCTGTAGAGGGTAGTGACTTTGTCATATTCCTCACTATCCCCAGCTCCTTGAACAGTGAATGACCCATGGGAGGAACTCAAACATCGTTTAGAGGAAGAATCACAAGATTCTATGTATGAGCAACTTAGCCACTGTGCCGTAATTCTTACTTCCCATTCTCATTTATGCCCACTGGGAATTCTGTCTGCATCATTTCCATTTCTCTCCTTACAACTGTTCTTTGCTCTCCCTAGTTTGATTTGTGTTTTGCTTTATGGGTATTCTAGTTAGTCTAATGAAAGAGGTTTCACTGATGTTACCAGAAGCCATCCTACAGCCTTAACAGTCCATGATCCATTTTTGAATTCATTTCTATGTTCTCCAGTTTCTATCTGACTGGGTATTACTGGTTTGTTGCTGACGCCTTCAAGTTCCTTTGCTATCGTCCCCATTCAGTCACCTTAGGACTCACTTTCTGTTCCAGCCAGACTTTTCCCATGAGTTCCTGTGACAGTGTTGGAAGCTTTGTGTCTGTCGCCAGCCTTTCCTTCTCTTGGCTATACAATTTGTCTAAACAATTAAAGATAATATGTAAGGATCAAGTGTTTGCTTTTATTCACTAGGTGTTCTTTTTCTACCTTAACTGTGTTCTTTAAGTTTTCCACTGCTGTGCAACAAACCACCCAAACATAGAAGGAAAGTAACAGCTATTTTATTACATTCATGGATTTTGTGTGTCAGGAATCCAGAGAGGATAAGCGTGGCTGATTTATCTTTGCTCCAGAATTTCTGGGTCTGCCTCTGGGAATAGTCAGAAGACTGTGAGTGATTGGAATGGCTGTGTGCCGGGACTATATGTATATATATTTGTAAGCTGCCTTCTTCATTCACACATCGGGTGTCTGGGCTCAGTAATTTGAAGGCTTGGACTGTTACAGAGCACCTACACATGGCCTCTTTATACGGCGTGGGCTTCTTACAGTGTGGTAGCTGGGTCCACGAGGAAGCATCTGGAGAGTGTTCCGTGAGACCGAGGCAGAAGCTGCACATCTTCTTCCTAGCTAGGATCAGAAATCATGCAGTGACACCTCCACCACATTCTGTTGGTCACAAGTGCTTGCCTGGATTCAAGGGGAGGTCAGTTAAACTGTCTCTTGATGGTGGAGTGGCAAAGTCATACCAAGGAGAGCAATGTCGGCTGGGAGATTGTATTGTGGGCCATCTTTGTAAATTGAAATCTGCCACACTGACCTATATCTAATTCATGGGATTTCATCTGTTTAACTCAATGAAGTTACACTGAGTTACTTGTTACTGGACCTTGTTACTCAAAAGTATTGTACAGGAACTGGAAACATCAATAACACCTGGGGGTTTATTAGAAATACAGAATCCCAGATCACTGAATCAGAATCTGCACTGACGTGATCTCCAGGTGACTTATGTGTACTTTAAAGTTTGAGAAACACAGTCTGAGGACACGTTGGCCATGACATGGGCTTGCCAATATCCACCCAATGGCAGAAAACCAGCAACTGCTGAAAACATAGTTGAAGTGATGCAGATTGAATTCCTATTTACAAGTAGAATTTCTATATTTTAAATTGTACCTGATTTTAACTCTGTTAATGTTAATTGTGATCTAGCCTATCTTTTTAGGAACAGTAAATATTTCTTTAATATGTGTCTTTAAAACATAGTATAATATATAATCCTAGCTTTAATAACTATTAATCTTTGGACTGTTTGAATTGATTATGTACTTTGGTGTGTATTTTATGCTGTTTTGAATAATTTCTCAGATCCAAAAAGGTTTTTTTGGATTTTACATTCCCCTTAAACTATTATTTAATTGTTGGACTTTATAAGACTTTTTCTCTCCTGTGACAGCTGGTAGTAGGTATCTGTGTTTTCTACTGAATGAAAGAACATGATTTTTAACTTATTTCTTATAACTGTTATTTTATGACACCCTGACTCATTCTACAAACTCTTAAAAACCTGAGAAATGTAAACTTATTTTATCATTAGTAGAGGACCGTTTTGTATTTTAATTATTACATAGAGTTAAATTCATAGATTCTATTTACTCATGTTTCCTTTAAATAGTCATCTTCTTAAAATTTGTTTTGCTGTAAGGGAATAAATATCTAAAAATTCATTTTGATTGGCACGTTATTTCTTAAAGAGTTTTTCTCAAACTATCATTTCCAGACTACTACTATTTGCAGCTGAGGCACTTGTTAATATTGCAAATTTCTGATCTCCATCCCAGTCCTTTTGAATCAGACTCTCTGGAGTTAAAACATGGAAAAGTCTCTGAGGTTGGGATTTAATTTCTTTGGCACTCTAAGTTTGTGACCTACTTTATATTTATTTTATAATCATATTTCAAGTTATTTATCATGGGAAAAACTGGGTCATTTTCCAATTCATGTCTTTCCTGGGAGCTCTAATTAAGATAATTTACTTGGAAGTCATTTTAGAGACTATCTAATAAAACTCTTGAAATCTTACAGATTATGAAATTGAGCCCCAAAGAGTTTAAATAACTTTTCAAAAGTTATACTAGTTAGTAGCAAAGCTTTGACCAGAGCCCAAATCTTGTGTCAGCCAAGCTAGGTTCCTCCTTGATGCTATGATAAGGTAGTTTCATCTTACCTTTAAGCCCCAGTTAGGTATGTTAATGATAAGATTAGCAAATGAAATCCTGAGCATTTAATCAGAAGGGATCTACTGGCTTTCTGAATTGACCATGTTAATGAAGTGAATGTTTACAGTCTTTGATCCTGTCAGGGCATAGTGATCTAATTTCAGCATTTTCTTAGCAATTTTCTTGTGTGTTCTTAAAAGCCTCATCAGGACTTGGGTAAATTACTAGATAAAATGTCTTAACATGAAAAAACAAATCAGATACTCTAGAGGGTGATTTATTCTTTCACCGAAAAGAAGCCAAGGTTTTCTTTAAATGCATAAGTATTTTTTTTATGCCATAAATTCCATAAATGTCAAACACTTACGAAAATGATTTTACTAGAGATTTTCAAGACTTTCTGAAAACTAGGGTAGGGGAAACCTTTCCTTGCACCCATCTCCAAATTCAATTACTTCACGCCTTTCCTCCTCTCTTCACTTTCGTATCCCCATCCTTGCCCTCCGTAATTGTTCAAGCAGAGTAGCTGTAGGTGAGCCACAGTTCACATATTTTCAGGTTGTTCCATCATTAAACTGACTTTTAAATTGAAAAACGTACTTAAGAGTGTTATATAATTTCAGTGTTTTGATTTCTTCTGCAAAAGAAAAAACCAACTGTGTTTCCTGTGCCTTTTAACATTTTTGGATATTTTTCCTTTATAATTTTTTAGGAACAAATTTATTATAACTGTTGAGGCATATCTACACTATGCACATATTATACCAGCGAGATGGAGACGGCCCTAAAGTAGATTTTAGTATAGAGTAACAGGCACAAGAACTCCTCAGAGGTCCCTATTCTTCTCTCTGCCTCTCACTTGGGCTCATTCTCTCGTTTCGTTCATCCCCTGAATTAGGAGCATGAAGTTTGGTTGGACTAATCTTCACTTCTTTCATTTTTTTAATTCTTTCTTTGCCTTTTTGTTCTCTCACTGGCTGCTTTGCTTTAGTTTTTATTATTGTTATTGATATTGTTGTTTATTTGGTTTGGTTTGTGTTTTGCAAAGCAATAAGTGGAAATAAATACCAGAGAACATGCTGTTTTGGTTCACATATGCCCACTGCCAAGATTACTGTGGTTGTATCTTGAGAACGCACATTTATTACTATGGATGGGATCCCCAGTGACATAAAATCAACAGCCATAGTAAACATAAATACATTTTATGTATTTTATATCTGTATGACCACTGAACACCATAAATCATTGGGAAATTAGAAAAAAATCTATAATTTATAATTATAACTATGAACTGTCAAATTTTTCTAAAAATGATGAAGATAACTTTTTCAGGAATATTCATATATTTGTAAAATATTGGATAATGCTAAACATTGTTAATGTATTTAATCCTGCAATTTACACATTTCCCAAACAATATGCTTTCTTGTTACCAATTAAATAAACCATAATGGTGTCTTAGTTTTAGCTTAAAATATATACGACTTACACTTTCATTAAAAAGATACCTACCTCCTTCAGTATGGTAAAGATTTATGGCAGTTTATATGCATTCCCACAATAAAATATTGAAAATAGAATAAGTCAGCAAGAAGGGAAAATAAGAGAAAGCAAACTAACGTCCAAGAAAAGGTCAGTGTCCAAGGATTCGTGGCACAAGATTGTTTTAAAGGTAGAATACAAATTTGACTCTGAGTTTTCCTACAGATATTGACTAGTTTCATAATAAATAGCACTTATAAAATAAAAATGCACCACTTTCTCAGAAGAAGCAAAACTGTTCCTATTACTAAAACAGATTATTTTTTAATCTGAGAGTTTTTTTTCCTTCCATAGCAAACAGGGTATGCTATTGGGATAAGTCCTCAACAACAAGCATCTTACTGTTATTACAATAATGAGCTTTCTAGGCCCTTTTTGTGTAATCTCCTTCATCATAGGCTAATGTTTAACATTTTGTAAAGTTGAATAGAAGCAGTCTTATTGGGGGTCCAAATCAACGTGGCCTGGCTTAATGGAGGCAGGGGCTGGTAGTGGAGATTAGAGAAAATAAGAGGATTTAGACTGGTTGTATAGAAAAATCCTTCAACCTTTAGGAAATCTTCCTAGAATTTTATTTCTTGCAACCTAGATTTTAATAAGAATCAGACAGCAGAGGGTTAGAGATTATGTTCTCTAATTAAGGAACTGAAATGATGTCTAATTTTGCTGGTTAAAGTTAGATCCATTTGCTTTAGCAATTGATTGAGTCAAGATTAGTTAATCAAGTTAAGATGATGTAATCCTTTTTTTTTAATTTTTATTTAGGACCCCAGTTGTAATACCTGCCTGACTTGGAGGGCCTATTCACCCTCTTCATAGAGGAAATTCTGTAAATATACATTTATGTTGTCAGTTTGCAGGGGTTTATGTGAGATGCTGCTGAGATTCTGAAGTCATCCAGGGGGATCTCTGTTGAATGAAATGCCAGCCAAACCCAAATATAAATCTGGAATTTAATCTAATTTATGTTTTGTTTCAGCTGACAGCTTACTTAGCATCTCTTAATTTCTAGTACTAGCACAGTTAACATAAATATTATAATAAAAGATTGACAGTGACAAGTACTATAGAAATAGGAAAAATGCTGGAAGTTCAAAAAGAGTAAAAATTACTTCTGGCTTTAGTATAGGGAAGGCTTTATAGAAATCAGTGGTATGGGTTAGGGGATATTTTAGCTATTTCTTAATGTTTTTAAACTCTTTCCAAATGCATACCAAACTATTAAACTTCCTTGATGTAAATAAAGGAAGTGTCTTTGGTTTACAAATACAACTTTGAATCAATTCTCTTCACTCTATTTTCCAGTTTCTCTCAACTATTTTCCTTTTCAATGTTTCCTCTGTGGAAATTTTGGGGATATCATTGAAATATTCTTGAAAATTAGGAAAGATGTGGAAGTCATCTTCACATAATAACATCTGTCCATTCTAATGATAAATGGAACTAGGCAATGTGTTCCATTGGTACATTCATAGAATAACTCAATTATTATATGGAGCAATACAGTGAAATGGTGATTTTCAAAATATGTTTTCATGAAAACTTTAGTGAGCTAAGATGGAGTTGTTATACTACTAAGGTATATTGATAGTTGTCTTGAATATTTATTTACATTTATTCTCTCTCACATGTAACAGTGACATAAAATTTTCTCAGGGTCTCTTCTAGACATTTAAAACTAAACAAAGTTTAATTAAACTAGTTTAATTAAAACTTAAAGTAGAAATTTAAACTATTACTGCTTTTCTCTGTTAGTATCAGATTGTAACCAATTTATCTTAAAATAATGAATATTTAGTTAGCTTCAGCTTCGATTATGAATTACAGTATTTGGCACATATTTCCTGGCATTCCACAAAAGAGCTACTTAATGTTACTCTCCTTCCTTAAAAGATTTGAGGAAAAAGATTTCAGGTAACCAACATTCAGGTGTTACAATTAAAAATGGAATGTTTCCACAGCATAAGATTTTTAGAATATTCAGCACAGAATTTAAAAAATACCTTAGTAATTCTTTCTGGAATTCTTTTTTAAATGTCTCTAATGCTGCTTTTCATTTTAAGCCAAGTTAAACACAATTTAGTCTTTTCTTAGTGACTGATATTTGTTATTATCAACATATACAGGCTAGAGTCTTATATTTGTAGTTCACATAGGGCATTCATAGACACTGTCTCATATGAAACTCACTGTACCCCACACCCCTTACTCTTGCTTGCCATTTACATTCTGATGAAGATTAGGAAATCATCTAAGCTGGTTTATGAGAGCTGGGTGTTCAGTATGACTGTGAGGACCCCTCCTAGTGAGAAAGGAGTGTGTCCTTCGTGATAACTGTTTCCATGCTCAGAGGCCATTTGGCTTATTTTTGGATTGCTGGCAGTGTTTGAGTTGAGTGAGGTAGCTGGAAGAGTTGACTGGATGAGAGGGGAATTATGCAGCTGGGTTTTTAGCACAGATCATTGTTTTATAAATATGCCCTACAAAATGCTGTCAAAGGGCCTGGGTCAAGACTTAATTAAAATAAAATATGTTTAATGTAATGAACTAATGCTGTACTAAACATCATAAATATTTTTAAATGAATCTGTGTTAAATTTTAGAAAATAGTTTAGGAAATAACAATAGATGTATGTTTCCTGTTTTGGTACAAGGGATTACAGAATGCTACATGTAGAGGGCTTTTGGTCATAAAGGGAAGTTTATACTATATTATCTTGATATTATATGTCAAGTAACATTAACGATGGGTTAGAAAGGATTGTATCTGCTTAAGCGGAATCCTTTAGGACCATATATAACCTTATGTGAGACGTTCCTGAATATTTCTAAGTTATAATTTGAAAGTTTTAAATTTCTGGCAACATGATAAATAATACCAGAATGCCACCAACTGAGACTTTTTATTTTATACATAATTGGGTTTCATTCCCTTTCATACACTCTACTGTATCCTGTGAAATAAAACTGTGGTGATCTGAGAGCAGAAGTTTAAGTAATTTAATACTGTGCATGGTCTTGAAGCTCTCAAAAATATTTATTGAATGCATGACTACTTAAATGAATATCTTAAGTGGATAAAAGAACCTTCCATACTTAACTGTTAGTACTGATGATTTCCTGCTTGGGGCATTTTTATCTAAAAACACTATTTTTAAATAGTCTCTCCATTTCTGGTAGCTACTAAGGGAAAAAAATCAATATAGTGTGATGGGAAGAGCTGCAGAAGAATCTACCCATCATGGCTCTGATTAGTCTAGGACACATGTGGTTTTACTTACTCTTTCCACAGCTCTTGGTAATAGCTCTTCAGCTCCCACTACTCCGTTATAGACACTTTTATTTGTCTAACTTCCTTCTCACGGTCTTCATTCTTTGTGTCTTCCCACTGCAGTCACTTTTACTTTGGTAAAACTCTCCTACTAAGACGCTCATGACACTATAGTGTTTTCCTCCAATAAGTCTTCATTCCTTTTCAATTTCCCTCTAGTATGTTTTATTTTCACTTGTCCATTTCTTACACACTCTCTCAAATATTAGGCACCTATTTTGAGCCAGGTGCTGTTCTCAGCCGTGGATTTAGCAGTGAATATGACGAAGTCCATGCTTGAACAAGCTAATGTTCCCAAAGGGTGATAGACATCTAGGTAATGCCTTGAGGAGAAAAAGGCCGCTATAGAGAGTGAAGGGGCAGCTAATTGATGTAGGTGGGGGTAGGTGCAGTGGGACTAGGGTCCGTGTGGCTAGAGTAGAAACAGCAAGGTATAAAGTGTTAGGGAAAGCCAGAAAAATAGACAGTGCCAGGCCATGTCGGCCCTTGTAGGCCATGGTCTGGAGTTCAGAATTTTAGAACTTCCTCCATAGCGATTGATATCCTATGAATCTTCCCAAGATTCGCCATTGGTCCTCCTCATATCTCTGTATGAACTTTTCTCATTCATTTTTTTTTTCAACAGCTTCAGCTATCACCTGTGAGAAGATGCATTCCAATTCCAATATATTTGTGGATATGGCAGTTTTTCTCAATAACAATCCTTCATTTTTCCACTGCATATTAGTGGCACTTTCACCATTACCTCAAGTGAACGTGCTTAAAACTAAACTAATCTTCCTGCCTTTCCAATCAGCTTTCCCTTTTAGCTTTTCTCTTCCTGTGAATGAGAACATCAATTTCCTAGTCACCCGACTTCAGAATTTAGCTGCTTGGGTCGCACCTACCTCTCTTCTTTTTTCCTTCCTACTCATTCTGCCATTCAACAAGTGTCTATTGAGCATCCAATTAATGCCAGGCGCTGGTTTAGGCCCTTAGGGTACACAGTAAACAAAATAGAGTAAAAATAATTCCTGATCATCAGAGTAGTGGTGGGAGAATGCCAGTGACCAGTGCACATTTGAGTATCTAGTCTGTTAGAAAGTGGTACCTGCAATGGAAAAGGTGGTGCAGGGTGAGAGCCTGGGCAGGGGCAGCGGGCAGGCAGGCGTGTGCTTCACGAGAAGCGACACGTGGACGGAGACTAAAGGAGGCGGAAGAGTCAGGCGTGTGGAGTCTGGGGAAGAGGATGCCAAGTAAAGGAAAGATCCAGCGCAAAGGCCTTTGCCAGGGCGCGTGCCTGGCCTGTTCAGGGATCAGCACGGAGCTCATTGTGCTGGAGCCAAGTCACCAGGAACGAGAGTAAGGGGCTGAGGTCTGAGCAGTGGTGGTACTAGAAGGGTGGTGGTGCTGAGAGCAGGGAAGGCTGGGTGGCCCTTGTAAGAATTTTAGTTGTTAATCTAAGTGAGAAAGGAAACCCTTGGAAGGCTTTGAACAGAGGAGCTTACATCTTAAAAGGTACCAATTATTTATTGTTCCCTGTAATCACTGTTGAATTCAGTCCCTTTTTTCTTTCTACCCCCTTTTGTCTTCCCATTGCCCCTCTGCCCCCTGGACTTTTATTTTATCCTTGTGCTTGCTTTTTTTCTAGTCTGTCTTCTGTCTGGCAGTTAATCATCAGATAAATCTTAGAACACCCCTTTGTTCTACTCTGTCTGATCAACTTGTTTTGTTGTTGTTCTGCATTCTACATATTGAAATATAGACTTGAGGTGATACAAGTCCCACAGCCTGTGTGCCAGAGCCGCCCTGCACATGCACTTCCCTATGAGTGGGTTACTCAGCACCCTCAAGCGTGCCCTGGGCTTTAGAGCCCCGGGACTTTTCTTCAAGCTTGAGCACTCTCTCTTCACATGCCTTCATTCATGTCATTTTTCATTAAAAAATGTGCTGAAGACATATTTTGTGCCTACAATTGTGCTGGTGCTCAAGGAGACAAAAATGGGTTAAGAGAGACAAGTCTGCCTCAGGAGCTGACAGTGCCATGAGGGAGAGAGAGAATAATGAATTTAACATTTAGGTAAAACAACCTGAAGTTTGTGTTACGGGCCACGAGAGAAAAGAACACATTGCTCTGAGTCAGAATGATTGGCTGAGATGAGCCCTAATTTAGATGGGGACACCTAATCTAAGTGGGGGTGAGGAAGGCAGAAAATCATTCCTAAGGAAGTAGCATTTTAGCTGAGACGTGGAGAATAGAGCATGGCCAGCTAAGGGAAGCATGGCATGGTGGGAGAGGAATCTTCTAAGTAGAAGTAGTAGCATTTCAAAGGCCTGAGGCAATAAAAAATACCAAAGCAGAAACAAAACTGAACAAAGGCCCCTAAGGCTGGGTGAGTGTGGCACTGTTTCAGGTGACAGGTGATGCAGGCCTCGAAGGCCATGCTAAGGGGTGGGGTTTTAAAGATAATGGGAATTAACTGAAGAGTTTTAAGCAAAGAGTGACATGATCTTCCTTGATGTTGAGACTGCCATCTGTTCATCAAAATCCATTTGTCTTTTCCCCTGGGCACACAGCCAGCTTCCATTTCCTGGCTGTCTTTGCAGTTGGCTGGGAGCCATGTGGCTGTATCCTACCCATGGAAGTAACTGGTTGTGGTGAACACCATGACCAGGGCCAGCTCATAAAACCTCCCACACAGGCTTCCTCATGCTGGTTCCCTTCCGACTGGGCAAGCCGTGTTGAAACACCAGAGAGGCTGTCTGCCTAGGCATCTGCATGGGTGTACAGTGCAGGGCCCCCTCCCAGCTGACCTAGAGCTGTCCTTTACCTGAGCAAGAAAGAAGCGCCTGAGGTTTTGAGCCATTACACATTCAGTCTCATTTGTTAGCACATTCTAGTTTGTCTAAAGTAATATGATAGTTTGAAACTGCAGTTTTGGCTGCTCTGCTATGTGAAAATGTGAGATAGTGTGAACAGTAGGAGTGACCAAAGTGAAATCCCCATGGAGATCAGGAACATTTCAGTTGAAATAGATTTTAGATCATTTTCCATGTAGAATCAACGGCTCCTACTGACAGTTTGCTGTATGTCATAAGCTTGTGGGAAAATAAATCTCATTTGATTTGACTCTGAACTGCTACATCACTTACTCCCTGGCCTTTCTATAGCACACCTCACTGAATACCTTTAGGCATGTACTTTATTTATTTGACTAGATTGTACTTGATTGGAGGGCAAACAAACCATGTCTTTAAGATTTTTATTTGCTATGATGTCTAGGACAGTCCTTTAGATAAGGTACTTTTTTCATTAAACTTTGCTTAAATTTATGAATAAAAGGGTAGACTCTCAGATTTTCTGCCTGTGGAGCTGTTGGATGTCATGTGACCCACCTCTGGCCTTGCCACTAACATCACCTCAACCTGGCTTAAATTTTTTTGCCTTCTAAGGGAGAGGTTTAGCTGTGTTAAATTCTGTTTTACCGTGGCCTGCTGGGGAAAGGAACATCATGGGGCCTGGTATTTGAATGTTTGCAAAAGAAGGTGTGTAAAAATGTTTTTTAATGGCATTTGAGCTGATCTTCACTGCCCTCCTCCTCACTTTCAAGTGCCCCTGCGGCCACTGCCCATTGCTCAGCATTGCTGGCTACTTCAGTGACCACTGTCTCCTTCCAGAATCAGGTGCTCGTCTGGGAGAATCATGATTTATGGAAGGTCTTCAGATAGGAGGAAGTTTCTGAGGTCTAAATGAGCAATGATAAGGTCTGTGACTAAGGAAGTGGTGGCAGGACATAGGAGGAGCGAGAATGTCAGAAACTACAGAACGTGATGACTGAATGGATTTGGAGCAAATAGAGGCCTGGAATAGAGATGAATGAATATTGAAGCCTCATGCTGATACACTTCGAATTATAAACTTAAATATGTATCAACAGATCTATGTTTCCAAGGTAAAGCCAGTTAACGTTGCCTACCACCAATAGATGGCGTCAGTGATGAGACTGGACATTTCCATGGTGGACGTGGTACTGTTGGTTAACATGCTATATGCTTACTGTGTTTGTGCCTAGTTTGGGTGTGTTTTATCAACATCAGTAGCCCATCCATGCCTGTGAGGGCAAAAACGGTGATGTTGAAATTACTGGTAAAAAGAGATGTAAGAATATGACACCAGTGCTAAAGAGATTAAAATAACAATGGGAAAGCATTAGAAAAAAGTGGAAATTGTATTTGTAGAGGACCTCCTGTGCGGCCCGCGCAATCGTCTCACCAGCAAGAATGCACGCGGACGCCAGGATCCTTCTGCAGCAAGCTTTATTGAAGCCGGAGGAAAGAGGAAAGAGGAAGACCAGGAAGAGAGGCAAAACCCCTCTTTTATAGCACTAGCACTGGCGTGTCTGTTTTTTACTGGCTGATACGACTCAGGCGATCTGACGTCTCAGGTCATGCAACCTCTAGGTGGTATTTGGCTGTTTGGGCATGCGCCCCGCGGTTGTTTACGGCTCGCAGTGGGCGGATGTCAGCGCCATCTTGTAATGGCGTTTTTGCAAAGAGAAGTGCGCATGCGCCGCGCGCCACATCTCCCCCTTTTTTATTTCTTTTGGGACTCTGGGACTCACTCTCTGGGTGCAATGGGTAAAACCCTCCAGGTGCAAGAGCTGGGTCCATAAGCAAATCCTGGGGAGGTCTCGCAGCCAGGGAAGGCCTCCCACAAGACCTGAGCCTGTTGGAGAGCAGTGCTCTTTCCTTACCCGTCTCTGGGTCGGCCTCCCCACCTGAGGTAGCCCTGTCTTAGGCGGTTAGAGTCTTATCTAACACTCCGTCACTGACTTACCAGGTCTTGATGGGGGAGTGAGGGACCTCATGGGCAGGAAGAGAAATAAAAAGGGGTCATTGGTTCTTAAGCATGGACACCCACATACCTATTGCTTCGCCTTGTTCTAAGGCTGCAAAGGCTTGAGCCATCACTGCTTTATCCCGTTGCCTTTGAGCCCGCAGCTTGCACAGTATAAAAAAGGCAAACGCCAGGCCAATACACACAAAAGTACCAAAAAGTCCAACTCCCACCCACTCCTTAAAATAGGAAACGGCCGAGGAGATCCAAGAAGACAGCCCCTCGGTCAAAGACAGATCAAGCCGGGTCGAATTCACTTCAATAATGGCAAAGCGCAATTTTCGTAGCGTTTCTTCAAATTCAGATGTCCAATTCTGTAGTAAAAACTGAGACAAAGTTTTAGAAAGATTTGCTGCTCGAGTGAAATTCTCATATTGAATGGAGGTAACACATAAGCCTGGCATTTTCTGTTCACAGCCTAATTGAGCCATCTGCCATAAAATATCAATCTGTTCTTGAACCAAATCTATACGTTGGTTCACTAGCATTAGGCCTCCCATAATTTGTGAATTGGCAGAGGCCTGAACATCTAAGGCTGAGGTAACTGCGGCAGACAACTGATTAATAGTATCTGCTGTCTGTATAGAAGTAGATAGGGCGACTGGGTGCTTCGACTGGTACAGGTACAAATCTAGGTAACCGAGTCACCATAGCAAAAGGAAAAGTGCTGGCATCCCAGCAAAGCACATAGAAGCAGGTCTCTGAGGTGCACCTTAAGGTGTCATTCCAAACAGAACTAACATTGCTCACAATCCATATGAATGGAGGCCAAACACACACAGGTGTGGGCTCAAAAGTCAAGTTTTGATATTCTTCATAGGACTTAAAGTCGGTAGTCCACTGAAATTTATTCGAGGATCCTCCAGAGCCAGAGGCTTTAGCGGTTCCTTTAAAATCAAATGTTATTTTTCCTTTAGCAGTGGCTCCTCCATTGATCATAACAAATGGTGACAAATCAGTGCAACTTCCATTAATACCGCAAAGGAGCCATTGATCAAAAGGGTTAGCATTGGCTCTTTCAAGGATCATATAAGTAAAATTATAACCAAGAAATGTACTATTATAATAAGTATTAATATTAGGGGAAAAGGTAAAATAATTTTGTATGGTCCAAGATGAATGCCTGGCCTGACAACCTGTCCATGGCAGGAAGAGGTCATCTGCCATAGTTCCCTTGCAAAACGGGGCTAATTTAGGTTGAGGGGGTGGTTTTTCACGGTTGTTTGTGGCACTAGGCCACCATCCCCGCAATTGATTATAAATTTGAACACAATGACTAGTCTCGTTAGGGCTTTTGATGATCGTAAACCACAGGCTCCCTTTTAAGAGGTAACTATTATTAGTAGCCATCCTCTGACTTTGGTCATCATAGGGGATAAAAGCAAGCCCCAGGCTTCTGTTGGTGGTAAAAAAGCGTGGGAAAACTTGAGCATTATGCATCACTGGCATGGGTATTGGAAATGTCGTCATGATTCCCCACCGGGGTTCCCCCGTTACCACCATCAGGCTCAGGAGCAGCATCCCCAAGCCGACCAGGGGTCTCCTTGTGGTCTCGTGCCTCTTCATTTTCTAAGATTCTTCTGGTCAGTCTTTCAGGCACCCAGAACGGAGTATTTTCTTCCTGTGGGAAAACACAGACAGCTCCCCTGGATCGCATTAAAATAGGATCCGGGCCTTTCCATTGACCAGAGATAACATCTTTCCATTTCACTAATTCTTTGGGTGAATCTGTTGGTGTGCAATGGCGATCAGCCGCAGATGCGCCATGGTCATCCAGATTTAAAAAATTTAATGTAAAAAGAGCCAGAGAAACCGCTGCCCGGGGGCCTGGAGACAAAATGTCTCTAATTCCCCCTTTTTGTTTAATGAAGTAGGATTTTAGTGTGCGGTGGGCACGTTCAACAATCCCTTGGCCTTGGGGATTATAAGGAATGCCTGTACGATGGGCTACATCCATCTGGCGGCAAAATTGTAGAAATTTTTGAGAGGTATAAGCAGGGCCGTTATCTGTCTTTAAGACTTGAGGTTTGCCCCATGCACTCCACGCCTCTAGACAATGTTGTATTACATGAGAAGCTTTCTCTCCAGTCAAGGGGGTGGCGAATATAACGCCAGAACAGGTATCAATAGAAACATGTAAATACTGGGATTTTCCAAAGGAGGAGACATGGGTAACATCCATTTGCCAAATCTGTAAAGGTCGGATTCCTCTAGGATTAATTCCAGTATGAGGTACTGGTAAAAATTGACAACACTGTTTACACTGAGTTACTATCTGCCTAGCTTCCTTTCTAGAAATATTAAAACGATGTCGTAGCGTCTCGGCAGTGACATGGAACTGAGAATGGAATTCTTTGGCTTGATCAAGGGCTGTGTTGACAAGCACTGTGGCCACGAGGCGTGTGGCCTGATCTGCTTGCATGTTACCCCAAGACATGGGCCCTGGGAGGCCGGAATGGGCCCTTATGTGTGTAATAAATATTGGGGACTTTCTATTCAACAAAGCAGCCTGGATGTCGCGAAAAATAGAGGCGACTTTACTAGAGGATTTAATTAACCCAGCAACTTCTAGAATTTTTACAGCATTAACTACATAGATGGAGTCAGAAACAACATTTAGGGGTTGTAAAAAGGTCTGTAGGACTTCTAAAACTATTAAGCATTCTACCACCTGGGGGGAGGATTCTTGATACTGTCTGGTTGTTATTTTTTCATCAACTACATAAGCTCCTCTGCCTGTCTTAGATCCATCGGTATAGACTACCACACCATTGGGGAGTGGCTTTGATGCTGTCACTCTGGGGAACACTAAAGCTTGGGTTAATGCGAATTGCAAAATTGGATGTTTAGGATAATGATTATCTATCTTGCCATTAAAGGAAGTGACTAAAACTGCCCAGGTATCTGAGGTGGCGGTCAGGACTTGAACTTGATGCGCAGTATAAGGAACAATTAAGCTTTGTGGCTTCTCTCCAAAATGAGTGAGGGCTGCCTTTATTCCACGCAGGGCTAAGCAAGCGACTGCATCGGGATACCAATCAATTATTTTTGCTGGAGAAGCGTGGGGATGGACCCATAATAAAGGTCCATCCTGCCATAGCACAGCAGTGGGCAATTGGAAAGTCTTGAACACACACACAAGAGAAAGGGCGCGTTCTTCACAATCCTTTGCAGTTGAGCAGTCTGCACTGCTTTCTCACTAATTGTAGTGCTAAGTCTGCTTCGGGCGTCAGGGTTCTGGGTGAGGTAATATGAGTATCTCCTTCCAAAATGTCAAACAATGGCTTTAACTCAGCCGAAGGGATTTTTAAAAAAGGTCTTAACCAATTAATGTCTCCTAACAATTTTTGGAAATCATTTAAAGTATGGAGGTGGTCTCTGCGGATCGTTACCTTTTGAGGGCTGATTGTTTTGGGGTGTATAGTCGCGCCCAGGAAGGATCCGATTGCTGACATTTGGACCTTTTCTGAGGCAATATGGAGACCCCATCTTTCTAAAACTTTTGTTAATAATGGGTAAGAAGCGCGCAAAACTGACTGTTCCCTATGACATAGCAGAATGTCATCCATATAGTGAACTATCATGAGGGATGGAAATCGAGCCCGAATGGGTTCAAGGGCTTTTTGAACATATAACTGACATATGGTGGGGCTATTAGCCATGCCTTGTGGCAGGACTTTCCATTGGTATCTCTTATCTGGCATAGAGTGATTAATAGCTGGCAAGGTAAAGGCAAAGCGAGACCTGTCCTGCGCATGCAATGGGATAGAGAAAAAACAATCTTTGATATCTATAATGATTAAATTCCAGAATTTTGGAAGGGCTGAGAGAAGAGGCAGGCCTCGCTGAACTGCACCTAAGAGCTGCATTTGAGCGTTGATAGATCTTAAATCATGCAAGAGTCTCCATCTCTTGGATTTCTTTCTAATCACAAATATTGGGGTATTCCAAGGGGAGGTAGAGGGTTCTAAATGTCCAAGTAGTATTTGTTCCTCTACTAATTTTGTGGCAGCCTCTAACTTTTGGGAGGAAAGAGGCCATTGAGGAACCCATACGGCCTCCTCCGTGAGCCAGGTTATGGGCACAACATCCTCAATGGCCACTAGGGAAAACCCAGGCCTTGCTTACCTGGGTTAGTCTTTGATTGTATAGGCTTCCTTGTTCATGAATCCCTAACCCTTTACCTTCTCTATATCCCATTTGAGACATTATAGATACTGCTTGTGGTGAGTAAACATCGGTCAATCTTAAATTTAGTTGACTTAGTACATCTCTTCCCCATAAGTTAACTGGAAGGGGGAGAACATAAGGAATAAATGCGCCCTGCTGGCCTTCTGGGGCCACCCACTGCAGGGATCGAGAACTGAGCGAGGGGTTGGCCTTATAGCCTAGTCCCTGGAGTGACTGAGATGATTGTGTTAGTGGCCAATTTTTCGGCCACCAGAGGGCAGAAATTATACTCTTATCAGCTCCTGTGTCTAAGATGCCTGTAAATGACTTTCCTTCCACGACTAACATCATGGTTGGTCGAGTTTTTAGGTCTATTACTAAATGAGCATGGTCTGATCCAGATGATCCTGTTCCACTTTCCCTCTTTTCTGTTTTAGCTGGGAGGCTACTCTGTAAACTGGGCAATAGGATGAGCTGGGCTATGCGATCTCCTGGTGAGATGGAAAAGACGCCCTCAGGGCTGGAGCAGAGGACCTGGAGGTTAGGTGGCGAGTCTGTTCTCACAACACCGGGATGGACAATGAGTCCTTTGATAGTCAAGGAAGCACGGCCAAGTATCAGTCCCACACTTTGGTCAGGGAGATGGCCATCGAAGGCGACAGGGACGGGCTGTGTCCCTAACTGAGGCATCAATAAGATTCCGGTGGTGGCGCAGAGGTCCAGTCCTGCCGAGCCGGAGTATGCTCGGCAGCTACCCAACCCTTTTGTGGGCGGCTCTTGGCTCCATATTTCTGAGGGCCCTGGCGCCGGGGGCCCTGTAGGCCGTTTTTTGGCTGCTCAGACTCTAAGGTGTTAACCTCCTCCGGAGGAGGAAGTAAGTTACCCTGAAGATCTCTCGTAGAGCGACATTCCACGGCCCAATGATAGCCTTTTTTGCATCTAGGACAGAGATTAGGCGGCCTCTTAGGACTAGACTGTTGGCTACGACAGTCCTTTTTCATATGGCCGGGTTTCCCACAGTTAAAGCATGTTTTCGAGCCTGCAGCGGCTCCTCCTTTTGTCTGCAAGATCGCTGCGGCTAGTCCTGCATTGGTAAGTGGGCCTCCTATACCGCGACAAGATTTTATCCAGTCTGCTAGGCCTTTGTTTCTCCTAGGTCTTATAATGGTTTTGCATTCAGGGGTAGCATTTTCAAAAACTAGCTGCTCTACAAGGATTCTTACTCTATCAGAGTCGCCAAAAATTTTGGTTGCTGTTTCTGTCATTCGTGCCGCAAAGTCTGAAAAAGACTCTTGTGGCTTCTGGACGACTCTAGTTAACTGTCCTTCCGGTTCCCCCTTTTTAGAAAGTCCTTTCCATGCTTGCACTGCGGCAGCCGCGATCTGAGCATAAGCTCCCCAGTTATACTCTGTCTGATTATTAGCATAAGGGCCCTGTCCTGTTAGGAGATCATATGTCCAAAGGGCCTGATCGCCGGCTAACAGGGCATTCGTTTTGGCTTGTATTTGCAAGGCTTCTTGCCACAGGGCCTTCCACTCCATATATTGGCCTGAGCTGTTAAGTGTGGCCTTGGCAGTAGTTTGCCAGTCGCTGGGTGTCAGCGCCATGTTAGCAAGACGCTCTATTTGCATGACAGTAAAGCTAGCGTCTACTCCATATTTGCGGACTGATTCTGCAAGCTTTTCTAAAACTGCAAATTCTACAGGAGCATGTACTCTACCTCCTCCAGCCCCTTCAAATACAGGGAAGGCCATTCTAATCTTTTGGGACACTTCAGGAGAAAAGAAGGAATCATTGCGCTGACTCACATAAGGTGGAGGCACAGTTGGTATCTGCACAGACGGTTTAACGGAGGGTGGTCCGCCTGTCTCCCTTACTTTCGTTTTTAATTTTGGTGTCGGCCAATCAGGGTGATATCTCTCCCTTTCATAGTGTGCAGCTTCTTCTTCTAAGGTTTCTATTTCCCCAAGATCAAGATCTTCTGTGTCGGAAGTGTCTAAGTTCAAGGCTTCTAATTCTGCAAGGGGGTAAAGGGGTTTTCTCACTGACTCCTTACTAGTCTCTCCCAGAGCGTCCTTTCTCTTCTCTAACGCCTCGACGGGCTTTAAAGCCTGTGAGGGGCCTAATTTCTTATCGTGCCTTTTCTTTTTGCGCGCGCCACTTCGTCTCTCTTGATTAGATTCTGACATGCTGGACTGTACTTCCTGGAGTATCTCTCGTCCTGACGCTAGAACTGCTTGACAGTTCTCATCTTGTAGACAGGACCGCACCAAACTCCATACTGCTAAGGTTCCTGATCTGAGTCTACCTTCTGTTTGTGCTCGCTCGAGGTCCCCTTTCAATTTATCCCAGCAGGGGAGAGTTAACGAGCCTGAGACGGCAAACCAAGGAGCTAGTTTGTCTACCTCCTTGATGAAATTCTCAGTTACCCCACGGGGCAAGCCGACCTCATGTTTTTTCAGAACGGCGTTTAGAGCCTTAACTAGGGAGTGTGAATTTCCCATAGCTGGTGCTGCGGCTTATCTACGTCCGACTGATAACACCAATGAAGAGTTTACTTATCAGGAAATAATGGGAGGAAGTCCAAACATACCTTTCTGATACTCACCCGAAGGCTGCAGTTCTGGACCCTCCCCAAAAAAGGGGGTCTCCCTCGGTGCCTGGCGATGGTTCGGCCTTCCCGGGTTTCGGCACCAGTTGCGGCCCGCGCAATCGTCTCGCCAGCAAGAACGCACGCGGACGCCAGGATCCTTCTGCAGCAAGCTTTATTGAAGCCGAAGGAAAGAGGAAAGAGGAAGACCAGGAAGAGAGGCAAAACCCCTCTTTTATAGCACTAGCACTGGCGTGTCTGTTTTTTACTGGCTGATACGACTCAGGTGATCTGACGTCTCAGGTCATGCAACCTCTAGGTGGTATTTGGCTGTTTGGGCATGCGCCCCGCGGTTGTTTACGGCTCGCAGTGGGCGGATGTCAGCGCCATCTTGTAATGGCGTTTTTGCAAAGAGAAGTGCGCATGCGCCGCGCGCCACACTCCTGTAGGAACAGCTCTGAAGGGACTGCTCACAGTGACTCTAATCTGATCAGCCACTGTGAAAAACACTGCATTTCAAAGGACAAGAGCAAGGTAAAAGTAACTGACCAGCTGAGAAAACAACTCCACATATTGGAGTTGAATCCAGAATTTCAGCCTACTGTTGAATGCCACGAGCTCAGCATTCTTTTTAGAGAAGGCTAGAAGTTTGTTCAAGAGGGTGAGGACTAAGCATGGTGAAAGAGCTATGGTGATACTTTCTTGTAAGACATGCTTACGTAAGTTCAAGGGCTGTTTGTACATAGCATCAAGGTGGATGGAGTAAGGGCATGTGGAGGTGCCATGGCCTTTAAGATTTCCCTGCAAGGCTTATACAGGGGAAGGAAGGGACTGAGTCTACCTGTTGGGAGAAGTCAGAATGGAAGGGAAGGGACTAATTTGAGTGCAGTAGAAAAGCTACAATTAGAGGCATGTTTGCTGGAAACAAATGCCATTTGGTAAGGTGTACCTACCTTTCATTTCTGTTTTGCTTGGCACAGAGTGGTAAAGCCATTAGAGCAACAGTTAGAAGAGATGAGGGCTCCCTTACCCACAGCCCCCGCCTGTGTTCCATGAGGCCAGTGAACTCATATTTGAAAATGCAGAATAAGTTAAGGGCCTGAGAAGAAAAGTATGATTTACCTCCAGATCTGACATATACTTTTTAAATAATTGCAATTCCCATACTAATACATTATTTCTTCAACTTTGTTTTCAGATAAATGTACTGAAGTTTAAAATGATACAACATATTAATGTATGACCTTTAAAGCAGAATTATGAGCAGAAACTATTTGACTATAATGTGGACTTGGTATTAATGAGGAACAAATTTCAGACAAAACCATCATTTCTCTTCAGCTACCATGCTTTCTAAATGGGTGTTTTCTAAATAAACAAAAGATGGAACAGAAGCAGAAAAAGACCCTAGACAGAGTGACAGAATGACTTGAATGTAAGGATAGCCTCTTTAGTGTGAAAGGAGTAAACTTGAGGAGGAAAAAAAATACACAAAATTATGAAGTTAGATTAAGATAGGACAAATGTAACTTAGTTCTTCAAATTAATGAATATTAGAAATGTGGAGTTTCCACTGAAGCTTTAAGTGGCTATTTGAAGATCAAAATAACCTTTGTATTAAGTGCACTATTGGACCCATTCTTCAAATACCATAGTGGTATGGAAGGAAGATGTTAATGAATTTTAAAAAATATTAAATATGCATAGACAGCAGCTTCACAATGGGTTTTTATGGGAAATTGGAGATGTTTCTTGATTTGATGTATCTCATAAGATTGCTTTTAGAAATAAAATGCCAAGTAGAATGTAGAAGTGCACTTCTTTGTAATCTGATTAAATGTATACATTCATGATTTTCTTATTCTTACCCAATATAAAATTCTTATTCTTCCTTATATGAACATTTTTGTTCCTATCTTCTGTGAATTTCTACCTTGTATGAATTACTGATATTTAATAACAGTTTAATCATTTTCAATGTAAGCAAAAGTGGAAAAAAGAAGCATTAGTTTACACAAATTATATTCTTGCCATTTAAAAAGGCACTTGTGAGCTAAGGATGATATTTCTTTTTTTTTAAATGAACATGTTTTATGCTTTCTCTAGGCTGGAATGATAAAAAGTGATGATGGTGAGTATTTCATTGAACCTTTGGAAAGAGGTAAGCAGATGGAGGAAGAAAAAGGAAGGATTCACATTGTCTACAAGAGATCAGCAGTAGAACGGGCTCCCATAGACATGTCTGAAGACTTCCACTACAGAGGTAGGCATTTTTGACAAGGCTTAATAATTAACTGTATTTTTAAGATATAATGGAAACAACTCTCCCATCAGTTAAGAGAAAGTGATTGTCATGTGCTATTGTATAAAGTGGAAGTAGCAAAAAAGTTGATATTTATGAATCATGAGCTACAGCTTGCCATTTTTAAACATCTGGAAGACTATGTTATAGGTACTGTTTTATTCCAGTGCACTGTTGTCTCCCATTATGATTACTTTTAAAGTTTCACATTATAATTATCTTTTCTCTAGCTTCTGTTAAAATTTGAAAGTATTTGTGCCTTCCAGAAGTATCTAAATTATACTTTATTAATATTGTTTTAAAACTTTTTAAATTAAATATATTGGCATGGCAAAGAGTTGTGTTTTGTTTAAAACCAGTGTAATACATTTGAAAATAAGAATGCTAATTGACTTCAAGGTGTATTTTGCAAAACTGTACAATTTGGAAGAGACAATAAGTTGAATGATTCAGTTGAATTTTATTTCAAAGTAGGGTGGACCACTAAAGTCAAGTATGGCACAGGAAGGTTTTCTATTTTTGTTTTAATGAAATCTGTAAGTAATTTGGTACTAGAAAGATGTTCTTATAGGTTGAATATAGTGGTTCCCCTTATGGAGAAGAGAGGAAATTTGAGAATCTATGTTTTTTAAGCCAAATCCCAAAAGTCTACATTTACTTTTGCCAGGCCAACTTTCTGAATTAAAGGTAATGGAAATTTCCCCTAGAGAAATGTCAGGAATATAATCTTAATGTAGCTGTCATATTTCTTCTAGATTAATGATGTCTTGCCTTTTGAGAGCTGTTACCTAGTTTAATTTTCAGATGTCACCAGCTTTCCTTAATACAATTTAAAATAAAATTAAGATGGCCTGAAAAATTTTTGAGCAATTTTTATTAGAAACAACGAACTGTATTAATAGACGCAGTACTATGAAAGGTGTGCCTATCGTAGGGGATCATTGTGATGTAATGGAAAGAGAATACACTTTGCACCTAGACAGACAGGTGTGAGTGATAATTTTATAACATGATGTTGTTCTGTTACCTTAGATTAGTAGTTAAGCTTTCTGAGCTTCAGTTTCTTTATCTGCGAATAGAGAATTAAAATACATTGTACAATTTTAATTAGTATTAGAAATAATACATGTAAATTGCTGAATGTAGGCCTCAACTGTAATAGGTGGCTAATCAATGCTAGCCATTAATTATTAATATTAACTATTTTGTGCAAAAGATTACATGTTAGTTTTGTTAAAGTTGAACAGTTAGGCATTTCTTGCCTTCATGTTGTGAATACGTTATGATTAATTCTCATTTATATTTTCATGTTTTAAAACTAAAATTCTAAATAAAAAGATGGATCACATCAAAGGATGGACAGCACAATACTCTTTCTATAGTCTTGGTTATTATATATAATATCTCTTTTGGGGCAGTGGTTAAATGTCTTTTCTAAAAGCATAGTCCACGTGTTACAGAATTATACTAGAGGACTCAAACCAAATTAGTCACTATGTCATGCCCTCCCGTTTGCTCCATCTGTTACACCCACAGTTTCACCAAACTGTGCCCTATTGCTCCATTTCAGCCCCTGAAGGTATCTATTTCTATAATCAGCCCATTAGTTTTCAGTAGTCTGATATTTATAAAAAAAGAGAGTTAATTTTTTTCATGAAATAAGAAAATTGTGAAAAATGTTATGTCTAATATCTATTGTATTTTTAGATACCAGTTTAGAGAAAATAATCTAGTAGTCAGGGTATGAATATTTAAAAAAATTAGGCAGGATTAAAATATCAATTCTGGCAACATCAACATCAATGTACTCAGATTTTATAATGAGTTACTTTGAAGCATGCAGACACTGAAGACTGCTTATTTTGAAATTTTCAATTGTGAATAGAAGATTACTTTATAGTTGAAGTGGGTCACAAACTAGAGTAATACATTTTGGAAAGGTTTTCAGCTGTTATGAGTCAAAACAAAAGGCGTTCCTCTGTTAACTTTCAATTACCTTAAAAAAGACCCCAAAAAGAAGCATTCAGTTCTCTTAGAATGTTTCATGATAAACCTTAGAGTGAACTTAACAATTTTTATTTCTTTATTTATGAAGTCCTCGTTGAACTGAGTTGCTGGTGATATCAGTTTACTTCCTTTTTAGAATCTTAAATTGTAACCATATATTTTAGAAATGCAAATCTCTGCTTAAAGTAAAAATAGATTCAGATTAAGAACTTTAAGTACCATACTAAAACTTAAATTCTTCTTTTAACTTCTTGGTCACATACTGAGAGCCAAGCTTTTTCATAGACTAAATTCTTTCCAGTGAAATTAAGAATATATTTTTATACCTTATTCCATCATTCTAAAATGTAAAATTGAATGGATTTTAGCATTAGAAAAGCACATTTATTTATAAATGAAAACTATAGTATCATATAAAACACTACATTTTTTGGATCGGTTCAGGATGTTGTTTTAGGAGACACAGGAGGTCTTTCTTTGATGAGTTATAGGAAGAGGAATACAATATTAAGATAAGACTTACTTAGAAAGAAATGCATTTGAGGGCCATGGTCTTCATAAATTTCTCTGACAAGTTGTCAGGAGGAGTGTTGATCATAAGCCAAGCGCTTCTGACCCTGTAGTTTCATTGGTAGGGCCCCTGTATATAAATATCCTGCTGTATTTTGCTAGTTGTCACAGTAATTTCCCAGCCACATTTCTTGCTTTGTCAGTAGAGCAACTCAGAACTGCCATTCATTTGAGGTCTGTAGTTTGTTGCAGGTGTTCTAAATTAAAACCAATCACGACCTGAACTAGGTGTGTGGAGTGAGGTGGAGACAAGGAGTCAGAGTAGATCTTGGTGGAAGGGAAACTCATTGGGTGGAGAGAGAAAGAGAGTGATCAAGGGTGCCTCAGAATTCTAATCTGGAAGACTGGAGAATTCTCTTCCCAGAATCCAGGTATTTAAAAGGAAAAATTGAAATAGGCTTATGGAGGATGACAATTGGGTATAATTTTGTATGTATTAAGTTTGAAGATGTGTTGGAACAGCGAGTGGATTTTTAAAAATGCATACTATATTTTCATAATCATGTCCCTGAATCAATAAATGCTGCCCTTAAATTCATGTTGTGGTAGGGGTGGGTAGAGGTCAGCTTGGGAGTCAGGTGGCAAACTTGGAATGTCTCTGCTTGCCTTCTACTTTCTCTTTCCCAACTCTATATTAATGAGAATCAGAAGGTGTGCATTGTACAGAACTGGGAGCTCATGAAAACTGTTTGCTATTTATCACTATAGGAGAAGAGGACATTATGTCCTCAAAACTAAAAACAAAAAAAAAAACTGAAAACAAAACAAAAATTATGCTTCAAGGATGCTAAGCTATTCTACTTGACTGAATGCAAATGTCTATTTCAATTCCTTATCCTCTAAGAACATTTATCTGCGTTTCCAGTAAGTCATAGCTTTGAACCTGTTGAAATAATATATTATATGGTACAATTCAACAATAACAGAAACCCTCAACCATTTCCACATATTACATAGATTCCTTGACTCTTAATAGGGAAGTTGTATTGTTTTGAAATGTAGAAAAATATGAAGAGCTGTTTAGAAATATATTGAACTTGCAAAATCACAGATGCAGTACTCTGCTTTAGATTTACTATTTTACCAATAATACTTTGATATAAAGTTTTACATTTGGCAGTAAAAATAATCTCTTCCAGTGCAGAATTGGCAGGTGTTCATAACACATAGCACTGCTATTTCTGATAAGGAATACCATCCTTTTCATTCAACAGCAAGCATAAACTTGGCATGCTTATGATAAAATACTCGTCTGCTTCATCACTGGGGGAGAGTTGAATTTACTGAATCTTTTTTCTGATTTCTACCTTGGGAATATAGATATCACATCCATTTTTGGTATCTTTAAGTTTGGACAAAATCATTTTATATTTTACTTTTTTGAACTTTTTGAAATTTTACTTGGTAACAACGTGGTTAAATAAACCATTAAGGGTCATAAAGTTCACCTCTACTGTTAATCCAATCATCAGTCTAAACTCAGATAATAAAACAAAATATACCCCTGACCATCTTTTAAGAGTGTCTACATTGTCATCAGTAAGAAGTTTGCTTTGGGTAGGCTATTTTTGGGGATGGGAAGCAGTACTTGCATGGCATCATTCAGCTTTTTATTTTTTATTTAATCCCTAGGCCCTTCGGCTTCTCCCCTGAAATTACAAACTATTCATTCACCAGAAGCTTTGTGTTAAAGTAATTTTTGTAATTACTTCCTACCAGTGGGAAGCAAGGAATAGTAAGCCTTTATCTCCTAGCTTCCTTTCAGGATCGTCACTTTTCTGCAGGGACCCACGTGCCTGTGTGGCTGGTGCGGTCGTCATGGCGCTGTGAGGAGGGCCTTTGTCCCAGGTGGGAAACATGTACAAGTCAGAAATGATTTGGGAGTTGCTCCTGGTTGCCAGGGAGTGAATCTATGAAACAGGAACTAGAATAATGGGAAGACTATTCCTTACTTTAGGGGCTCTAGGAACTCTGTAGGCACTCCGTCCTTTCTTGAATCTGTGGACTCATCAGTAGGTGTTCTAACCCTTTGTATTTGGAAGTTCTCACGACCTATGCCCCGAACAAGGAGAAACATCAGCGGGCTTTGTAGCCCACCAAAAGGGAAAAAAAAAAAATCAAACAAGACAAATTAATTTTAGCAGATGTCTTCTTATTAAATGAAGCATGGAACATAGTATTATTAAATCATTAAGATATGTCAAATAGCAACCATTCTTTTAGGGAGATGTTAAGTGATAAATTTTTCACAACTGCATAGTTTAGTTTATGATATAATCTAAAGGTTACCCCTTTGTCAAGGCTACTACCATTGGATTCATATGGAAATACTAATCATATTTAGGGAATTCCTTTTTTGGTTTGCTTTGTTTATTTCATAATCTAAGTATCTATAGTAATTATTGACAAAAGGAAGCCAATTGAAGATTGAATTATTGCATGAAATAATCAGAAGCTGATGGTTAAAGAGCTTTCAGATGTGAAACATAAAGGATAACACTTTATTTCCATTTATTAAAATGTCTTAATGGGCCTATTCCATCTCTTCATGAATAGGTGTGATGAAAGGAGTTTGCTTATATAGACCAGGATTAAAGTGTTACAGATATAACTCCATATTTTTTTCTAATGAAGAATTTAATATGGAAAGACAAAAGCTGTACTGAGAACGCAGAGCTGTTGGTCTATTTAATTATGGTGTGACATTAGTAGGGAAAGACACTAGGAAGGCTTTGGATATCTGGATGGCTGAAGTGAAATTGAAGCAGTTAATTTCTATTAGCATATAAAGTTAATTCAGATAATTCAGGCCAGATATTAATTCTTAAATTTATGATTGCCTATTTAGAAGTAACTATCAATTATTAAGAGTAGTTCATATCAAGAAAAATCCCGTTAGTATAGAAAATGTGTTTGCTCATTCCCAATATAAAATGCATACTATTATCAAAATATACTTTTAGGGTTTGGTTTATTCATGTTAACTGTTTTTGCTTAGGAAAGATAGTCCCTATTTTTAGTAAAATATTAAGTACATTTTGGCTCTGCACATGTCAAGCCTATTTTTAGTAAAATATTAAGTACATTTTGACTCTGCACATGTCAAGTGTTTCCACTGAAACACATTTGAAAGCCTGTAGTTATTTCTTTTTCCATGTTCAATTTACTTACAAACTTTCATGTTACTAAGTGAAAGCGTTTGGGTAAATAATTTGAATATTTCTGGATGATTTGTTTCATCATTTCTATTTCTAACTAATGCAGTTGATATTTTTAAGTAAGATAATTTGCTGTAGATTTTATTTGTATTTCTTGCATAATTTGTTTTCTTTTTTTCTTGCTGAATCATCAGTCATTAACTTTAAATATAAAATTTATTTATGAGGATCAATGCTATTAATTCCTGATCATCTTCATTTGGTATTTCATACACAATATTTTTTGTATGGACCCCTTGCTTTCCTGTGAAGGATTCAGGTGTGCTATTCTCATTCTTCTCTTTCTTTACGGGATCTTTGTTTTAATTTGAGGGCACATACAATACAATGCACAAATCTTAGTATCCAGTTCAGTGAATTTTGACGCATGTATACATTCATATAACCATCCCTGTTTCCCTGTGGGGCATCTTTCAAGATTTAAATTCAAAAATTCTTAATGGAAGTTCTTGACTTTGGGACTTTGTTTATATGGAAAGATTAATTTTAGAAATCATTGGAGCCATTTCCCTAAGTGAGAATATAAGGTTAAGTGTAGATAAGTAATTCCATAAGCATATTCCTATATCACTTTCAAGTACCTTACTAAGTTTCTGCAAAAACCCTTTGACAAGTCTGAAGGAGACATTAGCTCAATTTCTTTTTTTTTCTTTTCATCTTTCATGACCATTGTAACCACTTATTTCTTCCCCCCACTCCCAATTAATTTGTTCCTTGCTTTTGGGCTGAGATATTTGTTCATTATTTCAGAGCTCTGATTAATAATCCAAGCATCCTAAGCCTTTGTGTATATTCTTGTCCAAAGGACAGTCTTTAATTATAAGTACTTTTTAACCATTTTCTGTGCAAGTCTTTCTCTCTTGTGTGTGCTTTACAAATTACTGTGTGCTCCTTAAGTGTTAAGAATAATGTCTGTGTGGTATTGATGCTGGGGTTCTTGTTTGCAGAGTCGAAGAATGAATTTAGCAAACACCCAAGGTAGGAGAGCCAGGGCAGAGGCTTTTATTTAGAAATAAAGTGAGAGGAAAGAGCTCCTGGCTTATGCCAGGAGGGGACAAGAGAGCCCGGGGGATGCGTTGTCTAGGGGATTTATAGGCAGTTGAGGATTTTTGGAAATTGAGGGCTTAGGGTGTGGGCTTGTACCACCTGCCCTGCCCTCAAGGTGGGCTGTTATTGTCTGTTTGCTAGAGGTGTTTACAGTGAAGTCATGGGTTATGCTGAGATACCCTTGTGGAACACTCAAAACATTCCAGGCGAAGTTGCCCCTGGCCTTTTGACCTTTAACTGATCTCACTGAAGATGTCTATATTCCTAGTCTGGTATTTTTACCCTAGAGAATTAGTGTGACCTTGACTTTGCATAATGCTGAACACAGAGTTTCGATAGGGACTTTACATCGTCGCATTGCTTTGACTGTAAATATCCTGTCTTGCTTTTTGCGGAGGTCCTCACCCTACTCTGACTATACCCGTGGTCCCTGTCTCAGTATTAGAACTTCCTGCTTTCTAACTTTAGTCCTCTGTCTCAGAACTTTGGCAGGTTTTCTTTTCATGTTTTTAAGTTTAATCAGTTCTTACCCCATGTGATAAAGAGATAAAAGTAATGTGCAAGCCCCGGTGCGGAGACAGTGAGTCAAAGCAGAGATTCTCTTTATGTCCTGTGCCATGATCTTGTACTAATAAAATGCCACTGAACAGCTTTCTAGTAACAAAAAAATGAGGATATTAGCATAGCTTTTTAATTTCCTTATTACCAGTTTTGGATAAATATAGGTAAAGCCAATATAGGAATTTGATGCAAACAAACATTGCCCTTCTTCATTCCTTCTTCGGTTTGTGGTTTTGCTTTTGAGTCTAGTGGGAAATCCTAGGGAAATCACTGCTGAGTGTAGTATATGTTCCTCCCTATTCATGTGTAAAGGAGGTATAATAAGTTAATCAGGCTGGTTATTCTTCTCTTTTTCTGCCTTCTCTCATCTGTGATGACCCAACACTTGAATTTGAAAAGTCAGCAGAAGTATTTGTATGGTTGTGATAGGGCTACTGGCATCTTAGTTGAATTTCTCTGGGGATCGTTTCAGCACTTCCTGGTACTTTTATCTTAAGTTTATGGAAGAAATGTTCTCACATCCTGTCATTACAGATTTATAAAAAATATTAATGAACATTTATGGTATGCATTAAGATTATTTTTATAGATTTTCGATCTGACACATGGATGTTGGACAAAATAACTATTACAATAAATCATCCAGATTTTTATTCTTGAGTAAAACCCCAACTTTTATGGAGTTTTCATTTTCCTAATTATATGGCCCCTTTATAGTGCACTTCAGACCTCACAGCTTATCCAAAAGCATCACTCCTCTCTGTTTCTTTTCTGTGACTTGCAATAACTTTGATAAGCAACTCAAGTAATTTGCAGTAACTTCAAGTTTTGTATCCTGAATAGAAATTAAGTCAATGGGAAGCCAAAAATTTACTCTAAGTACTATGAAATGTGAAAAGTGACTTTCCTTTTGTTAATAGAGTGGTTACATTGTAGCACATATTAATTCTGTAGAAATATTCTTGGAGGAAACAGAACAAAACAAAAAAAAAATGGGGAAAAATCCCCAGGTATCCTCTAATGTGGAATGCATCACATTTTGATTTTGTACAAGAGTTTTATATGTTAATCTGTACGTGGGCATCTTTGGCTGGCTGCGAAGGTCCCACTGGGCTGATATTTCTTGTCTTCCAGGCTGCTGCTAGCCCTGCTGGCATTCACTGCAGGTGTTTCTCAACTTGACTAGCGCTGCTCTCCCTGCTACAGCAGACCATCCCAAGCTTGGCAAGGACCCCTATTTACCCAGACTGTGTGATCCACCACAACTCCTGTTAGGGGACCACACTGATGCTGGTTCAGCAGCCTTTTTGACATGCTCCCCAGGAGACTTAGATATTGCTATTTTTGCAGCACAGGAACTAAGGGGAGTCCTGGCTTCCTTGGCTGCAACCAGATTGATCTACTAGCGGCCTGTGAGGCGTTCTTCCTCCACAGGCTCCAAAACAGAGCAAGAAAAAAGTTTTGGTCCTTGGAGGTCCTCAAAGATGTCTCTGTTTTAATACCCTGTCCCTTCTCTTCTGAGGCTTGGTCTTGGAGGAACTGGGAAGAGATCAGAACCACTGTCTCTTCATTCCTGTTTATCTTCATTCCTGTTTATCTTCCCTATTCCAGAAGCAGTGCAAGATCAAGAGGGCCAGGGCTTGCCTTTTTCTTCCTGTCAATTACGTGCCTTTTCCTCACTACCCCAGCCTCATGACCAAGACTTAAAATAGCCAGGACTTTCCTCTCACAGGAGGAGGAAAACACAAATAAAAAGCAAAATAAAAAACTCTATCATCTGGCCTCCAGGCCTAGCATTGATATGTTATGTGAGAACCAAGAGGACTTAGGAAATCCTTTCTCTTTCTACACAGCCTCACTTACCAACCTCTTTTCTTTTGAAAATCTTACTTAATCTCCAGAAGCTGAATATTGAATATTCTTGATGGAAGAATCTTAGTGTCCAACAGCCTCCTTCATTTCCCCTTCTAGCCCCTTCATTCAAGGCCAGCCAGCCACGACTTGGGATGATTAGCAAGTCATCTGTGCACAAAGACAGAGAAGAATAAACATTGTATTTTCCAACTATCATCCCTGTTTCACAAGTTTTCATATTTCTGTGGTCCACGGTATTGTATTTCCATGTTGCTATAGTTGTAAAAACTACAAATATCAAAGGGTTTCTGAAAGGCCCCTGTAAGAATCTTTTTCCCCTCATTTGATACATGTTATTTTGAATGAAGAAAGATAAGGTGTTAAATGCAAAATAGCAAAAAACAGGGTTACAAATGGAATTAATGTCAGAAAAAATACATTTTGTCTTCATAACTCAAGCATACTTTATTACATGATTTATAGTCTAGAATACACCACAGATATGGCTTTGACATCCTGCATCACTAGAAGAACCCCAGAATTTACATTTTTTCAATGTCTATAACTTCTCAATTTGGAGTCTTAATCCCACTCGAATATTATTTTCTTTTTCTTATATCTGCAAATACAAAATTTTCTTCCAAGTTCCACAGAATTTTATTTGTGATTAAAAGAGGAAATTGAGCCTATTCCCTCTGTGAATATAGAAACCTGATGTTTTATTTATGGTATGGTTAAAACTACTAAATGACTTGTATGCATATTGGAGGTTATTAAATAGTATTAATAGAATTACCATGAGCTCCTATACTTACTTTAGCAGATTTTTTAAACTTTTGGTCCAAAGATAGAATAATGGTGTTGAAAGTGACAGAAGTACCATGTCCAATCCTCCCTCAGTACAAATAGGGAGGTCATCTGTTTTAATCTTCTTCAATTCTTGGCAATAACAAAGGAAACATTAGTAAGACCAGGCATGAAGGCAGTTCCTTACCTTAGGTGCCCAGATCCAGTGACTAACGCTTAAAGATCAAGTTGAATGTGGTATACTGCAGAAAAACTAATGGGAATGGGAAAGCATAAGGGCTCAGTGTTTAGTCTTTTGGGAATATCCCTTATATTTCTGGTTATAGGGGCAGAATATAAATGATTATTTCAGAAACATATTTTGATTAACATAAGAACATGTTGCGTTGAAATGAGATCACACACATTCTCTGTTCAACCCCCTTTCCACACATACTTTTACCCCACCTTAATAGCCATTCCTGTGAAAGTGTTTCATAGCCAAAGGAAGACAATCCAACTGTGTTAAATTTTTTAGAGTGAAGTTAGCCAAGGATATCCTGTAAAAAACAGACTCAGACATTTGAATCTGATCTCTCTGAGCCAGTTTTAAAATTAGATCTTCAAACTGGGTCATTAGAACACTAAAGAAATCAGAAATCTCAGCAGTGACTATTTTTTTTATCTGAGACTAACAGGTATCTCTTTAACAATCTTTACTATTTCTCATCACACAGGGAAGGAAAAGGAGTTCACCTTTCTCAGCTAGTTCATAAGAAAAGAAACATTTATTAGAGATGGAATAGTGTTCATAGTTTATGCCTTCCAAAAGTATGAAGACATGATATGAAATTATTAATCATGAGTTTTAGGCAAACACCTAGTATATTATTAATCCAAGATACATTATTTTTGTTTATTGGGTACTAAGTCTGTGATCTCCCATCAAAGAGTACAGAGTACTTCATTAAAGATTGGTAAAGAAACATAAAATCAAGACTAAATCATTGTTCATTTTAGCATTATAATAGCGGATCTAAAAAACATGTTATGTGGCTTTAGAGATATCAGTGGAGGCTGGAGTGTTTGAGGGCCTTCTGACTAAAAAATGCCTGGGTTTTGAATTAAGATGCAATGACTAGAACGGAAGACATTCCTAAGGAAGAAAAACAAAAATTAGGTAGAAACACAATGGTGTTGATATGGTGATGATATTATTATTAATAACTAAAAGTAGAAAAGGCACATGTATAAAACATATTACCTCAGGAATTTTTTACTTATAACTAATTGAACCACATTGATTGAATATCTAAGCTGTTGATGTGGTAAATTTTTTCTTTAGTCTAGTTTTAGCCCAGAGGCTTCCTATTAAGTAGCTTTGTGACCAATGTCAAGTTACTTAACCTATCAGTGCCTCAGTTTTCTCATCTTCAAGGCAGAGAAAATAATAGTACTACTTCAAAGGACTCGTCTTGTGATTAATCTGATACTGACGTAGAGCACTTAGTTTTAGTTATGGCACTTACTAAACACTCAATAAAAGCTACCTCTTACTACTCTTTTATTGTGACTACATTTTCTCTTTATGGTAGTTTTACAATCGTATACAAATCATCAGCTGCTTTTCCTTGAGCATGTGGTTTGTTACATTTTCATCAGAGCATCACTTTTGTTTTTCTCCATCTGGTATCATGCACATGCTCTCTTGCATTTCTACTTTCGGCTTCTAGGGAATTGCTTTCCAGTAGAATTTCCTGTGATGATGGAAATGTTCCACATCAGCGCTGTTCAATATGGTAGCCGCTAGCCATATGTAGCAATTGAGATGTGGCTAGTGGACTGAGAAACTGAATTTTTTATTTTATTTTATTTTATATAATTTAAATTCGAAAAGCTGCATGTGACTAATTGTTCTTATAACAGACAGCACAAGTCAAGGATTTGCACCATGGAACGTATCCTCCGGATGGTTTTCAAAGTTCTTTCATAAGCCTTATTTCATTCGAGTCTCCCAAGAGTTACGTGACATAGAATAGGTGGGGTTACTCCAGTTTTTCCTCTTTGCTCAACAGTGTTTATTCAAGGTCTAGCATAGCACCCAGCACAGAGCAGGTCTTCAACGAATACTGAGTGGTTGAATTAATGATTTTGATAATTCATTAATGTTTTGATAGAAATGTTAATTAAGTACCCTGCCTAAATAAAATAATTTAAACTTCCCTATGATCTTAATTTGAGTATTAAGTGCATATTTTGTAAGTACTTTTAAAACTGAACAGAAGGAGCTTTTTGCTGAAATTTATCAGGAAGGTAAAAAAATGAAATACTATGTAGTACAGCTGGTGTGACATGTAAGTCCCAGAGTGTCAAAGATTCTCTGCAGTTCATGGGAGGAAATTAAAAGGAAGGTAATCCAAGAGATAGTCCAAAAAAGATACCCTAGATGTCTGTTTATCAAGTCCAGGCTATGCAATGACACCCCCCTGCAGATGGTTTGAGAGACTTCGTTACAGCTCCGTCTGACTGTCAGAGGGTGGTCGCTGAGTGGCACTCCCTAATGGGAGGCACACACAGAAGAGATTGTGGGGTGTCCAGGTTTATGATGTGGAGTTTGCTTACTTAGTCACTGTGGTGTCTGTCACACATTTCTCCCTCTTATTCTAAAGGCATGATTTTTTCCCATTGGTATGAGCCTTCATATAGATACTCATGGGTTTCAAGTGGGGGATGAAAAGGGTGAACAGGTGAAGGATACAGATCTCCATCTCCATAAATATTTGGCTGGAATTTGGGGGCTTTTACACCTCTGTAGATTTTTTTTCCCATCACCATTGTTGCCAAGTTTCTGTAAGGAACATAGGCTCCTTTGATCCCTCCTTCTTATCACTTAGCCTCAGATCTGGTTCCCCCTCAGCTCAGCTCTCATCCTCAGCACTTTACAGTTTCCCTCAGATACCAAAAGACACTTAAAAATATCAATGGACTTTTTTTTTCTTTCCGCAGAGCCCATTCTCTTGGACCTCTTCATGATGTTTGACAGGCTATTGTTTCTCTGATTTCAGTTCTCCTCTGTCACACTCACTGTAGCCTCCTTATCCCTTCCTTTCTCTGGCCCATTATTTGGCTCTTTTCTCCCTACTTAGTGGTGCATTTTCCTTCATGTTCTGTTTTATCCTACACAGTTTCCAAAGAGGTGCTGTTTTTATGGCTTCAAGCCTCATCTTGCCTGAATATCCATGTCTTTTCTGGTGTGGGTTTCTAAGTCTGACAGACCTGGATTCAAATAGTTCAGCAATTCGTTAGCTCTGTGTCCTGAGGCACGTTGGACAATTTCTCCAGATACCATTGCCTCATGTATAAAATAGACATTTTACTTATCTCAAAGTACAGTTGATGATACGGTGCCCTTTACAAGAGAGGCAGTCTACCCATAATCTCTCACATTTTTCCCCTTTCCTTTCTTACCACTGCCAAAACAATAGTTTGTACCTTTTTCCCATATTTGGCCAATTAATGTCATTACAAAGACCTTATTTTACAAGTTAAAAAACAAGAAAAAAAACCCCAAAACCCCCAGTATACTCACAGCAGTGACATACCATGATGTGTACCTGGAAGACCTGCCACTCTTCCACGCGTGGAGTAGGAAACATAGGAGTGAGAGAGTGGAGGCAGGCTGTGCTTGACAGAGGTCATCCAGGCGAGAGGCGAGAGGCGAGGAGGGCATCCGGTGGGTCCTTTCCAATGGGAAAGCGGAGGAGGGAATGGGGTTGAGTGCCTTTTAAGAAGCAGAGCAAAATATTTTACCACTCGGACGTATGACTGTTTGTGATCATTATAACCATTACATTTTTAACTGGCAAGATTTCAAAAATACTATGCACTGCAGGATGCTGTCCACCACCCCTGAGCCCACCTAATCTCTGAGCATAGGATTCAGGGATGGGGCAGAAATAAAGGTTCCCTGTTATATGTATTAGTGCTTTTGTTTTTGTTTTTGCAAAGTATATGAAAACATAACTTTTAAAATTTGTTTTTGAAATCATGAAATAATATCCACACACAGTGTGCTCCCAAAGTAATGTCGTGTGTCCCTCTTCATGGAAGTAAAAAGAGAAATTTTGGTTTTTCATCAGGTAAACGTAGGTTTGGGAGAGACATCTGATTATAGTTAGCTGGCTTCCTTATTGTCTCCTCTGTTTGTAATGAACTTCTGTCAACTTATGCTCTTTTCTGTATGTGGAATATCTTTGTCACCTCTACTTAGTGTTCATTATCCAGCTTGAGTGTCACTTTTCAGTGAAAATGTTTTTTTAACTTTTTCCCTGAAATTCCAGAGTTCTTTTAAGTCCATTTTTACACTTTCCCTCTTAAGTGTACTAGTGAACTAGCCCAACAGTATCTGTCAGCTAAACTTCAAAAGATATGTTTTGGTGAGAAGGAAACATGTCCCCAAATACTTTCTGTCCAATAATACAGAAAATAAAGAAAGGGATCCCAACACATTTTGTATTTTCGAATACAAAACACAAAGTTTGTATTTGAAAATTTAGGAAATGTATGTCCCGGAAATGATAATGCTTTGGGTGACAGAGATCTTCATTATCTCAGCCAACAGCGGTCTTCATCAGCAATGACATCATTGTTGCTTCACTGACTTCAGAATTCAGGCAAGAGCCAGAAGCCTAGGGAACATAGGCAGCTTCTTTGTCAGCAATAGTGCAGAAAAGAAGACACAAAGAGACTCCCTTTGAGTCATGGCAAGCTTTGCGACTCCTTTCTCGGCCCTTTGTGAAAGCACATGACTGGACTTGTAGAAGATTAACCTCCTTAACATTTCTGTAAAAAATTAAGCAGATGCAAAGCAGCTCCATCACCTTTTCTCCTGTCTGTGGTGAATTCAGTATTAGGGTGGGCAATGAATTATTTTGAATACCCTCAGAGAGGCCGGGGCAGTCAATGGGGACTGTGAATGAGGGCCCTCTGAGGGGCTTAGTGGTGGGTTTTCTTGGGCTTTCACTGTTCTTTACAGCATTATTCCCCTGAAAGAATTCCGTCGAAGAGTGGGGTCAGTCTAGAGACCTTTATAGTGCTTGAAGTAATCCATCCTTTAATCTGTTCCTTCCTGTGGGAAAATCAATATGCAAAAAAAAAAAAAAAAAAGAGTAAGCCAGTATTTATATCCAGACATAGAGTTCAGAGTTTGCTTTTAGTTTACCACTATTCCTTACATGAATACAGATTGTTTTCAATGTCAGTTCTTTAAAAAAGAAAAAAATTTCAAAAACTTAATATTTGATTTGTGCTGATGATTCTATCTCGCCATATGGGAAAACTGAAGAATTGATGCTCTCGCCCTGTTTCCTATCCTGGATTATCATTTCATTAATCCAGCAGATTGTCCATATTTTCTAAACTAAGTGTATTCCATTTTATTGGTATCAGAGAAATGGTCTCCACATCTTTTTATTTCCCTAGTTCTGAGCTTATGTACATATTCTATATATGGAAAGGATTGAGTATGTATTTTACCATTGTATGTTGAAATATCCTTGAGGGCAGCAAAATATAGCTCTTGACTTTTACTGACAAAGCTGGTTTCAATGAGAGCACAGTGCTTTCCTTTGGAAAAGGACAGTAATTGGAAGATGGGTAAGAGAAGACTTTTGCTTATTTTTTATTGTTCAAATTTTTTTTTTCAGATTCCACCTTCATTTTATTTTATTTTATTTTATTTTTTACAATTTATTTTATTTTAGTATCATTAACCTACAATTACATGAGCAATATTGTGATGATTAAACTACCCCCTTCATCAGGTCCCCCCC